>OW971937.1:9808638-10433638 GCA_943193695.1 Acrobasis suavella | reverse complement strand
GTAAAACTATGTTTAATCATGAAGTTACATGTAACGTCTTTTGATTGTTGTACATAGTTCGACTCCAGGTCCATGTGTGCTCTCATCAACATATGATTTTCATTGCGATCGATTACGTACCCGATTTTGTCAAAATTATATTTATATACTTACTTCAATTTTACTTAAGTAACATTAATTAAACTATATTTTTTTCTTACGGATAATTGTTACGTATACACGTTTCTTTTTTAACAAGGCAAATGAAATAAGCCAATACTCGATGAGGTTGCCTTCCAGCTCGATCATCAGATCAGGATTTGTCATTATAATATTGGATTGTCATCTGATTTACATTTTTATGTAAAAATTAACGTTGGTTGGAAACGAGGCAGTAGGTCAAATACTCTTGCAAAGCTTTTGATATAAGCTTGTAAAAACAAAGACGCATAAAACAAGGATTATTAGAAAACACAGCTTTTTTCTTTCTTTGATCAGCGCATGAGTATGCATCAATATTTCTCTACGTGACCACTTCAGTGACCTCAGGATTGCGATGTTTGTACTAGAAAAATAAAGAGATTAGTCTGTGTGAGCTTAGTCTCAGGCATTTATTAAAATTAATGATAATATCTAGTTTTCACACTTTTTCAGCAGAAATAGACGTGAAAATAATACTGTTTATCTTGTACTTACTGACTATTTTTTTATTAACGTAGTTTAGTCTTTTTAATTCGTTTGTATTTTAAGTTGGTCATAACATAATAGAAAAAAGTTAATTATTTAAACACTGAATTAATCCAAGTATTGCTGGTCATCTTTATTATGTAATAACAGAACTTTTAACAAAATACATTATTGCTAAACAATGTCAGAGCTACGATATTGAGTTCTTACTAAGATACGAAACGTTTACCAAAATATCTGAACTAGATACAAATGTACGATATAATTTCAATGGCACCATTATTTAAACTTTTATGTTTGTAATAGCTATTTTAAATGGTACCTAGTTCAAATTACGTTAAGTGGAACATGAAGAAGAATAAAAAACTCCATGAAATATACATATAGCTTAAGAAATCATATTTTCTTCAAAGTCTTACATGAAATAGGACAGTTTCATACGACAGTAATTGTCGTTGTATTTGAAGCTATAACCAGTTAGGTGTATTTTCGCAATTCAAATTCGGCTCAAAAATTTGCATCATTGGAAACGTGCTCATCAGTGCAGCTCGAAGCTGCCTTATTATCTGTGAAACTGGGATAGCACGTGAGGCGTAGCTGTCACTCAGTACGGTAATAAGCTGGCAGATGTAGGCTACAATAGCGATTCATTTCCAGGAATATTTATTACGGGGTGGTTAAATGAAGTCGATAGACTTTATTGTCAAGTTACATCTTACAACTACTTTTTTCTTATCCAGGAATTCGTTTCCAGGAATATTTTTACGGGATACCTAAACAAAGTTACTTATGGTTAAAAACACAACTTTTATCATTATTTTCATATTTTTAGTCTACTGGCAAACATAAATAGGATTTCTTTTGCATTTCAGTTTGAATTTAGGGCCCCAACTATGGTGCTGTACAAAACCACACTTATAATTATTTGAATCGTAATGCTGGTATATCTGTTCATGTTATAAAAATGTGTAAGCCTCAAACAACTCAAACTAATCTTTATAAAATTAAATATAAGTATACATACATACCTACAAACTATCACGCCGGTTTATAAACAGCGGAAGGCAGAAACTATGGACCTCCACTTGCTACGATCCTGATAGAAATCTTTTGCTTCATCTGCACTCATCACTCTCTTTATGCATTCCCGCCGGTTACGGGTACTTTTGACCTCTTATATGTAAAAAAGGTTTACATATAATTATATAATTGGGAACGTGCTTTACATAATGGCTAAATTGTACCCCGGGCTTCAAAGCAATAGGATTAAGAATGTAATTGCAAATACGCTAAGATGAGAGAGAGAGAGAGAGAGAGACGTAGACGTTTCTTGCAAGAAATAATAACAACAAATATAAAGTTATTCAGTACTACTAAAAAAGATAAAGAGTATTTTTGATTAAATATTTAACAAATGTACAGACTAAAAATGTAATGAACAAAAAAGTCAGCCAAGCTAATGGTCACTGGTTAGTGAACGTTCTGCAAGAAGAAATATTTTAATTTTCGCTTAGGAATTCCTTTTTCTAGGCGGTTCTACAATTTTCTAGAAATGAGACCTAAGCAAAAGTAATATAAAAATGTGGAATGCGAAATATTTAATCTCTGCTGCTGTTTTTAAAAACTGAAATTTTTATTCTTACTTTTTTCTTATTCGATATAGGCTTCGCTTTGATATGATGTACTCGTAACTTTTGACAGGAAGGGAATAGTGCAAAATGGTCGCCAAGGTACATAATCCATTATCTATTGTTAAACAGTAAACTTTAGCGCTCCCAATGATAGGCTAAAGGATAACTTGCCAACCAAGCCAAAGTGACCAAGTCCTATAATATTAATTAAACTATCGTGAGATAACATGATACTATTTAGAACACGGTTGTAAATAGTAACTAGTCGGCCTTTTCCGACTATACTAAGTGATTAAAACCGTGTTTTATATGGCCAAGTCATATATTTCCTTCTTCGTGCCTAATTGAGATGACCTTAGTGTGATGTCTGATGCGATGGTTTTCTACCTATAAATGATGAATGAGTCAATATCAAATGCTTTTTATCTTATAGTCAAGATCTGTCCCAATATCGCTCTTCTTCCTGTTTTATCACATACCCAACCCGTACCATGTTACAAGACTTTCCTATATGGCCAATTTTGTTTGGAAAAGTAAATAAATAAATATACAAATAAATATACAAGGACAAAAAACACTTTTGATTGAGCTAGCCCCAAAGTAAGTTCGAGACTTGTGTTATGGGATACTAACTCAAGGATATATTATATTTTATAACAAATATATATAAAGATAAACATCCAAGACCCAGGGCAATTTGAAAAAGTCCATTTTTCAACTTGTCCCGACCGGGGATCGAACCCGGGACCTTTGGATGGCGGACTAGCATGGTGACCAATACGCCACGGAGGTCGTCAAAAGTGAGTAAGTATTTATCAAAAACATTGAAAAAAATATGTATTTTTACTTTTATTTTCTTTAAATCCATTTTATTTTATAATTAAAACCATTTAAACTTAATAAAATGCTTTCACTTCATTAACAAAAGATAATAAAATATCCCTCAATGATTTGCTCACGCAAAAAGTTTCTGAATGCGCTCGGACTTATTCAGTTTAAGTATTCCCGAGTTAAACATTGTTATCTTTAGAGTGTTTTACAAATTTCCAAGTGCAAGTAAGAGCATTTCTATTTAATTAAAAGTTGTGCCGCCGGGACTGAATCGCAGACCCACTTTTGTGAAGGAACGGAATGGTTCGCGTTTTCGCGCTGTTTTGTGTCGTGGTTGACGTCTTAACGCACCATTTTGTCGTGAAGTTGATGTAGTTACATGAACTTAAGATTACTTTAGATCCATTGTTATAAATTAGGATACAAGCTTCAGAGGGAATACATAACTTAGATACGCCAAACCTACACCTATACCTATGATCCAAAAGCCGCAAAACTGCCAGACCTTCCTTATTTTCTCACTAATTATTATTTGTGTGCAATTAAGTAGTATTGTGTTCAGCAGTGGGTTTTTGAAAGCTGAAGATAATGATGAATTAGTATGTTCTTTCAGTTAACGCATATTTCTTAGTTTAAAAACTCAGCAAAAATATCAGCCCAGAAATTTTAAGAGAAGTGAGTTTGGGCCCCTGTGTAAATCTAAAGTTCATACTAACATTACTTAATCGCGTACAAATGATTAGTGAGAAAAAGGAAGGGCTGGCATTTCTCCCTTGGTCGGCTATACCTAGCTAAAAATGTAACCGAGGCGAATAGAAAACTATGAGCATCACAAACTATTTATCGACCAGTTGCTAAAATAAACAACTGTTGTCTATCACCAAACAGTACTCGTGTTGACAAGGTATAACTTTCATTTCTTAAGAGTTGCTATTTCTTCAACAACATAATACGCTCTCTTGAGAAAACCTGTCAGATTTTCTGCCGTATTTAAGTTACGATTGCAGAAAAAAAATAAGGAATATTCTTAGTTTCGGAAAAGTCTTACTATTGAACTACGAAACAATAGCTGCTTTAAGGTAAACGCCATTGTTAAACGCAAAAAAAGAATATTTAAGTAAATATTCTTTTTTTGCGTATATCAATGGTTCTGTAAGATAAAAGTAACGGTGGTCTGCCTGGTTTAAAGGATTATCATTGACGTTTTATGTATTTATTGAAACTGTATTCAGAATAAACGATTGCTAAACTACTTAAATCTAAAAAACATAACTTATAAAGGATATTGTTTGAATTAACGAGTATAAATCATGAATATGATTACAATTTATAATATAAAATAGCTAAATACCTAGGTACTTTTTTTTTTTCTTGTAAGAACATGTAAGTTGTTTTCATAATTTCATCGAAGTCACGGTGCTGTTTCAGAGTAGTACCCAAAGTTTCTATACCGCCATAGCTTTGTTCAGATTTCCCTTTTCCTTCAACTGTCCCTCAGGAGTTTAGATAAACAATGTTCTGAAATCCCTCCCAAAGCCAACTTTGAGATAGAGTGACTTATTCTGTCTTTTGCTACTTAAATGTGACACAATGATGTTTATTACCTTGCAATTTTAGTTTCGATTTGTACAATGAAGTGAGGAGGTTATCGATACGAATGCATATTTTTATATGTAACCCTATTACTCGAATACTCCTGGACTAATTTGGAGATTTCTTATCATTTTTCTTTCATAACTTGTGGGTGTTAGGGCCGGTTTTTAGTTTTAAAAAGATGTTTATTCATAATTGTTGTGTGGATTTGGTGCACAGACAATTTTAATCGAAACATTGGGAATTTTGTCAAAAATATTTTAAATAAAGAAATATTGAATTTTCTCCATAAAATATCGTAAGGCGGGTTTAATAAAAAATCGGAGCGATGCGATGATATGATTGATGGACTGGAGTTTTATTGAGTCACGGAAGATGACGGACGGTTATAAAAAGGATTTCTGTAGATAGCATATATTTTTTTTACCAATAATTTATGGTTGTATAAGAAAATATTTTCTGCAATGTTCTAAAAGTACAAATAAATCTGCTACTACTAAAATTATAAGAGAAAAATATTTCAGTCATAATTTTAGTAAAGCATTTCACTTAAGTAACTTTTCTAGGGGTCCATATTGGCTCACATAAAATTCTTAGTTCTATTCTTTATCTTACTACCGATTAGTGTTCATAATAATCACTCTTCATAATTTTATATTTCATACTTTTTTTATTCATACATTTTCATTACTACCAACGGAGCTCATAACAGTTAGTGATCATATTTTTCTTTATTAATACTTTTACTACCAAGGACAAGTTTATATTCATAATTTTTTTTTCAGAACTCTTTCTTCATAACATTCAATGATCATATTGTTTTAATTAATAATGTTGTTACTAAGAACATACTTCAACTCATAATATCGTTGTTCAGAATATTTAACGTCATAACAGACAATAATCATAATTTTTGTATTAATAACACGCTTCGCTCGATAGGTTTGCGTGCTGTTGGGGTCATGGTTATTACCTAATCTAAAATACTTTTCGGTAGCAAATAAAACTATTTTAATCTATTACTTGACCAATAATAAGAGGGGTTTTATAAGTTTGACGTATCTATCGGTGTGTTGTCTACTTTTCTATCCAAAAATTATTTCTGGCGTTTTGCCGGCCCTTCGATTCATTCGTTTACTCAACCTCGCTCCGCTTTTAGGACATCTATTAATTCGAAAATTGAAGCAAAAAATTGTTAAACAATTATAGCGCAAAAACAGGCTAGACAATAATTTTGCATTACAAGTTTAAGCCAATACGGTTCGGCGAAGTGCTTCCGAGTCTGTCTACTTTTCTATCGAAAATTAGTTTCTGGCCTTCGCCGGCCGCTGCCGCGGTACACTCGCTTCGCTCTCTCGGCTCGCGCGCTGTCAAAAACCCTATGAAAATGAATATATTAGTGAAAAAAAATGTATGATTATAGACATTATGATTTTCAATAATATGAATAAAACACTAATGATAAAAAAAATATAAAAACAAATATTAGAATAAAACGAAATTATGAATTTTAAAGTTATTTATTTAAATGATGATGTTACACCATCATACATATCTTACGAATATCGCCAAGGTGCAATAACCTCGAAGTATACCGATTGCATCAACCACGGTCGCGAGCAGCTGACAGTGCAGAATGCGCCGAACATCGCGCCACCGCCGCGCCCCTTGGAGCCCGGCACTTCGTATCAAACCTCGATCGATGTCGTCATAATCATTTAGTATAATTTTCTTTATTAATTAAAAATTAGTTATCTTCAATTTTGGTTTACTTGAATCCTCGGCTGTGATCTTAGATATCTAGTTACGATCATTAGTATAAATAAATATATGAAAACAAATAATAGTAAAAAGTAAGTGTGTTATTAGTGATATTATAAATTTCAATTATTTTAATTTTTAATAATTAGTTTTTCATTTTTTTTTTTTTTGATGAATGCTCTTTATGATTTGATTTGATAAAATGGTATGGGAAATATTTTCGGACCTCCGATAATAGAACCATAACCACCAATTTCTAGGGGAAACTGTGAAATCTACTTTTAAAAATAAGCAATAATAATAATAAATGGTGAAGGAGTACAAATCTCCATTTAAGTATTATGATTAGGTACGCTCCTACATAATATCGTATAGGTTTAACTATAATTCAATCAGATTATGCTCATTTCAAAAGTTATTTTACGTTTTTAATACGAAACAAAAAAACTCAGCACTAAAAAGGAAAATTCACAAGTACAAAGCACACACAGTATTTAGTACAAAACAGACGCGTCGGCGACACGCGAAAAGTGTATTAATCATAGCAGGGTAGGACAAAGGCGGTTTTTTATCGGAATCCCGGCCCTGAGGGATTCTGCCACATTACTGATATTCACATTTGTCACATTTTGTCTGTTACACTCTTTATCTTTCGACTTTTCATGTTTGAATTATAATTGTATTATTTTTATATTTTTTTAATATTATAACTGTTAACAAAGTGGAGGAGTCGTTGGCATAAATAAATAGTTCCCATTATGATTTAAGTACGAGTAGTATAAAGAAGTATGTAACCAGTATAATTTACTTGCAGGTAGATCCATTTAGCTCTGATTATTTTTGTTAATGGTTATTTAGTCTGCTCTGTAACTCATCTATCTATGAGTATAAAAAAAAAATATCTTGACGAAGGGAGGCCGCAGGCAACAGAATGGAGGCTAAGACCCGGGAAAGGTATCAAGCGCAGCTATTTGTAAGTATTTATGGATTTTTAAAAATTTTTTAATTGGATTTTTTTAATCTTTTCACGACCTCCGTGACGTAGTGGTTACCATGCTAGTCCACCACCCAGAGGTCCCGGGTTCGATTCCCGGTCAGGGCAAGTTGGAAAAATGACTTTTTAAATTGTCCTGGGTCTTGGATGTTTATCTATGTATGTATTTTTTGTAAAATATAGTATCTAAATTTTTAAAAAAGGTATTACTCACATAGTGTAGTCGGAAAATGCCGACTAGTTTCGATCGGTTAGACGATCATCATCAGGGCGAGTATTGTTAATTGGGACGACGACGACGCGACGGTTTCGCTGTCGCTGTTAAAAATAGTATCGCTGAGTTAGTATCCCATAACACAAGTCTCGAACTTACTTTGGGGCTAGCTCAATCAGTGTTATTTGTCCCTATATATTTATTTATTTTAATTACCAACTTTTAATTTTTACACGTACTTTTTACGTGTGTTAGTTGCCATCTGTTTCAGATTATTTAAGTTATCTAAAAACAGTTAAAAGTAAAATGTTTTTTATGTGCCGGAATTATATCAAATAATCTTGAGATTTTCTTCTAAGATTTAAATTACAAGGAAATGCTCTCACGGGCGTACCCAGAAATAAAATGCCCTCAAAAAGTCGCTACAAAGAGTTCATAAAAGACACGACCACTTCTGCATAGAGCTGAATTGCCTTCAATTTCCTATTCCAACTGCCGCTAAAATGGCGCGACAGAGCGATAGACCATTCGTACTTGTACAGCAATTTCTATTTTGATTCAAATAAAACTTGTTTTCACAAACTTCTTCTTCATTTTGGGGTTCCGTAGTAAACAAGGAACCCTAATAGTTTCGCCATGTCTGTCTGACCATCCGCGGTTTTACTCAGCGACTATTAGTACTAGAAAGCTGTGATTTGGCATGGATACGAGTATGTAAATTAATAAGGCAAAAAAGTGGTAACATAAAATATTGAAAAAAAAATTCTTATGGTAGCTCTCATACATGTAAAGTGAAATGGCAATTTTTTTTTCTCGACTAACCTGTCATTTTGGGTATCGTTGAATAGGCCTTTCAAAAATATTATGAGGTTGTGAACACCGTTTTTCTATTTAGGGATCCGTTTCTGAAATATTTGGTTTTAAAGTAAAAAATTTTGTTTGAGTCAAGTGCTATCTGCTAAACGGTTATATATAAACACGTTAAAAAATTCACAGCTTTATTATATATAACGAAATTTAAAGGAAAACTATCAGAGCTAACTAGGGTTTACAAATTAAAAAGTTATAGACGATCAACTTATAAAATGTACTCACAAAATGAAAATTTCAAATTCAATAGAAAATTAGATTTTAAACGTTTTTTAAACTTTGGCATGAACTCAAAGTGGCCCCACACGCACTTGGTCAACTATTATATTTAAGAACAGGGCTCTACTCGGTGGAGTGCTTTCCATGTTACTCTTTCCTCCACCAAGTTATTATACAAACTACAGGGTAAACTTTTTACCCACCATCCAAATTTTTGGAGCAAGTTTAGTCCATGATGCTAAACTACTATTAATAAAAACAATTAAAGAAAAACAATAAAAAATGGCTTCCCATACAAATCAGTGCTCGATCAAACGGATTTTGTACATGGGAGGACGAAATTTATTTATCTGTTTTTAATAACTAAATATATAAACTCGGTTTTACTCACGTAGTATAGTCGGAAAAGGCCGACTAGTTTCGATCACTTAGACGATCATCATCAGAGCGAGCGTTCGAAGGGACGGCGACCCGGCTGTTTCGCTGTCGCGACACAGAATTAATAAAAGTATTTATTACATACTCGCGTGTCGCCGCCCGCGCCTCCTATTGGAAACTATTACTAATGGTGTGTCCATAGTTGTTAGTGATACTCTTGTAGCTGTAAAAATTATCGTGTCACTGTTGTCTTTAGCCTCGGGTGTACTTAAGGCCTTGTTTATGCAACATGGAAGGGCCATACGGGCTATACTAGATCGCTATAGTACAATGAAATCAAAATAACAGTCAAAAAAAAATGGCACATCCATACAAATTGCCCGGGCAGCAGCACACTTTAGTATGGAAATGCCAATTTTTTTTTGTTTCTTGACTATTATTTTAATTTCATTATACTATAGTGATCTAGTATTGCCCGTGGTAAGATTTATTTAGGGGTATGTCCCTTCCACGTTGTATATTTATTTATGTCATCGCACGTTAGTTTTTTAATAACTTTTATATAAAGTAGGTCAGGTATAGAAAGTAGGTCAGTATTCGTGTAAATACTTATGTAGTTCATGGACTGAACCTGCTATAAAAATTTGGCCGGTGGTGTGTAAAAAATTACCTGTATATTCAAAATAGTTGCCTCGAAAAAGCTGTAATTATAATTAATCCACCAATGAGGTTTTCTTTGTCCTCATAGGTTGGGCAATAAGACCGCTTATACATACATAATTACGTCTTTATCCCTAATGGGATATAAGTCCCAAAGGCCACTTCCAACGTGATAATGGAAGTAAAATAATGATGATTTGCTAGTAGCATCGCCTATTAATATGATTCAGATTCTCGCCTTTTTCCTAGATCGCTATTTACGATTTGTGCAGGAAATTCCACGTTTTTATTTTTTCCTAGACCAGCTAGAAAGGTAATTAGTTACATGTTACACAAATCGAAATTATTCGAAATAAGGAACTTCGTCTGCGCGGAGTGGTCGCAATTTATTCCGCTCACAAACACGAACTGCGCTGATTCAATATTGACACTGGCTGGCAACCCTGGCTATTCCCCTGTGCTTCAGATAGAATCTAACTCCGAAGATACGACTTTGTAGCCGCTTTTTAAGTTGCAAACATGCGGCCGGCCCTACGGGATACAGTTGCGTCCGACTTCCTCATTATGTTATCGGTTGGGATTCAGAGTTTACTTTTGATCTATACGATTCACAAATTATAATTTCATTTAATCTTTATCTTATTATAAATAAAAAGTAAACTAACTTTAGGACTAGCTTTACACCGTTATTCATCCAAATGAAGTTGACAGTGACACAAGTAATTATTAAAATCTTTTATCTGAAACAATAAATCCAAAAGTGTTAAGTGCTCCTAAAGACAAATCAAATGAGCTCAAACTCGATGGGGATGCGTCGTTTCATTACATTGTTCTTTTGGCCACCTTCCGGCTCCATCATCAGATTAGCTCCATGTCATCATAATATCGCATTGTCACGCGCTATATGTATGCGTGCAAAACTTCATCTGAGTCAAAAACCGGAAAGTAGGTCAAATTTAACTTTCAGGATTTGATTACAGACAGACAGACAGGCAGACAACGGGACAGGTGATACTAAATAAAAGGTTGTAAAAAAAGGTGACATATTGCGGAAGTTTTTCTTGTTTTATGCGGCTAATGGTTTAAACCAAGTACTAAAGTTAGCCCATGTTTTAAAAAGACGGTTTAATTTGAATTATTCCTACCTGAATTTTTCCGGGTCCAGTGCTGCCCCGAAGTGGGAACGTAAAGCTTTTCTACGCACATTAGCCAAAAGTGGCCATTTTTCGCTAATGTGCGTAGAAAAGCTTCACGTTCTCACTTTAAATTGAAAACAATATTTCATAAAATAGTTTAAAGGGTTTTCTAGGGTCTGATTAAGACAAAATTTTAAATGATATCTCCGTTTCCTTACAAAAAAATTATTTCAAATTGGGGCAGCACTGGACCCCGGAAAATTCAGGTAGCTCCTTAAGTCTATGGTATGGACATCAAACTGGTATTATGCCACAAGTCATTCATCCATGGTTAGGATTCATTGCCATAAAGGACCGTATTGGGTTATATTGGTGTTTGAATCAATATGGTTATCTAAAATTCTGCTCGTCATATCTACTCGTTCAAGGTATTAGATTTATCGTCGACATACATAATTCAAACGTCATTGTTTACCACACGGAGAACTTCGCTCGCTCAATGAATTTTCAAAAATTTGGAATATATAAATCAGAAATCAATAAAAAAAAAGTAATCCGCTATCAACTCATTCAAAGAAACTTGAAATCTTAATCTGAGCTGAAAACAAATTCTTATCGAAGTTATTAATTACTGGTAGTTAAGGAAAATGCAGGGAATCCCGGCGAACTGATCACCCTTGTCGTATCTGATAGAAGCTGGTTTTTGACCAACTACCTAAATAGACACTCGAGGGAACTTTATTTTTACATTGTTGACATATTAATGTCTAACAAAACATACTGAAACGTATTATGTATAGGTCTGTATTGCATGGGAGGTAATTTTTTTTTTTCATATTTTGATAGTTGTTCAATATCATTGACTGAATTCAGCCTTGAAATAGTTTAAGTGTATTTTGTTAGACCCTGTACAGATTGTGTTAAAGCGGACTGTGCGGGACGGCCTTCGATGTTGAGCTCAGATGACACGTTAACCGCCTTGCACAAGTCGGGTCTGATGTTCCGTATCAAGCAGTGGACTGTAAGTACGTGCTGTGCTCGTAGGTGGCTTCGTAGAGAGCGGATTGCTGTCTCCAGCGGATTGCTGTCGCCGCCTGCAACGACAGGCAGGGGCACAGGGTGGTGGCCGTGGCGGCCACTTTAGGGATCTATATGCCTGGGGATTCGGTGTAGGCATCGCTGTTGTAGCGGCGCCTTGATCGGCTATCGAAGAGATAATGGCATTGCGGGGCGAGGGATTGTACTTGCTGTCCGGAGGGCGGGCATGCAGGGGCGCGATCCCCCTGAGGTGGAGGTGCGCCGCGTGGTCCGCCCTCTCGTACATCTTCCTCGCCAGATGGGAGACAAAGACGTCCAGGCCTTCCTATTTTAAGTCTCGGTGGACGACGGCGTTCCTCACGTAACGCGGGGCCCCGACGGCCGCCTGGAAACACAGGTTTTCCTGAACGCGGAGACGTCGCCTAATTTCTGCGGGCTGACTCCGCTATATTTATAGCTGCGCGAGCGTATTCCCTGCCTCCCGCTTCCCCGCGAGGTTGCAAACTTTATTTTTCTTATATTTCTTACGTTATGTATTTTACAATTATAAAACTTATATCAGCGTAAAGTTTAAGTTATCCTTAATTCATCTCTACATTTGTAAGAATGCCAAGACCTCTTTTTTCCGAGGAAAAGCCGCGGAAAAGTTGTTAGTATAAATATCCCTCTAATACGCGCAGCGCCCCGCACCCCGCTAGCGGGGGGCCCTTTAAATAAATACTCGGAACTTAGATTCTTACGCTCTCATTGTTAAAGCGAGCGTCATGGCATTTATACAGACCTATTTCCTTAGATTCATGTATACATTATGTACTTTAAGGCAAGTGTTATTTACTTAGCTTCAAAAATTGTGTACTTACTTGTATGTATGTAAGTGGGTATGAAGTATCCACTTCTACGTGTACCTATCTTACGTTACTTTCTTTTAGCAAACAAAAGCTAGTTATCCTATCTTGGATCTAAGGTACCTATCAGTAAAAGACAAACACAAAATAATGTTTATTTTTTTATATAAACCTATGTACATAATTTCTTTATCATCATCATCATCATCATCATCATTTTAGCCGCATAACGTCCACTGCAGGACATAGGCCTCTCAAGGATTTCCAAAATGACGGATCTAGAGCGAGATTCTGATTCGATCACGTAGGGAAACACCGAGCATAGCCCTCTCCATAGCGCGTTGAGTGACCTTGAGCCTTCTTATGAGACCCATAGTAAGGGACCACATTTCAGAGCCACAAGTCATCACTGGTAACACACATTGATTAAACACTTTCTTCTTGAGGCACTGAGGTATTTTGGATGAGAAGACACTGCGTAGCTTCCCGAACGCTGCCCAACCGAGTCGGATTCTCCGAAAGACCTCTTCCTCGAAGCTCGTCTACAACTTCGAGTGTGGAGCTCCAAACACAGACAGGTAGGGGCGCGACATGGACATTTGACATAACTTTCGTTTTGCTGCACTGCTGGGAAGATTACGCCGAAAGAAACCAATTCAGTATTGGTCCCTACCCAGCCTGATGAGCTATGTTTCAGTGATAAAAATTCACTATTTACACATTGTATATTATGTCCATTATGTATTCCGTCGTGAACACAAACACAATTTCATCTAAAATTCCTAGAATTGATTGTCATTTCCGCAATAAATTTCGCCTTATTGGAACTGTATTCAATTCTGTCAATTTGGCATACTGTTATGAAATATATTATGTAAATTTTTGACCTTTTGATTCAAAAACAATAAAATTAGTTTATTTAAGTTAAAATAAACATAAACAAAATTTGACTTGACGTATTTTGAATAAAAAAAAGAATGTGGTGTCGTGGGACACCAGGTAGGAACGAAGTTCCTTCGGCTAATGTAGAATCGAAACAATGTGTATACGACTGTCGCGCCTGCGCACGTCTCATTTAACGAGGTCATCCTTACGGTTTTACTATCACATTTTTTTCAGTTCGGTCGCGCAGCAAAATCCCTATCTCCTCCAAGCCTGCCGTAAGGAACTTCGTTCCAAAAATAAAAAAAGTATTATAAATATTTAACTTGCAAGTATTTACTTGTACCTGTATTGCTCTCTTAAATTTTTTAACAATCAAGCGCATTGTTAACGATTTTTTCCTTAACAAAAAAACTTGTAGTCTATTTTTACTTACATCTATGATGTGTTCCAAAATGGATGCGATCGGTCAAAGTCAGCTTAATCCTGTCTTAATGAGTTCTGAAAGAGCAGAGGACCCAACCCTTGCCTGGATCACAGTTTGAGGGTGTCATTGTGCAATGGCTGTAAATTACGGGTGAAACTTGTATGTGACAGTTCATGGTGATTCTTAGTTGATGACCTAGTTTGTGCCCACTTGATTACATTTTAATTAAATTAAATTTATTCATTTGCATTTTGGCCAGAGAATAAGTCTGGCCATACCACGATGCTGCCAGCCTCTTAGGCACTCTGCCTTGCGACCGTAGCGATCTGGGGTCTAATTTTTATATAATATAATGTTTTATTTTTAATAAGATATATTTTAGTCTATAGGTAGGTTATTTTGTTTTTAGTTTAATTATTTATTTTATGTATTGTGCTGTGTTTAATTTATTCTGGAATAAATAAATTTAACTAGTTTTGAGATTAAACTCTATACTTAAATAATAGGTTGGGGAAAAAGTCTTTTCGCATTTTATATGAAAATTCAAAACATTTTTTAATATAGTTTATTTACATTTAACTAAAGTATGTAGGTACCATTTTGTTCGATAACTTTTTGCCATCTTATAGATGGGTACATGATCCCATTGCTATAGAAATTTTGGGGCTTCTGATCAAAAAACTGCGTCAAGTAGTTTTGGCACTCCTCTCGTGATGTTAACCTGACACTGCCTAAAGAATTCTGAAGAGACCGAAACAGGTGGAAATCTGAAGGTGCCAGGTCAGGACTATACGGCGGATGCATTAACACCTCCCAGCCAAGGTTAAAGATGTGTGAGGTCTAGCGTTATCGTGATGAAAAACCACACCCCTTCTGTTGATTAATTCCGGCCGCTTTCTCTCAACTTCTTGCTTTAATCTTATCAGTTGTTCGCAGTAGAGTTCTGAATCGATGGTCCTGCCTGTCGGTAACAGCTAATAATGAATAATGCCCTTCCAATCCCACCACACATACAGCATCACCTTGTTGCGAGTTAACCCGGGTTTCGCCACAGTCTGTGAAGCCTGACCGGCCTTTGACCATGACCTTTTTCGCACGTTCTTGTCGTTCGTGATCACCAGTTATCAATTTTTTAAAAATGGTTCGGTCTCATTACGTCGTAATAAAGAATCAGAAATGAGTACACGGTTCATTAGGTTTCTTTCAGAGAGCTCGTGAGGTACCCAAATATCGAGCTTTTTTATGTACCCATTTTTTTTCAAATGCGCCAAAACTGTTTTGTCAATTCCCAGTTCTTCAGCTACGTCGTAACTACTGATATGCCGATCTTGCTCCACTTTTTCAAAAATAGCATCCATTTTATCCGTAACAAGGCGATCAGAGCGACGTGCATCTTTAACATCAAAATTTCCGGATTGAAAACGCTTAAACCAAATTTGTGCTACTCTCACAGACACTGCACTGGGTCCATAAACATCGCAAATTTTTTTCGTGGCTTGCTTTGCATTTTTACCTTTTTGGTGGTAAAATTTTAAAATGTATCTAATTTCTTCGTTAGATTCACTCACCTAGACGGTAAGAAAAACAAATGAAAATCACGCATTTTCCTAATTTGAATTTGGAATTATCTTATTTAAAATTTAAATGATACCAAAACCAGCCAGGTACAAATAGTATAGCCAAAGTGGTTTAATTACATGTTCATACATACTATATGCGAAAAGACTTTTTCCCCAACCTAAAACATATCTATTACTAGTTAACCTCAAAGACGCTTGAATTGAAATACGTATGGATTACTCAACAATACTTTTAAAATATATACTTTTAAACTATTTATATATATTTTAAAAGTATATATTAATAATATATACTTTTAAAATATATACTTTTCTACTATTTTTTTGTACTTAACTACTACTATTAACTTACTATCTTTTGCATACCTTAGTTTTTCAGTTTATCTTTTAATATTTTAATTTTATCAATAAAATGTGTCATTCTCTAGCACATTACCTTGTGATTTGAATTGTGTTTAGACTTTTTAGGCATATGACGCTAAAAATTTATTGTACTTACTTAACAAAATATGATTGTTATCTGTTTTGTGTACTAATAAAGAAATGAAATGAAACGAAATGAAATACATAAGTCGGGAATTTTCAGTTCTATAGATAAAACGACTTGAGAAAACCCTGCAACGATAATTTCGCCTTTCTAAAACTCCATGTATTATGTACATATTAAGTACGCAAGGGTATATAAAGTATCACAAGTCAAAAGATTTGTCCTAGGCGTTACTTTAGAAAATATCTAAATGGAATATATAATAGATATATGGAGAAACCAAAAATTTTAGTAGATGGCTATAAATTTTGCTAGTTACGTGTTATTCCATTTTAAGTAGACCAAAATTATTTGTTCGCAACTAGTTGTGAAAAAAGAATAGGTAGTTATTCCTCAATCGTATAACTTGTGCAAAAATCGGCCATATAGTCGAAGGGAATATTTTATAACACTAAGGTTTAGCGGCTTCGTCGTTTTTAAGGCACAAGAAATATTCTAGCAGAAAAAATCTTATAATGTGCGCCCGAGCTAAACATGATAGAGATAGCTAGCTTTATTCTATGACTTCTACCAACCAACTGGCATTTTTTTTCATACTTTACTTACACGTCAAATACAACAAGATTCAACATTAATATACATACAAAACGAGTCAGTCAAAACGTTTAACCCCCGGCAATATTTCAAGCTATCTGCTATGTATAGTGGCCATAAAAGCTGAACGACGCCGGTATCACTTCCACGGCATTTGATCCGCTATGGCGTCATAAAGGACGTCCCAACATCAGCTCGCTGTTATAGCACTGAATTATTAACAGCTGTTATTGCTTGTGACATCTTCAAATTTCTAATAATAAAAACGTAGCCGATTGTGCAACATTGTGCATAGTTAATATCAAGCTATAAGATTTTACAAAAATACACTATGACGAAAGAGATTTTAAGTAAAATGATTTTTCGCGTCCAAAGTCTTTAAAGAACTCTTATAGTTTCGGTATTTCCGTCTGTCCCATCGCGTATTAGCTCAGATACTGTTACTCATTAAATAGAATATATATAGCTATAATTTTGCATGAGTTATATATATTAGGCATACTGTTGATATGCTCCTTAACATACACGAAGGATACCTACTCGTCCAAAATATAAAATTAGATAACTATTATTCAAAATGAGCTGAAATCAAATTCTACGAATAAAAATGTGCGGACATTGTTTTAAAAGGCGAATAAATACAATCTAAAAATGCAAATAAAAATACAAAAATAACGTACATTCACAAAGAAAACCGATAAAATAAATCTCCAACAAAGGCTTTCAATTAATCCGCTTAAGATTAGTTAGGATAAGAGCCAATGAATTTGTCCAGATTTAAAATTCAAATGGAAAGCCGCTTTCATTTCAAAACTACACTTTTGTTGTTTTATCTCGGCTCGTTTTAAAGAAACTACGAATTAATTTCCCTGAAGATTTCTTCGTTGTTCAATTATTCTGGACGTATATAAAACTTTTCTCTCAAGGTGTAGTATTGTTCGCAATTCTCGCAAATGGTTACAAAAGTTGGATATCTTTGCTAATGTTATCTTTAGCAATTACGTCTTACAATATGAGGAGTAAGAATTTTCTGAAATACTCGAGCCTCAGGTTCCATACAAGTTATCTTTGTTACAGTTTCAGTTTATAAAAGCAAACATTACATACACATTACATATATAATTCCATATATTTATTAAAGGACTGGCTACAGAAAAATGTCTAGATAAATTATGGTCGTATTTATAAATTACAATAGTATTTTAATATTTAGACAATAATGTATTTAAAAATGAACTGAATAGTATTCTTCTGCTTAATTACTTTTCCCTGAAAGTTTCTGAGGATTACCGCCATAGTATAATATATTAGGGCTACTCCAGTTTTCCAGGCTGATCTGCCCAGTGAAATCAGGTGTCAGGTCAGGACTCAATTTGGTTATATCGGGTTTGCTCCTTCTACGCTGCAAGCTACGCAGCAAGAAGAAAAAATCATTTATGTTTCGATAAAGATAGTAATTCTGAGTACTCGCGTAGTGTAGTCTAAGAAACCTACTATTTTATCATCAATGTATTTAAGAACTATGTTCTTGTTGTTGGAGTATTATAATATACATCATGGAAGGAAAAATAGGGGCAAGGAGAGGAAAAGGAAGGCCGAGAAGAATGTTCATGGATCAAATAAAGGAAAAGGCAGAAGTCGTGTCGTATAGAAAAGTCAACCATTTGGCTGAATATCGGGAAATACTCCACCGCCTAGTTTTTAAGGTTAAATAAATATTCATAATTAATTTATCTGACTTAATTTTTAATAATTCTAAAAACGATGCCAATCCTTTTTAATTTGAGATTCGCCATTCTTCGATCTTTGGCTTAGGTTTACACTGCCAAATGGTTTGTTGGACTCTATATAAATATTTAGTCACCAAAATAAAAACAATTTAAGCTCGTTGAAAGAAAAATGTTTTAAATCAACAGCGTTTGCAAAATTCTGGCCTGCACGATCTCGTATGTCTAGATGGGCGATAGGGCCGACGCCTATCACGTCAGGACTGTAAAAACGTGCGGAAAATGGATGTTGCCAATAAAAGCTCTCCGACGGTCAGTGTTGCCCTTCATTCTCCTGAGATATGACGGAAAACTACGTCACTTGAAGATCTCTTTTTACTAAACTTTACAACAGAAAATGTCGATCTGCAATTCACTCGCATTAATTTATTTTGTTTATTTACCAATTTATGTACACGGAAATTTTATACAGAGAATACAACAAATAAATGTAGTACAAAGGCACTACTTATCTCAAAAGAGATCTCCTCCAGTAGGCTTGCGAGAGGTGATTTTTATGTAAGAGAGGCATACAGGCGTGTTTATACACAGGATAAAGGAAAAAGAAGATTAAAATTACATAAAAAAACACTAACTTTAAATGAACATATATATATACATACTTATATTAAGTATGTATACATTTATATATGTACATACTTAATATACCTTACTTATGTAAATAGACTTACTTATGTGAGTCTCGAACTTACTTTGGGGCTAGCTCAATCAGTGTTATTCGTCCCTATATATTTATATTTATTTATATTTATATTAAATATATACTTAAAAATTCATATGTCTATTCATATGACCTATTCGAAAATATAGTTGGAATCATATTGATATCACGAATTTGTTTTTGCATACACTCAGCTGCAAATAAACCGATTACTCTACAGATTTTTACAAAACTTCGGTACCAGCTTACATAATCTAGCACGATAAGTGAAAAACCATCACAAATAAACATCACTTGATTTAATAAGAGTTTAAATATAATCATTGTGTTACAATTGATACGAAAAATTGTGATAATCTTTTTTGCACTTGAGTGTACACTGGCACAAGATTCTACAGTCAGAATAATTGGGTTATTGCAAATGAAAAATTTGATTACATACAGGATGTAACAGGATTTCGATGCTGATTGAAATTGGTATTGCAAAGTTATGAATCTTTTATAACCATTCGTTTTGACTAACTAGCTCGTATTATTTATTATTTATTTTACTATTTTTTATTTTATTTCAACATCTAAATCATCACATCACCTTTAACTAAAAAATACAGGAAAAATTAAAACTAAAAACGAAATTAAATCTAAATTAAAACTAAAGTACAAACTAAACTAAAAACTAAATTAAAAACTAAATAAATAAAAATAAAAAACTTACAAATAAAAAATGTCGTGCAGATCATTACCCTGCGGTAAAGTGCCCAAAAGGCTGGCAGCATTGCCACGCTGGATGGCAATGCTTATTCGTTGGGCGAAGTAATTGCCAGCCCTTTGGTCACCTGACACCTCGACCAACTTTTGATTAAAAAATTTATACAGTTTATGGGTTGATGGCCCCCACGGACCTAAGGTCTCAACCCCAAACGGCTCAAATATGAATCCGTTCCCTAGGCATTCATACTTGCGCCGTTTTAGGGTTTCCGCAGTGGTTGCAGCTGCGCCAGCCTTGGAGCTGGTACCGTGAAGATGGGAGGCCGCCAGAGTGTCGACACACGTAGCGTCCCACACCAACGGCTTTCCCAACTTCCACGGCACAAGCGTCATACCATCCGGTCTCTTGCCATCATCGCGAGCCAAACCATTTGGTTCTAAAATGGCTGGCAAACCGATGGTGACAAGAGCGCGGTGTATAATATTATTTAAATTGGCATGACGTGCCATTCTGCCGGCGCTCTTAGAGCACGAGAGTCCGTGGTGGCCGAACTGGTCGACAGTGTCACCGCAAAGGCAATGATGTGGGACGTTTGTTTTGGCTCCTAAACGTAAGCATGTCGCCAAGCGAAAGGTATGGTCATCGAGGAAAGTCCCAATGTTCCAAGAAGGCAGGACCTGCAACCACAAACCCGACTCCCACTCAGCAGTGGCAATAAGACGAGCGCGCTCTACAGAGTTGCTAACAGAAGATTGTAGGAGATTACTCTGTACAAGTCTGCAAAGCGGCTCGTCCCATTGTCTCTGTGAGAAAGGATGTTCGGGCAATTTTGAATTTAGGGATGCCTCGGACCACGCGGTTTTGGCTTCCGTTGCATGAGATATTTCCAAAGTAGAATGTTTTAAAATTTTGTTGAATAGTATTTGAATACTATGAACGGAAGACAAAAAGGCAGGCAAGGCAACACTGGAAATTTTACGGATTCCTAGTCCTCCTAACCTGACCGGCAAGGAGGCTTGATTCCAAATAGACTGTTGATGTAAATCGGTATTCAGAATAGTTGATAACGAATTTTGGATTATGCTGTCTAATTTTGAGAGTAGGTCCGGATATTTCCACAGATGGCTGCATCGCAGGTTGTAGGTAAAGTTGGGAACAAAAAGGCAGTATTTAAGTATAGTAAAGGCAAAATGGGAATGTAAATTCGAAAGGCGTTTAGCAGCCAATTGGAAATTTAGAATTTTTGTGTCAATAAAATTTGGAAAAGACTCGTCAAAAATTGGGGATCCTAGGAGGTAAAGAGTGGATTTATCAATAATTTTGATGTCAGGAGCGAGTGCATTAAATTGGGAAGTAATTTTAATCTTAGATAAAAGTGGCATTTCATTATCTAGAAATAGCTCACATTTCGAAAAGTTTAAATTTAGCCCGATGGACTCAAGATCAGTCCTTAAAGTGCTTAAATCTGCCAAAACTGTAGAGGCATCTCCTCCTAGAGTCCCGTCATCTAAATAGAAGACATTAAATTTAGACTTTAGTTTTTTAATTATTGGGTGAATTGCAAGGCTGAAAATGACCGGACCCAAGGGGTCGCCTTGCTGACAACCTATTTCTGAGGACAAAAGGTTAATTTGGTACATTAATTTCGAATTTTGGCTGTAGCATTGCCAGAGAAAATTGTAAACGGAAGGGATTTTATTTTTTACCTGTGTCAGCATGGGGCCCCTTAAAACCGAATTGAAGGCATTTTTAATGTCCACCTTCAGCAGGACCCCTTCTGTCTGTACGTTTAGGAATGTACGCAGAGAGTGGACGGCGGCTTCGCAACCACCTTTGGACCCAAACCCTAGCTGTATTGGCTGAAAATAATCGCTAAGAGTTGTTGCCACTGCTTTACAACATATTTTGGCCGTAAGTCTGCGGAAAGTAGTGCCTACAGCAATAGGTCTGATGCCACCGTCCTTTTTTTTAAGAGCAATAAGGTTTGCACCATATAACATATCTGTAATCAAAATGTTGACCCTACCCAATAGCATAAAGTTTACCAAGGCTGTCAAGTCCTGCAGAAGTGTCCCGCCAGAGTGGTTACCGTCACCGTTTAAAAGATCTTTTAGGTGTTGTGGGGTTAAACCATCTAGTCCACCAGCTGAGCCACCTCTGAAGGACATAACAGCCCTATAAACATCTTCCTCAGTTGCTTTAAGAGCTACCTCATTGCCATTGGGTGGGTCAGGTAAGTTTGGGTCCGCCGCTGAAGGTGGGTGCTTTTCCTGAAGAGCGGCGAGGGTGTCTGGGTTATTAGGTGCGACTGCGTCGTCCGAGAACAGCATTCTGGCGGCTCCTTTGACATCACCTTCACTAATTTTAGACTCTACGATTTGTGAAAATTTTTTATTTTTGGATTTAGAAGTTGAATTAGGCCTAAACGTCTCCAATGGGGGATTGATACAATTTTGTTTAATTTTAGAAGTTAAATTTTGGCTATCACATTTATTTTCCTGACTTACATGTAGAGTTCTAAAAGCAAATGTCAACAAGTGCTCCCAAGCCTGCGTGGTATTGTCCTGTACTGTTTTGCGGATAATTTGTGACAGTGTTTGGGACACTGTTCTTCGGGCACCTTTAGGGATGCGTTTTATAACTGGCCTGGTACTTTTTAAATGTGATAAAATTTCATGAAAGGAATGAATGCTAGGGTGATTGGATAATGTGGGCTGGTTGGTTTGGTTTGATGGTGTAGGACAAAGAGGGTCACCAACTAGTACATTCTTATGAGCTCTCGCAATGTGAATTTTTAGACCTCTTTGTCCTTTGAATGACCGGGGCTGGGAGCACTGAGAACACTGAATGAAGCCCTCGGACGACAAAGTTTGAATTGGGACTACATCATCTGGCGATACCCTGTCGCATAACGACATAACAATAAATATTACTTACATTTAGGAAAAACATAAAACACAAAAACACTTAATACAATATATACAAAACACATCTTGACATAATATATAAAACTGACCACAGAGTACTTTTGTAACTGACTTATCCTTCACTAGGCCGCATGCGTACAAGCTCCGAGGGGCGCAGGCCAAGGCGACGATGATTTTTCTTTTTATTAGCTTTATGGTCTGTTTATTTATGCTGGGATAAGTGTAGAGATGATTTCGAACGGCTATCAGATCTTTGTGGATTGGAGGAAATACGGAAAATACAATGAAGTTCTGCTGTGAAATGTCAACTGTCGAAAATTGATTTTAGTGGACTTTATAATATGAAATTATTGGTGCACTTTGGTATTTTAATGTTCATGCTTATCAGTATAGCCCTTACTTCGATTTATTACAAAAATTTTTCTTAGGGCTTTTATGTTTCTATATTAATTAATTTCTTTAAAACTGGATATGATCAATGACAAGTCAAAGTCCAATACACATCAATTAACACGATGCAAAGATTTTACATAAGTAAGGAATTCACTTCGCTGAAGTTCAGTTATTGATTTTATATACAATTACATTGCCTGTTTTGCAACGTTCGGTCCAAATCGTGTCATTTTTAAAGCAATTTATATTTTCAGCAAATTGATTCCCGCTTTAGCAATATTTGAATATTAAAAGTTACAATACGACATTCACTTTAAAAAAGTTTATTTTAATATTCTTTTACCTGCGATTCCTTCGAGCATCCAGCTTCTTCTAGAATGAATAGAGCCTCTGTCAGTCTTCAGTATCTCAAGTATTTATATATGAAAAGTCACACTCAGTTGCAATAAGTTTTGTTATGATGGATGGACGAGGGAACATACATTTCCTTTTTTTTATATTGCGTTGTATAACGGTCGAAATACCAAAAACATCGAAATGGCAAGGAACTGAATTTTATACATAAAATAAAGGTATAATTTAGTATTAGTACTAAAACGTTCAACGTCTTTTAGATGCATAACAAATTGACTTAAATTTCCTTATAGCGCGTCCATTTATCGCAAATTTTATCACACGTCTGATAAATAATATAAGACGACAAAGTGACCAGTCATAACATGCGATATTAAGAGCGCAATCGAGTTTGTACGGTATCGTAGTATAAAACTGAATGGATCGCGATACCGGCCGACCACCTTAAGTGCACATATCCATTTCGAAGTAATGGAAGCTTTCATCGTTTAACCGGTAGATAAATGTGACGTGGTGTGGTGCAATTTGCTTTGAAGTCGCGAGCGGTAATGCTCTAACGGCATTGATTTAGATTGAGTTTATTCATGCTATTTGTTGTAAAGGTTGCAAATTGATAGGTTTTATATTGAATGTATGCATTTGCAAGAATTTCTAAATGAATACTTTATGACTTCCAGATCACTTCATAAAGTACGACCTTATTTAAAATAAAAGTTTCATCAATAGACACATCGCGATCATCCCAGCCCTCCTTCCGCCCATTGCTGCGCCTAGCTTCTCTTCGTTGTCGTCACCCATCTTGGTGATGTGCTGTTCTCATCCAGGACTAATCTTATTAGCATAATATTTAAGTTAAAATATCCTGATTTGCAAAATCACTGCCAACTGTATGTAGTAACATACAGTTGGCAGTGACCATGTGGCAAGGTGCCAAGAATGCTGACCTTTTTCTAGCACGGAGCACTGAATCATAATGATGGATCCTCAAAAACATGCCAGTCTTTTTGTCACTTGTGGATATGATCATCCTGAACAAATCGTAGGAAGCGTCAGGGGTAAAAGGTTTGAAAGTCTTTGTCGTCGTGAAACACCAACTCTCTTCTCATAGAAATATCAGAACTCCTTTAGTACTTAAGAACCTACCTTCTAGATACATTTTTTTGAAAGTATGACTGCAGTACTAAGTTACCGCAGACAAATTACCTGTAAAAGCATGTCGTTTGGTGAATATCGACTGAACTCGTAGCACGGCGGCGACTGGAAAATAAATTCCAAATCGCGTTAGTCGTCGTGTGACACGAGCGACGCTAGTTAAACGGAAAATATTTCTGTATCGCCATGGTGCAGAGTGGATCATGTGATTTACAGAGGTTGCTTGTCGGGAACTCAAAGTTTGTTTGGTTTTCTTTCGAAAACAGAGGGATATTGTGCTGTAACTCTAATTTGTACAGAGACGATGATCCTTACTAGTTCAGTAATGTCAGAGTTGGTCATAATATTTATTCTCGGATTTATTTTAAAAGAATATATTAATTTACTAGATTCCTTTCGATGATAGGCAGAATATTATGACAAAAGTTTGGTTGGTAGACTGAAGGAGAAAACAAACAATTAAAAAAAAAACTTGAAAAATAATATGTAGATTTTTATACTATTCAATAAGTTTAAAAAGAATTAAGCCTAATCATGAAAAACTAAACACACAATAGCTAAAGCGCGAGTTACGTTAACCATAATTTATGAATGTAATATGAGTTTCATTTTACGCAAACCAAGTTATTTCCTAACATTGTTAAACGTCCGGTGGATGTTCTAAGGCTTTATACACAAAATAGAAATTTAATGCATCCATAGAGGCTGAACTAATGAAAGTGAAGCTCGTGCTCGGTGTTAGTTATCAAAGTTAATTTTCTAGTTTGTCGAGTTAATTTACTTCGTCAATCAAGCGCCAAAGTTTCATAGTCATAAGACGAAACCGTGTTATATTTTGGAATTGCTTTTACAGTAGAACTTGTAATATGATTGCTATGATCTCGAGCTTAGACGAGGAATTATAGTCGCAAGTCCCTTATAAATATGGTAATAGTTAGGTACGAAAATTTGTATTAAGTGTGATTCGCTCGTAACCGTTTTCGATTTATGTAAGTAAACTTTTTATTCCTTTGTGGATAAACTCAAACGTGCTAAGTGCTTCGAACCAAAGCTACTGTTAATGTATTCGTATGCTCTAGGCGCATCTGCAAATGATAAAAGCTTTAGGTAGTAAACTCGAAACTGAGATTTATCTATATAGAAAAACATAGTGAAAAAAGTCATTTTTGAGAACGCACAAAAAAGCCTAATGTGTGATCATTTTCCAGAAACTCGTCTATTCGCTAAGCATGGTATATAGAGAAAGCTGTGTGTGTTTGTACGTAACATCGTCATTTTACATTTCAAATATTTTAAAAGCGATTAGATAATGCATTATAAACTAGATTAAACAAAGGACATTCCTTAGACAACACACATTTAACATGCATCGAACCATGCAGGTGTCCGTATTGATTGAAAACAAAATTGCAAGGTATGGATTCACGGATTCCTGGAACGCGTCCGCTAGTTTCTGAGAACCATTAAAACTTGTAAGCCGACAATGTGTGGCAATTTACGGTAATGGCAACTTTTAAAATGCTGAAAGGCCGAAGCAATAATCTTTTCTTCGGAAAAATAAGACATTTACAACGGGTTACTTTTTCACTTTTTATTAGAGGCTTCAAATAATATATGAATAGGTAATGTTATAATATATATATAGGTACTGGTAATGAATAATATAGGAATTTAGTAGGTATGTTAAAAATCTTTTTGTATAGAAAATGGTACCAAATCCATTTATAATCTTTATCATACTTTTTATTTTTCGGATTAGTTGTTCCAAATTTTACCTGAAATCTTATTAGTTATGTACTTATGTAGAGCTAACGGCTATAACTGAATTCATACTTACCTGCGTTTTAAATTCAATGTGTGAATTTATAATCATGTCATATTTATTAAACAGTATCATATTTATTAAGCTGGGGATTAGAATATTACAGGACTGTAGGAAATGGCGCAAAAAAAAAGGAGGCCTATGCCCAGGAGTGGGTTGATGTGGGCTGAAAATTATGAGATTTATTAATGTATATACAAACGGGACTTAGCACGAACCTGTTTTGTTACGCCTAACGTATAAGTTTAACATAGATCACATTTACTAGCCAATATGAATTATGTCGTTACATTAGCGGCAATGTATCTGAAATTCTGGTCAGCATACGCCCAGCTTACGGAGCGGGCAAAACCGTGGGCCTTTGCAATTACCTCAGTAAAAATTGACGACTAAATAATGTTGTGTATGTTTACGTTTAAATTAGGATTGGTATTCTCGTATACAAATGAACTAGACGTCTCTGATTATCATCGAGAACATACCCAATATTTGTATGGGGCTCATCACATACTCCTTCAGTTTATTTTCGCCTTGCCGCGAGTCGAGATTGCTCTCGTGTTGCGTTTGCAAACTTAAATTTACACCCAAGAACTTGTAAAATAGCTCTTATATTCTAATGGATAAGAGTTGGGAAAGATGGACAGATAAGATTGTAAAGGTCGTAGTGGAATGATGCATTTCGCGACGTTCACAAAACATCCGATAGTAAAGCATAGTAGAGTGTAATTTTCCCCAAGTGGGGCACTCGGGAGTCAGTCGAGACACGGTGGCAATCAAGTCACAAGTGTGTAGCTCCCCTGTTTTTAAAGCATTATAGGATACACCCCTGCGTATTGGCTTGTCGCTACATTACGAATTAATAGATGATGTGTTAAGGATAAAGACAGTGACTTCTGTTTATTGAGCGCCTATACAGGTTGATTTATACCCCTTAGCTATATTGAAATCTTGGAATCACAATGTCTAATAGAACACAAAAGTATAATTTTTTTTTTTGGTAATTTATTCCTGGCAAATTTCTAATAAATGGCTAACTTACTGACTTTCCTATCCGCGCGACCGTTGCCCCCCTGCACGCCTGCCGGCCGCCCGCCGGGAGTCTTACCACTTATCAGGGAGTGGATGGCGTTGGCCACTTCTTCATCCGTAGTTGAGCTGGTATCGACATCGAGAAGCTGAGAAGATGTTAAGCTCTGTTGCTCATCTTCTGGGACTAATATAGGAACCTCGCTCCTGGAAATGCTTACGCCATCAGAGAAGTTGCCCCTTTTAAGTCGACGTTATAATCCCCAGCCTAGCAGCGGGCGGTGACATTCAAACGGGCGATTTTTGGTATGCAATTGTGGTGTTTTTACCCGACTACGGCAAAGCAAAAGGAGGGTTATGATTTTGACAGGCTATGTATGTATGTATGTATGTATGTATGTTCATCTGTTCCCTCGTAACTTCTAAACTACTTATCAGAATTCGACAAATGACATATCATTAGAAGCGTCTTAATTGTCCGCTGGTTATAGGCTATATGGGGTTTCACAAAATCTAATGTGGCGCCCTCTAGCGGACAAAACATACAGAGTAAAAAAATAAGGTTAAGATAAATATGCCGTGTTTGGTATCATTTGAAAGCGCTTTACTTGTACATTTTGAATATATATATATATATATATATATTACTAGCATTTGCTTGTGACTTTACCTGTATTGATGGGCTGATTGCATATAATTCACATCTTTTCGTTCATAGCTTTTTTACTACTTATCGGAATAAGACCACTGCAGTACCATTAGAAGGGCCTTGATATTCTGTTGGTTATGAGCTATAAAGCTTGTCACCAAATTTAGTATTGGGCCCTCTAGCGGACAAAAAGTTCTATGTTAATATAAAATTATTATTTCATCAATTTAACTTTTGTTAATATTATGCGCCACAAATGCACTTTAACACCAAAAAAGTACAAATAATAAAAAGTAAAAAAACTAAAACCCAACTACGACAAAAAACGACGCTGAAAAAGTATAAAACAAGATTTTCAGAATACTAAACTGAACAAAGTTGCTAATGTAGTTGCAAGTAAATGAACACAGTAGACTCTACCAAGATGCCTTCGTTGTAAATTGACAATAATGTCATACAATACTATTCTGAAGTATGCAATATTCACTATGTACAGATAAATTTTCATGTTTGGAAAGGCGTAGTCACACGTTACATATACCTACCTACCGTAGCACTTTGAAAATTGATCAATGACAAATGACATTGTTTTGTGACATTTTATTTTCTTAAAGGTACCAAGTATTTTATTTTTGATCAAAGAAAATACCCAATTTACGTTCTTGGCATATTTTATTACAATAGAAATTTGGAGTTTGTTAATTTTTATTTAAATTTTTTAATTTACAAGCTACTTAACAAGATTACTTTGGGGCTAGCTCAATCTGTGTGATTTGTCCGTACCTATATAGGTACGAATAAATATACATAATATAAATATATATTTATATTATGTATATTTATTCAGGGCCTTGCCCAGTAGTGACACAAAAAACTAGAGGCAAATAAAAATAGATGCTATACGTAATTACTCTAACACGATAGGTTCACAAAAAAAACAAACAATTTTCAATTAATACACCTAAGGCAAGTACCTAAGTTCAAAGCATATTTTCAAATGATAAAGATGAGTGTAGATAAATCTTAAATCTCGAACGACCAAATACCCATACATAAGTCGCGATCGACGAACAATGGCGTCATAAAAAAGAAATCAAAGAAGAAAAAGTAGATTTTCTCGCAAAACAAGCTGAATTGCCGGAAGCGACAGGCACTACTGCTTCCGATTTAGAAAACAATATAAAGCTGACGATGGTTTCCCTTCCAATATTTTCCGATAATGATGTTTGTATTACTTCAAATGACTCAGTTACCGTGTTTGTATGTCATTTTGAAGATATTTGCTTATTCGATGTATTTTGAAAGATGTTCTGTGCTCCAATTAGGTAAATAAATGTCAATAATAAGATTTTTGAAAAAAATACACGTTGTACCTGCAAAATAAAGGTAAATATTTATTCGTAGTGTTGTATAAGTTTTTATTGTGGGGCCACAGTACTTATTAAGTAAGTCCTAACTTTTCTTTGCGTCGTTTTATTACTGAGTTCCATCGACCACCGTCCGTCACCCTAACCATTGCCTACCATAAAGTGCTCGTCAAGACAAATCAAACGAGTCTACTCAATGAAGTTATGACTTTTTATAATTGAGTTCTATCGAATATCTCGCGGCTCCATCATCACAAACAGCTCATTGACTTCATATTATTGTATTGTCATCCGATACAAGTATACGAAATTTCAGCTCAATCGGTTGAGGATACTCGTAACTGGTTGAATGAGTTGCAAGATTTGACCTAAACAAACATACATACAAGATACATTTCACGTTAAATAAAAGCTTGAAAAAATAACGCATTAAGCATACTTTTTGTGACATTAAATAATTGGACCATTTTTAGGGTTCCATACTGGGATAGATCTAGGTATATATATATATATATATATATATATATATATATATATATATATATATATATATATATATTATATAGACCCAGGACAATTTGAAAAAGGACAAACTGAAATAGTAGGGTTGTAGAGTCTAGAAGTATAAAACTGAAAAATTTATAAAATTGTTATTTTAGCATAGTCTGTTATGATTACAGTTCGTGCATATAGTTTCGAATTTCAACAATATTTATCCAACTCTTGAATCAGCTACCCGAAAAATATATGCTAATAATTTGATAGAAAATGATAAGTAATATGTAAATCAATTCAAAGGGCAATGAGAAAGAAAATATTTCTCCAACACAGTAATGCAAAAACATTTAAGTTTATTTTAAACCATTTTATTATTAAATTATTGTAAGTAGGTATTGCGTTTTATCTGCTATTTAGACGCCAACTCTCTTATCTATTTTTCTTTTCCTAAAGGTTGACCGGGAGAGAATGCTTTGGCATTAAGTCCACCTATTAGCATTTGGCTCAAAAAAGTTTTTAAATAAATAAATAAATAAAAAGTTCTTGTCAATGATTATGATCATCGTAAAGTTTATTTATTTCAGGAGTGTAAGTGACCAACCCTGCCCCTGAAGCATAGCACCGGCAACCGCGTTTATAGATCGCTTTCATTCATCACTATCTCGACGTAATAATAATAATGAGCTAGATGATTGATGAAGTCATTCCATAACCTCCTGCCGAAACCTATAAATTCATAACATCAAATTCTCCAAAGGGCTACGTGCTGGATCTGTATCACGCAAGCCTTCCAAAGGACCGTCATGAAAAGACACCCATGATTCTCAAATATGATCTGGATTAGCACGATATAACTTATATCGGTTTTACTGTGCCATGCCACGTGGGTTGGAGTCAGATTTTTCGGCCTATCTTACAAATAGACGCTACGAGTATCTAATGATGACGGGTTGGAATAAACTTTTAATCACCAATACATGTGTAAAACTTCTTTATATGTAATGCGAAGTAACGTTGACTTGGCCATCAAGCTCCTCAAAATAGATAGTCCAAAAAACATATATGTTATCTTCTTATCGTGTTTGCTTGCCATTAACGCACAAAGACTAGCACCCAAAGCTTACTGTTTCCAGAAAAACAATGAAAATATTTTACACTGTAAAAATATTTTGCTAAGTTTAACATCACTTTTGTTATAAAAAAACGACATCGTTCAGTGCGAGGAAAATATTTCTATTTCGGAGTTTCCGATTCTCTGGTTTTATGGCCACTGGTTATTTTATACGATGAGGCACATTCCACAGTTAAATAAGTAAAAAATAATCTAGGTCTACGTATTTTTCTATAGTTCGTGAAATTTCAAACTATAAAGAAATCCCACTGAGCTACGAAATTTCTTCAACTACCTGCATTTGCTTCATTGTCGCCTTTTTGTTTTGCTGCCTATTGTACAGCTCTTTCTTTTCCGTTTGGGACACACACAAACATCAGCTTCAAAACATACTGACATTAGTCTCAGTACGACTCAACAGCGAACCTATATTATTTATAAAAAATCACGTCTGTTTTTCGTATTTGTTTTTATAGTGGCAACAGAAATACATCATCTGTGAAAATTTCAACTGTCTAGCTATCACAGTTCATGAGATACAGACTGGTGACTGACAGACATACTGACGGACAGACGGACAGACCTTTGAGTATGGAACCCTAAAATGGTCCAATTATTTAATGCCAGAAAAAGTATGCTTAATGCGTTTTTTTTTTCAAGCTTTTATTTAACGTGAAATGTATCTTGTATGTATGTTTGTTTAGGTCAAATCTTGCAACTCATTCAACCAGTTACGAGTATCCTCAACCGATTGAGCAGAAATTTCGTATACTTGTATCGGATGACAATACAATATTATGAAGTCAATGAGCTGTTCTTATGATGGAGCCGCGAGATATTCGATAGAACTCAGTTATAAAAAGACATGAAGACAACTTCATTGAGTAGGACTCGTTTGATTTGTCTTGACGAGCACTTTATGGTAGGCAATGTCTAGGGTCTGATCACGGAGACGGACGGTGGTCGATGGAACTCAGTAATAAAACAATGCATAGAAAAGTTAGGATTTACTTAATAAGTACTTTGGCCCCACAATAAAAGCTTATACAACACTATGAATAAATATTTCCTTTTTATTTGTAGATATAGAATGCTAAAATAACAATTTAATAAATTTTTCAATTTTATAGTTCTAAACTCTACAGGAGCATTTTGGTTGTTACACCTCTAATAAGTAGAGCCCAGAGCCGCAAGACCCAAATGCCAAATTTTAGTGTGATGGTCGGGGAATCAACATTAAAATCCCCATCATAGATTAAAATTGTGAAAAATAACATGACCATCCATTAAAAAATATAGGCATCATTAAATTCTGCGCTTCATTTTTAGCATCGTGGATTTCGAATTTGATCGGATTATTTATTACAACTTTGCCACAGACAGTTATTGTTGTAAATTTACATAAATATTTGACGCTACCAGAATGATACATTTCTTCATGATGTGTGTTACAGTAAAAAGCTAAGCTAGTTAATCAGACTGAAAAGGCTGCATTCCAAATAAGGCGTCGATTCAAATTGAAGAACATTCCTATACACGTAAGCGGGTAGTATTAAAGTAGTGTCTAATTAAATTTGTAGGGTGTCAACATAAAGTTTCGTCCACGTCCGCAGGCTAACATTTGAATCGGGAACGCGGCTCACGTCTTGCACTGAATCAATTTCGCGTCAGCCCTGGCTCGGCGCTCGACAGTGTGACCGGCACTCGCTTTGCTCACAAAGAGTTTGGTGCTGACATATTTTTCGATAAAAAAGTTATAAGCCAACTTTAGCCGAGCAAAAAATTCCAAATAAAAAGCATTTATTTTAAATATATTTGTGTAACCCAAGTCAATATTTTTAAATATATTTGTGTTTTAAAAGTAGTTACTTAAACATATATCGTCCGTACCAATGTTAAATGTCGATAGGTATTTAACTACTTACTATTTTATTTATTTATTAAAACTTTATAGATCCCCAATTGACAAAATTTCATTCTCAAAAAGGTATGAAAATACGAAAACCGTTTTGAGATTTTACGATTCTGAACACGTAAAATATTTTTCCAGATTATTTTGCGTTATATTCTTAGAGGTAAACGAAAAAATCTGAAAAGTACAAGGATATAGCATTTTACAGGTTACGTCTTTGCTTGAGCATCTAAAAGTAAAAAATAATAATATAGAGACAGTCAGCTGTTAATTTGCCATTTTAGACGTTGCGTCATAACTGACAACTCACATCATGAGTGGGAAAGAGAGAGAGATAATAGTGGAGTTGTTCTTAAGAAGTATCAGTTCGATAGAAAGACCATCTAATATCGATAGTTCTTTCAGTACGGTAGAATATGGATTAGTAAAAAAATACACATACGTTCAAATGTTTACCTAGTTTGGTGACGAAATGATAATATTTCCTTTATATAATTGACGTTTCAGGTTATAAAAAAAATTAGGTTCCTTACTTATTTCTTTTTATGGTTAGAAACCATAAAAAAATTAAGTAAGGAAAATAGCTACCGTAAATGACGTCCTGGAACGTCACAGCAATGTGTATGGCATAGGATCGCAACAAACATTAAAAGAGTACTACAAGTTCGTATTCTTTTTTCAAATTATGCTCAAGAAAATTATACCTGCAAATATTATCGAATTGACCATTTCAGTCAAATTCGCCCCGATTAACTTCAAACCGCTATATTTGCCCCGACTTTTATAAGAATCCAGTAAAAAATACTTGGATTATCAAAATAATCCCATTTTAAGTATAAAGTTGACAATGGGGTTGATATTTCTTTTTTTTGACGAATATTATAAGCGTAATTTTTTATACCATTTTATCATACAAAGCAAGTCGTAAATATTGTCTTTTTTAATATTTTTTATGTCAATAACAGCTGAGATAGAAGCATTTGAATTTAAAATTAATCTAAATTACCCCATTTTACGGTGCGTAAGTTTTTGTTAGTTAATGTTAAGTTAAAAATAGTAATATTATTCAATTATATTCTTTTTTTAATTGATAATACTATCGATATCGATATCTTACTGCTACAAAACACAAACCTAGGCGTTAGTAAATGATTTATTTTTTAAATTATAAAGTACCTATGGCTAAGATGTGACCTTGTTACATCCATACTTGTACTTACGCTCTTTTAGAATAGAGAGATCTTATACAATTTAATTAAGAGGGAAATAATGAAAAGAAATGGAACATAAAATATACGTATGTCCTATTTTTTGAAATAAAAAGCAATGACAACATTTAAAAAAAGTTTTAAATGTTGTCATTGTTCACAATTGACGGACTAACGCTAAAAGCGTTCTCTCCCAGTTAACTATAGGGATAAACAGATAAATTGTTGCAGCGCGAAAAATAAAAACAATGTAATTACAACATAATATACTCACAATTTTATATATATCTTATAATAAAGACATCGAAACTATTCGACACTCACCGACAAACTCATCAATAAATAGTTACCTAAATCAAATAAAATTAAAACCAGTTTCCGTTAGATAGGCACTCTATTTACATATAAATAACTAAAAACTATATACCAAACTTATATTGAATTCATAAGTGAAGAACGCGAATACCGCAAGATGGTAGCTGGGCTGCACTTACCACCATAACGGGGCAATAAATTTCAAATAGCACCACTATCTCGTATAATGTAAACGTTCTCTAGTTAATCTGAAAATATTCGCAACTTCGTCTTCTAACTCGTGAACTATGTTAGTTCCACAAGTATGTGATTTAGGTTTCATTTGCCTCATAATTCGTTATTATTACAGGAATTTTGGAGACTTAGATATAATTTAAAGGTTTTGTTGATAATGAAGTGTAAGTATGGAAGAAAAAGCGAAGAAAGTTTTGTTAAAAATAAATTGTTTAAGGAGATAAGAATATTGCATCTTGATCTTGTACACGATAGACAGAGCTTAAGTCTGGAGGAACGAAAGGTACACTTTCAATTATTTGTGTTTTCAGTGATTTGTGTCTTGTACTTATATTAAGACGTATGATTGACCCACCCGTGATTTACCTACAGTTACCTACAATTTTCGGAAATGTATTTTTATACTATTTTTTTTTCTGTGTCTTACGGCTTATCTATTTAAAATTTGTAGTTGCCTAACTACTTTTTGATAGAAATCACCAACACTCTTTTCTAAACACATAGTTACCATAATTTTGTAACGTAAGTTGGTGTACGTTTTCTAATTAAAATATGTAACATTTCTGATAAAACGAACATAACATTTCGAAAAATGTGGCTTATTCTCTCTTATACGTTATTTTTCACATTCATAGCGCTAGTTTTATAAAAACTCAAATATTCACTGAACAATTATACGCATCGCAAAAATCGAATAGCGCGTAAAATAAACCCACATCACCCCACCCTTTCCTCTAAAATAAAACTATACAATAATAATTGGCCAAGTGCGTGTCGGGCCACACGCAGTGTAGGGTTCCGTAGTTACGAATGCCAACTTTGGGTTCATGCCACTGAAACTGTCTAAAAATTTTCTATTTAATTTTCCTTTTCCGAGTACTTTTTATAAGTTGATCGCCTATAACTTTTTAATTTGTAAACCCTACTTAGCTCTGACAGTTTTCCTTTAAATTTTGTTATATTTACTATAGCTGTGAATTTTTTCACGTCTTCATATATAACCGTTTAGCAGATAGAGACACTTGACTCTAACAAAATTTTTCACTTCAAAACAAAATATTTCAGAAACGAATCCCTAAATAGAATAATTGGCCAAGTGCTTGTCAGGCCACGCGCAGTGTAGGGTTCCGTAGTTACGAATGCCAACTTTGTATTAATGCCACTAAAAACGGATAAAAATTAATATCTATTGAATTTGTATGAAATTTTCCTTTTCCGAGTGCTTTTTATAAGTTGATCGCCTATAACTTTTTAATTTGTAAACCCTACATAGCTCTGATAGTTTTCCTTTAAATTTCGTTATATTTACTATAGCGGTGAATTTTATTACGTGTCCATATATAACCGCTTAGCAGACAGAGGAGGGGGGGGGGACACGTGACTCTAACAAAAATTTTTACTTTAAAACCAAATATTATAGAAACGGATCTCTAAATCTAAAAAAGGGTGTTCACAAGCTCATAATATTTTTGAAAGACGTATTCAACGATACCCCACATTATTGGTTAGTCAAGAAAATAAAATTGACTTTTGACTTTACTTGTATGGGAGCTATCCTTAACTATTTTTTTTAATATTTTATTTTACCACTTTTTTCGCATAATTAATATACATACCTATACCAAATAACAGCTTTCTAGTAGTAGTAGTCACTGAGTAAAACCGCGGACGGACAGGCAGACCGACATGGCGAAACTATAAGGGTTCCTTGTAAACTACGGAACCCTAAAAACGATGTTAACAAAGATAAAGATATATTTATTTGCAATAAAACACATCATTTACAAACAAATACCTATTGCATCAGTAGATAAAGTCATGCAGTGTGCTTTTACCCTAAGAATGGTATCCAAATATGGTCAGAAAATGGGCTGCTGAAAATTAACTAATTATTTATAATATTCATACAGGTCATTATTACACATGCATAATTATTCTCATTGAGTTTTATTACTTCTTACAATATAATTACAATGTATATTTAGAAATGTCAAAACAAGCTCATAATATTTTGAAAGACCTATTCAACGATACCTTACATGATTGGTTAGTCGAGAAAATTAGATTGGCTTGTCACTTTACATGTAAGGAAGCTAGCCTAAAAAAAATTTTTTTTTGAATATTTTATTTTACTATTATTTCGGCCTAATTAATATACATCCCCATGCCAAATCACAGCTTTCTAGTACTTATAGTCGCTGAGTAAAACCGCGGACGGATAGACAGACAGACATGGCGAAACTATAAGGGTTCCGTGTTTACTACGGAACCCTAAAAACGTGGATACCTACCTACACGTATATAATTACCACTCATAAAAACGGAGGTATTGACTAGGCGTATTGGCAAACTCTACGCTAAGCCATCCCTTTCATCTAGGGAGCGAATGAGGGCGTATTAGACTCCGTACAAAACATCCGATAGTGTTCTTTAGAGTACAGAAGAAGCTAATTTTGCTTAAGTGGGCTACTCGCCAGAACGTGTGTGCGCCAGGGGCGGCGTACCTTGTTCTATGTTTAACTGTGATGTGTGATAAAATGCCGCTTTACGCATTCGATACGCAACTTAAGTTCTCACTGTTTAAGTATACATGTGTGTAAAATAAGTTGTAAAGTGTAGTGCAGAGTGCAGGTAAACTTTCACAAAACTTTTTACCTTATTAGTAAAAAGTAGTAAGTACCTAGTAGTAGTAGTAGCACTTATAAAATCTTTTGCCTGCAACACATGTGCATCCTACAGAAACGAAGCTAGAGGATAAACATATTTTATTCTACTTTTTGACTTGTTTCCCTTCCAAAATAAAAATAAGTCAATTCTAAAAAGCCTTAAAGTCAAGCTTCATCAAAATTTAAGCGGCTGGCCAGACATTTTTTCCTCGTCTTACCATAGGTACGATTGATTGAAAGATTGGAAGAGATTACTCTCTGTACCTCCCGATTTCCTCCACTTTAATACATTTCTGAATACATACATACTTTACATGATGGGCTTTAGTTATAGATAATATGTTGGCAGACTAGCTCCAGCCTTTTGGGATTCGGGAGTGAGCTGTCAATACTAACAGTAAACAAGTCCATTGTGTTTCGTTTTTCTCAAGCCCAACAGAATATTCGATAAAATCTGCAGAGTCATTCTTGTGGGTTGGTTTCTTTTTAGGGTTCCGTACAAAAAATAAAATAAAAATACGAAACCCTTATAAAATCACTAGTGCGTCTGTCTGTCACAGCCAATTCGCTCCGAATCTACTGGACCAAATCAGGTGAAATTTGGTAGGATGGTGTAATCCTATGACCCAAACACAGATATGTAAATTAAATAAATATTGTTTAAAGTAAGGGTCATTTTCGAAGGACAAATTAAGAAATAAATAAAAAAAAAGTTTTGCAAGCCTTACTGAGTCATGTATCAAATGAAAGGGCTTGTTATGAGGATTTCAAATATATTTTTGTTATTATTGTAAAATAAATGGGCTTGACTTTATTCATGAAAGAAGACGAAAACTGACCATTCCTCCCCTCCGAAAATGCTAAGGAAAAAGATTACAGGAAAAATAGTAAATATTTTTTTTTTTTAAATAAGGTTTATTTTCGCAGGAAAAATTAGGAAAATGAAAAAAGAATTGCAAACCTTACTGTATTATACATCAAATGAAAGGGCTCGTTATGAAAAGAAAATTATCAAGAATTCTATCCATTAAAAATAAAGTGGTAAACTCCAATATAATACGTTCACTTACGAAAAATCTTCGGCATTGTACGGAACCCTTTCCACGCGAGTAGGTAAAACTCGCAATTGGCCGGTTTTTTTCTGAGGTGGCTCTCGTAGTGTCCCAAGGACGTATAATAATATACTACGTTTTATATTATACGTTTTATTTTATATTACACAAGTTTCAAGGTCATATTTTTTGAAATTTTTGCTAACTTTAGCGGCATTTTAGCAGCACTAACACTCGAGTTGGCAGCGATGACGGCATTGTTCATAAGTAAGCACGCATGTACTCTTTGTTCGCGAATGCAATACTTATGAATTTCCTAGGGGATGCTTATTGTGAGCACCATAACAGAACATCAATATATTATACATGTATGGAAGTCTAGTAATACTGTATATTTAACTAAATAGTTATTTTTGGCAAAAAGAAAGTACCTAAGCTTTTATTGAGTAAATGTTAGTGAACTGCGTAAGTGCACTTTATTTATTATTTATTTACTAATTTATGTCCACGGAAAATTTTAAGCAGAAATCTAGCATTATGTTTATTAAAAATTATTATTATGTATCTCTTTTATATTCACGTGACTTCTCTTTGCACGGCCAATTACGGCAATGCAGAGCTGGGAGCGCTGCGAGCTCTCTTGGGTGTCCATGTGGAAAATTATTTTTGAAATCTTGAAATTCAAAATTACAGCTTCTACAAGACAATTAAATTATATACAATACTATTTCTCGACTCTAATATTTTTATTTCATTTCTTTTTTTTAATTAAGGAAATTTACCCGTGTGTCTTTTTGTGTGTTTATCAAATAAAGATTGTCAACGCTACATTTATCTTTTTTTTAACTAGTAAGATACCTTTATTATGATTCTCGTATCTTTTGAGAGCAGCAATGGTGTTACTTACTTGTTTATATTTCTTTTTAAGGGTTCAGACAAACAAGCGACAGGTCGGCGACCAGTGTCACAAGACTGCCTCCGACCGTCGCGCGACGTTTCGCCACAGCAGTGACAGTCGTCAACCTTCGTGGGACAGTTCGCCATAGCAGTCACAGTGGTCAACCTTCGTGCGACAGTTCGCCATAGCAGTGACAATCGTCAACCTTCGTGCGACAGTTCGCCATAGCAGTGACAGTCGTCAACCTTCGTGCGACAGTTCGCCATAGCAGTCATAGTCGTCCACCTTCGTGCGATAGTTCGCCATAGCAGTGACAATCGTCAATCTTCGTGCGATAGTTCGCCACAGCAGTCACAGTCATTAACCTACGTGCGACAGTTCGCCATAGCAGCGACAGTCGTCAACCTTCGTGCGACAGTTGGCCATAGCAGTCACAGTCTTCAACTTTCGTGCGATAGTTCGCCATAGCAGTCACAGACGTCAATCTTCGTGCGATAGTTCACCATAGTAATGACAGTCGTCAACCTTCGTGCGATAATTCACCATAGCAGCGACAATCGTTAACCTTCGTGCGACAGTTCGCCATAACAGTGACAGTCGTCAACCTTCGTGCGACAGTTCGCCATAGCAGTCATAGTCGTCCACCTTCGTGCGATAGTTCGCCATAGCAGTGACAATCGTCAATCTTCGTGCGATAGTTCGCCACAGCATAAACAGTCGTCAACCTTCGTGCCATAGTTTGCCATAGCAGTGACAATGGTCAACCTTCGTGCGATAGTTCGCCATAGCAGTGACAGTCGTCAACCCTCGTGCGATAGTTAGTCATAGCAGTGATAATCGTCAACCTTCGTGCGATAGTTCGCCACAGCAAACACAGTCGTCAACCTTCATGCGATAGTTCGCCATAGCAGTAACAATCGTCAACCTTCGTGCGACAGTTCGCCATAGCAGTGACAGTCGTCAACCTTTGTGCAACAGTTCGCCACAGCAGTGACAGTCTTCCACCGTTGCGCGATAGTTCGTGACAGCAGTGTCTTAGGCATATTGGTCGTCTGTAAGAGCCCCGTGGCAAAGGAATAAGAGTCTAAATGAGTGCGGGTGATATTTTACCTTTTCGCATATAAAGTCAAAAGCACCTACTTAGTCGTGAAACCCATAAAACACCGCTTAATCAGTGAATAAGCAGGGTTTTATACAATCCACTGAGTGTGACGTAATGTAATCATCAATAAGGTAATTGGTGGTAGTTGCTGTGTCGACGACAGTTTGACAGTTAATTGCATTATAACATGACATGATGACCTAAATGTTCACGACCTCACAACGTGACACCTGTAGGTAATGCGAAGTGGTAACACTGGTGTAAGATTCTTCAAGTTATCTAAGGCATCTTCTCTTATTGAGTGTGATAATACCCAACATATGTCAGATTTTTCGAGCTGCCTAAAAGCATCGGACTTAATGACTGTCATCTAGACACAAGTTATTTTAATACAATACTGAAATATTAGGCAGGTTTTGACAAGATGTTTTCTTTCACCGGAAACAAGTAGCGGTAGTTAAAAACGGCTATATATAGGACGTGAGTACAAACTCAAAGCTGCAAGTCGCGCCAAGTGAGAAAAAGTTCCTGCCAGTTTAACTACCTAATCTAGTTATGATAGTCGGGTGCACCTTTTCAAGAATGAGCGGAGGACCTCGATATATTATTGAAATATTTTTAAGATTGAACAAAATGTTTCCTTAACTAACCCTCGTTTATGTTATACATACATACGCCTGTTTCCTATTGGGGTAGGAATGAGTAATATAGATCTCCTCTTACTACGATGTTTATGTTATAGCTGAAAATACTGCTTTACTACTTTAAACTAGTCTTTAAAAGCCATGACTGTCACCTGGTGTCAAAAAAAAATTAAAGTCTATTGTGCCTGCTATGCCGGTAGTTTAGGTGTTAAAGTAATACCTAACTTCTTAAGTGTCCCCTTACCTTTAACAGAATCAGACTTTTTCATACAAATATAGTCTAAATTTTATTTTGAAACGGCATGTCAGATATTAGCGAAATAGAATATAGTGTAGGTATCATATCTTATTTGACCATCAGTATGGAAAACTTCTACATTCTCATATTTTCCTTCGAGTTCATATTTGACTGTATGCAATTTCTTTAAAATTACAAAATACTGCCGAAATCTCACATGTCATTTCAAAATAAAAGCTAGACTACGTTTGTATTTAAAAGTCTAGGGTAAGGGACTCTTACGTTTTGACACTAGTCCACTAATAAAAGCATATTTTAACAGATAGATGTTTATAATTGTTTCAAATATGTATAGAGGAATAGTGCAACCTCAATCAGCTTTGCGTGAAAGCGCACGAGTTAATAAGTAAACTGCAAGCCTAACTTAGTTCAGTTGGCAGTGGTTTATGGAAACCACAATACCTAGAGCATCGTGGAATGTTTAGATCTTGCCACCGGACAGCAACTGGAAAATTACCTGCTTTAGTTAATGAATACTTAAATTACAGGTCATCATCATCATCATCATTTCAGCCGCATAACGTCCTCTGTTGGACATAGGCCTCTCCCAAGGATTTCCAAAATGACCGATCAAGAGCGGCTTGCATCCAGCGCTTTCCAGCGACCTTGGTCAGATCGTCTGACCACCTTGTGATCAGACGATCTGACCAAGTTATAGGTATAAGTATTGAAATAACTTACCAAATAATTTCTTTATAGATACCTAAGAGTATAATAATAAACATAACTCATGCACAGAATTTGCGATCGCTTACACTCGCACCCATAGAGTAGGGCATAGAGTTTTTATACCCAGCACACTAATTATATTTTATCTTTATCTTTAATGTAATCAATAAGTACATATTTCTTTTCGTTTTAATAAAAAATGGTTTTTAATGTGACATAAAGAAATACCTTCTATTAAATTAACTACCACTAAATTCAATTTTCTGTTTTTTTACAGGTTGACTAGTAGAAAATGAATTAGCATTAAGTTCACCTTTTGTACCATTGTGGTCAATAAATATGTAAAGAAATAAATACTATTTAGATAATACATAAAACTGTAAAGTGACCAAGATGGGTAGGTAGCATGAATTGACTATACTGGGAACTTCTATGTTAAAGCCAAATATCTTTTATATAATAAAAAATATTTTGAACTCAATAACAGTGCGTTTGCTTGCCAGACCAACATCCTTCTCTAATAAATAGCCCATGATATAAAATACATTAAACATACTTACTTATTTATACAATTACCATTACAGTTTCCACCCGGATAATAACAACAAGTCAAGGTCTTACAAAGATAATTACATACAAAAATATTTACCTAACTTTTACGCAGAACAAATGAATAACATAATCATCCAATAACAATATTAATATCAAGAAAAGAGAAACGTTGTTCAAACAGAACAAATATTTCCTGCAAACAAAAAACAGTATTATCTTAGGGGTGGGCTGGCCTATCGCCTTCAGCAAACAGGGTGTGTTTAGACAACCATTTTTGAATGTCTCCGACTTGTGTGTCTGCAGGTTTTATCGATTAACGTAAGAAAATTAAAGACAAACGTATTGTTCGTGAACTTAAAAAAATAAAAGCTATATTTACACTACATCACATATTCATTTTATTTAACCGTCAATTGTTTATAGATTTATTATAAAAAAGAAACGACGCCACAACGAAAATTGTTTCCTTGGTTTCGTATACACGCATTTTTCAGTATAGGTATATTTCTACATTTAAAACTTTTTAGGCTGGCCGCGTATTATAAATTATTTTAAACCCCGCATGCTATCAGAATTAGGACGTGTCTGATAGTACCTATGTGGGGCTAGAACAAAACATTGGAAATAATGCCTCCAAAGATTCAAATGTTTATTCAGTAATTAGTCCTTTACAGGCACTTTTGCACGTCAATAGGTATAATTAACGTTACGTGTAAAGTATATTAAAATTAAATTTATTTTTAAAGTAAAGCTACCGATACCAGCTCTTCGTAACGACCACTGCTGAGAAGAAACCCCGAATAAAACCCATTTTCACAGTATTAGTCGCCTACTTGCCAGAAGGGCTTTGTCATATTATTATTAAGTATTGTCTTTTAATTAATGAATACTTGTAATATAATACAATGTTGACACATTATAACATGTAATGCTTGCGAAAAAGTCAACAAATATAAATTACATAATACTCCAGTAAGTTAGCACATGGCAATATTAAGTATCTATGTATCGACTCATAACAAATACATTAGCATACATTCAAAGCGCGGGTTTTGAATTACAGGGAATACCATCTGTCACAAAGCGGCTGTGACTGACTGCTCCCACGGGCAAATAAGATAAATGAACGAGGTTATCATTTATAGAATAATTTAGTTCGTAATTACATTACGAATATTAAGATGATAGTGGAATGATATATATTTTCCATGCTGGTCTGCTAGAAAAGAAAAAAACTTATAATGTTACCGCTTCTCTTACCGTGTAGTAGAAGGCGATCAAGACCAGCAACTGGTCACTGTTTTGATTCCTTTTTCCACCTTTAGTCCATCACCTAAAAGTGGCCTTTGAGTCTTGCAACCCTGAGCTCTGTCTGCTTAGAGCCGTAAGACCCAAAATGTTCTGTCTGTCTCATTAAGGATAAAGACATGATAGTAATGTACTGTTACTAATGTACTTACATACTTATGTTCAAGAGCCAATTTTTTTTATTTAAAAACTTTTTTGAGCCAAAAGCTACAATAGGTGGACTTAATACAAATTATGTTGATGCCAGATGTTTTTGTAAAAATTTATTTGCGAAAGGAAATTAAGAAGCTTAAACGAACATATCTCAACGAAATTCATAATGTTATAAATGCAAGACTTTGTATTGATATATGTATGTATGGATGTTTGTTCCGCTTTCACATCAGGACGGCTTAACGGATTGGAATGAAATGGGATCGAAATTGAAATGGAATTGGCACGAAGGTGAATAAGATGTATTTACCTAATATTAATTAAATAATATACCTTGATCAACACATAATGATGTTTCCATCTCCAAAAAATGTAAAAGTATCATTTGACCACGTGGGAAACGAAGCTAGTGTTTCCGTTAATTAAAAAAAAAAACTACTTATTATATTATACGATAATTCATCAACATTCAAAAATAAGCCTTCTGCAGCTCGAGCCCTAAATGCAATCACAATGAAACCTCTAAACGTTTGAATCTCTACTTCAAAATTAAGAACAGAAATCGGAAAGCAAAAGTAAAAGCTGGAACGGTGTGAAAATGCGCGTTTCGTATTAAATACTTTGTTGAAACGGTTCGTTTTGTTCTCAGTGTTGGCGTCCGGAGGGTGGCAAATCCACATTTAGAGCAAGCGCCTGCGATTCAATTACAGGCAAAGTGCGCCAGTGGTGCGTATTGCATCGTAAACTGTTGGCAATAAGGCGTTATGACTACGTCCTAAGAAATACTCTTCCTAGAATAGAAAGCAGTTGGTCGGATAAATTCATTTTGTTGTTACGAGTAGGTAGATGTGTAAACAGAAATGAAAGAATGTGTTCAAAGTGTTTATATTGTTTTCTATGTAATTTAGATTATTTGTTTACCAATAAAATAAAATAATATAAAAACTAGCATACCTATTATTCACATCCTATTGCTTTGGTAATATTTTTAAGTATCTATATACCTAACGCACTTACAGCATTTACAGCGAATCTCTTGTGACGTGATAATTTACTTGTGTGTAAAGGTAGTTTTTTTTAATTTAGTAAGTGTTATGTTTTTCGAGTCTATGTTCAATATGTATACATGTATTTTTCTGAGGCACGCTCTGCAGCGTAAACTACTATAGATTTTAGCTTAAGAAGTGCCGTTAGATTCATCTTGACTGTCAAAGTAAAAAAAAGTAAGACACCGTACCTAAATATTTAAAAAAATGGTGGATTATTTCCGCCGAATTATGTCTTTACGAGTAAAATTCTATTTAAATGTTTTTTTGAAATGAGCAATGCTATCACACCTTTTTACCCCACTGCGCCAGAAGATAAGGGTTTAACATGGCGTATGTTTGCTAGATTTTTTTTGTATGCTTTTTGCTACTCAACTACTATTTTAGAGCTAAAAACACTATACCTATTGGCGAGTAATCATTGCTGCTGAAACAGCGCTTTCATGTTTATGTGTCCTACTTTACACTACCAAGAGCTCGATAGAGTTCATAGTTTTGGCATGAAAAAACTTTAATATTCCGGTTTTATGGAGGTTATTTCTGCTTCTTATAATCTTTACTCACGCGAGCCTAGGAAGTAGTGTGTCACTGTAAATAATGAACTGCCGTTTTACGTGTGATAATTGAAATTCACAATCATAAAAATTTTTAATAACTTTAATGCATTAACAGTAGCCATAATGTTAAAAATATTATTTTTTTTAATAAAATAAAATGAGTGACTAGATAAGATATGTAACGGCATATGACGTCGCTCAGTTACAGTTACACATCTAGTAATAACATTCTATATAACAGACTATTTGTAAAGTGTGTAGATTTTCTTCACGTGATTCTTTCACCGTCAGTGGTCAGTAAAAAGTACTCTGAATTTGAAGTAAAATCTTACTAAGTTAGATTAGAAGTAACTAAGATTTTTTTTACTATAAACTCAGACGAAGGCACAAAAAAAATAATATTAAATGATATCTACAAATAAAATAAACGTACATAAAATAGTTTACTTCGACGAATAAATAGTCATTGAAACATACGATAGTTACAACTTACTAATTTATCACTTATCCTTAGGTGCCTACTACGATAAAATACTAAGATGAAGTAGGCTATTTGAGACATAAATTTCCATAATAACACAAAAAAAAACTGAAAGCTAATATCTATATGTAACTTAGCAAGTAGGCCAAGTGCCACACAAATCTTTCGGAGGCATTGAATCTTTCACGCCTAAGCTAACTTTGTCCTAGGGTGATACTGAATAAGTTATACTTCCACATCGAGCATTGAGTAATAAAAAGGTCATAAAACGTGTTTATTTTGATTGAAAATTCTCTTGTTTTTAAACTTCAGTATTAGGTATATAAATTCCACCCTATTAGTTCTCAGCGGTACGGTTGTATATATTTTAACAAGGCCCAGAAAAATTAATATATTATCTAACGATTCAAAGTCAAAGTCAAAGTCAAAATCATTTATTTATCTTTGGATATTTTTATCACTTGATAATTGTCATATTTTTTCTTTCGATTTCATAATAGGTAGTTGTTGACGACAGATCATTTACTAACAACTAAGTTTACTGCCGCTTCCTAAGCGCAAGTACAGAAGAAGCGGTAACAAACTGTACTGCAACATTTTCTCCAAAAACTGCAATTTCAAATATTCGAAACGTCTAAGAATTCAGATAGTTTCCACAGAGAAGAAATACCTAAGTATCTCAACATTTATCTGGTCAGCAATTTAAAAATATGATAGTTCTTAAATGAAATTTAACTAGGTATATCATACTTGTTTTCAGACGATATCCTTATTAATATAATACCTACTGATGTGAAATTTCCGATTATGTTTTTAAAGTTTTTCTATATTTTTATACTTGTAAATTATTTTATCCTTCTATTTATAATCAAACTTTTAAATTACATAGGCACGTATTATATAAACATTAGAAAGACTAGTCGTACTCAACAAGATTATATACAGTAATATACACTGACGTAACAACATTTTAGAGGTGACTGTGCTTAAAGGGCATTAAAATACTTAAGAAATAACAGATTGATTAAAGTCCATAAATAACCTTGTTATCACACTTTAACGTAGTATGTTTCGTAATAACGGCTGAAAGTTAGAACATTTTCACAAGAAATTGTTTATCCTTCAGCTCTGAACATTTTTAAACCCCATTGACCTTAACATTGCCATACTCAAAAAGGTCGACAGGACTATAAATTACCGATAATCGTTTGGATTTTGTTAAACTTTAGTATCAGTATGTAGGGCAAAGTGAAAATCCCATTTATATTTTGATGGCTGCGCCCCGTCGGTCCCTAAGGGCCCAGTGGCAATAAACTCTTGCTATTGTAATTTTGTTTTGTTGCAAACTTCTCGCCTTTCGGGCGGCCGAGACGAAACTTTCAACATTTGCTAGACTACAGCGATTCGCATAAATTTATAAACCCCAAAATGAAATTTAATTCAGGCCGACTTGGCGCCCGTACTCAATCTTGAATAAGTACAATGAAACGTGCATTAAGAATAAGCATCAAATTATTTGTTAACCAACTTTTGGGTCCGTTAGATAAGTATGAAATAAATAGTTCTTATCGTGTGCTTATTCTAGATAAGTTAGGTTTTGAACAAAAGTGTCATGCAAATGGTAGTACTAATGTGTTAGAATTGCAATTTTTTGTTTCGATATTGTTTATTCAAAGTTAAAATAATTAAAAATGTATAAAAACGCACTTTAATATTTACCAAAATGGCAGTTATCGGCACAGGTACCGACAATGCGCCGACACCGCCATTTTGGTTCAATTTACGTGTCGGGAATTTGTACAAAAATGCTTTGAATTCCGCCATTTTTGTTCAACTTATTTGTGTCACGTTGTAGGTACTTATTGGTCGGCCGGTCGTAATTTAATTGTGTCATAAGGAAATGTAAGGTCGTTATATGCTTTATTTTTGCTTTTAGTATTTTTGCTTTCGGCAACAGAAATACATCATCTGTGAAAATTTCAACTGTCTAGCTATCACGGTTCAAAAGTGGATAAAGTGGATAGTGGACTCTTAGTAACAGGGTCCCGTTTTTACGAGTAAACTTTTGGCACGGATCCCTAAAAAGTTTGTTTACTGTTAGTGAAATTAACTAGCCAACTTGATCGTTTAATAAATTTTACCTAGTTATTTACTACATATTTTAGGAAACCGCCTAAAAACAAATATTTTCCGTGGATGCACGCGATAACTCTCGTGTAGATCGTAACAAATAAATTCGAATGCCAAATTTCGCAGACTCTAAACTAGACACGTCGTTCCAATAGAATTGAACTCTAAAATCGAATAAATCTAACTGATCCCCGGACAAATTGTTCCGACTGGTCAGCGGCCGAAGTTTTAAATCGATTCAATAGATATCGGTGTGTGGAGTGCTGTAATTCATCAACGTCGAGACATAATCCCTGCCTCAATGAGTTCTAAGCCGCTGCGAAGGATGTCCCATCATCCATCACTGGCCGAGTACCCGCACTACCCGGCTATACGCCGAGTCATCTCATAGAAACTATCGTACTTGAAAAAATCGATTAAGTTAATGCTATCGATTCGGGTTTCGACGTTGTCATTGTTTACGGTATAAACAAAGCGGTCTTTGACAATACCGGCAAGTGATTGAAATCAATATCTTTCAAATTGATTGCTACGGAATAGTTAATAGGCTTTGTAAGAAATATTGATAGCGCCTTATAACTTTACAATCGTAGAACCCGTGGATATAAAATTCTAGTAACAGGTGCAAAAGGTTCGAAGTCACTGCGTATGGAGATTAGGGAATAGTAGTCATCAGTGACGTCACAGGAAATTCGTTAATTTATTGTTCCACAAACAATAGTTATAGTTCATCTATCAGTCGCCTTACAAAAAAACAAACGATACATTTATCGCTACTTATGAATTTCATAGATTTTCAAAAATAGAGCTTATCTGCATACGTTTCATCATATAATATGTACTTAATTTTTTTGCTTTTAAAATAACAACTTACCTGCCCGCGAGATAACAGAAAACAAAATAAAGCTAGCCAGTAATGTTCTGATATGGTATAATTATGGAGCATGGTCTGTGAAAAAACGCATTTATGCTCTTGCGCATTTTAGCAACACTGGCTGCACTTAGATCACCACAAGTGACATATTGAGAGCGAGTCATTATCCACAAGTTTTCTAAATATTGTGAAATAGGTCTTATAATCTGCTGAAACAAGATGATTTCATTAAGAATATCATTAAAAGAAAGATAGAAGAAATGATTGGCCAAGTGCGTGTCGGTCCGCGCACGCCGGCACGCGCAGTGTAGGGTTCCGAAGTTATAAATGCCAACTTTGAGTTCATACTAATAAAAATGTCTAAAAACTAATTTTCTATTGAATTTGTATAAAATTTTCCTTTTCCGAGTACCTTTTATAAGCTGATGGCCTATAACTTTTTAATTTGTATACTCTACTTAGCTCTTATAGTTTTCCTTTAAATTTCGTTACATATACTATAGATGTAAATTTTTTCATGTGTTTACATATAACCGTTTAGCAGATAGAGAAAATTTTTGTTTGAGACACTTGACTCAAACAAAAATTTTCACTTTGAAACCAAATATTTCAGAAACGGATGCCTAAATCGAAAAACGGTGTTCACAAGCTTAAAATATTTTTGAAAGACCTATTCAACAATAGCCTACATGATTTGTTAGTCGAGACAAAAAATTGTCTTTTCACTTTACTTGTATTGGAGCTAACCTATAAAATTTATTTTTTATGTTTAATTTTAAAACTTTTTCCGTAAAATTAGTACAAATCCATGCCAAATCACAGCTTTCTAGTACTTGTAGTCGCTGAGTAAAACCGCGGACGGACAGACAGACAGACAGACAGATATGGCGAAACTATAAGGGTTCCATGTTTACTACGGAACCCTAAAAAGATGATCAGAAGACCGAGGCATATATAAAGTAGAAGGTGAATAGTTGTATAGCGAACACGAAAGCTGGCGGACGAAAGAGACAAATGGAAAAATTCATACTACCACCGACATGGACATAGCTCACAAATATAGATGACGAAGAAGATGATGACTAATAACTACCTATATTAGTCTTATTTTTATCACATTAAAAATAAACTCAAGAAGATGAGTTCGAAAACATCAGCACACATCAGCTCAGCCTTCATTATTTTTATGTGGTGCCCAATGGAAAAGAAAACTAAATAATAAAACACCCGTGGCTGTATTTCATCGACACAGATTCAGTGGCGAACATCACGTTTTCGCGATAAATTGAATTCGGGAGCAGATGGGCACGCCACTACATGACCGAATATTTCGATCGAACTATTTCACATTATTTTCGAACGCTTGTATATTCGTTTATTTAAAAAAGTTACTGCTCAGGTAGTATTTTATTAAATTTTTGCACATACAAAACCGTAACGGAAAATTTCGTTAAATTTGTATCAAATTATTTTTGGGCGCTTTTTTCCGTTTATTGATTAAAAGTTACTTTGTAGTACATATTCTTTTATTTTCACTGACGTGATGTTTTGTATACATCTTCTATTTATTAGCCACGCTTATTCGCTAAGTAAAATACCTTTTCCATTTTATAAAAACTCTCGTGTAAGGGTATAAAGCCATTTTTATTCGGTAGCATAGTAGCACCCGGTGCATGAACCCAGTTCGTAGATGACAAGTTTGTTCTAAAAGAACCTAAATATTCATTGCTAAAAATGCATATTGCTACGACTATGTTCACTGTACCATAAAGTTACATGGTCATAACCGGCAGCGTGTACAACTATTGATATAGTCATTAAAATTTATATACTCAGTCGTCGTAACAGTTATTAGAATGAACGTACGTTATGGCATATTGACTAAAAGCCTGCACACACTAGGTCACCATTCGCGACCATACCACAAAATAAGTAATAGTATTTACGCACAGAAGTCTTACTCAGAAAAGAAATTCAAACAAATACCTACTTAATGTGAAACCTAACTCCTCACCTCTTCGTTTAGATACCTCGACATCCATTGCAAGCTAATTTCATTGTTATTACTCTGAATCTGAATTACTCTGAATTTTCCCCTTCGAAGTGGTCGCCGCACGCGTAGTAAATCTGCGCGGAAGGAGCAGCAGCTCTCTGCTGGCAGTAGGTCAGGCCTGTGTCACTCCCCGTTAAGGTATCGAAAATAAACCATTAATGATGGTTTATTTTTTAGGTATCGAAAATAAACCATCACTGATGGTTTATTAATCTTATTAACTTAATTATCTTAAAATGCATATTTATCATAACTAGAAATTACAAGACAAGGTAGAGCATTAAGGCCCATTTAGATGGAACAAGTTTCTTTCCTGTGGCATCCCATTTTAATAAAGCAATAAATTATTTGTATGGCTTATGTTTCGTTTAGACCACGCAAGTTTTCTATTACTTCAATAAAATGACAAGTGCACCGTCTAAATGGGCCTTTAGACCAAAGAAATAACAGACATGACTGATGCACTCGCATCTAGGATTCATCTACTCGTAAAAGTCTGGAATCTCGAAATTCTTTTTTTATGATGTACGCAAAAAACGAAAGTGCCTAAAGGTCGTAATATTTCAAGTTTAATACCACATCTCTGCAGTAGATTGGGTAGATCGTAATATTTTTAGGGTCCTATCCAAATAGTATAAATGTCACCTTTTTATAACTGAGATCGAGTGTGCCCGTGAACCCTTGCAAATACCCTTTATTGCCCCTGGTACTATGGTGCGCGACAGTAGTTTCACTGGAAGTATTTCTACTATGGTTATTAGTATTTATCGGTGACACTTATATGAAACGAAACCCAAAAACAAACATACATTCAAAAAAGGCTAGGTACTTTTTAGATATAAAAGTAGTTTTTTTTTTCAATTCGACTCGGCTTTTGACAACACCTGGACATGAAATGCACCGATGATATTTACTCATATATACACATTCATACATATCTCAAACTGTATAACTTAGCGAATCTTAGTTTACAGACATAAAATATTATTTTTACTAGTACTGTTACAAAATTTTATACAGGTAAGTATTTGGATCGATAATATTTATGAAACTTCTAATAAACGCTTTTGGAATAAAAACAGACTTATGCTTATGAGTATCATTCTGAACACAACAAACAAGCATGGGATAAGCTAACGACATGAGATTTGGAGGAGTTACACATTATAGCAAAATTACGCCAAACGGGGAAACGCAAATTTTTCAGAAGAAATATGATAGCATAAGCTTTTAGTATAATCTGTACTAATTATTTTAGAATAGTAAATTATAATTTGTTGTTGCCGCAAAACTGTTTCTATCATATTTATTACATATATTGGTCGAATTGAAATATGCCTAATGAAAATTATGGATTATTACAAATACTTAATAGAACATAATTTTGGAATTCAAACTGTTACCAGCTTTTTCATCATTCAAGCTCTGAAAGGAGGTTGTATTTAACTCAAAATCCGGGTTGTAAGTTCGATTTATATCCTAAGGGAGGTAAGTAAATATAATAAAACTTGTATATTCAAAATCTTTGTAATAAAATCATGAATTCAGTTTTATTTTTAAAACAAACGCACTGGCCGCCACGAATGGCTAAATGCGCCAAGAGCACAAGACCCAAAAAAAAAACTGCATGGCGCGCTAAATTTTCTTGTTGAAATCTTTGTTAATAATAAAAAATATATTTTTTACAAAAAATTACGAGTTTAAGTGAACATTTCGATTTGACTCTGAATCGGTAATAATAAAAGGCAAAGGCAGTAATAGAAAACTTATTATATTACCTCCAATTTCAAAGGAATTTTCATTGAATTGTAAGTAGACACGTCATCACCAAACCTATTATAACAGTTTTTCATTATTTCCTCGCTATCATGATGAAGTAGAGTGTTCAACTCGAGTGTGAGTGATCAATAACACCTCGAACTATAAGATCCCTCGCTCGCTTCGCTCGATGGTGAGCCTAAATATCTCTTGTGTAATTGATCACTTACAACCTATACTCATATATATGTATAACATAAACTCTAAACCACTAACAACAGACACATCGAAAAAAAACTACCTGTTTAGTAAAATAGTTATGAACAAAAGGCTGAATCTAAATAAGATGACATCATTTTCTATCTTTAACAGTCCAGCATAGGACTATTGCTTTTTCCAAAAAAAGGTATTGATTAAAATAAACGCAGGTACACATTTATTTCCTTATATTTTTTCAAATAACAGTCCATTTTTGGAAGTCAAGCGGCGCAATGAAGTAAGGTCAACTGCTAAGAGGCTCTCGTATGACATTTATAACGTAAGTTATTTCACTTTATAACTATTATACGTTATATTTACGAAGTAGTGCCGGTGGTAGATTTCCGCCTGCCTGCGCCGGAACTGACGCGCGTCCGGACGTCAGCCTGTTTGCTACCTCCTTATCTAACACAATCGTGAACGACTTTCTTAAGAAATATGCTATATTTTATCAATTCAACCTAAGATACGACTTTTACTGCATAGGAAATACTCTCTAGGTACAGAAGAAAACAAATAAAACTTAAAATTTATCGGAATAATTATATAAATTCGTTTAGCTAATAATATAATTTAAGTTCAACTCATTTTAGTAGGCTTAGACTAATGCTACATAGCTATAGATTATTTAGCAAATGGTTGCCAGTAATTTTTTCCACCAAAAAGTTTAGCACACTAATGTTCTCGCACTCGCTGAAAGCTCTATTCAAATGCGAGAGTTATCTGTATATATTCCTAGTTACATAAAAATACATGTACCTACTCAGAGAATTATCTCTAAATATGTAAAGTATACATTTATTGTATGTGTCAAGAAGCAGGAGTTATTTTAAAGCACCTACAATATTGGACATGTGACACCAATATTATAGTTATCTCATAGATCCATCTGGTCAATGGATCTACTGAGAGTGATCCATATTCGAGTCACAAATTTATCAACTGTAATTTGTCTTAACCGTTTCTTAATCTAGTAAATTAGAAAAATAGTAGCCCACGAACGAACACTGAAATCGACATCAACTTCAGAGAAATATTTCAAAGTAAAATCGCATCAGTAAATATCAATGCTTAAAAGTCTGAAAACACACGGTCACAGGTGCATCCAAATTGAAGTAAGTGGATTGTTGCACTGTTTGAGTATAAACAGTTTGAGCTGCAGCTTTAATTAGTTTAGGACGAGCCCTGCCGCCTGTGCCAGTGACAATATCCTATTAATTAATTAAATATTTCAAATAGCTGGACGTTACAAATAAGGAGTGCAGAAAGATAGTTTCGTAAAATTAAAAATATTTAAAGATTTCTAGTTTCTGAATATGTAACTATATAACGACCACGAAGGTACTAATGAAACCCATGGGATCTCGTTGACCCATAACCGTCTACATGCCAGGAGTGGCAACGAGATAATGGATAATTTAGTTGAATTATGCAAAAACATTGTACAGTATTATATTGAATCTACACGTCCAGTTAGTACGTGTCGTGCTAAATTAACAAAATGAACTATGTGCTTATGACTTAAATATATGTCCTAGTTCACATCACGAACGACTATATAGATGATGTTATAGTTATGTTAAGTGTTGATCACACGTATGGCAATACAATACAATACAAATACAAATCAACTTTATTGCACCATAATAGACACACAAAAATTACAAAACAACAAGAAAAAATATAGGCACAAAGGCGGACTTATTGCTATAAATGCAATCTCTTCCAGCCAACCTTTGGGTGGAGGAAAAATTTATTTGAAACAAGGTGGGCGCAGTACTAATTCTATTTTACCTACTTACATATGAATATATACCTAAATTAATATACACACATATATAATACATAATATATATATATATATATATATATATATACATAAGCATAAATAATACATACATACTTATATGATACATAAAAATATTTACATAAATATATATAGTAACACTGAACAGAACTGATTATATCGTCAGGTAATATTTATAAAGGCGATTTTTAGATTGTTTTAGTCTTAGCAGTCCGATTTTCAACAGAAAGAGCATTCCAGAGATAGACAGCTTGTACTGTAAAAGATTTGGAGTAGAATCCGGTCGAATGAATAGGAATGTTTAAACGTAAGGCATTAATACTGCGCGTGGGACGGTTATTATCCTGATGGAGAAACGTAAAACGCTCCTTTAGATAAGGAGGAGAAGATGGCATAAAAAGTACGGAGTATAAAAGTGTGAGAACGTGATAGTTACGTCGAAGTCGGATTGGGAGCCACTTGAGCTGGGCACGGAAGATGGAAACGTGGTCATATTTGCGTAGTCCAAATATAAACCTGATACAAAAGTTTTGAAGGCGCTCAAGCTTATCCAATTGCTCCTCCGTGATATTGAGGTAGCAAGAGTCGGCGTAATCTAGGATGGGAAGAAGTAATGACTGTGCAAGCGAAATTTTAGTTGCAACAGGTAAGAAATTTTTGAGTCTTCTAAGAGATGCAGCGGACGCAAATAACTTTCGACTTACTTCGGCAATTTGCGGAATCCAAGATAAATTTCTGTCAAAGAATACCCCAAGATTTTTTACATTCTCACCATAGTCTACTTTGACACCATCAAAGACAATGGCAATCCAAAGAAGCGGAGTATAATTTATGTCTACTACTACTACAAGCGAAACAATATATCCATGCACACGTCAATGTGTGTGTGTTCGCCCCCCAACACACTCGACAAGGCGAAAACGGGGGAGTTGTGTGGGGACGGGGAACGGGGACGCATATTGCACGGGACCCTAGGAGGTTTTACGTTCTTTATGTATACTTATATTATGTTGTTTTGATTTAACGCTGATCATGTGTATTCAAACATGATAACCTTTGTTATAGAATGGTTAAGGTGAAGAAAAATTACTTATAACTACCCTTTAGATTTTTTTAAGGACCATTCTTTTCTCATCTTAAATTTATGACTAAATATCACTTCTGCTTATTCTATGTGGACGTGCAACGGCTCAAGATTAATACTGTTTCATTGGCTTACTGTCTGCTGTTTCAGAGAAAATTGGTTGCGACATACGAACAGTATTGCTAACGTGCTGCTATCATTGACTGGGAGTTAAAAGGATAAATGAAAGGGTTAGTTGTCCTATATTTATTTGAATTTGTGAAACCTGAATCATTTTATTAGTAAATGATAAAAATTTAATTATTAATGGTGAGCTTTGAGTCAGACACTTTTTTTAATGAGTGTGTTAGATATTTCGAGCTGACTAAGGCATCTGACGTAACTCAATGACATGACAATATTTTTTACCAAAGACATATCAAGGGAAGCAGACTACATATTATTGCACAATACAAAGAATGCCGCATGGCATGAATTTTCATAATGTTAAATTAGTTTTGTTGTTTGTCTTTATCATTATTGCTAATATTTGAAACAAAAATAGTAAAGTACTTCTTTTATAAATGTGAAAGAGTACTTAGAATACAAAACCCGCAATTACTGTCAATAAATATATTATTAAGGCAATTAAAAAATAAGCTACGAGTGAAAAATTGCCACGCTTTCTAAGTACGTAATGTTTGGCCTGCTTCCCTTTGTACGTCTGTGATTTTTACACACTAGTGAACTAGTGTGTACTTACTTCACCAGAAGCAAATAGTGGCCAATGAACGCGTTTTCCTGAGCTTTATCCACGATTAACCAGTAAAACATTTATTGAGACGCACTCATAAAAAAGAAACAAACCAAAACAAATTCAAAACAACGGGGAACTAAAGCAAGACGTAAAAATTAACAGCTTCGGAAGTTTCTCAGTAAAAGCTAGTTGTATTGGTGTACAAAGCAAGTCGCATAACATTGTCGTTGGAGCCGTAAAGCAGGCCGCAAAGCGTTTAATAGCATTTTATGGGCCATTGCGAACCAGCGCGGTTTACGTGCGGCTCCTTGTCAGCCATTTTATGACTTTTCAAATAATCACTGGAGATTTCCAATCGCTAAATAGTTTCTAGAAACTACAAGATTTTACGAAGTGTCGGTAAGTTTTCATGACAGATAGGAAATAATATCTTGCCAGAGCTAGTTTATAGTCTTTACAGAATTTGAAAAGTAATTTTTAACTTGACGTGTCGTATGAAAATAAAATTAATCAATTTTAGTCAGGCTAAGTATTTTGAAGTTTTGAATTATAACGACTTATACCTAAAAAGAATAACCAAAAAAATGCTACTAGTTTTAGTAAATAGCTAACCATTGGTAAACAGGGTGTAACATAATATACTGAAAAGATTGTGGGTTTTTGGTTCCTATTTCTTCTATCTCACAATCTAGTCTTTCTACCTTTATTTGATTTGGCACTCATTTGTTGTATTGTGCATTCTAGTGCTATTAGCAAGATGGCAAATTGCATTCCAAAAGTTTCGGTTGTAGCGCTAGAGGTTGTAGCTGATAAAAATCTGGAAGCAATCTCTCGAACTCAAACAAATTACGGAGGCTGCCGCGAAAATATTGACAGCTAACAAATTCTCTTTCCGTCAAAATATGTGGGAGCGAAGGCGAACACGATTTGTGATTGATTTCCGGATTCTCAGCCAGGTGGCGAGAAAGCATACGAATAGTGGTTTTTTCAATTGGTTTACTGCTCTTATTAGGTATTTCTTACGAGTAGTAACCAGAGAGCAAACAGAAAATTAAATAATTTACAATTTTTTATGTCATTGAATTGACAAGCTACCAGCTATGGAATGCCCTTCCGGAGTCTATAAGAAGAGCTCCTAGACGTTTGGCTTTCGATCGAGCCGTACATATATTATTTCTACAGCAGTCCTAGTCCCAGTCATCCTGATATAAGTATTCATTGTATTTATATTACATATATATCTATTAATACGAGTATCTATGTATCTATGTTAATATGTATATTGTATTTTATGTATGTTGATATATGTTATTTGTTTAATAGTTTATTCTTGTATATGTACTTATGTACACATTTATATTTTGTTTACTTGTTCATGAATTTCATCACGCCAGCCACATATATTTTCCGCTTGGTCTAATGGTTGACCGGGAAATAATGCCGTATGGCATTAGGTCCAGCTTTTGTATATATTTTTTAAACTGTGCAATAATGTTTAAATAAATAAATAATATTTGGTTTCAGAAAAATTCTTAGAATTCAAATCCATGTCCAAAGATTCAAAGATTCTTATGTTTATTCAGTAATTAGACCTTTATAGGCACGTCAATAAGTATAATTTACGTTACGTGTAAAGTATATTAAAATTTATTTTATTTAAAAAATAGCTACCTATACCAGCGCTTTGTAACGACCATTAATGAATTTTCAGTAGTGAACTTCTTGCGGTTGATTGAAATTATGAAAATGAACAAAAATATACGTAAGCATGAAAAAAAAAACCATACAGGGTTACTTTTTAAACACCAGCAACATTTTTGGAGCAAGTTTAGTCCATGATACTGAACTAATGTTCATAAACACAATTATCAAAAAACGAAAATAAAAATTTGGCTTTCCATAAAAATCAGCGCTCGGCCAAACGGATTTTCTATGAGAAGCCGAATTTTTTTTATTGATTTTTAATAACTTTTCTTAACTGGACAGAGCCCCAAATGTCACACTCCGTAGTAAGCCTGGCATCGCCGATGTGAGCCACAAAACTGCCAAATTGAAGTAGGATTGGGTGGATCATATTAGCAGAATGTCCCCTGAAAAATGGGCTCACAGGTAGGCCTAGAAAGTGTTGGCGCGATGACTTGGACGCTTTCCAGCGTGATTGGTCAGAAGCTGCTCTGGATAGAGAAAAATGGAGGAAAATGGGAGACATTTGCCCAGCAGTGGGACAGTATAGGTTAATTTAAAAAAACTTTTTTAATGGAAAAGAGTTTAGTATCGTGGGGTGAACTCGATCTAGACATGTAAGAAACCCTGTATTAAATGATCCTGACGACTATTGTTCTCAATTGCGATACTTAATGCCTTAGTTCTACAAACCCTGTTTGAAACATTAGTAACCAGTACGTCTTATACTCAAAAACGTTTAAGTGTTGGTGCTGTACCACTAATCGTCACTTTAAAAAGCTTTCAAAACTAATTAATGAGACAAGAATTTGGTTTAAATCTCGTTTACAGTTTAAATAATTTATAAGTTTTCGAGAGGCAGCTGTGATAATCCCGGTATTTTTCAATGGATCTCTAATGATTCTAATAAAAATATTTATAGTAATATTATAGTTTGAAATAATGCTTTCATACATAATCATAATTACTCATAATGAATTTTCATATAATTTTGTTTATCATATATTTTTTAACATAAGTATATTTATCATACACATTAATTATGAGTAGATCTAATCATAATATAATTTTATAATAATGGTAATAACTGAGAATGTAAATTAATATAAAAAAAATATTTTAACATAACTAATGAAATCACAAAATCATAAAAATATTGGGCCACCCCCGCCGCACCATATCCTGTACTACATGACCTGGGTGATCTACATGAATGCAATAACGAGTCTGCTGTTGGTGGCTATTCTGCCACATAGGTGATAAGCATTATAACAATGCCCGGAGGGATAAAACAGTATGAGAGTAGAGATTATATACAATGTGGAAGGGACATACCCGTCACAAATCGAGCCACTGACTATAGTAGATCTTTATAGTATAATGAAATTGAAATAGAAGCCATTACACAACAAAAATTCGCCGTGCGAAAAAAAAGTGTGCAGGCGCCCGGGCACACCAATATTATTTTTTGTTTTTTTTTTTTTTTTTCGTTGTTATTTTGATTTCATTATACTGTAGTGATCTAGTATAGTCCGTAGTTAGATTTATTACGGATTCCACGTTGTATAACATTTTTGGTTAATCCTACTTGTAATGGGATGAGATGGCTTAGAGATGAATAGTGTCAACAAAACATTTTAAAGTTTGGAGTAATAAGAAATGGTATATTTAGATATTTTGTAAGATAAGGAGGCAGCAAACAAGCTGACGTCCCGGACGCGCGCTGCGCCGTCAGTTCCGGACGTTCCGGCGCAGGCGGGCGGAAATCTACTGCCGGCATTACCTCGTAAATATAACGGAGAAATAAACTACCTTATAAATGTCATACGAGAGCCTCTTAGCTGTTGACCTATTTCATTGCGCTGCTTGACTCCCGAGAGCGGACGTTTATTTGTTAATATACTTACAGGAGTATAAATGTATTTCCTGTGAGTATTTTATGTAGGTAATAAGTCTTTGGCGTTTCTGAAAACCTCAATCTGCTATGCTTGAATGATGTAGTTCTAGTTTAAAAAGAAATCTGGGAGATTAGCTTTTTGTTAGGTTTACCTTATAACACCTTATTTTAATGAGTTAAGTAGTATACCATAACACAAGTCTCAAACTTTCATTAGGGCTAGCTCAATCTGTGTGATTTTCCCGTTTATGTTTGTTTATAATTTAAATGAAATAGTGTTTTTATTTTAAATTTATTGATAGTGTGTAGATAAACTTGAAAACGGTGACTTTCATGGTAGTCAACCAAAACGGTGATGTATTACGTGTATTATTCAACTTGTAGGTTTTATATCTGTCCCACGCAAGCTATACTTTTTATGCCTGCTGAAAATCAGAGACAAGAACCAAGGCTAGTTTTCTAGGAAGACTGTTTTTAATCAATATAATTTTTATTAATTGAGAAAGTAGATGTGATTAAAAGTAAATGCCTATTGCATTTCTCGTTTCTTCAGATTTTGCACATCCCTACACCTGTGACGTCACTTTATGAGTAACTCCCCTTAATCCCAAGTTTATTTGCTTTACATGCCTGTTTGTGTTGTTCAGAATGTTACAGAACGTAAGCCTTTACGTAGGCGAAAGTCAGCTTGTGTTCCGGGGGCGTTTACTTAAAGTTACGTAAATATCGTTGATCCAAAGCAATGTAAACAATAACAACTTATTTTCTTGAATTTATAGAGTAAACAAAAAACATTAATGAGAGCAGAGAGAATGTGTTATTTTGACTTTTGAACCCACGTATGTAAAGCAATCTACAATTTGTATACTTAATTATGCTCAGTTTAATGGTTTTATGCCCAACAATGTCTATACTTAGAGTACATTAGTCATGATTTAACTACGTAGGTAAGTACGTGTTAATCTATGTACATATTTGGATGAGTAATCTCACGGTCCCTAAGACCATTGTCTAAGTTGGCAATCGTAGCAAACTCTTATAATTCTGTTATTTTTAAAATTTAAAAGGAAAAAAGGTCTACGTTATCGAATTACCGTAACTATAACACCTCAATTCCGTGAACTTTACAGTTCTTACAACTTTATGCCCGCTATCCGAGGTGAATGTTTCGCTAGGGAACAGGCAGGAAACTCGAATCTAGGTATCTACGAACTACTTTTAATTAAATCGAGCGCTTTTACTCCGGTCTGAAACTAGTTTCAAGTGATTTCGAGGTAAACTTCTTTACAAAGTGAAACAATACTTACGCTTAATGGAGACTTCTTCTAGGAATATACGTATATGAAACAACCCTAATTCATATTAGGTATACATAGGCCGACTTTTTAAACACTAGCTAAATATTTTGAACTAGTCAGTCGCAATTAGTAATAAGAGGATGAATTTTTTTGTTACTTCGCATAATTTGCCGGTACCAAAAATGGATTAAACATTATCACATATAACCACATGACGTAGTGTGTATAGGTCCTTTGTATGTTTTCTGATTTAATTATTTGTAAGTTTTAAATTATTATTATCGTTGGGTTAGTATCCCATGACACAAGCTTAAGCTTACTTTGGGGCTAGCTCAATCAGTGTGATTTGTCCGTATATATTAATATTTAAATTATGTTAAAAGTACATGAATAATAAAATTCAAATTAAAACCTTTTATGTGCATAAAGAAATATAAAAATTACAGCAATGCTATTATATTGTAGATCAATGCTGTTTTCTTGTGCCAAATGTTACTAATCCTTTAGCCACGGGATAGTTCAGATAGATAATACTAAGAAACCACACTACTTATAAAATTGGTACATATACGACTTTATAAAAATACGTCAAAGCTATTTTTAGATCTTCAAACTTTAAACTATTGCTGAAGGACAAGACAATATGCAGACATTCTATTTTATGGCACTAACGTAATATAAAGCACTGAAAAGAGCTTACAAATTGCTCCAGAAACATAGTCATCCAACAAAGGAGTTATGATACTCGTATATGACTTCCAGCACTAATAAAATCCGTTATTACAGAAACAAAAAGTTGAGAGTAGCTGTAAAAACGTCTATACGACAATGTGGTGACCACAAAAACTTTAATGATTGCTTTTTATCGGCTATTCGTGGATCATGCCTGTCCTTTTGTAATGCTAGGTCTAATGTCAAGTTCTAATAAAACTGGCTTTTACCGTCTATGCCAGAAAGATCTTGTAGGTATAGTGGTCTGGTAGAGATGGAAAAATGTATATAGAATATACCATCCGTTTTTCTCCCGCAGATAGTAGAAGCCGCTTGAAAAAATGTCCGATAATCTCGAGTAAATACGAGTACATCAGTAGGCTATGCGGCTAGCAATATAGGTAAGGCATCTTTATTTTGGTTCTCTTTACCATTTACGAGCCCATCATCATGTAAAAAATATGCCTTGTGTAAGTGAACAATCATTGTCAAATCTTTTTTTTTTATATATTTCAGGGTAGACTGGGTACAGTTGTGACAATTTTCACTTGCTCGCCTATTATTCTGTTAGTATATTAGTTATACATATAAAAGGTGTTTTTCAAAGTAAATTGAACATTTGGTTACTACTACGTATGGTGAACTTATATATAAAAAAACTCCCTTAGTGGAATGATTAACTCGTTAGAACAAATTAAAAAAAGTCGGTAAACAACCGACCACATGCTAGGGGCGGTAGTGACAGGTAAAAAAATATGTCAAAATCGTCATAAATCACTTTTATTTAACGCGATAATTAAAAGATTGCAGCATAAGGTACCATAGAAAAGTTCAAAAGCGGAAAACTAGTTAGACTCCATATGCAATAGCGACTTATCACTGCACTCTAAGTGTGACCAAAGTTTACATTTTCCTTGATATTCGATCCATTCCTCGCTAGGCCTACAAGTTGAATGTGCACTTACACAAATCAGTTTTCGATAATCTTAAATATATATAACTCAAAGGTGAATGACTGACTGACATAGTGATCTATCAACGCAAACCACTGGACGGATCAGGCTGAAATTTGGCATGCAGGTAGATGTTATGACGAAGGCATCCGCTAAGAAAGGATTTTGATCAATTCTACCCCCAAGGGGATAAAATAGGGGATGAAAGTTTGTATGAAACTTTGTCATTTTTAAACCGATCGGGCTGAGATGCATAAAGCTACTATGACGTAGGCATCCCCTAAGAAAGGATTTTGATAAATAACACCCCTACGCGAGCGAAGCCGCGGGCAAAAGCTAGTTTAAAATAAAATCAAATTGTACCTATGTCACAACCGTACCCAGCAAAAATGACACTACTGTACCCAACACATACCTTTGCAAAAAAATATTTGCCATGACAATACAAAGTAATCAAGATTCAAAGTAATGACTGCTAATTAAAATATCAATGTGTTACCTCTAACGGTTAAAACACCAATGGCTCTATCTGTATATATATGCAACCAATGATTACAAGTTGTATAAAAAAAACCTTCTTTACCATCTCCCGCTATTCCTTATAGTTTGGCTAATATCGCGACTGTCACAACCGCAACCTGGCACAACCGTACCCAGTCTACCCTAATAAGCAGAATGAACTAACACTATTGAAAGAAAATAAAAGATATACTTAACTAGTCAAAATACTTAACAAACGGTTCAGTAAGCAGACTGTGCTGATGTATATTTTACGTTCTCAAAGTAAAGCAAAATGCTAGCACAACAATTAGTTTTGGCTGTAAATAAATGAGCTGTCTAGAAAAATGGGTCGAACGAATCTCAGTCGGCGGTTGCAACAGGTGGCGTTGCTGTCATAACACTGCTGCTCCAGAAGTTGTGCTGATAAATGTGACTGAAAACTAATTTTAAGTTTATATTTTTAACCGAATAAAGCCAAATGCTAGTTAAAGGAGGTTATCAATTCGAGGTTTAGATATATTGGCTGCTTTTTTGCATACATGCATTATATACTTTTTATTAGATTTGCCAAAGAGGGATGGTGCAAATTATCTTAGGCGTCACAATCCGAGACTGGATAGAGTGTCAAACACCGAACTCCGTTCAAAAACGGGAGTTGTAGATGTGGGGCACAAAGCCGCCAAGTTGTAATGGGATTGGGCAGACTACGTATGCCAAATGCACCCAGATAGGTAGATCAAATTAATCACAGGATGGATTCCTGCAGACGGTCACAGGAAGCCGGACAGGCCTAGGAAACGTTGGAGTGATGACATCAGACATTTTGAGAAGAATTGGTCACAAGTAGCACTAAATCGAGATAAGTGGAAGGATATGGGGGAAACCTTTGCCTAGCAGTGGGACAATAAAGGTAAAAAAAAGTATGATGGAATACTATGATATATATGATATATATATATATATATATATATATATATATATATATATATAATGATAATATATATCCATATAAAAGAATTATATGGATAAAAATCATGTGGCAAGTAACTACCAAAATATAGAGAGGGAAATGGAAAAAACTCACATGCTGTCCCAACCGCACGTAAAGAGGACTTACAGATGCAAATAATGATAATTTTCCTTTGCGGGGTAGACAGAGCTCGGGGCTTTTAGACCCTAGTAAGTCTATTGGGATTAATGATTTTCCCATTAGAACTACTATTACGTCACAGCCAACCGGTAGATCTATTGGGACGAAATTTTCCAGGAGTCCTACCAGTAGAACAAACTTGGTAGGACTACTGAGACTAGGTCTAAAGGGTACTATTAGCGTTGGGCATGTACATAGATGGCAAAATGAGTCAAAATAGTGATAGAATGTTAGCCGCACTATCTATTGACTTAATTCTCAATTCTTAATTCTTTATTCGAGATTCTTGCCTGTTCCCTCGATTGGTGCTTACTTCGTGTCAGATAAGAGGAGCTGGCATGTTTTTTGTTTCTCCCAGACCAGCTCACCAGACGTGATTTATTCCAAGTTTAAATCTGCAATTTCCAAGTTTCTTTTGAGTATAATTAATTAATTTTAGGTAAAAACAAATAGATATTTACCAAAGATTTCCACCAACTAAATACACACTGATTAAAATACAGAACATGGAATGTTGTATTTATTTGAACTTTGTGCACATTTGTACACATTTAGTGCAATGGTGTCACACTGAATTACATTCCAGAATTACGAGTAAGCTTTGCATATTCTTGCGGTTCTGAGTAGACAGAGCCTTGGGCCTCAAGACTCAGTGATCGAGAAGGTGGAAAAATAAATCAAAATCATAATAGGTTGCTAGCCGCATTGCCTATTAAGGGGAAATATGCATTTTCGGGGTCCAGTGCTGCCCCCATTTGAAACAAATCTTTTGATAGGAAACCGACATATCATTTATATTTTTGTCTTGAACAAGCTTATGAATGCATGTTTTATGAACTGCTTCACGTTCTCACTTTAAATATAAATAAATATATAAGAACAAATCACACAGATTGAGCTAGCCCCAAAGTAAGCTTAAGCTTGTGTTATGGGATACTAACCCAACGATATTATATTTTATGATACATACATATATTGATAAACACAGCTTTTCTTATTACACAGATACGCCTATGCAGAAGACCTAGTACATTAGTGTGTGATCTTAGTAACAACTTACTTTAAACATACTTTCCGTATTGTTTCCGGCAGAGTTGAATAGGACTACTCGATGTGCCGTGGATGTCGTCGACTTAGGAAAGATAAGCTAAACAAAGCTTATAAACATACATGAGACCTCTCCAAACCTGGCCAGAGGGGAGAGTGTAGGCCAAAGCCTCTGAATACTCTAAGTTTGGCCGTGGTAGTTCAGAGATAGTGCTCCTGTAGTGGAGACTGAGAAAGACCTTATGATGGTAAACTAAACACTAAATAATTAATCGTATAAGGTCATTCAAAATGGTAATTTTTCTCTAGCTTTCTCAATACAAACAGGCGTATAGTTCGCTTACGTAAGAATATAAAACAATACAAAAATACAAATACAAAAGCAGAGTAGATATTCAAACTTCTTAAGAAAGAAAAGGAGCAACTTAAGGTGTTAACTATTTACATTTATTCCACAGAAGACTCCTCACTCTACATATTCAAGTGATGCAATAAATTTTACACGTACCTACGGGCACCGCAATTTGCATTTGTGGGAAGATACCGAAGCAACGGCATACCTGGAACGTATATATGCAGCTTTGCTTTTAATTTAATGAACATAGCATCAAGTTTGAGAAGCAATTAAGTTGTGAGTCAATATTTTCGAGCGAAACTAGTAGCTGTAACGTAAAACAGAACGATTTTGTATTCTTTAGACGAAAAATGTTGCCGATGCCGATGTACAATGAACATGTATGGTCATTATATTCAACCTATTCTGTTTCACTCCTAGACAATTCATTTTTTTAACTAGCATATTGTGTCCCAATATTGAGCAAAGGCATCCTCTGTATTCTTCCAATTATTTCTGTCAGGGCGACAGTTTGCCAGTTCTTTTCTTACGTAGACAAATCTGCCTATCGTGTTTTTGGGCGGCCTCTTGTATTGGTCAAAAGAATAGGTTATAAAAAAAGAGACACAAAAAATCTAGGTACTTGAGGCAGAAAGGTAAAATAAAAAAAAGTTGGACCAGAAAAGCAATATTTAGAAAAATTATCAGTTATCAGTGATAAAATGATTTAGAGTACCTAATAATATTATAATGTGCCAAAGAAATGAATTGCTAAATACACAATTATTAAGGTACGTTTTACTCCTTGACACCTCGAGTCTATTGCAGTTGAATTCACACCCAGTACAAACAACAACTAACATATAATACCTAGAGCACACACGAAAGACTATCAATAAAACATCCAAGAGCACACACGAAAGACAATAAAACCTCATCATATACTTTGCGATACTCATAAAAGAGAAACAGATAATAAATCAAACACTTATCACGAAAGCCAAATAAAACGAACCATTTTATATAGCCGAGAAGTTTATCCTCCCAATCGGAAGATAAATAATCGGATATAACACAGACTCACAATTTATTACCGGGGAAGACAGTAAAGTACAATACAATCACTAACTATTATTTTAGATAGTTCGGTTCTATATGATGGCAACTTTAATTCAATCTCAATGTAATAATATTAATGGTTTAATTATGTAGCATTTTTGTAAGATGTCGAATAATGAGTAAGTACTGACATACGTACTCGTTCATTTATATAGGTTTTTAAGGTACCTAATAAAGATACATTTATGTACAAGTACTTATCTATATTGGAAAACAATTAAGGTAAGAAAGAAAACATTAACTCACATTTCGAAATAAATGTATTTAGTAGTTTAGTTCAAATATTTATGCATCAGGCAATCATAGCTAGTTAGCAATAATGTAACATCCATATAAAATATGGAGAAGAGTTGCTAGTTGATCATAAGTACTGTTATATCGACACTAGAGGAACTTCTTATTTTCTCTTCATCCCACTCCTTATAGGTCTGTAGGTACAGCTGGGCTATTTACAAGTATCATTGTCCAACAAATCATACAAAACGTAATCATTTAGAAAACAGCAATTCTACAGTACAAGCGCTTCTGATATAAAATAGTATTTAGCTGACCGGACCATTTCTATAAGAATATCGAAATTCATTTCAAGAGCCCAGCATACGTCTATTCAGGAAAAAGGTTGACATTGACAACATGAGTCCTTCAACCGTACATTTATGCCCTTTATTGATAAATTACATGTAGCTGTTTGTATGTATTTAGCAGGACACTAAATGCGATGTAATTAGCGACTCATACAGTTAATTACTTACAGGCTTAACGACTATGTATTTAGTTAGCTTGAGTATTATACAAGTAATAACAACGCATAGACGCCTAGACGCGTCATATTTTATGTCAAAGATACCATCAGTTGCAAGCAAATTCACAGAGTTTTGTGTGTTATTTACAAACAACTATACACTGCTGAATAGAAGTTTTTGATATCTGTTTTGATCAATCAAATGTGTTTGTCAAAGATACGCTAGCTCTGGCAAGAGACTGAATGCGATGTAATCAGTACTCACACAGTTAATTACTTACAGGCTTAATGACTACGTATCTAGTTAACCTGTACAGTGTAGCGCACAGGCGACTGGACATGTCATATCATATCATTAACTATGTACAATGTACATTGTGCGTCAGGGATATCAATTGCAAGTCCACTTACCCAGACTTGTCTCGTATTAAAGCAGGATCCCTTTCTTTCACATAATTTGTATTGTCCTAATGTTCTTTGACATACCAGTTTTGGCATAAAAATTTTGGCATAATAGTTCTTAGGCATCGTTGTTTTTTGGCATAATGTTAATTCCCATAATCTCCGTAGGCCTGATAACTATAAGACTAATACTTATAATTTAGGCATAATATTTTTAAGAATTAGAATTAAATTATTTATAATTGTTTATTTTCAATTATCATGAAAAATAAAAACACACGGAACAACCATAAAGGCACAAGGGAAGTTAGGTTCTAGTTATTTTTTTATGACCACCTGGAACAACTGTGAGGGCAAAGGAAGTTAGGTTTAAGTTATTTTTTTCAAATTTGGTTACATCAATATTGTATAAAAATGTGTATGAGTGTTTAACATTTTAGGAGCTAATTGTTTTGCTTATTTGTCTGTAAAAATTATGGTTTTGAATAATTATGCTTTAATACATTAACGATTAAGAATTTTTATGCTTAAAGAAATGTTATATCTTGATAAATTATGGTTTGATATCATTATGTTTAAATACATTTATGCTTTATAATGTTATGCCTTAACATGTTTATGCTTCGACACATTATTACACTTCAAATAATTATGCGTAAACTGTTATGCGTAAGAATGTTATTCTTAAAAATCATTATGCCAAGGCTTAAATTATTATGCCGCGGAAATGACACGGAACGTATTTTTAACTGTTTAAAAAAAAATAAGTGTAATGAGGAGCTCTGCAAGTTAGTCTATAAATATTTAGTACAGATACATTATCATCACGTATTTATCCTTTACGAGGTAGACAGAGCCTAGACCCGTAAAACAAAAAACGCCCGTAAAACAAATGTAGTGATGAATTGCTAGCCGCATCACTTTTTAACAAGATTCAGATTCTCACCAATTCCCTCGATCGGCTTTTACGAGGGGTGCGGGAAACAGCAGCGTTTTTACGTTTTTTTTTTTCTCTCAGACCAGCATGAAAATAGAGGTTTTGGTAAAATTGTATGTCGGTTTATTACGGATATGTACATAAAGTCTGTGTGATGTGAATCAATGTTGTTAACGTCGTATTACGTGTAAAGTCTTCCTTTTTTTGTCAACGCTCTTGTCGGTGAAGTTTCTTTCATTCCTGTCTATCTTCAGCCAGCCTTTTGACGTCTTGGTACGACACCACTCCTACTTTCTTCTTAATTTGCTTTATAAAACTAGCTAACTAAGAAATTGTTTCATTTCAATAAGTTAATGTATTTTCGTATTTTTCCATTGCTATTTGCTAATCAAGCTTTTTAATTTTACGGATTATATATGTTTTTGAAGGATTATTTTACCTTTTCGTAACACAAGTACTTATAAGCTTTCAAAATATAGAACTTTGTTACAAAACTACATAACAATATCTTAAGTAAGTAGTATTAAAAGTTATAACTCAACGCGGTGCAGTTGTTAGTTTGATGGCTGAACTCTGAACTTTTCAGTGGCTCTGGTCCAAACTTCAAACTTCAATAACCGAACTATCTAACCTATATTGTGTGCCAAATACTCGTACCTAGGTAACTTCGCAAATAAACAAGAAAATTCTTCACACTTTTCTTCAACTTACAAATTCGTATATGTAGGTACCTATGTTATAAAAACCACAATTGGATAAATAAATTTTCCATATTAAAATTTAAATAAAATATTTTTCAATAATTTGCTATAATTCAATTAAGCTGATATTTTCATTCTTCAAGTTGTGTGACAGTGCATTACTATGTTTTATATGAGGTTTCTGGCATAGAATAGGATCACTTCATTTCTTTCTGTGGGTGTCGTAAGAGGCGACTAAAGGAAGGCACATACATCTCTTGCATTCAGTACAGGGCTGATATAAAGCTATAGACAAATAGTAATATTTTAATTCAGGCTATTTCTCCACTTACACGTTCCCAGACATCCGTGGGTAAAAATCGACTAAGTAGTTTGTATCTATCATATTTTAAAACGAAAATTCTAGCAGACCCCAGTTTCGAAGCTGCTTAACTCTCCGCTAAGATGAATAGAAGATAGCGCAGAATATTCCATTAAGCTTATCTAATGATGAATCTAAGTTTAAGCTGTATCTTAGCTCATTTGATAAGCATAATGAAAGAAGAGATAAGATATCATTGACGACGGCAGATGATGTTACATAATCATAGGAGATAATAGTAGGTGTACCTTAGACAGTCACAATAAAGCCTTGTACAAGTGATTTATGGAAATAAACTCGTTATTCCTTTTACCTAGTCAGTCTACGTCTCATGACTGGAAAAGTAACTAAGAAAGTCTAATGTCCTGTAAAAGTAGTAAATGTACGGAAAGCTGCTTATTACTATGGAGTAAAAACGCGATAGTTTCGTTTCCATCTCGGACGACACACTGCCGTTATAAAACACGCCACAGACCATTTGAGACCGGCAAGGGGGTTTATTTCCTTTCAATCTTACGATTCGAACCGTTTTTTCTTAAAACGGTGCATGAAAATGTTGAATAACATAGTTTTAATTATTTGTGGCATGGCTAAGTAAGAAGTTTATTAATTATGTGATATAGAAGACAAACTGCACAAGATTCGCCTAGGCTACCTTGCGGTAATTTCTCACGCAAGTAACATGCTGCCTCCGCCAGTCCAAAAAATCGTTAGCTTAGACAAGCTGGCTCACATAGGCAAGACTAACTTTATTTTATTACATATACTTAAAAAATAATCTTACTAACTTTCCATATTTTACTTTCCATATTTAGTATAAAAGATATTTTCATTCGATAGACATAAAAGTTATGTACTTTTCTTTCTTTTAAAGTAACAAGACAAGATGCAGATTGCGATGATTTAGTCACCTAAATAGCTGAAAGACGAAGAAGCGGAGGACGCTTCCTCTCGATTTAGTCCAGTATCACTAAAAAGACATGAAAACAATGGGTGTTACCCCTAACATGATTCAAAATAGGAATAAAAAAGTTCCGTAGCAGCAAGTAACATAATATAAAAGTTCTTGTAGTTCATTATAACTTTTATCGATGTTTTAATAAACGTATTAAAATAAAACTACTTACTAGATTTCGTTCAAACCAATTTTCGGTGGACGTTTGCATGGTAATAATAAAAATAATAATTCATTTATTTTAGGCAACAAAAGAGTTTACAAAAAAAACATCTAGGCTTATATCAGTATATACCTTAACCTAAAATACATAAGGAATAATAAACTTCTACGTCATACGTTAAGGCGGCGACGTGTTGCGCGTCATCGGGGTGTCCGGTATCGTTCCTCGAAAGCGACGATACTTAACACTTAACACCCTTCGGCCAAAATATAGCCTGTATGAAGCGAGATGAATGAAGCGAAGTTCACACTGTGGCGCGACTCCTACTTCACGACCCTCAGCGTGATGTTGGTCTTCACGCGGACGTACTCCACCACTTCCTCCGCTTTTGTGCAATAGAAGAGTACGCGACACGTACAGCTGCGTCGTCGGGATGGCGGGGCGCAGCAGATGATTTGGTCCTGTCACTGCAGTCCCACATTGATTCTGATAGGAAGGTTTCATTTTCCTTCTCTCTACTTTTATGAAGCCCTCTTTGTCTTCGTGTCCTTTTTTAGGAACCGGAGGAACTTTCCTGGGAACCGACGAAACTCGGTTCGATTGTCCTCCTTCGGGTTTTTGCTGCTTCTTCCGCTTAGATTGATACATGATATGATGATTGATAGAATGTACATCATATATATTTTTTAGTTTTATCATTCTCTTATTTTAGAAGTTACAAGTGGGGGGGAGGACACACATTTTACTACTTTGGAAGTGTCTATCGCGCAAACTATTCAGTTTAGAAAAAAATTATATTAGAAACCTCAATATCATTATTGAAGACCTATCTATAGATACCCACACGTATGGGTTTATTGAAAAAAAAATGAGTTTCAGTTCTAAATATGGGGAACCCCATCAATTTTTTTTTTCTGTTTTCGTGTGAAAATGTTAATGCTGTTTACAGAATACATCTACTTACCAAGTTTCAATAGTATAGTTCTTATAGTTTCGGAAAAAGTGGCTGTGACATACGGACGGACAGACAGACAGACAGACATGACGAATCCATAAGGGTTCCGTTTTTTGCCATATAGCTAAGGAATTCTAAAATACCGGCGCGAAGAGATAAGGGGAGCCGACCCCTAATAATATGGCACCATGGCTAGGTCTGATGATAATGATATGAAACATAGTACTTTTCTAGTAAACTGGTATTTTATTGCAAGTGCCAAGAAGAATAAACCAACAGGATAACATATTATGAGGATACTGCTGTTATTTTTGTAGCAAGTGCCCCGGACGGACTACAAATCAAGATAACAAGCCCAGATAGAGACGAAGGAAATATTTACACATACAGCCATGTTATATTCTCTTGCGTAATTGGTAATGGGAGGTAAACAAATACGTGTTACGCTTATTTAATGCGGCTGTAATGTATTTACGATGCGTATGGTAGAATAAGGGAATGTTTTGTGTATTTTGTGTGATTGGTTTGTATTATGTACATACACTACACACTACCACGTCTTCATCGGTGACGGAGCAGGCAGAGCCTAGAGCCGCAAGATGAAAAGGCCACTCTTAGCGTGACAGTGGGCGTGAGTGAAGGTGGAGAAAGGAAATCAAAATAGTTATTGTTTGTTTTTCGTTCGTAGGTCGCTACAAACGAAAGACAAACAAATAACTATTTTGATTTCCGGCGCCCAGACTTTTCCGGAAGTCAGGGTGGGAAATATGATATCGGCTACGGTAATTTATACTATTACCAAAAAGCACCAAGGTTCGTCTGATATACTGCTTAGTCTTTTCAATTTTCCTATATGGAGCTGAAACATGGACATTAAGACTGAATTAGCGGAGGAAACTCGATGCCTTAGAAATGTGGTGCTGACGACGACATCTCAGAATAAGTTGGACAGCCCACCGCACTAATATGTTCATATTAAAGGAATTAAGAATTAAGAAAAGGCTCTTGTCGATTGTGCAGTTACGAATCCTTAAATTCTTCAAAGAAATCTCTGTGGAGCGCTTGGTGATTCAGGGTCGTATTGAAGGCAAGCGTTCACGTGGTCGGTCTCCAACGAGGTGGCTAAATCTCGTCAAAGCTGTAACACAGTGCCCAGCATCAGAATGCTCCAAAAAAGCCGCAGACAGAGATATGTGGAGAAAAATCGCAAGAGCAGCGGCCATGGACGAACGACTTAATCCATAATCACGACCACTCAGTCAAGAGTGTATGACTAAGAAGTTTTTCGTGTGTAAGTGGCCAACACTAGTGCCATCTTTTTTAAATTGGCCTAAAGGCATCTGACATAGCTTGACGACTGCCATAAAATGATGACACCCGGAACTAGCGTCTTGTACGTGCCTTCCCAAGCATGGAGGAGCTAGAGATAATTTTATGCCACTTGTGGTCACCCATCTAAATACGAATCACGTCCGGTGTCGCTTTACTTGCGAAAGCGCTAGTAATGCGCACTCCCGGTGGGCCACCGAGCTCCTCAATCAAACTAGTAATTAGTTGCCAGCCGAATAAGCTAAAGTGTGCCTAAAGCCATTGGGATTTAGGCACACTTTAGCTTATTCGGTATTCCATTTACGTGACGCATATTAAAAGTAATATAGTAAAGTTGACTTGACCGCAATCAAATCAAATCCTTTTTTCTAAATGTCAAAACCTCCATTTTCTATGGGAGTTGTATGTAATACAGGTAGATGACGTCATAGTTTCTTGGAGTCAAATACCGCTCATGTTTGAGTTTTTCTGCAATAATAAATCTAAAATCACGTTAAAATGGATATGTTCAAAGACAAGTGACATTTTGCGGCGTTTTATCTTCTTGTCAGTACAGAATAATTTATTCTCGACCCAGGAAAATACCCATTCACAGATTTTGAGCAAAATTGTCACACAACGATATACACGATTTTCTCATATTCTTTTTTAAAATCCACGTTTAAAAAGGTAATAGATATCATTAAAATTAATAATAAAGCGAAGCAAATCCTAATGTTCCCTATTTCCAATAACGACAAACAATCAAATTGATTATGTAACTAAATACAGACATGAAGACATCGTATACAGAGAGTCGCGGTCATTTTGCTCTGCGAAGGCGTTGGCCCCGAGCACATCGTTACTCTATAGCTGAATGCATAATGAATTTGCGGACAGTCTATGAACGAGCTATTACAGCTGTTTTACGACTTGTTGACTAAGATTGTACCGTGTAGGGCATAATTATGAATAGATTAGTATTATATTATTTTATTATCGACGACCTCGGTGGCTCTGGGCTAGATAACCATGCGACAAAAATGGCCTTTTTCAAACTGTCTTGGATGTTCATCTATTATATATGTATGCTGTAACTATGTCCGTCTGTTACCTTTTCACGCTTTAATCATTAAACTGAATTAGATGAAATTTGGTATGTAGTTTGAGACCCAAGGAAGGACATAGGATACTACTTGTAAAACGAGTAACGTATGTATACCGTTGTGGATCGAGTTAGCGCTTTTCGTTAGGACAGCGCGCGCGCTTCGGCAGCGCTGGCTGACCGCGCGCGTTTAAACTGCGTTACTATGAAACACGGCTACTATCTAGTATAATTACAAGCCCGCGCGTCTGGACGGCGCGGTTCAAACGCACGACTCTGAAATCAGCCCTTTGTAGCTCAATCCGCGTAATCTGCTCTAATAAGGACTTAACGTGCCAAAAGGATAAAAGTACTTTATTTTTATAATCTTTTATTGATCAACCTTTAGGTACTCCTTCACATGCAAATTATCTGTCACATTAAAAATCCTTATTCTACTAACCTTCAAGTTCAAAGTTTTGGTAGGTATATAAGAAGTTCATTTTGACTATCTTTAAGTTTAATAAGTAAGTTTATTGAGATTTTATGACTTACATGTTTTAATGTAGATACCTAATTTAGTGTAAATTTTTCCAAAGAATTGATTAAATGGGTATTTTTTATAGAAATTAGGCATTCTCATACACTTTTCCACGTTCACAAGTTTATGTATTGAGAGTGCACTAAGCATGTATTATGATTTATGATAGAATACAGTATCACTTATTTATTTTTCACCTAAATACCTTAAATTAAGTTATTCTTGATAATTAAAATAAATAGAAACAAAAATGTTGGCATTTCCATCTGCAATGTGTACGAGCGCAATCTTAGTATCTCATACTCGCTAAGCATAACAGTATCAAGAGAGTTTTCTGCAATCCCCGCTGAAAATATTACGCTGGAATATCTGTAAACAACGACATAACGTAATAAGCTGTGAGCGTTATTCTTTGTTTTGAATAATGTGCCAGTTTGCATAATGCACTCTAAGTGATATTATGATCAAATTTTGCACGTTCTTTAATACATATAATTTAGAAAATATGATAAAGGTAGGGTATTGCAGTTATTGAAGTGTTTTTGTTTTGATTAATTTAATATATTTATGTCTATTTCACGTCATATAGAAAGAGTTGGAATGAATTTATATGTGTGAGGGAATAAGGTTAAACAGCGGAATGTATTTTTTTACACTCAGTGAATACAAATTATGAAACAGAGAAATGACAAATCGATGGTGTAGAAGACAAACGTGCTAACTACAAAATTTTGATATTTTTAAATTTTAATGCCAAATGTATTAATTGAAGATGCTCTACCGTTTGCACTTACACAAATACCCTAATTCTGTCTCTTTCTTCGTAAACTGTAGGTGTACACTTACAACAAGTGATGTCATTTTGATACCATAAGCAATAATGATAATGATTTACCATCAATTTAAACTACAAAAAAATGTTAAATAGATTTATAACATTTCGCTTGCATTTGACACGATAGACAAATAAGCTAAATGTTCATATAAATTTTATTATTTGGTAAATTTTGATTCTGAATGAATAAAAGTTAATTTTTCCAAGAAGCCGGTAGACAAATGGTTTAAGTGGTCTTAGTACTACTGAACACTCGTTAGCAAATAGTAAAATATAAAAACGACCTCAAATACTAAACACGAAAGTGTTAAGTGTACATTATGTATTTAAAGTTTATGTACAAACATACTTAGTAATGACCCTTTCTACTATTTTGATTTTTTTGTATTCTTTAATATTGACGTTCAAATTAATGATAAAAATTAAAAAGATAAATACCCTAACCAAATATAGGCAGTATGTATACGATTCCTATGTTCCATTTTAAGTTATTGTATCTAGAACTTTTAAGTGAATAAAAATAGTCCTCCAGAAAAATTGGCAAGTCTGTAATTAACATGTTTGTCTTCTAGACCAACGATATTAACTTTACCATTTTACACACACAGACATAAACTTGACATAAAAATTAAGAATTTATATGAAAAGTCACACAGTGCTATTTTGGATCATCCTCGCTAAGCATTACAGTATCAAGGAAATCCAGACAGTTTTCAGCAATCTCCGCTTGAAACCTTATACTGGAATATCTGTTAACAACAACGTAACGTAATAAGCTGAGCGTTATTCTTTATTTTGAATAATATGCCAGTTTGCATAACGCACTATAAGTGATATCACATTGTAATAAACGGGGGTAGAAGTATGAGTATTTCTTGTGTATGTTTGTTCGTGATCTTTTAAATACTTTTAAATTTCAAAATGAATCTTTCAATCACTGGCCAAATAAAAACTTTAGTAATTATACATGTAATACTAATAAACATGAATAAATAAAGAATACAATAAAATGTTATTATATTAAAATTTGGTAAAGATTATCTGGGGAAAAATATAATTAATGAAGGTATAATTTAGCTAGATAAGTAATACTGTATTATCACTGTAGCGACACTTTTCTGTTTAATTAAAAATCTGAACAGAAACAAGAAATTTAGCTACTGAGTGATTAAACATCTAAAAACGTCGAAAAGTGACGAAATTTTCGAATCTACGATTTATGTAATTGGAGCCATTGTACGTCTGAATTTCCAGGGACCTCCGCGTTCAGGAAAACTTGAAAGTAATAAACTTGTTCTTTCGATGAATTGCCTTATCCCCGAGTTAATCACGAGAAAGTGAGAGAGTTCGGCCTCCGTTTGAAGAATGGCGTAAGTTGCTCCTATTAATTTTCCTTCGATGCGCTGCTGAGCCATCGCATGGCACAATGTTGTTCAACATTGCAGCCGAAAAATATTTTAACGCCTACTTTATTTCTGTTCAAAACTTTTTATTATGCACTTAAGTTTTAAATAATTGTTTATATTAATGCTTCCTCGACAAATATATATGAAGATACGGTGATAATGACAATCGTTCCTAATAGTGCACATTTTTTTAAAGTAATCATTTTGGCTTTTGGCTGGTGTTTCCACTTAGGAGTATTCTAATTTCTACGTATCCTGGTTTTTTTTTCTTCTATAATAATAAATGATTAAATTAATTAAAAATTTGCGTAACTTCGTATTAGGTTATATTATTTTGGAATTACAAAAAAAAAAACTGTCCTAAAATTTAAGCAACCGCGACGCACTTTGAAAATTACTGACATAATCTAACAAACTAGTGTTGCCGCTAGGTAGTTGACTATCAATAACTTATCGATAGACTATCAGTATTCTAAATTAAACTGGTACTATTGATAGTCTATCGAAAGTATATAATACATATACACTATCGATAGTATTGTTGGTTACCAATAGTATTGCTCTAAAACAGCTATCGATACTTTTGATGGTATCGATCCTGACGACGAACAAACTACCGATACTATTGATAGTATCGATAGTAATGCTCTTCAAAAACTATGGATATAGTATCGATAGTTTATGTCCTATCGACAGCTTACCATTTTTCTATTGTAAAACTATCGATTTTTCGGCAATAGTATGACAAACTGCTATTTTATATCGAGTCTGATAAAATACACAGGGGTACGACGAAATGTTTTTAAAACCACTCCTCCCACTTACCATTGCTTTCCAATTGTTTATTTAGCGGGGGAATCGATTTCTCTTACAAAAATACAGCTATTTTGCTCCTTGTTATTATGTGGTTTTTTTTTCTGCGAAGCGAGTTATAAATATCGGTTCTTTGAAAAACTCTTACAGCTTTCTTGGAATAAACCATGTTATTTTATTCAAGATCGTGTTGTTTTAGTCTTTGTTTTATGAAGGAATTCCTTTAAAAAAAAATATTTGCGTTATAGAAAACAGTAGACTCGTTTTAAGTATTGTTTAAGAAATAATATAGAAGTAACTATAAACTAAGTAAGTATAAGCAGATATATAAATATACGTTTTATTATATATGTAATTATTAAAAATATATATATCACACGAATAAGATCATTTGCTACATGTTTTTCTTGAATTTCTTCTTCTATGAGAAATAAGATTATGAATATTATTGTAATGTAAGAATTAAATAGTCTTTCAGAAAGCAAAAATCGACTTTCTTAGTCGTTGATAAATTTAAGTATTTTAATTAATTCAAATATATCTTTATTATCATAGGAAAATATCTCTTCATAATCGTCACTTTGATGTGATAATATTTAATCTCTTGGGTAAATTTACCAAAGCTTAAGTACCTTTGGTATATTTACCCAATAGATGTTAATAAAATGTATATACATTATATGACACATTACCTAAGTACAGATACCTAAGCTAATGACAACAAAGTATAATATATATTTACGTATAAAAATTAACCAAAGGCTGTGACGTCTTAGAGTTAGATATTCTAACAGAATAGAGAAAATGAATAGGTAAAGGTAACCAATTTTTTATTAATTGCATTTATATGCGTGTTTTTGTTGATACAACGTGGAAGGGATATACACTATAGTATAATGAAATTAATATAACAGCCAAAACAAAGTAAAATTGGCATTTCCATACAAAAGTGTGTAGTCGTCCGGGCAATTTGTATGGGAATGTGGACGACAAACTAGTTTAGTCTGTCGTACGCGTTGGGTCTTCACCGTTAATCGGTATCGAGAATTTTTTAGGTCGCTGCCTTTTCTCACCGACAGCTCCTTTTTTATGCACAGTTATATCGTTGAATGGTAATTCTATAAATCATGGCAAGCTCGTTTTCTGCTGGATGTCAACTGTAAGGTCAACAAATGGTTTATTTTTACAAACAAAATATATTTTTAAGTAGGTAAGTATGTCAATTACAATTTGAAAATCATCTCAAAAATATTTATATCGCATAGTTTATTTGTTGAATTAGTGTGCACGCCGTCGCTCGGCGCGTCGCTAAGTTCATGCCTTTCAGAAAACCGATGCCACTTTTTTGGCATGCCAACGGTATGCCAAGCAATTGACCGAATATTAAATATCTGATTGTTTCAGAATGCAGCGTGAAAATAAATTTGCTGTAAAAAAAATTGCATGAACTTTGTTAGCCAAATAGATGGACATTTTTAAGTTCGAACGACAGTTCGAGGTAAAAAGCCGCAAGTTCACAGTACATACATTTCCGCAGCACTATCTCACCAGGCACACTATCTCCACTAGCACAGATAAAATAATGTTATTCTCCTTAACCCCGGTTTGTTATCAGAGCGTCTGGAGCGCTGCATAATAAGGAACAGAGACAATGTTCCCTTTTGTATTCCACTCCACATGTACTCGAAATAACAAGGGCTCTATTTTCAATTCCTCCATCGCTCTGCGGTTCATAAGCATAGGGTGGAAACCCTTGAAATGCACGAGTTTTTGCATACACAAGCAGTTTTCTTTTGTACCACGTTATAGATATGCGTTTAAGCGGAATGAAATTCAAATTGGATATTCGGTTGAGATTTAAGCATTGCAATGGATAGAATAAAGATAAGGATACATTATGTTAAGGAAACAGTCGCTCATATGATAACTGGAAAATGTAGAATTTTCAACAGAAAAATACTTACCTTTATAGTCAATACGTTTACTGAGATATTTGCACCTATAAATGTATTTGTATGTGTCCACTGTCCAGAATTTGGTTAGTGGATGATCCTGATATAAGTGTATTATTAGCCTTATAAACGTGGAGCCCAGTGCAAAGTTGCGGCAATAACCTGAAATAATTCGATTGATTTGCCTTAGGACAACTGACATCAAACCTCTTCGAAAGTTTACTTGTAGCACAAAACATTTGTGATAAGTCATTTACTAGCCTTTTTATATCCATAGGTTGATAGTTAGTACCAGTACCTTTTAGGACAGAATTTTAAGGTTTTAATCGATGCTATTTATAAATCATACTGGCAACTTCATTTCTTTTTCAAAACTGCACAATATAAAGAACCTTCAAACAATCACGATCTTCTTGTTGAAACATTGTTTGTTTACGTTTTTAAAACTTCCATATACCTTTCTTAGATTTGAAAAAATGTTCTAAATCACGAAGTATCTTCAACCACGGACTCCGTCTTTATGCGAAAAGCAGGCGAACATCTTTCCGAGATAAATAAATAAATAAATAGGGACAAATAACACTGATTGAGCTAGCCCCAAAGTAAGTTATTTGTGTAATGGGATACTAACTCAACGATACTTTATTTTATAACAAATACATATGCAGATAAACATCCAAGACCCAGGACAATCTGAAAAAGGCCATTTTCCAACTTGCCCTTACCGGGGATCGAACCCGGGACCTCTGGGTGGCGGACCAGCATGGTGACCATTATACCATGGAGGTCTTCAATGATTGATTGAAACGAGATTCTTATGCCTCATCCCGCACAATTTTAATCCATACCTGGTGAGTACACATGTGTAAATAACACATGTTTACTGAGTTTTGATAAAGTACCCAGCCTATTTACTAGATATAACTCTTTCCATATTCTATTTCTTACGAACGAACTGTCATTTATTTTTAAAACACAGCATATCCTCGCTTAGCTTTGATGGGGTCTCGCGCAGTTATGTATGGTTTAGATAAATTTCGGCAAAACCTCTGAAATTGTATATCGATCTCTACATTCAATAAATAATAACCAATGCAACTGTTAAATCTACTAAAAAGGCTTATCAAATCACTGTTGACCTGTTTCATGTAATCCTCTAGCATCGATGCAAATGCAAATCCTGTACTGATTTCCATCGGATATAGACTTTTTGAAATGCTCTGATGCAAATAAAATCGTTGTTGCAAAGGTGCTTCGGACCAGATGCATATGCATTATTCCTTTTGAATTAATACGAATATCTATTTCCGGGAGTCCTCGCGAAAATATCGTACAATAAACTGGAAAAATATTGGACCAACTTCTACCGATTGTTTCTATTTCAAGGAAATTCGCTAAAAGGATTGAAGGCAGAGTTGCCATAAAATTTTACATAATATTGAACAAAATCAGATTATTAAAAAGATTTATTAGCTTTTAGTTAATCTTGTCCGAAACAAAATTGTGCAAAAGAGTTTTCATAAAAATCTGATATACTCTTAAAAATCAGTATTACAATTCTGCGTAGTGTCAAACCTGTGATTGATTAAATGTAGAGGTAGAGTCAACTAGGTCAACTTAAAAAACCAGAGAAACGTAATGAAAACCTTAGGTCTGATGATTAAGCTAAATGATTTTTCTCAAACCCCACTTATGTTTTTTCACACAAAAATCAGCATAGGTGAGATTTGAACCTATAATCCACATTTTAGAAGTTTCTTGAGAGGTAAAACCATGTTTTGGAGACATAAGTCATCACTGTTAACCCCCATTGATGGTAGACTGTAGCCTTGAGGCTCTGAGGTATTTTGGACGAATAGACACTGGGTAACTTTTTTTTTGGCTACCAATCACGTTAAACTATTTTAGATAAACAAGCGTTATTTGCCAAGAAGCTCTCACATCATCAAGATCCCGTCCCACTTCACATTAAGTGTATTATAATCAAAGAGATAAGTAATCACTGACAGGATATGAGACGCACGAAATCAAAGTGAGTTAAATAGAGCATAGCGTCGCAAATGTCTCGTAATATACGGTTTATTGTCGAAATGGCAATAACTGTGCATGGTTTCATTTTAATTAAATGCTCTTAAGTTTTACGCGTATGTGTAAATAGGTAAGTATCTAATAGGCTTTTTAGAAACACAAGATAAGTTCTAATATAAAGTCTTTTTTAGGCACTTCCAGGACTACTAAATAGGGGTGTAAATACTTATATTTTGGGTATTCTATTAACAACTAGCGCAAAATTACTTACTTTCATTTGTTTGTAGAAATACTGCATATTGAATCATACTGGTACTTGTCCCATACAGCTAAAGTCGCTATTAGGCTAGTGTTTATTTTTAAGTATTTGTTTTACAGAAACGATATTCATATTGTTCATTACAACACAGGCAATGTTGTGTGATATGTTTATTACTTGTAACATTGTAATGGCTAAATAACTTTGTATTGTATGTAATGTGTTACATATTATTAAACTGTACTGTTAGCTACTTACAGTGACTTTGTCAACTTTTTGCCGCATATGGAATAAATAAACAAATTGGATTGAAACGGATTAAGTGGCTTACTTGTAACAAAATCGCTAACTACGCAACAGTTACTGACTCATTTTGTTACTAGCACTCTTATTTTTCCAAAGCTAAAACTAACGTATGTAATAAGCAACAATTTACCACGTGACCATGTCATCGGGGTTCAAAACACAGCTATAAATCATGACGCATCCCTGGGGATCATCCAGCCGACAACGGCGGAAATTGCAGCCTTGCAATTTAAATACCTATCTGTGACTTAATACACACTACCGGGTCGAAACATATTTAATTGTTTATTAATTTACTATTTATGTAAACCCTATAGATGTAGAAGTGTTAAATAGCATATTATACTTGCCACTCCCTCGTTGAAGCAGCAAGCAAAATGCATATTGTCCAGTTATCTTAATGGCGAATAGACGCATAAAAGTAACGGCCCTGAGGGCAACCATAAATTTCTGGATGGAACCAAAAAGAGAAAGAGGCTTTTAAAGTAGCTCTGGCCAAAGCTCTGAGACATGCTCAAGACCACGACAGCTAGCAAAGAAAGGTAAAAGACGTAATTTCCAAACGAAGTCACAACCTCAGCTATTAGGAAACGACAAAAATAAGAACTACCTATTTTAAAGCATACTCGTTTTATAGGTTTTATATATTTGTTTTTACCCGACTACGGCAAAGCAAAAGGAGGGTTATGATTTTGACAGGCTATGTATGTATGTATGTATGTTCATCTGTTCCCTCGTAACTTCTTAACTACTTATCAGAATTCGACAAATGATATATCATTAGAAGCGTCTTAATTGTCGGCTGGTTATAGACTATATGGGGTTTCACAAAATCTAATGTGGCGCCCTCTAGCGGACAAAACATACAGAGTAAAAAAATAAAGTTAAGATAAATATACCGTGTTTGGTATCATTTGAAAGCGCTTTACTTGTACATTTTTAATATATATATATTACTAGCATTTGCTTGTGACTTTACCTGTATTCATGGGCTGATTGCATATAATTCACATCTTTTCGTTCATAGCTTCTTTTTAGTTCATCAACTTTTGTTAATATTATGCGCCACAAATACACTTTAACACCAAAATAGTACAAATAATAAAAAGTAAAAAAACTAAAACCCAACTACGACAAAAAACGACGCGGAAAAAGTATAAAACAAGATTTTCAGAATACTGAACTGAACAAAGTTGCTAATGTAGTTGCAAGTAAATGGACACAGTAGACTCTACCAAGATGCCTTCGTTGTAAATTGACAATAATGTCATACAATACTATTCTGAAGTATGCAATTTTCACTATGTAGAGATAAATTTTCATGTTTGGAAAGGCGTAGTCACACGTTGTCAAAGTGCTACGGTAGGTAGGTATATGTAACGTGTGACTACGAAGGCATCTTGGTAGAGTCTACTGTGTCCATTTACTTGCAACTACATTAGCAACTTTGTTCAGTTCAGTATTCTGAAAATCTTGTTTTATACTTTTTCAGCGTCGTTTTTTGTCGTAGTTGGGTTTTAGTTTTTTTACTTTTTATTATATGTTAAAGAAAATATACACCGTGTATAGTAATCATTCAAAACACAGTTATAAATCATTATATTACGCCTCCCCCGGGATCTTCCAACCGACAACGGCGGAAATTGCAGCCTTGTAATTTATTAATTTGCTGGTTAGGGAGGCGAGGTGTTTAGTAAATTGTCTCATGTGCTTTCTGGCGTGATTCCTAACTTGACAGATTGTACAGAAGCGCTGGTAAGTATAGTGTTGTGATATATGTTAAGTAGCTAAAATTTTTGGTGATTTTTAATTTAACTCGTTTTACCGATATGGGCAAAATAGGTTTTTCTCTTCAGCTTACGCGTTTCCGCTTTTAACGTTTCCCGTTAAATGGAAATTTTGTTGAGCACACCTCTCATTTAGAGCTGGCCAGAAAAAGTTAACAAAAAAGTCAGTTCAAGGATAACAATTCGTAAATTTGTTTTTCTTTATGTCTTTACCTTGTATAAATATATTTAAAAAAACTGTGATGTTGACTAGTGAAAGATAGGGTACGTTTTCTTTTTCGACCTTTTCTTTGCCAAAGATAAATATAATATATGATACGAATACAAGCAATGAAAAAAGTAAAATCAGGAGCCATTAAAACAATTTGCCCAATGTTTTACGACCTACCACCTCCCTGTAACCAATATTTCTAAGTTTTTTTTTTATTTGTGCATGAAGGAGCAGGAAGAGATGGAGTAGCCTACGAATACACTGCGCAAGCAAAGTAAAGTTTTGTCAGTATATGTATGTATAGCTTTACAGATATCTCGTCTTCACATACATATCATATGTCTTACTATCGGTTGGTATCAATTGAAGATCCGAAGGGACATCCAATTAATCCCCAATCAAAGGATCTAATGAAAGATGGAATCAGGAATCAATTTATAACGATCGGTGGTCATGTCCGTCGGCGACCGTCGCGGCCATCCGTCACTGTCGAGCTGAAGCCCCCTGTAGACGTTCCTTAAGCGTCAGAAACCGCGTTCACCCACGGCTGTCCACTCGGCTGCTCCCCACGATCGATAACATCCTGTAATCTGTAATGAGTATGGACTGCAAAAATGTTAGTATGGTTTGAGTGGCAAATAAAGTTAAGTTATTCAATGTAAGTGCGAATATGTGTGGAATCATCTTGATCGTTCTTCCATGCTGGTCTGAGAAGAAGAAAAAAATGTAGAATGTACCAGCTGCTTTTCTTTCCGCGCAGATCGTAAAAGCCTATCGAGAGAACGGGCGAGAATCTGAATCAAGGTATTAGGTGTAAAGAGAAGTAGGAAAAGGCAGAAGAAATTTTTTTATCAAATAAAAAAAAGAACGTAAAAACATATAAGGAGATTAAAAACTTGGCGGAGGAAAAAGAGACATGAAAAGCACTCCACCGACAACAGCCTAGTTTTTAAATATAAGGCGATGATGTAAATAATACATTTAATGCTTATTTATTAAATAATGTAAAGGCTTACTATACAATGCATAATGGTTACCCGAATTTTTATTATCACCTTATTTCTTTTATTGCGTGATCACACCTAACATTTGTTGATGTCATGTTGTTGTTATAATATATAATAACAACATTTGACGCATTTGTAAAACTTTACTAAGAAATTTTTAAATTTATCATTTCACTGCACGAGAGTCGTAAGATCAGAGAACAATGTTACAGCAATTTTAACTTGGAGCAAATATTTATGTTCCACAGCGGAACCAAAGAAAAATACGTGTGTTCCGCGGAGATAGGTTGTATGTGCAAGAAATGAGCAAATAAATCAATTACACACCGCCAGGCGGCGCCACGGGAAATAATTGGATTTGTACTGAAGCGCCCTGGGGGGCGATTGCCAGTTTGTCTAACATTTCAGAAAAAAGTGGCAGGGCGTGCCCGGCCAGCTTTCGCGAAGTTCACGGCCTGACCTCGATCGACGTACTGTGGAAATTGACATCACATACTTTTTCATGCTGTAAACCACAGATCTAATAATACAAGATATACTTAACGTATTAAGGTGGAACTAGTCGACAATTTTCTATACAGATTTCGGAGAGTTTTACTCCACTGTTTGACATTTTGTACATTGAAAATTAAACATAATATTTTGTCTCATTATTAATTTTGATTGTATGGAAACCGAATAGTAAAATACAAAGCCATTAAAAAGTTATGAGCCAACAAAGATTAGTTAAGTTTAATCAAATTACGAAGAGTTCTTTGTAAAATAGAGTTTTAAGAAAAAACCGCGATAAATCAATTACAAACAAAGTTTATTGAAATCTTCAATGACTGAGATTTGTTAGTGTCGACTTTTTTTGGAGATTTTACATTTCTTTTAATACTTTTTTACGTCCAAATTTGCGTTAAAATTAGCAAGAACAATAATCTTTGTTGGCGAATACACCGCTTTCTTCTTTAGAATTTTCTAAATCGCATAGTTTTAAAATATTATATTATATTAAAATATTAAGAAAGAAAATATTTTTCAGCTAATCGCGTTCCCGGTTTCATTCGTAGGTGCGCTGCTTCGGAGTCCGGGTGCGCTTTCTAGCTTTTCTCTCCAAATAAGTAGTCACCACCATTGACATGCATATTATATTTGGAGAAAGGATGCCAAAGACTTTTCGAAGATACCAGATTACAATAAAATGTATATCTGCATGTATATTTTCATAATTTGTTCAAATGATGTGTTATCGACTATAAGTTATAATTAAAATAAAAGAGAGAGCTGTAAAAGTGATTACGAAATTTTTCTAAACGGCAGCCTTCTAGCTCCGAAAAAGGGGGTTCACCGCCGCCGCAACTACTCGACCTACGTTGACAAACTTACTACCCGTATATCTTGAGATTCTAACATTAGAATTTGATCAGCCTGTATATTCCACTGCCCGGACGAAAGGACGAAACCGCCATCAATTTATAAGGTCTACTATACGATAAAGAAATGTCGATATTGCACCAAAAACCCAAAAATATAACCTTAATTACTATACTTAAAATAAATCTAAATTAAATTAAAAAATTACTTCTTGCCCATGCGGCATGATAGCAAGAACGCTGGGTGCATTGCCACGCTTGATAGCAATGCTGATCCGTTGAGTGAGAAAGCAACCAGCCCTCTTGTAACAAGCGCAGCGGCAGTTATCAGTTCCTCGCGCCAGGGCCACATGGTCCAGTTCAAACTTTATTTTTTAACGTAGTAACAGTTCTTTATAAAACATACAATTTTACTTTTTTAATTAATCTTGCATAGAGTTATCCACAGGCTTCGTGATCGCACCGTTTACCTTTACCTAATGACGCGGACTACTATGAGACAACATTAATGGAGGACGTAGATAATCGTTAATGGCGGCCACATATTTTTAATGGCTTTGAAAAATTGATGTACTCCCTAAGTTTTCGATACAAATAAGGTAGGCAGCGTAACGTACATGTTGTGAAAGTAAAAGTAAAAAGTAAGTGAAAATGGTAAAATACCAAATTCATACACTATATTACCTTTTATTACATAAATAACAGGAGCCAAATTATCCAAAGGTAATATTCAAATAAAAGTTTTTAGTTTGCTCCAAAGGCGAATGAAAGCACAATTAATCAAATCGCAACTAATCTTGTATAGAGTTATCCACAGGCTTCGTGATCGCACCGATTACCTTTACCTAATGACGCGGACTACAATGAGACAACATTAATGGAGGACGTAGATCATCGCTAATGGCCGCCATACATTGCTCAATGGGTTCGAAAAATCAATGTACGCACATGGTTATCGATACAAGTAAGGTCGTAACGTAAGCAAGTATTTCTGCTTCCATGTATAACGTTATGAAAATAAGACGCAAAAATAGCTATAATATTACACGTTTACGTCGAGATAGCGGTATTTGCTTTACTGGCTGCATCTGCCTCTGAGTTAGTTTTTTAGAAAGATCCATCCACGTCTTTATCCCTAACGGCAAATACAAAGCCGATTTAGAGTCATGGTGTACTTACGTAAAAGTGGAAAAAATCGGAATAATAACAACTCGCATGGCATGATCTAGATTCTCGATCAGCTATTAAGATTAGCATGAAAAAGAAAGCAGCTGGAATACTTTACGATTTCTCTTTTCTCCCAAAACATTCATCAGTGTGTATTATTGTTGTAATAAAATACTAACAAGTTATTTGCCAGGGAAATTAAAAATCCCTTCACTTTCAAGCGTTCCCAATAAGTTTTGAACCGATTTCCATCAAATATCACCATCTCGATCAAGTCAGCTTTCTAACAAAATAGAAGCACATCAAAATCGGTCCATTCAATTAGGAGCTACGATACACAGACAGACACACAGATACACAGACACGTCAAACTTACAATTATAACACCCCTCTTTTCTGTCGGGGGTAAAAAATGAAGAAGGCATACGATGTTTTTATCATCAGTTAGTTATTACTAGGATGTTTATGGACGTGTATGTATAAGACAACAATAATGAGGTCCGTATGTCATCGCAAATGTCAGCCATATATTGATCAATGGGTTTGCACAACCGAATCACGCACAGGGGATATCGATGCAAAAACGTAAGGGGAGCGAGTTAATAACATTATCCAATGACAAAAAAACTGATAACAGGGTCACGTTATTCTATTCGGATAACTTTTGTACCTACTTATCAATAGTAAATACCATACGGCTTGTCATCAATTTATTTTTGCACCATATTTTACTTAAATTATAAACCTACCTAATTCTTTCTAATATCTACAGTATTTAGCTAGCAACATATCACTATTTTAATTCCTTTTTCACCTCGCCCGCCATCCCGCTAAATGCGGCTTTGAGTCTTGAGGCTCTGTTTACTTAGAGCAGCAAGACCCATGCTCGGTCTTCCCCATTAGATATAAAGACATTATAATATGTATGTATGTATGTATCTACAATATACGGGAAGATGTGCCCATTGAACTGAGTTCCAACAGATGGATACAAAAAGAGAGGTGGGTGGAGCCAGGACGAGATGGGCAGACGATTTGCGAATATTGGAAAGTGAAAACCAAAAATAGAAAATCGCGGAAGGAAAGAGGGCAGGCCTTTTCCCAATAGCAAAAACCGTTTTCCTTGGATATATAGAGATACTTGATAGAAACGCCGAAGAAAACAAACAAGTTAACCTTATTTACAACACGTGGGAGCAAATGAGTCCATCTTCTTCTATTACCATAACGTCCAGATTTACCCAATTTGCGATTGCACTTTCAAATAATTTGCATTTAAAATGCAGTATACTCGGCACGGGGCGCGCAGGGCGCACTTCGCATACAAAGTGCACTAGATGTGCGGGTCTTGCACCGGGGTGCTTAGGTGACCTCGCTATAAATTTGACCTCAGCCACTCTGCTAAAATGCAATGTTGTAAATGAATTTACTAAGAACATTTTGTATTAGAGTTAATGGTTCAGGTAGTCGAAGCTCTGTAGATTTTTTCCGGAACAATATATTTCTACTTACATGAAAGTGACTCTTTATTTGTATCACAAAAACAAATTCACTTGTCTACCAATAATGTATTTCTTATAGTTTAGTGTTTTAACGTTAATTAGGTATCTTAACTTACAAGATGGAGGGATGAAGACGAAAATATGTAAAACGGTAAAAAAATGGTATTGAATAGCGACGGGGAGACCTTTGCTCAACAGTAGGAAACTAGAGATAAAAATAAATATTAGCCAAGTGCATGTCGGGCCACGCGCAGTGTAGGGTTCCGTAGTTACGAATGCCAACTTTGAGTTCATGCCACTAAAAACGTCTAAAAACTAATTTTCTATTGAATTTGTATAAAATTTTCCTTTTCCGAATACATTTTATAAGTTGATCGCCTATAACTTTTTAATTTATAAACCCTACTTAGCTCTGATAGTTTTCCTTTAAATTTCGTTATATTTGCTATAGCTGTGAATTGTTTCACGTGTCCATATATAACCGTTTAGCAGATAGAGGGGGGGACACTTGACTCTAACAAAAATTTTCACTATAAACCCAAATATTTCAGAAACGGATCCCTAAATCGAAAAACGATGTCCGAAAGCTTATAATATTTTTGAAAGACCTATTTAACGATACCCCCATCATTGGTTAGTCGACAAAATGAAATTGACTTTTGACTTTACTTGTATAGGAGCTACCATAAAAAAAAATTTCAATGTTTTACTTTACCACTTTTTCCGCATGATTAATAAACATACCTATACCAAATTACAGCTTTCTACTACTTATAGTCGCTGAGTAAAACCGCGATCGGACAGACAGACAGACAGACATGGCGAAACTATAAGGGTTCCTTGTTTACTACGGAACCCCAAAAACAAAATGTAAGTACACACAAATTTGCCGAGAAATAAGAAGATGCATGAGTCATTTACAACTATTTTATCAAATTAACTAGGTACGCGTTTACACAAGTTCAAAGTTTTAAATATTAAAGTACAATTATTAACAAAGAGTCAAGATGCTCAGAATATATTACAAAGAGGATTCCTATTGCAAAAATACATTTAAGAGTAAAAGACACATATTTTGTTCGAGTATTAAAGAAAGTTTACGTAAAAGATTTATCAAAATATTTATATGGAGTACTGCTTTGTACGGGTGTGAAACGTGGACGATGACCAAAACGAATGGAAATATGTAGATTAGAAGCGTTTCAAATGTGGTGCTGGAGGAGAATGAAAAAATAAGTTGGCCAGAAAAAGTTACAAACGAAAAGGTATTAGAGAATGTGGCAGAGAAAAGACAAATACTACAAATTATAGAAAATGGAAGACAGAAAATGTTCAGTTATCTACTGGAAAAAGGTAGAAAAACTCAGAAAAAATTCTTTCGATCAAATAAAAGAATAATTAAAATTGATAACTTATAAAATTAAGAGTTAAAAATTGGCAGAGGAAATAGAGACATGGAAGGCACTCCACCGACAAGAGCCCAGCTCTTAAATATAAGAAGAAGAACTAGGTAAGTACCGTGCTCCATGGGCACGATTTTCCTTTCTTGTAAATATGTACAGTACGCTTCAAAAATGGAGTCATAATCTCTTATACTAATTGTATGAGGAATTATGATTCTAGTTTTGAAGCCTGACTGTACATTATTTTAGCAGCCATTATTTTATTAAAATCTCATTAAACTAGGTAACTACTACTAAAATTATTTTTCAAATGTCAAACATAAACCAGTCCGAAAGAACAGCGTTGCCAAACGAACTGTGAAAATAATGGCGCAACCGACGGTGGCCTTAAATCGACTAATGCACTCGCCGTTTACCAATCCGAGCCAGAATTCACTGAAGTTCAAAATATATTGGTCCTACAATTTATTTTCATAACACTAGGTAAATTTATAAATATATTTATAATTTATAATGACGTGACGTTACGCACTTAAGACATTGAGCGTTTTAGACGAGTTGCTACGTAGACTATTCAAAACTAACTCACAATTTCAGCCGCATAACGTCTACTGTAAAGTTTTAAAGCAGTAACTATTTAAAAAACGTGCACCTAGATGTAACTTGTACAGTTTTATATTTCAAGTCAAGAAGTATCATTCGAAATGTGAATTCGTTCCGTAGGAAAGTTGTACGGGTACGGGCGGATCACGGTCGGTGTTGTGATGCAGGGCGCGCGGTAAGACGTGACCTCGTGTTTTAAGGTTCTTGAAACGACGGACATGTCCCTGCATATCCTACGGGAGCTAAATATTTGTAGACAGCTGAAGGTGCTTGGAAATTATACTTTACTTTTGAAAACTTGATGAGTACTTTTGCCCGCTTTCGGGTTAGTCTTTTAACAGTATTTTTTACCCCCTTTTGTTTCGTGACACGTTGTATACACGGCTTGGTGCCAACTTGTGAAACGGACAGTTATTTAACAATGATTGATAAGAACCGCACATTATTTTGGGTATAAAAATATCCTTGATTTGACGACTTCCGTGGCAGTCACCATGCTAGTTCGCCACCCAGAGGTTCCGGGTTCGATCCCCGGTCAATGCAAGTTGGAAAATGGCCTTTTTCAAATTATCCTGGGTCTTAGATGGTTATCTAAGTATGTATTTGTTATAAAATAATAGTATCGTTGAGTTAGTATTCCACCACAAGTCTCGAACTTACTTTGTGGCTAGCTCAATCAGTGTAATTTGTCCCTATATACTTATTTATTATTTATTTATCCTAGCTTTATGTCAATCCAGTTAATAAGCTTTCAATTGACCAACTTTCAACTTCTAACTCTTTCATTAGGTCAAATGACAAGGTATTTTAAACATATATTTTGCTCATAGTTAAGAATTCACAGTACCTAATGAGGTGGTTAGAAAGGCATGAATTTACAGTAGACATTGATCAACACGGCGCGCCGACAACTCATGCAAGGCAAGCATGTTGCTCTATGATGACAGTAGCGACTAATGCAGTTACGAAATTGCTTCGTCTGTAATTAGATCAGAAATTGCCAAACTATCATGAATATTCTTCGGTACGAATAAACGGTTTGTTAGTTGGCTTCTAAAATCTTCTTAGAAAATAGTAAAAGTTAGAACGGAGTAAAAGTACCTACACGTCATGTTGCAAATTGTAAGGACTATGAAGAAAAGAAAGCAAACATTATTTATATTTTTGAATCTAAATAAATAAGGCTAATTAATCCTCTTTCTCAACTTCATCATCATTTCAGCCGCATAATGTCCACCGCTGCAGATAAGCTTCTCCAACGGATTTCTAAATCTGAATTGTTCATATTATGTATTGAATTAATTCAGCTCTAATTCTAGCAACTAAATTGCAAAGTTAGGGAGTCTAGAGTATAAGCTACGTGGTACGTCTGTGCCTGTCAGCATTCAAAGCGAAATATTAGACTCAGAAACTGACGCACTATCCCAAATATTCTTCAGTATAAAAAAAAATAATAAAAGGTCTAAGGAAAAATACTCGAACTGTTAAAATTAAGTCCATGGAATTTTCTCCAAGGAACGTAGAAAAAAGATTTTGGTTTGTGAATGGTGTATGATTCTTGGGAAAAGTTGTTTAATATCATGTACTGAATCTATTCTTAAAATAGTTTCAGTATATTTTGTTACACTAAACGTTATATACAAATTGAACATGTTGTTTTGTAACATTTTAAATCTCTACAATTTTAATGAATAAAGTAGAAGGATTAATTTATACATGTAAAATATTAAATCAATTTAGCCCTAATTTATGCAAATATAGCGCTAATTAAAATAGTCACAGTATGTAATGGGCTTGCAGCGGAGACTAATGCAGTTACGGCTGCGTCTGTGCCTGTCAGATTAACAAAGGGGATTTGTTTGGCTCACGAAGTCGGGATAACAGCACGGATGGCGAATTAATTTGTTTATATGAACATACATTGTTTGCTAGAAAAAAAAATTTACTACGTTTAGTTTGAAATAGATTTTGCAGCCGAAACCGAAACCAATCTTTCGGCCTTGGTTTCAGTTTCAGCCAAGAACAAAAACGAAAATTATTTCGGTCACGCAGCCGCGGGATGGTTTTGGTTGGACACAATTTAATTTTCTGACTACGAGTAAAAATAAAAATATTTAAATTATATCTTACCATAGATCTTTGTCTCCTTTCTATAGTTTTAGTTTATTTTGATAGGCAGATACATACATTAAGAAGCCACCTGAATTTTCCAAGATCCTGTGCTGCCCCCATTTGAAATAAATAATTTGAACGGAAACGGAGGTATTATTTAAAATTTTGTCTTGATCAGACCCTAGATAGCCCTTCAAACTATTTTATGAACAACTGTTTACAGTTTAAAGTGAAACGTGAATCTTTTTTACGCATATACGTAAAAAACGGCCACTTTTGGCTAATGTGCGTAGAAACCTACTGAAAATGGGTTTCTGAGATAAGAATGTACTTTTTTTTACAACCATGACAAGTATTGCGAAATAGAAAACCATGCTTAAGAACAATACGAAGCATAAAAACATTTCTTTAGGAGTTTGATATGAATTGTCTGCAAATAATATATCTATGCTTATTAATGCTGTCTAGGCATTTGTGTACAAAGTTTTCAATTTCAAGGGTCAGACGTCTAAAAAATGCAACTTAATTTTTTATGTTGTATAGGTAAATGTACTTTTTATTTCAAGTTCAATAGTGTGACTTTTACCTTTTTTACAGTAGAAATTAGGGTAAAAGCGTGTAAATAAGTCGATTTGGAACGTCAACGGAACTTCTATGTAGCATTAGTTACTAAAATACATCAAAAGCTTCAAAGCGAGGACTAGCTTCAAAGTAAAATACGGATTTTCACCTAAAATTAGAAGATATTTTATAGATGGATATAATTATGTTATCATAATAACAAACACAAACTGCTACTTTGCTGAGAACTATTGTTGGCGCATTTGAGGGGCCCACTAAATGAGCGGCAAGTCACCACCTGTCTACAATAGTCAGTAATCATGATTATGGCAGGTGAAGTTTCTATTGCAATATCCCAGCATCAGTCCATCCAATCTCATTTTATAACTCATAAACCTTTCCCTTTTTTTGCAACAGCTTTCAACCATCTTTCTCCTGCCGAAACCTAGTCAAGGGTATATCAAGGGTATACACCTTCATATCCATGAATGGGTTTAAAGGGAACGCCACAGAACATCAACTTCTCCAAAGGGCCTCTACGTGTTGGATCTGTATCACGGAAGCCTCTTAAAGGACCGGGGAGAAAAGACCCGTGATTCTGAGGGCGCGTTTAGACGACATGCCAAGCCCACGCCTTGCACATGACAAGCGCGGTTTGAATTGTTGTATATAATTTAAGTTCTATTACACATTAATACAACAAAAACTTCATTTACCGAAGTCCAGTCGGGGCGAGCGCCGGGCGGGCGCAATGCGGAGACAAGGCTGAAGCAAAGCGCAGGCAAGGCGAGCGCGTGGCGTAGGCGAGGCGTGCGCGTGTTGACTTTGGTTAATGCAATTTGTGTTGTATTGATGTGTAATAGGACTCATATTATACGAAATAAATTTTAAAATTTTCAAAGTGCTCTAGGCGAGGGCTTAGCGTGCGCGTGTCGTCCGAACACGCCCTCAAAATAACACATGAAGTAAGTTGGCAAGCCAAACATTTTACTGAGAATTTTCCAACATTAACTCTGTTACACATTACATAATTTTAAACGAAGAATAAAACAATACAATTTTCAACAGCATTTTTCTTTTGCCTTACTAAACGCTTTTGCACTTGAGAACATTTATTTGCTGTAGCCGGAAAGCGCCGCACTTATTCATGTTCAAACAAATATAGCCACGAAACAAATTTTAAATTAAATCCCTTTCTCCCCAGCTAATGTCCCGGGAGACTTTTCTCTGGTTTTAATTTCCGGAGTTTTCAACGAGGAAATAGTTTGTTGGAAAACTACAGTATCTGTTAATAGAGGACGTGAAATCTGCTTAGTTGATAAGCTGCAGACGTTATTTGAATAGTTCGGCTCACAATTTAATTTGGTGGAACTGTTTTATTACTGACTCGTGTTTTACACACATGTAGCCTTGAAGGCGTTTAAATTATCCTGGACGTGTTGTGTTATGTATTTATTGTTTTTTCTTTTTATTATGCTCGTATAATATGGCTGTTTGTTGTTTACGTGTAGTTTTCCACTAACAGCTTGCCAGTACTTTCTATGGTATTTATGACATGGATAAAGTAATCCATATCTGGATAAAGACCTCCTTATACCCAATCATTATTATATGATTATATCGTTTCATCTAAATATTTTTAAGAGTAGGTTACATACTTGCTTTGGCATGAAAATGTGTACATTTTGGGACATAGTTAAGTTAATAAGTAAAGTTTTACAGTTTACAAAGCTTAATTTGTATAACTATTTTCGGCGTCGCATTTATAGTCAGAATTAAAGTACCTACGTTCAATCAATCAATCAATTAATATAAGAAATGTGTTCTTGTCGGTGGAGTATTTTCCATACCTCCCGATCTTCAGCTAAATGCTTGACCTCCCTATACGACACGATTACGTTCATAACAATAAAAATGTATTCTATTGACTAAGTATTGTTTCATTGAATGTTACCTAAATTAGAAAATCTAAGTACGAGTCTTTTATAAGAATACTAAGTTACAACCAATAAATAATTGGCCACGGGCGTATCGGGCCGGGCGCAGTGTAGGGTTCCGTAGTTACGAATGCCCACTTTGAGTTCATGCCACTAAAAATGTCTAAAAACTAATTTTCTATTGAATTTTGTGTGAAAATTTCATTTTGCGAGTACATTTTATATGTTGATCGCCTATAACTTTTTAAATTGTAAACCCTACTTAGTTTTGATAGTTTTCCTTTAAATTTCGTATACTATAGCTGTGATTTTTTTCACGTGTCCATATATAACTGTTTAGCAGATAGAGTGAAGGGGGGACTTGACTCAAACAAAAATTTTCACTTTAAAACCAAATTTTCTGAAACGGATCCCTAAATCGAAAACGTTGTTCACAACCTCAATATTTTTGAAAGACCTATTTAACGATACCCAAAATGACTGGTTAGTCGAGAAAAAAAATTGCCTTTTCACTTTACTTGTATGGGAGCTACCCTAAAAAAAATATTTTATTTTACCACTTTTTCCGTCTAATTAATATACATATCTATGCCAAATCACAGCCTTCTAGAACTGATAGTCGCTGACAGACAGACAGATAGACATGGCGAAACTATAAAGGTTCCTTGTTTACTACGGAACCCTAAAAATGCAGTTAATTTCAGTCAAGCTATATGTTTGATTTCACGACGAGACATGGAAAACCGAACAATTTAATTACATCTTTTGTCTCTTTCTCTCTTGCCTTTTGCTTTATCTTGGTCTTGGAATAAGTTGAAGACAAAACTCTTTTAATTGCATCTGGGGAACAGTGGCATCGTAGCGCTGATTTTAATGCATTCTAGATAAAATATGTCATGATTAAACAATCACACTAATATTATGAAGGCTAAAGTTTTTGTGTGTGAGCATGTTTGTTACTTCTTCACGCGCGATCGGCTGGACCAATTTTGATAAAATATGGTATGCAGGAAGCTGACACCCTGGATTAACACATAGGCTTATTTAGGCGCGGGTAAGACCGCGGGGCGCAGCTAGTTTTAACATAAAAAATAATCTAAGTTAGTAACTTACATATATCGATGATACAGACGTCGGCTTAGCCATCGATGGTTCGCTAATATACTATTACGATTAGGAATAAACGATCTTAAACATTTTCAAATTACAATAATTATTATGTGATATTTAATTCTTCAGTGCCCCCTTTAAATTTTCAATTTAAGTTTATTATTAAGTTTTTCGTTGCATTTATTTATGATTGCTAATAGTAGGCATAGTAGTAATCCAACGCCCGATATACATAATACGCCAGTTACTCGTAAACGGCAATTAACTTTCTTTCTTGCAATTCGGTATTTGACTCCGTATTTTTTTTTTCTTATTCATATCAAAAAGTAACATGATACGAAACAGAAAACATAAATAATAATTTAACTCCGCTTTAAAATAAGCAAGTTATCAGCCTTTCAAATCCTGTGGAAGGGGAAACTATCAAATAACAGAATAAGGATGCACATACACCCGCGTGACGTCACTGTCATAAGGTGTCACGCTTACGAAAGATATAGCAAGATGTCCCCACCAAGCTTCCTCTCTTATATTTATAACGATAATTGCTGCCTCATTTAATAAACAATTTAATTTTTATTTTCGGTAAACGACTTCTTGTTAGTGTTATTTGTTATTCGTGTAAAATATTGTCCAAAAAAAACTAAGTCAAATAGCCTATCCATATGATAAATGTCAATGTATCGTATGCAATGAAACCAGTGGCATGACTGAAGTTAAAAGTTTACACGCAAACTTTTAGAACGTACTTGGTTTCAGCGTGAATTTGAATTCAGGATGTTATATTGAAACGCTCTTTCTAAATTATTGTTTGGAGTTACTGCGGCTTGTTCTCACTGACCTACTTTTGCTGTATGCTGCGACTTTACTTGTGATGATGACCAGTGGAGTGCCCTAAATAAGTAGTTTTAGTGATGTAATTATTATTTCAGTTGCACAAAGTCCATTTTTGTAAATTGAAAATTTTATGTAAGGGAATAATGGACTGTAAATGGGATTCAAACCCGTGGAGGGCTCTTACTGCAGCAAGTGTTTCGATTTGGAGAAATGTGTTTAAATCTAAGATATATGTACTTCCAGATTAATTCCACACAAATTTTAACTTGATAATAAAACCAAATATTAAGAACAAGAATAACTGATTAAAACTAATTAATATGACAGTTTGTTTCCCAATTCTTGTTGGATAAGTTGTCACAGAAATAACGGTATTATAGGTATACTAGGAACATAAAAATGTACTCAGCCAAGCAGTAGCGTGCATTTCATACAGATACGTAGAATTTGTGTACCCTGTGCCACCCTTATATAATATCGGATACTAGGTATAAATGCTTGATTTCTCGTTATTTAGGTTAGATAAGTGCCTACCAAATTAAAAATATTTGTGCACGCCACTGCAGCAAAGTACATATATGTATATGCAAACATGCTTAAGGTTGCGAGATACGCATGTTGCAGATAAACTTTAATGGGGTGATAATAGGTATGCAACGATAGATAAGAGAGATTCATAAGTATTGAATGTTGCTCTGTTATATTTTTTAATTCTAAAGTCTAAAAGGTTCTTTCAATCACTCTGTCGAATCGACTCTGTGAGCTGTAGATAGACATCGCAAATAATTCCTAACCCGTTAAAATTTATTAAATAAAAAACTCATTCAGACGAAAACATACCGAGTCCTAGTAAAATCTCTATAATACCTACTTTATAAGGACCTTTTCGAATTTGAATATATCCTAATAATTTACGCTCTAACAAAGTTAAAAAAGCAACCCCAATTAAAACCCCTAAAACTAAAACCCATAATAAACACCAATTAAAATTATTAATTAATCTAATATATTTATGACTTCTAAAACCATTACATTTTTCTGTCAAAAACTTGGAAATGAAAAAGTATTATGACGAAACTTTTTCGAAATAAAATATGATTATCATTAAGATTTTCGCCATTATAAAATAATAAAAGAAACTGACTATAAAAAAATCGATATAATTATCAATCCTGTTCACAAAATTTTACGAGAATCGATTGAGAAGTGCGAGAATAACCGGAAAAGTGGATATCCGGAATTCGGACTCGAAATAATTTTTGCCGACGCTGAAACGGAGACCTTCGTTCGCTTCGCTCACTCGGTCTATAATAAAAAATTAAGTCTTAACTTTTAGTTCTGAATTGTTTACATTAAAACCCATCTGTGGGAAAAATATCTCGGCTGCAACTTTACCTGATATCCAGCGCTGTGGTCGCCAACCAGCACAATTATAAGAGGTTTTTAATGTCTAAAACTATACAGAAACTACTCATTTGTAGGGTAGATCCAGTGTATGATACTTAACAACAGTAACTGTTCTATTCCTGTGAAACATACAGAGATATAATCTATTTATTTTTTATTCTCTCTTAGTTTACAAACTAAGAGAGAATAAAAATGAAAGAAATCTTTCTTATGTAGACATTTTTTGGCAATAGATTTATTATGTTCCTTGTATAGCAGCTATCGTGGTCCAAATCCAGTGATTTGTCCACCTCATTAAAGTCGATAATATGAGTAGAGTATATCAGTTTATAATATAGTTATTATTGACATAAATCCAGTACAGTCGTTTTCATAGTACAGCGATATAAGTAGATATGAAAAATATTTTTTTCATTTGCCATATAAATTGATCGATCAGCGATAAAGTTGTGTCTTGCTTAAATATTATTTTCCTTGGGTAAATTGTCTATTATCATGGATTTTAAACATAGGTAATTTGTATTTTTTAAACCTAATAATTTTTAGTTAAAAAATGTTCTTATTAAAACTTCAATTCAATCAGTTCAATCTTTAATTACATAAAGTGACACCGAATTGACCCTTATGAGTTGGGAATATTATTTATGGCGTGATTAAGACTTGTATTAATTGGACATCTTTAATCACGCCATAGTATTTCCATATCGCTAAATTACATAAGTTTATCATGGTATAAGATACTTAAGTACAGAACTATGTATCACTCAGTTCTTTGAGAGAACTGGTGTGGTGAAGTGCTCATTAAATATTGTGTCATTAAATATTTAAATATATACGTACTTATCTAATAAATACAAAATTTTACAGATTTTGCTTTTATGGACTTAATAGGTAAGTATTCCTATCCATACTAAATAATGTGAGAATATGTTTATTTGTCCATCCTTCGGCAGTACCTATACCAAAATTGTAGTGATACAAAGAAGATTAGCATGGCCCCTGCGCAAGTATGACACGCAAAATCGTGAAGCGTTCCACATTTTTTGTTGTGTAAATAACATAACAACATATAATAACGAGGATAGGTAAAATTTATTCCGGAAATAAGTTCCAGACTTTTAAGACTTAATAATTACTTTTAAAATATCTTAAACCAATAGGAAATAATCTTCGGATTAACACACTAAATAAACCACTAATCACATTATTTACATTATATTTATAAACAATTCTTTTGGTAGTTTTTAGCGGCAAACGGGCCTCGTCCTCTTGTCACTTCCACCTTTTTTTCTCTTCTGTGGATGTTCCAATATGTCCCGCGAAACCTAGGGTCGGCCCTCGCCAGAATCAAATTTGCTCAGCAACTTCGCAGTTCAATCTTCGTTTTAATCTCAGTGAATAAATTCTCATCTACTCGTACGTAAGCGTGTCGTGCCCGTATTGCACTTTTGACCTGTTTTATCTATAATGTTGTGTGCGTAAGTATACAAAACTAGTGTCTCGTTTTGTATACTTCCATAATAAAGGAAATGACAGCAGTACTCCAACTAACATCTGGCCTTGTATAGCGTATTTCTTTTTGATATAGCGACATCGTGTAAGGGTAAGTACAATATATTACAAAATCCAAACGTGCGGCGACGTAGCGTCGAAAACCATTGCCGCGGCGTAATGTTTAAACGGTCATATGAAATTCACATAATTTTACGAAACTGTTTAGCTAGAATTGCTAATGTTTTATAGCTGACGTTTTATTTACAAATTTAATTACCCAATAAGGAGATTTTAGAAGCTATAACTGAAATAAAATACAACCTTTTTAGGGTAAGGCTACATCGGGCTACACGGAACAGCACATTTTATGCTGCTATCCTTGTCGCTCAGCATTAGCTAGAGCTAGAGAGAGCGACGGAACGCTTTAGCACCGGCCATGATGTAGCCCAACCCTTACGTCTCCTAGCCTTCACAAGTAATTCTACTCAGACACCAGAAATGCTAATGACCAATACAATATTTCAAGTACCTCAGGCATTACATATCCATTCAAACCCAATAAAATGTAAATAGGTATATTAAAACAATTGTGAAACCGCGGTTGCGAACAACGGGCGATACGAGCCGGAACAAATACGAGGCTGGCACGCGTCGCCCGCCCCTGGCGAGGGACCTCTTGCCAAATGTGCCATCGGATAGCGCCAGAACATCGCAGCAAATTTACAACTACCCTATTAGCACTAAATCTAAACATTAACCCGATTTTGCTAACCAAACTTCACGGTTACTTGCCCGAAATATCGGTCACGGAAGTGGATAATTTTACACGATCACATGACGCTCTTGGCCGCGGAGCCCAACTAATAAACAGGGTTATTCGCGACTTAACCATAGGCAATGGCCAAGCGTACAGTCAAATTATGATATATGAAATAAGTTATGTGAGGTCATATGACGGAAGAAAAATTATGTTGATTTTATTGGTCATTGAACGAACGGCTTACTAAAATTCTTGTGATCACTACGAGAGTTTTTGCGGCAAATCTAAGATTAAGCAAAATGCCATTGAGTCTTGCAGCCCTGGGCTCTGTCTGCTTAGAGCCTGCTTAGGCATAAAGACATGATTGTATGTATGTATTCATTTAGATAAATAAATATATATGGACAAATTACACTGATTGAGCTAGCCCCAAAGTAAGTTCGAGTCTTGTATTATGGGATACTATATTATAACGAGTATAACAAATACATATATAGATAAACATCCCAGACCCAGGACAATTTTGAAAAAGGCCATTTTCCAACTTGCCCTGGCCGAGGTGAACCCGGGACCTCTAGGTAGCGGACTAGCATGGTGAACACTACGCCGTGGAGGTCGTCAAATTTAGAGAGACATATATTCCACTTCACATAGATATGATAGCTTTAATTTATTTATTAAGAATATATGGTCACTTAATCATAAGTGTGGTCAACTGGTATAAATAACGTAAAAATGTATAAACAACGGGCAAATTGATAACGTTATCGGCTGTCGACTAGACAAGCTATTACTGTGTTCACAATATTGTTATCGTGTGTTAATAATCACATTAAATGTTAAAAATAGGCATTAGTTATTTTTTTCTGAATCAATTGATAAGTTTTTTTCTTTGGTAGCAAATTATACAAACATTTTAAAACGATCGTCACCATTATGTACGAATACTACCACAAATATAACGATTCAATTGTGTTAACTTTGTATGGTCAAATATTGAATAACCGGACATTACGATGTGAACAAGTGGTTATAGGCTAACACGGCACTGCTGGTTACAAAAACTATGGTACACAATGTGTTAATTAGATAATACTTATATTGATTTTACAGGGGGGGTGTTAAATTATTAAATAAATATAAATATAAATCTTACAAAAATTGTACCAAAGTACAAAGCCAAAATACAATATATTATACTACTAAATATACTACTCTGTGATCTGTAAACCTGGCGATTCACCCCGACCCGTTGAAGTTTGTCGGATAAAAAAGTTATTCAGATAAAAAAGTTGTTCATTCAAAAAAGTTTTCTGAAATTTTTGAAAATTACTCGAAATGTCTGAAATTTGATATTTTTTAAGTTTTCAAATCCCATGTCTCCGCTATTTTGAAAAATTTTGAAATGCTGACTCGACAATTTTTTTTTTTACATAATTTCGAACCTTATAAAATTTCAAGAGAATCGGTTGAGAAATGCGACCTGTAGGCGTGAACAGCCTAACAGGCAGACAAACCGCCAAACTAAACCATTTCTGGCCAATCTCGAAACTGACACTTGTGCTAAGCCGCGGACGGACATACCAAATCGTTATGAGTCCCTTGTTGGACATCAAAACTCTAAATATGGCAAATAACAATGCATCAAACTCCAAATAACATTTAGCCGTATTAATATGGCAAATAGTGAATAACCCGATATTTATACGATGCGAACAACGGGCAAATTAATAGCGTTATCGGCGGACGCGTCACTGCTGGTAACAATAACTATGGTAATGTGTTAATTAGGCAATGTATCGATTTTACTGACCATTAATTTTGGTTTGGGTAACATCTGGTGCGAGTTTGTTTCTGATATAAGTGTCTTGTAAGTTGTTTTAGGGTTAATTTTAGGTGTTTAGTGGTGCTGCATACGTAATACTTACTGTATTAAATTTGATATCAATGAACATCAATGGTGTTAGCATGCAGATATGCAAACATTACATTTGCAAACGTTTAAATTTTTATTAATTTTTAACTCCTAGTATCTAATAAGATAATTAACCCTGTTATGGTTCTTAAGAAATGATGAGGGGCGCAGGGTTTATTAAAATTTAAGTTATTATTTTTAAGCTGTTTGTGGATTTTGGTGTGTGTAAGCCATGTTTTTCAAAATTACAAATCTATATATCCTTACGTGCCTTTCTAAGCACGCAGGAAATTTATATATTTTATGCTACTTGTTGGTCGCCAATCCAAGTAAACATTCGTAAGCGCTATAATTATGAGCACACCCGTTCATCGAGCTAATAATAGTTATTGTATAAATAAATAATGAATAATATACTCGTACTTTAAAATAAATAACAGGAAAAACGTTTGTTGACATTGGCATTGCAGTTCTACAATTAAGAAAACATGTATTTATAAAAAAAAAAATAAGCATTGATGAATTATAAGGCCTGAACTAACTAATCGGCGATGAGAAACTAAAGCATTGCAGGTTACTGCTGACTGATGACTGATCATAGACACAAAACAAAAAAATATCTAATGTCTTATTTTTTGTGTTAGCAAATATCAGCTAGCATATACTTTATCATTGTAGGATGTCTTATAGACTCATTAATACACTTAACTAGATAGTTCCTTCATTAAGTTATCAATTATTATATAAAATATTATAATTATATAACAGAAATCACAAAATTTAAAAATAGCAAATACTCTTATCAAAAGTCTACCCACACCAAATAATATGGACTCATATAATATTTTTTTTTTTCATAAACAATGTTTGCTGTTCAAATACTATATATAGTATACGTGAAGTCACGCATATCTAACAATTGTTTTATGTTTACATTTGTTCTTATTTTACAGTTTACATACAAAATGAGTACTACACAGTTGACAGTGTCTGCCCCTGCGATAGAGGATCGTCAGTTCACGAAGCCCTTACTCTGTGGCCCAGGGCCGTGCGACTACTGGCCGTCCGTCAAAGAGGCTCTGTCTAGGCCTGTCCTCTCACCACTTTGTGATGAAACGTTTCATGTAAGTTTACTTCTAAACAGATCGCATCTTTTAATTCTTCATCTTAGCCCATTCCCCGTTTCATCTTCAGATGTGCTGCTTCCGACTGGGTGCGTTTTCCCGCTTTTTTTTTCTTCTCTAAATGCATATCAATTGTCACCTAAAGATGCCAAAGACCTTGCGAAGTGGAAAAAAACATCTGATTTTGGTTATAGTTTTACGATCCACCGCAATCAACCCTCTTTGGGAATAAATCACATCTTTTTCCCCGTACTTTCTGTTACTCTGGCTCAGGAAATGGATGTGCATTTTGGCCTCCGAGACGAGAAAGCTCCAAAGTAATATATTCCGCGTAATGCCGTGTCAGTTTTCATCTCAAACAGACTTCACAAAATATACTGTATCACTCAACAACATCATGAATTTTTGATTTTATCAAAAAAAAAATAGATACTTATACCTTATACAGCTGCAGTCCTGTCCTTTTATTCTGCTTCGTAGACCCTGTAAGAGATATTTACAGATGTATGATGTTACAGTTTATCTGTGTCATGCAAGTTATTTAAATCAGGTCGACAACACAGTCGTTTAACTCATTCACATCCTCTCTTATACAAAGCATCAAAACTAGTTATTGGTCTGTCAAACACTTCAGTAATAAGTATCCTAGTTAATAGATTAAGATTCTGGTTTTCTTTGTGGAAGTCAAAGTTAGATGCACTTTAATTTGGATTACTTGCTTTGTGTGCTTCTGCCACCAGTTAGTTCATGCAAAGTATTGCCGGCCAGCGCCCACCCAGTCGACAGTTCCAGCATACCTACCACCAACAGCTCGAGTGCACCTGCCACCAACAGCTGATGCATTCCCCCGCCTAATGCTGCTGCATCTATGGCCGCAGCAACATCGGGCTTCTTACATGCGACAATGTTTCGGCTCTGAACTAACTGCTTGCGGAAGCACACAAAGTGATCCAAGTCAAAGAAATAGATTCCTACATACCTTGATCCGATCTAGATCGGCTTATTTTAAAACGCAGACTAACTTTAGAACTTGATTTAAACTATTGTCCGCCCAAAACAAAAAGACTTGCCTCCATATGATAACTTCTTTTTTATCATGTCAATTTCTTTTTGGAATAATGGTTTAAACCAAATCCTAAGGTAAGTGTGCGTTTTATAATAAAACGGAATATACATAAAAAAATACACAATCAACTTTTCATATATTTTTTTTATTTCAGGTTTTAGATGACATTCGAGCTGGTCTCCAATACATTTTCCAAACTCGGAGCAAGTTAGTGTTCGCCATGAGCGGCTCCGGTCACGCCGGCATGGAAGCGGTCATCAGCAACATCGTGGGCCCAGGGGAGACTCTCCTCATTGCCAGCAGAGGCATCTGGGACGAAAGGGCTCTTATAATAGCCACCAGATATGGTATGTACTATAATGTATTTACCAAAGAGGATTTATTTCATCATCTTTCACTGTATCTTCATTCACACGGAAGATCTTCTTTCTTATAAATATCTCCATACCTTAATTTCAATAGGTTTGTTTGTTTGTGATCTCTTTAGGTTGTTCGTATTGTTATGGCTTTTGACGCATTTTTTTTTAATGGCTCGTTTGCGATTTCGAAATAAATAAGAAGTTTTTATTTTTAAAGCATAAACTTTTTACGTTTAAATTTGTACGTATTGCAATGAAAACATCTTGCTTTGCATTTTTCTTTTAGTTATTTTATTAATGTCGGCAGTTTTTCTTCATATCTTTCATTGATTTGTTACAGGAATCAAAACTGAAATATGCAGAGCTCCCTTTAACGCCACATTCCGTTTGGATTTCCTGAAGTCGCACTTGGAGAAAATACGACCCACCGCCCTGTTCATCACCCATGGGGATTCTTCCACCGGCACCGTGCAGCAGCTCAAAGGAATTGGCAAACTGTGTCACCAGTGAGTTTTAATATTTCAGAATTACATGTTTTCTTCGAATTAATCTTTTGAAATAAGATATTTTTTCTTTTCATTTGAGCGCATCTTGAAGCATAGTTTACAGATTTTTATCAGACACTTGCTTACAAACCAACCTTGCCAAACGTTTGTTGTTATAGGAAGGAGACGACATATTGTTGGCATTAAATAAACGTTTTTCGTAATTTCTTTCCTGGGTAACTTGTTCAATATAACGAACTGAACATGCCCTTAAAATATTATTTCGTCATTTTGTAACACCTAATCCTCTTAAACGAGATCACATCACATCACAAATTAGCAAAAAATTAAAGCAAACCTCAACTGAACCCCTAGTCTAACCGCAAAAAAAAAACTAGTAAAAAGGTTATAAGTAAGCATTTCTTTTTTTATAAATTACAGATACGGAGCTCTTCTAATAGTTGACACAGTAGTGTCTCTAGTTGCGGAACCTTTCTTCACGGACGAGTGGGAAGTAGATGCCGTGTACTCATCTACTCAGAAGGCACTTAGTGGACCAGCGGGCATATCTCCCGTGGCCTTCAGTGAGCGAGCCCAGTAAGTTTTACCATCATAATATACGAAAAAAATACTAATAGGTACATACTCACTGGTAGTTAAAATAATGATAAAAAATTACAAAAAATAAATGCTAAATCAATTAAAATTTACAGAAAATAAGTAAGTTCTTCCATCCACGAAGATCTGGAAGAAAAGAAAAATCTGAGAATGCCCCAGCTACTGCCTGCGCAGGTCGTAAAAGCCGATCGATGGAATAGGTGGATGACGCGGCTAGCAACATATCATTATTTTGATTCCCTTTTTTTCATCACCCTTTGGTTCTTACGACCCTAGGCTCTGTCTATTTATTTTATTTTATTTACCAACTCAACATGATACAAAGGCGGTCTTAATGCTAATTGCATTCTCTATCAGTCAACTTTCGGGATAAATAGAGAAAAAACTCGTGGTAGGCGTACAAATTAATTGTAGGTACTACTATAGCCTTATAGCTTTAGTTATAAAAGGAACAGTCGAAGTTACAACTCATTAAATACAAATACTTATACATATAACAAAATACAATATATATTTGCATGTATGTATTTATGGCTATTTTATAATTAATACATATATAATTCCGTTAGGGATAAGGACATGAATAAAAAAAAACAATAATACATATGATAGATAACACTTTAATGTACACCAAAAGAAAAATGTAACACAAAGAAATAATTTTAAATTAAATGAGTACAATGGGTGGTCTTATGATAATACACAGAAAACAGATCAGAGACACTATGGAAATCTGTGACCTACACGCCGAACTTATCGAATACGAGTATATTACCTATCCAGAAAACTGAAATTGCTGATTTCGATGAACTGACCCTTATTTATGTACATTTTCCGACCACGGTGCAAATCTACCTCCTCGTAGCACACAGCAGTAAACAGCGGCTGTAGTTTAAATAATCAACTCTAGATGGCGCTGTACGAGATTAAAACTCGATATGGTTTCTTTTACACTCTTGGTTTGGTCAGATTTTTCATCAAATTGCTTTATCTTCTTGAAAACTTCCACGGTCTTTTGGAAATCCATTTTTGTAGTTCCCTCCCAACGTAAGTTGATGGAATGGGATATTAAATTGAGGATTAATTCAATTATCAATGTGTGTGTGGTCAAGATGTAAAATTGTGAAGAATAAGTAATTTCCGTTATTTGTGTGATGCATACTTCTCTTTGCAACTGTACCTACATTGTACAAGTTTTGCTAATGAATGGCAATAATGGCTAATGTTAAGCTTTTCAGTCAAGACCGTGGAATTAAATAAATGATAAAAATAATAAAGTTTGAGCGGACAAGGACTCGCTAGGAAGATTGGAAAAGCGATTGTTGGATTGGAATTTGGTTTGGACAGAAAAGCTAAAGTTATAGACCTTTGCCCAGGAGAGGGACAAAATAGGTTAAAAAACCATTTTTTTATTTAAGTATTTAGAAAAAATTGTTTTATTTATTTATATTTTCAAAACGGATACTTAAATTTCAGTCGCCTTCAAAATACTATTAATGACCTTTTAAATACTTACTAAGATATTTAATAAAAAGTAATATTTCTCGAAAAAGGATTTGTGTAAGTAGATTTATTTTCACTTTCAGACAGAAAATTCAAAACAGGAGTTTTGAACCGCCGTTTTACTTCGATGCAAAATTGTTGGCCGAACAATGGAATTGCTTTGGAAACACGAGAAAGTAAGTAATTCTTTTTGTTTATTAATTTAAAGTAAATATACGTACTGAAAATATTTTAAGGGTGAATTTAATCCATGATACTTAACAACTTTCCCCAAGGAACATATATCGAAATATGAAAAATATTTTTTTCTTTCTATACAATCTCGGATTAGCTGATCATCTTGTAGAGAGGACAAAAATTATTTTTTATATTTCGATATGTAATATGACTGATTGTAACGAAACGGGGTATCAACCCGAATGGGAGTAAACTTGGGTACTAATCAATGTTTACAACTATTACTATATCCATGACCATACTTAATAACAATTTTTGGACTCGCTGCTTAATGGCCAAAGAGAATAGGGATATGGAATAAAAAAATTTTTGCCTCATCATTAGATAGATTTCTAAAAGTATAGTAATTATAAATAGGTATTTTTTCTTTTATGTAATAAGCAAATAATAGCGAAGATACAGCGCATTTAAATTCCGCGTGACATCACGATCAACTACGATTTTTTACCAAAGGTGATGTAAATCACCCCCACTTCGAAACTTCGCAGCGCTGTATCTTTGTGCATTTTTACTACTTTGCTAAACGAAAAAAGACGGGTATTTTATTTTTAGATAATTTTGACGGACTAAATAAAATATATCTTTTACCCAGTCCACATTCCTCTTCAAATACAACTTGTAATGGATGGCATTCGTTTTCGCAATGAAATCTAGATGGCGCTGTACAAAATTAAAACGCGCTATGGTTTGTTGTTTCAACTTACTGATATAGAAACTTGTACCAGATTGTACTAATCTAGTTACGACCTAACTAGACGGTCATTTTGGAAATCCATTTTTGAAATTCCAGCTCCAGAAAGCATTTACTGGATTACCTGGATAATAATTTATAACATGTAATGTAATTACAAAAATGGAATAATGGATGTCATGTCATGTCATTTAATCAAGGTAAGGTACCTAATACTGACATCCGACATAACTATTTATGAAGTTCATATATGAATTATGAACTTTGTAATTGGATAACAATAAAATGAGTGTACCTATCTGGTAAACTTATACAATTAACCTTAAAAAAATATTTTAAATATCCCATTGTTACGTAAATAGACTAATAAAGAATAACAAAACTCTTCTAAGCTGATCTGAAAAAAAAGGAAATCGTAGAAAACACTTACCATCTGCTAATTTTCTCACGCAGATCGTAAAAAGCAATCTAAGGAATGGACGACGATCTGAATCATATCAATAGACAATGCGGCTAGCAACCCATCAATATATTAATTTCCTTATACGAGTATCTCCTACACGCTTTGGCCATCACGCAAAACATCGTCTTCTCCGTTAGGGATAAAAATGTGATAATTTAATAAAACCTAGTTTAATGTTAATTGAAAATAAAAAAATGTGAAATTTAAGTACAATGCGACATAAATAAGTTGAACAAAAATGGCCGACTTCTAAGCATTTTTGTACAAATTCCCGACACGTAAATTGAACCAAAATGGCTGTCGTCGGCGCATTATTTGTAACTGCGCCGATAACCGCCATTTTGGTTCATCCTATGTGCCGGGAATTTGTACAAAAATGCTTTGAAGTCCGCCATTTTTGTTTAACTTCTTTGTGTCGCATTGTAGACAGTTTTGTGACCATTTTGACGAAGCGTGCTTTGATATTTCAATGTTTTAGTTTTATTGCTTAGAGGCATTGAACTTAACTTTGAATAAAAATTTACACACGAATTTAAGGTACCACCACACGATGAGTCCTCCGTTGCTGTGGGCGCTAAGGTGCTGCTTGATGGAGGTCGTCAAAGAAACCCTACCGACCGGTTGGAAGCGGCACGCGGCGGTCACTGCGCACTTCCAGAAGCGGATGCAGCAGCTGTCATTGGAGTTCTTGGTTCCAATTCCGGAACAACGGCTCGTCACTGTCACCACTGTGGTTTTGCGAAAAGGCTACGATTATTTAGAATTCGTCAGATATATGAGAAAACAGTTAGTACTACTTACTTCTTACGCGCCGTTTGGTTTCCGACGTACTATAGGATCATTCCATATTTTCCTAAGGAAGTCCGATAAGACGACTAAAAGACTAAGTAAATATTTTGCGCAGCAATGTCGAGCCGGCGGCTGACAAATCATTTAATTGGTTCTGTATTTTTAATTACGATTCTACAATGAATTGCATAACTTATTGTTGGTTGTGAAAGATTTTGGAGATTTTAGGGCTCCGTATGTTCATCAAAAAGATAAAACCGAACTCTTATATTATGGAATCATACTCGTACGTGTGTGTCTGTCCCAACAAACAACGTAGGTCTGTGGTAGGTATTGCAATTCTTTTTGCTCTTTTTTTCAGACACTAAAACCTGATTATATTTTTTACAGTCACAACATCCTGATTTTCCCCGGACTGGGCCCAACAGTGGGCAAGTCTCTGCGCATTGGCATCATGGGCGTCAACTCTACTATGACTGTGGCCAACGCTATCGCTGACGCCATGGCCGACACGCTGAAGGCTTTGGAGAAATCTAAGCTTTGAATAAAGTCGTTATATACTTGGTTTTGGTGTGTCTTACTTACTTGGTAAAATAAATAAAGCTACCCGACGTGGCTGTTTCTTTTAAATATAAAGCGCTGGTTGCAGGCCTCTCTACATCGATCATTTTGGAAATCCTTGGGACAGGCTTACATATGTCCAGCATAAGACATTATGCGACTGAAATGATGATGACTATTTAATGGGTTGCTGACGTAGTTACATAGTCAGTGCAAGCTCGAACGTCGCCAGTACCCTCGAATCTTTATACTCCATGTGTTGCTGGCAACATCAACGCACCAGCGACAACCAGACGGCGCCGCTCGCACGAACGTCAGAGCGGCGCACTTCATTGATTTATGATGACCGATCGCGGCTGTCGCAATCTACGACACTTGTCATCTGCGCTCCGAGCGAACAGCTGCGCGTGCGTTCCGTATTTTTATAGTCGGGCGACACGAATTTTGTACATTTATAAATTCCCAGTAATACAGTCCATTTTAAGTTAAACAATAGTTTCTATTAGGCCCCTCGCCCACTGCGACTTTTAGTAGCAATGCAGTCGCGCGTTTATGAAACGCGTGACTGCATAACTACTAACGCGCATTAGTCGCATTTGCAACGCGATACTGTAGTGATGCTAACGCGCTACAGCATCGCGAGTCGTGACTGCATCCATGCTGACGCGCGACCGTGTGTAACATTATATCCGCCAAGTAAACTCTCTTTATTAAATGAATGAGTATTGATGCTGCTTCCGTTGCCCAAGCTTCGGTTGTCTACTCTTCGGCTAATTACGTAAAAGCAGTACCAAAGAGAACGTGACTAATGAGCCTCAACGGAGTCCATTTTGCAATTGTGACGATCGCAAGCATTTTTGTGCCGTTAGTGAATCGCGTTTTCATCGCGACAGTATCGCGTTTGCATCGCGACGGTATCGTGTTCAGGTGGGCGAGGACACACATCTAGCGACTGTATCGCGACTGTATCTATGCAAATATGCGACAGTATCGCGACTGCATCACTACAAAAAGTCGCGGTGGGCGAGGGGCCTTAGCGCCGCAGTAGGGATCCCAGTAGCTACAGTTTACGGGCCCGCTCCGCAACATATCCTTCGAGCACCACGGGACTTCGACGCCGGCTCCACTGCTGTCAAATTCAATTTGAAGAATTGGCAGTTACAACGGTCATCGTGCGTCACCAATAAATCCCTGCTCATCCAGCTTCGTCATTGTGTTTCCTGGCCAGTACAACGGTTCCAAGGCGGACAGCATCGCATCGGCAGGCAGAATCGTCGTGAACATACTTCGCCACAAGGAGTAACAAGGAATAAGGGCTACGAAACCGTGAGATCGACCCAGTTTCCTTAATTTTCTATGTGCTTTTCTCATCACATCATCACCTATTAATTTCCATTCCATTTTCATTTCATTTCATCTGTGTTTAGTGGTAGTTTGCATTGCATCATCTTTTTAGTTTGATTTTTTCATCCTCTTTGGTTTAAAATTGTAGCCATAGTTCTAGTTTGTGTTGTCAATTGTGTGTGTAGTAGCATATTTATCTAATTTTGCATAGAAAATTCGTTTCCTGTGTCACAAAAATTCCCCATAGTAATTTTCAATCATTTCATGCTTTTATCATAATTAAATCATTCCACAGCATTTTCTTCCAAATTTTTACAGATTTATGCTAATATTTCAATTTTTTTTCTTAGGTCAGTCGGGCTGACATCGGTGGTACTTGAACTCCGAGTACGCCTAACGTTAACATCATAGCAACACTCACTTACGTATCGTTCTGCTATTTATTTTATACAGTTTTCTTGCTTTCTTATTTCAGTTAAATTTTCTTTCTTATTTCTTTCAAATTAGTTTATTTTCTAACTTTTCTTAGTATTCCCAATTAATTTCAATTACAATGACTGGCGTAAAAGTTGCACAGTTGATTAAAAAGCGAGGAACATTTAAATGTAAATTAACAACATTCTGTAATTACATAAATTTGTTGAATAACACCACTGTTCAAAATCCAAATGTTCTTAACGAACTAAAAACGCGTCTGGAAAAAATAGAGGTATTATATAATGATTTTGATGTGCTTCAGGGGGAGATTGAGGAGCTTTCTGATGATTCTGGAGTACGGTACCAGGAACGGGAAGCGTTCGAGAGTCAGTATTACAATGCGGTCGGGATTGCCAAGGCGCTGTGTAACTCGGTGTCATCAGGGTCTCCGAACACCTCTATGCATAGTGCTGAGGTAAGCTCACATGATGCACTTATACACACACACAAACACAAAAGTTTTGTTCGACTTCCGAAGATAGACCTGGTCAAATATTCTGGTGATTATAAGAGCTGGCTAGAATTCAAAGAATCTTTTCTTTCAATCATTCATTCTAATAACAGCATAGACGATATCACAAAGTTCCACTATCTTCGCGCTTGTCTGCAGGGAAGTGCAGCTCTAGTCATAAAGAGTTTAGATTTTTCAGCCAAGAATTATGCCTCTGCTTGGGACCTGCTTTGCAAAAGGTTTGACAACAAACGCTTGCTTGTAAATAATCATGTGCAGGATCTGTTCAATGTGAATGCCATACAAAAAAGTCCAGCAAGGGTTTGCGCTACATCATAGATATCACTAATAAAAACTTACGAGCTTTAGCCACTCTTGATCAGCCTACACAGCATTGGGACACATTAATTATTCACATTATGGCTAGTAAATTGGATGCTGTCACAAATAGGGAATGGGAAGAGCACCGTAATAGTCATAGTGAGCCACCAACACTTGATGTTTTTATCACTTTTTTATCGAACAGAGCCGACCTTTTGGAGACATTGGAGGAGGCTAGGAGTAACAGAGGTAAATTAGAGACCCTTCCGGTTCAAAAACAAAAGAGTTTTGTTGTTTCTACAGACAAAAATAAATCTTCTTCTTGTCCATTTTGCAATAAACCCCACGCTTTATTTAATTGTTTTGGTTTTCGCAAGCTGCCAGTGGATGCACGCTTACAACGTGTGAATGAATACAGAGTATGTAAAAACTGCTTAAGGTCTGGTCACCATGAGGCTCAATGCACCCTTTCTCACTGCAAATATTGCAAATTAAAACACAACACGCTTTTGCACAAGGATGTACCAAGCCAAGAGTCAATTTCGCATGAGAGTGTTGTGCTATCTGCCGAACATTCACAACCCGCTTCTAATGCTAAGCATGTATTACTGTCCACAGCACTGGTCAAGGTGTACGACTCCCACGGGTCACCTCACACTGCCAGGATCTTGCTGGACAATGGTAACACGGGTAACTTCGTTACACAAGATCTTTGTAACAGGCTACAAATGCGCACCCACGCTGCATGTTCCAAGGTAACAGGTATCAATAACCAAAGTTCTAGTAGTTCACAGTCTTGCTCTCTTACATTCGAGTCTTTAGATGGTAGCTATAGAACACGTATTGATTGTTACGTTTTATCCACAATAACTGCGTTACTGCTTAACACATACATAGACGTACACAATTTAGATTTGCCATCTGGTGTTCGTTTAGCCGATCCGTCATTCAATGTTCCGTCAGCCATTGATATCCTTGTTGGTGCGGACGTATTTTGGAAGGTCTTAGGAACGAATCGTATCCAGTTAGGTAAAAACAATCCGGTCCTATTCGAAACCAAATTCGGATGGTTAGTGTCAGGCGCCATAGCTTCACCCGGTTCACATTCACAAGTATGTATGTTTAGTAACGACGTTCAACCGCCAGTAGATTTGTCTCGTTTCTGGGAGCTAGATACAATTCAGTCTCAGCATGAATTCACTCCAGATGAGTTGGCATGTGAACAAGAGTTTGTCAAATCTGTTAGGCGGGAATCAGATGGTCGCTTTTCAGTGTTCATGCCTTTGAGAGAGTCCCCAGAAGCACTGGGCGATTCTTACTATCTAGCCAAACGTAGATTTCTTTCCCTAGAGCGTCGGTTGGATAAGGAACCACGTATGAAAGCTTTCTACAATGAGTACATGACTGAATATTTAGATTCAGGTCATATGTCAGAAACTACATCAAAACTTTCTAATACAGTTTACTGTCATCTCCCTCACCACGGAGCATTCCATCAATAACTCTCGTGGGTAGAGTAGAGAGAGAATAAAATTTCTATGATTTTAGGTATATATGGCACTCTTCTGTTAGTTGATACCGTAGTATCTATTGGTGGAGAACCTTTCTTCATGGATGAATGGGAAGTAGACGGAGTATACGCTTCTACGCAAAAAGTTCTTAGTGGCCCGGCTGGTATATCCCCAGTAGCCTTCATTGAACGAGCTCAGTAAGTATTTTCAAAAAAGGGCTCCAAAAAGCTATTTCGCAAAATGAAGCACATTTGAAGAAAACAGTTTTTATTGTTACTGTCTTAAAAAGTACTATTTAAAGAAATAGGTATATGCTATTTTCAGACAGAAAATTCAAAACAGATCTTTTGAGCCACCGTTTTACTTCGACTCAAAACTTTTAGCCGACCAATGGAATTGCTTCGGGAACACAAGAAAGTAAGTCCTTTGAAAGCTTTCAGATATTTAAACATTAATTAAAATTAGTTTATTTAAGAACTTTCTGTAATTTTCAATACTAACCTACCTACCTTTTATATAGTAGACGAGATTGCTAATCCCGATGCTTGCAGCTCTAAAAAATACCTAGATTTTACTTATCAAAGGTTTTAATTCCCTTGTGTCTTGTATATCTGTGTTTTTCTGTGGCTTTGTAGCTCCGAGTTGAAAATTTCTGAAGCTTCTTCGTGCTTTGGAAGGCACTTAAAACCGTTGATTGCGTCATGTCCTATGTCAGATGCCTTTAGGCAGCTTGGAAATCCTCTCTCTCTCTCTCTCTCATCTCAGCGTTTTCCCAGTTGCGTCCTCAGCTGCAAGCTGAGAAGCCCGGGGTCCGCTTTCCGACTTTTTCTTCTCCACTTTGCACGGTCTTGAGCATCCTTGGTTGTAAGACGATTAGCACGCATATCATCTTTGACGACGTCAAGCCAGCACTTCTTTGGTCTACCCCGCCTGCCGGGCCCCGGCGGAGGCGGCATGGCTATACATTTGTTTCCCACGTAGCTTGCCGGCTTTCGTAGGACGTGACCGTACCAGCGTAGGCGACTTTCCTGCAGTTTGTCCGCTATGTTACGGACATGAAGACTGCCGCGGATGCGGGTGTTTCTAACACGATCTCTCCGTGACACTCCGCATATCCAACGCAGCATCTGCATCTCCGTGACACGCAACTCCTGCTTGTGCCGCTCAAGCAAAGGCCACGCTTCACTCCCATATAAAAGGACAGGTCTAATGATGGATTTGTAGACCTGTCCCTTCAACCTAACCGGCATTTTGGGGTCACAAATGACACCAGTCACCTCTCGCCACTTTGCCCATGCGGCAGATATACGGGCCTTGACGTCGGCATCGATGTCTCCGGACGCGTGAAGTACAGATCCCAAGTATTTAAACTGGTCCGTACGCTTGACCAAGTCTTCGCCTATGCGTACGGGTGGGGGATCTGTAGCATTGCAAGCCATATATTCAGTCTTCGCCACATTTAGCTTCAGGCCACCGTTTTCAAGCGACTCCCTCCACACATTTGCGCGTCGCACCAGTCTCCCTCTGTCCGCATCCGCCAGTGCGATATCGTCAGCATACACAAGCAGCCACGGAGGTTGCTCGTGTGTGTCTCTGATGCTGTCAGACACTTCGTCTAATATCACACTGAACAGGTACGGACTGAGAACCGAGCCTTGGTGAACCCCGACTGTAACGGGGAAGGGTTTGGAGTCACCAACAGCAGTCCTAACTATGGACTCGGAATCGCGGTACATATCGCGGATTATGTCAGTATAGATCTCTGGCACCCCTTTGGCCCTCAGAGCCCACCAGATCATCTCTCGAGGAACACAGTCAAAGGCCTTCTCCATATCCAAAAACAGGAAATGGAGAGGCGTATTCTTTGCCCTGTATTTCTCCATGATGACTCTTAGGGCAAAGATAGGGTCCGTAGTGCCTAGGCCGGGGCGAAATCCATACTGACACTCCGAGACTGTACACTCCTGTCGGATCCGAGAGTCTATTATCCTCTCAAAGAGCTTCATGGTGTGGGACATGACCTTTATACCGCGGTAGTTGCTGCACTCTTGCACCGATCCCTTTCCTTTAAAGACTGGAGTAATAATACTCAGCCTCCATTGGTCAGGGATTTTACCGGTGAAGAGTATGCGGTTAAAAAGGTTTGTTAAGATGTCCACACCATGGGAACCCATAGCCTTCCAGGCTTCGATGGGCACTCCATCGGCTCCAACAGCTTTCCGGTCCTTCATGCAGCGAAGAGCTGAGTGGACTTCCTCAGGCGTTATTGGTGGCACTAATCCTTGATTTGGAGGGAGGTCCGGTGGCTGCACCTCTTTATGCTGCTGGTTCAGTAGCTCGTGAAAATATGAGCGCCATCTCTCCTTCACCGCGAGGTCTTCGCATAAAAGGTTGCCGTTAGGGTCTTTAACACAGCGGCACTTGGAGATATCCTGTGTCGCTTTGACCCTGGAACGTGCCAACTTATAGATAAGCTTCTGCCCCTCAGGCGACTCCAATCTATCGTACAATGGCTGTACGTGGTTACGCCTGGCCCGGGCAACGGCTTTCTTAGTGGCCCGTTTTGCAACCCTGTATGCGTCGTGGTCTTCAGGAGATCCGGACGCTTGCCACGTTTTAAAGAGTGCTTTCTTCACCCTTGTCTCCCTCTGGACTGTGTCGTTCCACCACCAAGTTTCCTTGTCACACTTGCGTCCACCCTTTGACATACCCAGCACTGCCTTCGCCGCACCAGTGATAGCTCCCTGAATCTTGTCCCAGTGAAGCTGGATTGGTTCGCCATCGGTTTCGTCGCATTTGTTGCCGATCGCAGTTGCGAACTCTTGGGACTTGGAATCTCCGAGCCGCCACCACTTGATTTGGCGTCGACAGCGCTCAGTGGGCTTGCCAGCAGGCTTAATGCGAAGATCCATGACAAGGAGACGGTGTTGCGTAGTGAGACTCTCGCCGGGTATGACTTTGCAGTTGGTTACTTTGCCGATATGGTCTCTTCTGGTTAGGAAGTAATCGATTTGGGTAGCGCGTCCCCCGCTCCTGTAGGTGATTAGGTGCTCGGATTTCTTTCTGAAAAACGTGTTCACGATGGCGAGGTCGGCCGCCGCACTCGTTGAGAGGATTTCTCCACCCTCCGGATTGCGACTTCCGTATCCATAGCCACCATGAACACGCTCAAATTCCTCACACGCCTCACCCACATGACCGTTCAAGTCGCCGCCCAAAACGATTGCCTGCGACAACGGGATGCCACGCAGCACGCTGCCGAGTAGGTCCCAGAATCTCGTCTTTTCGGCGTCTTCACAGCCAGCCTGTGGCGCGTAGGCGCTTATCAAATGAGTCATAACCCCTTCGACAAGCACCACCACGACCATTAGCCGGCTGCTGAAGCGTTTTACTTCCAAGACGCTATCCTGAAGCCCCTCTGACAGCACTACGGCCACCCCATCCTCGCCACCAGGTGCACCGGTGTAGATCAGCTTGTAACCATTCCCAATGGACCGGGATCTGCAGCCTTTCCACCGAGTCTCCTGCAGAAACGCCACGGCCACTTTTCGCCTGGAAAGTACGTCGGCCAGCTCCCTCGTGCGTCCAGTTAGCGTGCCAATGTTCCACGTTGCAAAGCGGAGTTTCTGGGTTGGGGCTCGCGTCTTTGGCCGTGTCCACCCCAGACACGGTAGCCCTGGTCCACTTGTCACAGGAGTCGGGCGGGGCTCCTGCGCGCCATTTTGCGGTGGCGCCCTATCCCTATGCCTGACTCTTTTATTTTTTCTTTCCATTTTTGATTTGGCTTTATTTTACAACCGGCCGCCTGCCTGACGTCAACCCTCCTTGGGAATGCTATTGTAGCACAAGCTATTAGTGCTTTTTGTTGGATTTCCAAGCTGTTGGATTTGCAGCTTGGAAATCCAACAGCTTGGAAATCCAACACCAGTGCTGGCCACATATTATAAAAAGAAACGAAAAGTAGGGCGTTACGCTGTTGCCTGCAAGAGATTATCAAGGAATCGCTCCCAAGATGCTGGGAACAGCATGCAGCCATCTCCAGGCACTTCCACCAGCGGATATAGCTGTTGTCCTTGGAACTGCATGTTCCAATCCCGAAGCAAAGACTCGCAACTGCAACTACTGTCGTTTTACCGAAAGGCTATGATTATTTGGAGTTTGTTGACTATATGAGGAAACAGTAAGTAATTGATACTTTATGTGTATCTACTAATGTTTATGTATTTCTTTTGTAGAAATGCACGTGACAGGAAAAGCATTTAGTTTGTGTATAGTTTGGCGTTGGTTTGTAGTGTTTACATGAGCAAATTTTGTAATGAGTGTCTTGGAAACTGCTCCAACGATTTCGGTTAAACTCGGTCGCCAATGACCAAGGCTGGCCTGGTAAAAAATAGGTCATCATGACAAAGTCTTGTACACATAATCAAATCTCATATTATAATCCTCTCTTATCTCGTGTGGTACAATGAAATATCTGACACAACGTGAAAGTGCCACGCAAGCGGACTTGGGATGGCAATCCTCTACAAATATAAAACACTCACCGAAATCTCTCTTTAACTCACTTTGTAATCCTTCTCAGCATAGGTAGGTGAGCAATTCTCCAGTTCAGATCAGTCGTCTGCCACTATCGAGCCACAGATTACTTGTGTTGCCCTCTGGTTTTCGCGCTAACCTTTTCTGCACCACCGTCCGCGCACGGACGAAGGAATAGAATTGCCAACAGTCAATACTGCCGCTACCATTGATTTTTAGGTACTTTAACATTTAAATAAAATAACAAATATTTAATATGTACACTAGCTTTGCATTCACGACACTCACTATTTAGAACATTTCAAGGCAGAAAAAATATAACTATCTACCAGACACTAACAAATTCCATTGCGTTTACGCCCGTAGCGAGCTTAGGGAACAATAAAGCAATATGCCTATGTTGGTAAAAAGCGTAGTTAAAAAAAACGATAAAATATATCTAATACTATGCACATCGATTTCCTCCCTCACATGCATTTGTGATCAAAAAGGATATTAAAATTAGAAAAGGGTAGTTATGTAAGATTTAAAAAAAATACTAATAATTTTGTGTTCACAGGTAATTTATTTAATATTAAAACTGTACGCTGTTTTACAAACTATTGACTGAAACCCAAATTATACAACAATCAAGGTTTATATCGAAAAGGGTATGTTTGTGTAAACTTTCATCGATTTCAAGAGTTAAATATCCCTTCGAAGGCAAACGGGAATAAGACTAATGATTATTTATTAAATAGAAAACAATGCAATACAAGCGAATTCAGAGTATCTTTTATGGCTATTAGTCATGTTATTTGCAAGCCATAGGTGACTACTTTTCTATTGTTAGATAATACAAAAATATTAAAACCAAGATAACTCTTGTTTAAAATCGAATTCTCATTATGTTGAAAACGTAAAAATTTAGCCAATACACTATACATACTCCTCACAATTTTGATGGACTAGAACCCACAACAAAAGTCGAATTTATACAAACTTTACACATTTTTGGCAACACCTCTCCAATATTCCGAATTAAGTATCTCACTTCGCTAACAAGCAAAAAAATTAAGGCTCTACATCCACTGAGTAAGGTTAACGTATTTGAAGAATAACTTTTTCATCTATTGCACTAGTTAAAATCTTTAAAGTCTTTATGTTCAAAATGAGAAATACTTTGAGATTGAGATGTCTTATATTTTGGTAAAAAAAAAGAATTAAGCTCAAATATTATTATCAAAAATAACATTAAACAAGCCAATCTCTATCGTATTGTCTACTATACCATAATGAACTCAAAGAATCTAAATGGATAGTATTTTTACGGCGATATCTTCTGTATCCTTTTATCGCCTATATTTATTCAGCTGGTATCAAAAGGCTGCACACAGCCAAACCTCATTTCTGCCTCGCGAGGCAACTCGTTGGGGCGTTGAACAAATTTTCTTATAGAGTCTACACGTACACGTGCTATGATAATTTGTAGGTATTTAACTACGCAAACGGATCTGTGCAAATACTTAAATTGAACGTGTTTATGATGATTAACAAAACTAAACTGCTTATCTGTATTTATCATTGCATGTGTAGCCACTATTTTATCACTTTTACTATGACATTTTAACAATGAAATAATCCCAGTGGAGATAGCACCCTCATCGCACTTACCATAATCCTAATCAGTTTTCAAGACAGATATAACACTATCTACCTACATGGCATTCGTTTCCATCACATCAAAACATTTGGACTAGCTTCCTTAATTACAAAACCGAACTAACGTTAACCTAGTAATTAAACAAAACTAGTCATGAAATTCGCGTAAAGTATGCTTAATTAAAATGATTGAAATCGGTATAATCCTTTAACAGTAGGTATAAAATAGTATATAATGTTAAAAATATGATGTCTATAGAACAAAATATTATGTCGTAGTATTTACAAGGTATATTGGATGACAATTATATTATCACCAAGATGACGACCACAAAATAAAGGTAGGTACTTTTATATCTTTATCCAACAGCTTTTATTTTTATTTTGTGGTTGACATTTCTAAAATCGTGTATTGACATTTCAGGCATTCGTAAAAAAATTTTGTTGATGAAACTGCCTCGAGGCATTCATCACCGATGCCTTACTATGTGGAAAAACATCTTAATATTACTGAAATCATAGAATTAATTGGACTTCATTACATAAACAATTAGTGATTTAACGGATTTTCTATTCATTTTGATATTTGATAAAATAAATATACATAGGCTGACTGGTTTTTTACTTGATATAAGAACAAGGCCAATAAGTAATTTGTAAGAACTCAGGAGTCCAAAAGTCTTTTAAAAAATTGTATTGTCAATTTTCATGTGACGGTATCACATCATTTCTATGAGTAATCAGGCATGACGGTTAAAGTATACTTCTATTTTGACACAGGAATCACTAAACAGAAAAACAATACCAGTTTACAGATTTCATCTGGTATAATTATAATAATACACTAAAAGCAAATGCACAAACAAGGCGATCAAATAACAAGAGTTTGTGATGGTTCAAACGCGAGTACTTGAACATGATCCCGTATCAAATTACAAACGTAAATAAATATGCACATAAGTAATATTAAAGTAATAATTTATATTTACATTACGAAAATATGGCACATCTTTCGACCGCGCTCGCACCTATCCTGACATTTTTCCGAGCATTCGAGCCGTACGACTAATAAATCTAAATCTGTATCGGGTTATGCGCCTATAAAATTTCGGGACATCTCATAATACCAATTAAAATACCGGTGGGTAAGTATATTCATCAGTGTGAGTAAAGCTACCTCCTTAGTGTCGACTCCCCCGCGCGGCCGACCGCCGCTCGCCGCCGTCGCGTCCTAACGCGTTTTCAAATTCCTTACATCCACACTAACAGCCCAAGATGCAAAGACATCGCACAAGCTGATTTAACTATTACTAGAAGTAGGAGGCCACAGCATACTACAATAGTCTATAGCAGCGGCTATCAGCATTTTTAGTATTCACTGCTCAACTCGTAAATAAAGAACCAGTACTTGTATTGCGATGTTATGGCTTGAGTTTTCTATGACCAAACATTCTCACCTCAACAACCACATGGCCCAAACAAGAAATCTAGGCACCATAAGGGAGCTGATATGAAGTTATCTTCATTAGACTGAGTCAGCATAAACCTACAATCGGGCGACCAATCGTCTAGGACGCAGCCTTAATCAATACACATTCGAATCGCACGAGTACATAAAAATATATCAGTCTATAGAGCTCGCGTTCACTCACTTAGCCTACAGCAGTCTGGGGTATAGACGGGGTCGGGCGCAGTAATACTGTGTCCGGCGCGTGCGGCGCTCAGCTGGGCGGGTGCGGGGCGGGCGCGGCGCGCGGGGGCGGTGGCAGCGCGCGCGGCGGCCGCTGGCGCCGGTGCCGCGTGCACGCGCAGCACGCGTCGCCGCGCTTCCGCCGCGCGCACGCCACTCGGCTGCACCGCTTGCGCACGCAGGTCACCTCGCCGTCCTATCGAGTGACAAAAAGCATAACAACATTTGTCCCGTGATGCAGAATCTTTTACTCCATCCGATAGTGACGTCCTATTTCTATGTCAAACCAAATAAGACTTTATCATCATAGGTACATCAATGCTCTATGTCGCTTGACACTGAATCGCGTATACGCAGAATGAAATATCGAGTAACCCCCGGGGGTGTGTTCGCGCCACTCGGCTGCACCGCTTGCGCACGCAGGTTACCTCGCCGTTCTATCCAGTCAGTAACGATATGCATAACAACATTTGTCTCGTGATTCAAAATCTTTTACTCCATAAAATAATACGATAGTTGTCCGAAAGTGACGTTCTATTTTTATGTCAAACCAAATAAGACTTTATCATTATATATTTATGGTCAATTTTGCTTGACATAATCGTGGATACGCACTAACGTCCGTGTTGCGTACCGTTTTTGGAGTAACCCCCGGGGGTTACTCCACGCCACTCGGCTGCACCGCTTGCGCACGCAGGTCACCTCGCCGTCCTATCGAGTGACAAAAAGCATAACAACATTTGTCTCGTGATGCAGAATCTTTTACTCCATCCGATAGTGACGTCCTATTTCTATGTCAAACCAAATAAGACTTTGTCATCATAGGTATATTAATGCTCAATGTTGTACCGTTTCTGGGATAATCCCCGGGGCTTTCTCCATAAAATAATAAGATAGGTAGTCGTTTGATAGTGACGTCCTATTTTTATGTCAATCCTAATAAGACTTTGCTCAATGTTGCACTGAAACGTGGACATACAGTAACGTCCGTCTTTCGTAACCCCCAAGTGGAGATTCGTATCACCTCTACTGGATTCTGAATCATAAGACTAAGTCCCAGAAACTAAGATTACGTTAAAGTACTGAGAAGCCACCCCAAATATAAAAGAGTACAATTTAAATGCTCACCAAAATATTTTTTAGACCCTAAGACGAACCAAGTATTTATAATAATGCCTAACAAAATATACTGAAACTATTTTAAGGGTAAATTCAGTCCATGATACTGAACAACTTTCGCTAAGGAACACGTATTGAAATACAAAAAGTAATTTTTGGCCTCCCATAAAAGTTGACCGATCAGTTGATCCGACTTTTTATGGAAAGCCAAAAATTTGATTTTCATATTTCAACATATGTTCCTTGGGGTAAGTTGTTCACTATTACGGACTGAATTAATCCGTAGAATAGTTTCAGTATATTTTGTTAGAACTGATATAATACTTATATAATATAACCTGGTACTGGATTGTGAAACTTAGGCAATTAGTACACACTGCCAAGATACCTAACCTTTACTCTAATTACCTTGAGACAACAACAGTAGACCTTGCCCGATTAAGCTTCACCTGTATTCAGTATGAGTTACTAAATTACATTGTTATTTTGCTGCTGACCTAAGGCTACTGATCTAACACTAATTAATAAAATTAGAGGTGCCAAAAATGCCCTAGCCTTTCGGATACTACTTTAATCAACATTTCTCCTCAACTCTCAGAGAAAAAAATCTATGGACGTAACTTTTATGAAGCCTCAATTCTGTGTTCCTGCATAGTAAAAGCAATGCAGGTAATAAATAAGTAGGAAAAACTTCCCCTTAGGACATTTCAGTAGTTCATGAAAGCTAACAAGTTCAAGTTAGCGTTGCATAACTATCAAAAGTTTGACTATCAATACTATCGATAGTTTACTATCGACAGTTGACTTTAAAAAAACAGTCACAATATCGATAGGACTATCAATAGAATCGAATAACCGATGCTGTCGATAGGTATCGATTGTCAATAGTTTTCAATATTATCTATGAAAGGTAAAACTATCGATAGTATCGATACTATTGAATTTAGCTACTATCGGTATTATCGATAGTATCGAATACTGTCGATAGTATCGAAAGTATCGGTTATTCGATACAATCGATAGTTCTATCGATAATATTACTGTTTTTCAATGCCATAGTATCGATAGACTATCGATATTTTATACTATTACTTGAAACACTAGGTGTATTTACCTTGCATCTGCAAGTGACGCATCTCTGCTCGCCATGTGAGTGTATGGAGGGGTGCACCTCCATGCCGTTCATTAGGGGCCCGTCGGGGAACTTGCAGCCGCCGTCCGCGAGGATCTCCTCAGCGGTCCGCGGTGCACCTTGATCTTTTGGCGTTAGTTCGTCCGGTTTCTTTGCTTTTACCTGTAAATATAAAAGAAATAATGCGAACACATTTCAAATTTGTTTTTCGTTATTAAAAATTTTAAGTTCTCAAAATTGCTCCTAGAACCTAAAGCAAACAATGCAGATATCGTTGCCTTCGAAATTCAAGTACCAATGGATTAGTTTGGAGCATGGTTATTTCTACAGAGTAAAAACAAATTTTCATTTCAGACCAAACAACATAGTTGTTCTCCTTTTAATACATTTTCTTAAGCTTAACTGTCAATTGGGTATTTTCCTGAGTCAAAAATAAATAAAACATCGCAAAATAATGTCACTTTTGTTTGAACATATCATTTTAAATTGATTTTAGATTTATTATTGCAGAAAAACTGATAATAAGTGCGCTATTTAACTCCAAGAAACTATGACGTCATCTGCCTGTATTTCATACAAATCCCATGGAAAAGTTTGTTTTGACGTTTAGAAAAAGTATCTGATTTGAATCCGCTATTTTACAATAGTTATTTAATTCTATTCGGTATAGACGAAAATGAGAAAACCTACCACGAACTTGAAAAAATTGTTATAAAAATCATAAAAACAAACATTAAAGTCCATTATGAAGAAAGAGATATAGAAGCTGTAAGACGATTAGGGAAAAAAGGAAATAAAATCAGACCAGTCATTATAACATTCGCAACAATGAGCTTAAAAATAAATATATTGAAAAATAAGCGTTGTTTAAAAAACACTCCTTACTATATACAAGAAGATTTTCCTATCGAAGTTCTTAACAAAAGAAGGAAGTTGCAAGGCCAATTAAAAAAGGAAAGAGAGGCAGGTAAAATAGCTTTCTTAAAATACGACAAACTAGTAATACTTAAAAATAAGAAGGACAAAACCACTCGAACCCACTCAAACAAGAGAAATATGCCAGAGTCACCAGAAATGACAGATAAAGAATACCAAAAAGAAAAACAACCACCAAAGAAAAACAAGACAACTAATATGAGAAATTTTATAGTACAACAACCGAGATTAATTTATACACCTGAAAACACATCAAGCAAAGAACCAAAAAATACACAACATGACGCATAGCAACTAAAGACGGGTCCCTCTTCATCAAACACAGCTCCCAGTTCGGGTGGTCGCCGCGGGAGTCTTAGACCAGCACCCTCCATCAAATGTCAAAATCAACTATTCATTAGAACACTAAATGTAAGGTCTCTAGTAGCGGACGGAAGACAAAACGAACTAGAATACGCCCTTCAAAACATAAAATGGTAATACTAGGTATTTCTGAAATAAAGAAAAAAGTTACTTAAATCATAGAGTATGAAGAATATATTTTCATGTACCATGGTAAAAAGGCCGGCTCGAATGGCGTTGGATTTATGGTAAAAAATAGTATGAAACCATTTATAACCAATTTCATTACTATTTCCGACAGAATTGTTAGACTGGATTTAACTATAGAAAATATAGAGCTAACTTGTATTCAAGCATATGCACCTACAGAAAAGGCATCTGAAGCAGAAGCAATAACATTCTATGAAGAGCTCGCAAAATGTCTAGAACGCACTCCCCAAAATACCTTAGTACTGGTGATTTTAACTCCCAAATTGGACAACCTACTCCAAAAGACGGAAAAGTAACAGGAAAATGGGGATACGGACAAGTAAGAACAGATAGAGGGGAAATGCTTATACAATTTGCAAAGAAAATAAGCTCTACATTACAAATACATTTTTCAAAAAGAAATCTAAGCAAAAATCTGGACATGGCTAACGCCAGACGGAAGAACTCGAAACGAAATTGACTTTATAATGACTAAAAATATAAAAGCCGTGCATAATATCCAAGTAATGAATATTTCATACTCTACCGATCACAGATTACTAAGACCGACTTATAATTTTAATATTAAAATTAAAATAAACCGTAAAAACTTTGGCCACCAACTAAAACAACCGGCGGCCTTTGAACAGGGCAGTATTGTGAATAAATTTACAGAAATACAAAATAAGCGCGAATATAATGCGGAAAACATACAACAAACTTATACCAACCTCATAAGAGACATTAAAGAATGCACAAAAAATATACCAAAAGTAAAGAAAACCACAGAGAACGAAGATATATTCACGCCAGATATAGATAGGCTAATTAAAGAAAGTGAAATCTTAAAAAATAAAAGACTCAGAACAAAAGAAGAGCGACTTAAATTGACTAAATTATACAGAAAGATACGGAAGGAAATTTACAAAAATAAATTAAAAAGAAAATACAAAATTATAGAAGAAGATCTTAAAAATAAAAAATCTGTAAACGGTCCGAAAAACGAATAAATAAAAGCAAGGAATGGATATCTTCACTCAACAAAAAAGATAATAAAAACCAGGCTACAAGCAACAGAAATTATATGCTAGAGATTGCATCCCTATACTACCAAGAACCTTACAAGAAGTCAGACAATGAAACCGTGTATAAGAACAAACACCAAGAGAATAATGAACCTGTCCCACCATTCTTAGAAAGCGAAATTAGAGATGGAATAAAAGCTTTAAAATCATCTAAGTGCCCTGGCCAAGATGAAATTACTAATGATATCCTGAAGACTTTGATAGAGCCTCTAACCCCTATACTAACATCAATGTTCAATCAGATAATTTCCTCTTGTACAATACCAGAAGAGTGGGAACGGGCCATTATAACTCTACTATACAAAAAAGGGAATCCACTAGACATAAGCAACTACAAGCCCATAAGTTTGCTTCAAAGCATTTACAAACTTTTTACTAGCATCATCTTTAAGCGACTGAGATCTAAACTTAATCTTCCTAGAGAACAAGCCGGGTTTAGACAAAAATACACCACAACTGACTACATCTTTACGCTCACCCAAATTATGGAACGATACAACGAATTCAACAAGCCACTCTACATAGCGTTTATAGATTACTCGAAAGCTTTTGACTCTATATCACACGAGGCTCTATGGGAAGCTCTTAAAGAACAAGGCATAGAGATGGGGTATATTAACATCCTCAAGGCTATCTACGAGAAAAGTGAAGCAGCAGTGAGGCTTGAACGAACAGGTGAACCATTTCCGATAGAGAAAGGAGTATGGCAAGGAGACCCAGCATCACCATGCTTGTTTACTGCCCTTCTGGAATACGTCTTTTCTAAATTTGACTGGGAACATTTCGGCGTCAAAATCAACGGAGAGTACCTAAATCACCTAAAATTTGCCGACGATATTGTATTACTAAGCGAGACCTATGAAGATCTGTACAGAATGCTAAAAACCCTAGACGAAAGAAGTAAACTATGTGGACTAGAAATGAATGCAACCAAAACTTGTATAATGACAAATAGTGAAGAAATACCTACGACTATACAGTGTGAAACCATTCAATATGTAAACGAATATGTCTATCTCGGTCAAAGAATGTCATTCGAAGACGGTACAAAACAAGAAGTTGACAGGAGAATAAGGATCGCCTGGAACAAGTACTGGGCCATGAAACATATTTTTAAATCAAAACTACCAATGACGTTAAAGAAAAATGCAATGGACTCTATGATTCTCCCGACGCTATTATATGGTTGCCAAACCTGGACACTAACGAGAGAAACAATAACAAATATACAGGTGTTTCAAAGAGCGACAGAAAGAAGTATGGGAATAAAACTTAGAGATCGATACAGAAATACTGACATTAGAAAAATAACTAAGTTAACAGACGCAGCTGAGCTTGCCTGCAAACTAAAATGGAGATGGGCGGGTCATATAGCCCGCACCGATGATGGACGCTGGAGTGAACGCGTGCTACATTGGTGGCCTCGCGATAACTGCAGGAGACAAGGAAGGCCGCGTGCCCGCTGGCGTGATGACATCATGGCCGTCGTTGGACACACCTGGACGAGACTCGCGACCGACAGATCATGATGGAAGCAGATGGAGGAGGCCTTTACCCGACATTGGGTATCCAATTCCCCAGAATTAGACTCACAAATATAATTAATGAAATATAAATTTTACTGACATATTTTTAAATGATATTTGACTAATAAAAAATAGAATTAAATTTTGACACGGACACTGATATAATATTATTAATAATTGAATATGCTAATAAATAATTTAAAATAATAGTCAAAAAATAACAAATAGAATAATGACATTGTTGTTAATATTATATTCCAAGATATAACAATAAAGTGTACAATTTGTGAGACGTAGCAATCAAGGCAGAAATATGCATGAAAAATTATTAATATTGTAATGTGCGAATTGGAAAGAAATGGCTTTATTATTATTATATTTTACAATAAGTCAAATCAGATACTTTTTCTAAACGTCCAAACAAACCTTCTCTATGAGATTTGTATAAAATACAGGCAGATGACGTCATAGTTTCTTGGAGTCAAATACTTTAAGGTTTAAAGAATTTATTTTCTCAAAAGAATTTTACATAATTCACTTACAGAGAAAATACATCGGTATAAATAAAGTAATTAAAACTAACTTACGTACCTTTAGTTAATTCCAAGATTATTATGTGCATGCCATTAAGGGAATTTGCACTTTGTGAACATACACTGCACATACACTGCTTACACATTACATTTTATAATAATAATAAGGACTATTTACATCTTTTACTACAAAAAAATCATCAAGTTAAAGCATCTATAGATAAAACTATGAACAGCAAACTAAATACTTAGCGCTCTTATTATCAGTTTTTCTGCAATAATAAATCTAAAATCAAGTTAAAATGGATATGTTAATAAACAAGTGACATTATTTTGCAACGTTTTATTTTCTTTTCAGTACAAAATAATTTATTTTAGACCCAGGAAAATTATTCACAGATTTTGAGCAAGAAAAGTACCCAATTGTTGGAAAATAGTGGATTGTGGAACTTGAAATTATTGCTTTTAAACACCCAGGTTTAAACCGCACGCAGTAGTCAATCAGTCGGGAATGCAAGTATGATTAGATTTATGGCTAGAGTCGATTGACACAGTGATCGTCCGCGACGCACGTTTGTGGATATTTACATGAATATTCTAGAAAATCGTGAATATTCTCACCTCTGGACAAACACGGCAACAGGCCTTCTTATCAGGTCGGTAGGCATCCTTTTCAGCACACCTTAGAGGTGGACACCTAACCCTTGGACAGCGCACTTGCCGCGTAGAGAACTCGCAGGTGCACACTGCGCAGGTATCGTAACCCTCGGGAACTAAATACGGATGCCATGACGATCCCGGAGCGTGGTACTGCCCGGCGAGGTGACAGCCATGAGACTCGTTCCAGACTGCTGTCGTCGAATCTGAAAAATTGAAATAAAAATGATGAATAAGTCATTTTTTACATATAAATGACTCATTGTCAATGAAATCTTCTGAGAAAAGGCGTCCGTGAATTGTGAGAGACATATGAAAGAAGTAATTATAAGTTGGTATGATGATGTCGTTTTAAAGAAATTCAAAGAATGTCTCAATCAACAATACAGGCTCGGTTACTTGCAATAAATAAGTCAGTTGCATTAATATGCATATCAGTAAAACGACTAGAGAATAAGCTGAAGAATACCAAGGCTTCTAAGAGACCACTCTTCTACTACTAAGGAAAGCGCTCCCGCTATAACAAGCCCTTTGCTATCACACTTCCAATCGTATGACATAAAAGGGTGATCAGCGATTTATATCTGTTCCGATACCGTAAGGTGATGATGCGCTAAGTTGAATTGGAATGAAGAAATTGCAACACTTACTAGTGCATATAGGACAGCACTGCCCCGGAGGTGTGATGGTCGGCACGGTACAGTCTACCGCTGGACAGCGGACGGCATCACATCTCAAATCACCGTGGACACAGCTACAGATGAGGCAGGACTGAAATGCACAAAATATCATGATAACCACAATATTATATAATTATTTCATTTTTTAAATTATCGTTTCAATGTAAGCAAAAGTCAAAAAGTTCCATCCCCGGTCAGGACAAGTTGGAAAATGGCCTTTTTCAAATTATTCTGGGTCTTGAATGTTTATCCATAAATCTATTTATTATTATGTATGTTTTATAAAATATTGTATCGTTGAGTTAGTATCTCATAACACAAGTCTCGAACATACTTTGGGGCTAGCTCAATCAGTGTAATTTGTCCCTATATATTTATATATATGTTCCTCCGCAGTCTTTTACATATCCCAAAAGAATCCTTTTTGGGACAAAAAATCTTGATAGATATACATAGTATAAGCTGGAAAATGTCTACAGAATGATGATCAGATATCCGACACTATCCGATGTCTTAAATACGTGGATGTTGAGCGCTTTAATATAAAATATTATATTTTTTCTTGTTGACAGTCACTGCTGTCGACAGTATGCAACTCATTACTCGAAGGTTTTGTCTCAAATTACCTCAGGGACAGTCCATTGAGACCCGTCTGTGTACAGCTGTCCTTTGTAAAAGCACGAGGTGGTCTTCAACAAAGAGTTCATGTCACTCAGCCGTCTGTCTGGCTGGTAAATCTTTACAATCGAGTTGGTATACTTCGTGTTCACGTAAGAATTGTCCAGGCAGGATATTGGTACGCTTATCTGAAAAGGAAATAATAAAGGGAATAAGACTTAATGATACTTTTGCTATTATTATAATTAATTAGTTAATTAGTAGTTACGTACCTCATGATCTATCCAATGTTAGCAAAAACAAAATAAAATCATCATAAGTTTTCAATAAAAACAGTGAATATGTGAAATAAAACGGGCCATAAAATCATCTCAGAAATATCAAAGTTCCCCAGGTGATATATGTAATTGTCTGTGGAAGTCATGTCTAGAGAGCTGGTAACGTGAGCAAATGGTTGATAATAGTACATTACGATATTAGTGTATTATGGTGGTTATAACACACGATGTTGAATTTCGAAGCTAAAGGCGAGGGCGTAATAGAGTCGAGTGTGTTTAACCAATATACGCACGAATATCGTACGACGTTTTTCAACACACTTGCGAGGAAAAATACCCAATAAACTGAACTTCTTGATTTTAAATAAACTCAACCATAAAACTGTGATGCACATCATGCACACTGTTATTTTCATATACAGCGCGGCGCGTGGCCTACTGGCTGGCGGCGTGCGGCGGGCAGCCAGCACTGGCCGGCGACAAGTTCCAAATTTGAAAAAAGCAAATAGTGCTGTTGTAGAATGTAACTTCACTATTTACGTTCATAACGCACGCGTGTTTTATGAGCTGCTTTATATGTATATCTAAAACCGGTAAAATTAGAGCAAGGGTGTTGAAAAAACTCTTACCTTGGGTAATAGCGAGTTCATGACCACAGTGTAGTTATCGGTGCCTCTAATGCCAAGGAAAGCAGAGCCGATGTAGAGTGACCCCAGCTCTGCTGCTGAGGGTTCCAACACACAACCCTCAGCACCTACAAGTGGACGAATAGTGCCACCTTCGACGGCATGGGTGTCCAGCCATGCTGTCCAGGTACCAGCATTACCGGTGATTACCACCTGAAATAAAACAATTTTTGTAATTGATTTACGTAACAATTTTGTTTTTATTCAAAGAAAATTTCATTATGGTAAAACCTTTCAAGTGACCTTTAAAAACTGATTTCAGAAAACTTCTAAAAAAATTTTCCTCAGCTGTTGGAGCGATATCCGTGCTTCGTTTAGGAGACCAGCATACCTTAAAGCAGTGGATAGCATATACTAACCTCATAATGTAGTCCACATAAAGCGTCAACTGAAATCCAAGCCAAACCAGCGGGTGGATTCTCTACAGCCGGTGTTGCGGTGTCCGTGCGTCGTAGCAAAGCTGGCCCGGCGCCGGCAGCGTCCGGCATCGGCCTGGAGACCAGCCTACCGCGTAGTAGAGGAGGACCTGAAACTGTAGAAAAAACTAAAATCAATATTAATTCCTAGTGTAAAGCTCGTGTGAGCTGATACTCTTTGAGATGCAACTCAAAATAAAAAACCATTTTTTAATTACCAAATACGCATCAATATTTTTTTTCTCACTCTTGGAACCAAATGGTACTGGGCAGAAATGCACCTCGTGCTTTTCAAATTGTTATAAAATTTATACGTTTGTCCACAAACACCCAAACGAAGAAAAAAAACACGATGAATATTTTTAACCAGTGTCAGGTATCACGAAAACCTGGTGTTAAAAACAAATCATAGATAACTTATTCCGTAAGTACAAATAGTCAATTTTTCGGTACCGGTAGAAATTCAAGCTTTACATTTACTCGTAGGTGTATGAGTAATGTAATAATGATACAAGATAATTAAATTGCACAACTGTTGTTTTTGTTTACTCTCGCTGAAGGTCTGAACGTTGGACCCTCAACCTGAACTATAGCTAAGTCAATAAGATTATCTAATACAAGTAGCACTTACATCAAACCTACATTTAATTCGTGCTCTGAGTACTTTCCACCTGAGAAGCAAGTATCTACAACTGACAGAGTCATTTTAGATCATTTTATAAGATATCATCAACAAATTAATAGTTCAGGATACGAGGCAAATCACATGAAAGCAAAATACATTTTAATTTAAAAAGAAACCTGTATTATTACACTTTGTCTTCCAAAATACTCCTTGTAAAGATAGAAATATTGTCAGTTATATATATCATAGTGTAAAAAACTTGTTTACCCTATTTGTCATTCATTCTGTGCGTTCAGTCTGGCCATTACTTTTGTTTCTAAAATCTTCATTAAAATAATGTATATCGTTTTAAACTATTTTGAACTTACCTAGGTCTCCACTGATATGCACGGCTAGCTGATCATCATACAAGGGCGGGAAGATCCGTGCACTTGGCCTGGCCAGTACTCCGGTCCTGGTATCCAAAATCTCCACTTGCGAATGCCGCTTGCCAAGCTCTTCTACCAATGTTATTTTCGGGTCCACTATGTTCAAGTTGTAAGCCTAAAAAGAAAGGACAATGCTATCAATAAGTACTTATGTAACTAACAACTAGGTTGTTCTATAGCTCTAGCAATCATTTTGTTCACTTATAACCCCCAAATTCGCAAATGCTTCAATTAATCCCTATCTAATCTAGTCTAATCTTCAATCATCCCTAAGAAAAGAAATTTATTTTTATAAGTGTTATTTAAAAATATACTTAGATCTCTTCGACAGACTATGGTAAAAAACATTAAATTAGACGGGAGGGGAAGTGAGAAAAATACCAATCATCCAATTACACACCTGTATATCATAAACAAGCGAGCCTTCCTTATCAATGTACAGCATAGCAAGCCCCTCTGGCACAATCGTAGCTGGCAGCCTCTCCGTCACGAGCGGCGCGTGATACACCTCACAGGCGGCTCTCTGTCGGATCTTCCCTGATATGCGGCGCTCAGGCGTAGTCATCTCTTCAACCGACAGCATGAGACGACCTCTAGATAAGGATCTCAGTTCGGCTGCAGACACTGGAGTAGATACTTCTAGAACGTTCAGTTCGTAGTTAGCTTTGTTTAACTTTTGTACCTGAAAACATAAAAAGACGTGACTTGTACCTCTGAATTTGTCATGTATAAGCGGTCATTATTAACTACCACCACTTGCTTCCCGTGAAGGAAAACATCGTGAGACAGTAGTGAGTAATAATATAATAATGACTGTCACTAGATGACTGTCATTGAGCTATATCAAATATGCAACCTACCACACATTAATCACAAGTAAGTGCTCCTAAATGAAAGGCCTATGTGCCTTTCATTTTAAATGGCCACTTCTATTACAAGTAAGATTTCGTACAATATTTCTTAATATCCAAATTGTCTGTACACATTTTTTGTAGCAAGGTTCAAATAACAATTTCTGCTATAAAAATACTAAAAGGCAAATGATGTAGGTAATAGAATGTCACTACGAGGTTTTTTCAGTTAATTGACGAAACTGGCATTTGTTGCCCTTTGTATTATTAGATGGTTTCAAGTAACACTATAAACCTAATCAAGTTGTACCCAACCAAGGTTGCAAAGTCCGTTCACCTACCTCATCGATTATAGTCTCATTTTTATCAGGCAGCGAAAGCAGTATCCTGACAAGTTGTTCCTTCCCCTGAGACGGCGGAAAGATTCCATTATATGCGACAGCTATGTGCAAACTTGGTGCCGCACCAGCCACGCCAGTAACTACGGCAGTTCCTCCCCAGCCCTCTTGCTGGCCAGGCCTATAGTGGTCGTTGCAAGCGCTGTTTCCTGATGGGTCAGGCGGATGTTCTGGTTCGAGGAGCGATGTGAACATTTCAGATGCCAACGCTGGGTATCTGTAAATATTTCTTTTTTTAATTTAGTCGTCAGATTGTTGTAGGCCGAGTCTAGAAGCTGTCTTATTTTTTTTTTATTTAGTTGTAGATCTACAAGAAAAACTCATAGTAAAACTTTGTTTTATATCTCATTGAATTAGCTTCAAAAACAAAAGTTAAAAGAAGGTTAAATCAAAAGACGCCGTACCGTACTTAGCTAGTTTTAAAAGAAACAATGTCATTAAGTGAACTAGTCGATACTTTTTCTATACAAATTTCGGAGGGGATTTCCTCCACTGTTTGACATTGTACATGCAAAGTTTAACATAATATCGTTTTGTCTTACTATAAATTTTGGCTGTATGGATACAGAATAGTAAAATAAAAAGCCATTAAAAAGGTATAAGCCATCAAGATTAGGTTTTTTCTTATTTTGCTTATTTTTACGCAACTTTCGGCGTAAATAACTAATAAAAGAACTGTAAAATCGGCACAGCTTAATTATCGAAGATTTTAGCTAACTTTATTTGTAATTGACTAATGCAGAAGTTTTTGCATAAAACCCCTTTTCCCAAAGGACTTTACGATGTTTTTACACGCTTGGTTTACTGTGAATTATCGTGCATTTCACCTCACTGCTTCGCCCGAACACAATGTAGGTGAGACAGCATACTTTTAGGGCGCGCCCACGTGTTAATTCGAGCCCGCGACTAGAAAATATACTTTTGATGCGATAAATTTTTATTGCATCAAAAGTATACGTTCTGTCGTAAAAGCCTAATTAGATGGATGACCACAGGTCGAAATCTTTAAAAGGGACCATGTATTCGCAAAACCCAGTACAAACAGTATGTATATTCAGCTGTAATTGAATTGTTTAGCAAAAATCGGTTGAGTAAGCGAATAAATCACTGTCGGTATTTTCCTAAGCAACATGAAGTCAACTCAAAGGAGTTGAGGGACTTTCCGTAACTAATCACACGGCTAATTAAATTTGCAATCTGCTCTGAACAATACCACTGCTATTTCCAAGGAACACCGGTTCAAGGATAAATCTATTGCATCAATCTAATAGTATTTGATTCACAGAACACAAGATAATATTGCTGCAATAAAATACGATTTTATAAATACTCCTCAACGTTTTATTGAACTATGAAGTTAGTACGTACCTATCGATTCGCCCACTCAGTGCGCTGTCCATGGTGTTATTTTGTGCATCTCCCCATATAAGTGCAACAAATAACGATCCGTCTCTTAGTAATCGTTTGTACTCTCGAGGAACTCGGTGCCATACTCCGCACAACTAAAATAGAAAAAAAATTACGTAAAAACAATATGGTACATCATTTGGTTTAGTTTTACGTAGCTTTACAGAAAAAAAACTTTGTTTTTGTTTTTATGCATCTGCATTACCAGAAGAAATTTTAACCCCTACAGCCTTTTTAGCTGATGGTTTATCGACGTACGGCTATATTATTCAGGGTCTAACAAAATATACCGAAACTATTTCAATTTTTCAAGGTGGATTCAGTCCATGATACTGAACAACTTATACAGCGAAAAACGACAAACAAAAATTGAAGCCTTCCACACAAGTTGATCCGAGTTTCTACATCGGAAGCTAAAAAAATGTTCATATTTCAATTTATATTCCACAGGGAAAGTTATTGAGTATCGTGGACTGATTCTATACTTTAAACAGTATTAGTTTATTTTAGAACCAAATCGTTATTGTACATATAGTGCACTCTGAGATAGTACAGTCAGTAGGAGCACAAGTTAGCTTTCACGCACCTTACTTCACGGTGACAAAATTGAAATAAATTTTGATAGCTTTATTTTAGTGAAAAAGCACAATATCACCACTCTATATTACATACATATTCTCTCTTATTAATTTAATACAGGAGAAAAATCTGCACTGGAATCATATGTATTAAAATATAATTAACTATATTTATTATTATAGTATAAATGTATTATATATTTCATTTTATATATATGTATGAACTTATAAGTATTTGTATTTAGTGAGTTGTTACTACGAGTGTTTCTTATTACAAAAGCTATATAATTTATTAAGTAGTTTGTACGAGTTTTTTCTCTATTTATCCTGAAGGTTGACTAGTTGAGAATGCTTTTAGCATTAAGTCCACCTTTTGAACGATTTCTTTTTGGTAAATAAAGTTTAAATAAACCACGAATTAACGCATACATCACTGAAAGTTAAAGTACTCTAATAAGTCATTAAATGAATCAACAGTGGATTAGTAGGTATTATCTCATACATCTCTCTCTCTCATATATCAATATCTCATCTCGAGTACACTAACCTTGTCGGTTTTTTCCTCATAAGTCGCATGTATTCCAGGAGCCTTTGCTAAAGGATGCTCAATGAGCATTCTCCCTTCTCTATCTAAGAAGGAGAGAGCACGAGGCTGGGCTGAGATTGAGGATCCTAGTATGACAGACCAATAGAGGTGCCGGCGGCGAAAGATGAAGCGAGCTGTGGCCACTCCCGGGGCGACTGGCACGCCTGTCATGTCGTCTCGTCTGATGCACAGGGGCGAGCGGCCGGTCAGTAAAGCACCGAAATCTATTTAAAAATCAAAGACGTGACAAAACCTCGAAATATTGGTAGACAACAAATCTGACTGGAAATAACTACACGTACTTGATTTTTAATAAAGTACCTAGATAATTATCTGCTAGATATTGGAGTCGAAGTCAAGAAAATTGGCCAACTGAACTTAAGTAAAACGCGAAGCATGAGATAGAACACAATAAGTTACCTAAGCTAGCCTTGTCATACAAAATCAGACAAGAATTATATTATAAATTATAACATATATAACTTTTTTACCTAGTAAAGTTAAAACCGGCTATTGACTTTAATTTTATTGATATTTTAATATTCTCATCAAAACTTACGTTTCATACTTAGGTTTTCTTCGTTATCGGTGACGATCATCACTGGACTGTCCTGCTGCACAATATCAGGCGCTGAAACAACGATATATTTCAATTAGTCTGTATCCATTTCACGATCAATCAGTGCAATGATAGGTGACAGTGTTCAATTGCTTGTATTGCAGGAGTAAATCTTTTAATAAGTATCATGTATCTATAGAAATTTGCATGAATTTTGTAGCAGACATTCAGGTGAATGGAAGAAATGTTCCTCCAGTGCGTGATTCAATACTTATCACATACTTCTGTCCCTTTCTCTCTCGAATGCATCGACTTATAAAAAGGGGTCTTTCAATCAATTGGTCGCAAATTATAAGTGCGGCCGCTGGTCCACGGAGTGTTCGCAAGACCCCGCGACCCTTCCATTCTGGTTGATTGGATCAAATGTTATTCAATCGTAATAGGATCGGCCGCGTCTAGACGGCGACGGCAGAATTTGCGCTTTGCATTGCTTTCTTGTTGGGTCTGCTCTATACAGAAATAGAGAGAGCACTGACATTTCGCGCGACAATTTGATTGTACGAGATTTGTCGATGCGCTCGTTAAATACTCGTAAAATTAACGATTAAATAATCTATCGCATATAACATTACCATTTTACTGAGTTTCTTTAAGTTAATAAATTTTCTTGATGCCCATCTTACTTCGGTGACTTTATAGCCACAGGGATAAGTCGTAAATTAACCTGAGTCACCAAACAGTAATGAATTCATTAACTCGTATTACTATATTGCGACCAACTATGTAACTTGTTATGAAAATTGGTACCAGGTTGAGAATTGATATCATAAACAAGCAAACAGACTCCGGTAAACCATTTGATGAGCAGACCTGTTTATACGCCCATCAGATATATCCCAAGTCAGATGGCGATCTAGCACTGACCGGCGCCAGTATTCATAATTCACTCTGTAAATTCGTTTAATACACGAGACAGCCCTAAATTTATTGGCAAATGGCGCCAGTGTGGCGGTGGCTTGGTCTAAGAAACTTGGAACAACAATAATGCGTGGAATGTGACGTGCAGACAAATTAACGATATTAGTAAAGTAGTAGAAATTACAGGATGTATGAGTATTATTAAGGGGTTTAAATGAGATCGTTGATGTCAGAAATGGTAGTTTAATCTGGCAACCCTGGTCGGAGTAGTGCGGCGCCAGGGCACCTTTGACTTCGCGAGCTACTCCACGCCCGCGCCGTGCCGGCTCACTTTTGTGTGTGTGCTGTGATGAATATTTATGCACGTTTATACGCACTCGCAATCTGTCCGCGGCGTCTCTTCGGCCAACACCACTATTAATGTCATTTAGCGTAAATTTAAACTTTTGAAAGCAACCTCGAGAACGACAACGTGATGTGACTAGAGCCATGTCGTATTCATGTTGAGTCTAGTCGCGCCCTTACGTCTTTCGGCCTTAACATCACGGCGAGTTTTCCAATGGCATGATGTAATAAGGCGCCGGGAAGACGATGCTCATGATTACCATAAATAAACAGTCAGGTGTACGATAATTTACAGGTTACCAGAGTCAGAATGTATTTTAGTTTTCTACCGTAACTAAAGGTCAGAATGAAAATTGAATAAAGATTTCTCAGAATATGCAAACTGATTTTGTCTTTTTGTCGTTGTGAAATTCATAGTATTATGGAAATGTGCCCGCAAGCTCGCGTATAGTTGTTAGCATAGCAAGTTTAGTGTTTATGTCGCGACAGTTAACGGTCGGGCAGATCATAGTGTCACAGCATCTAAGATTCTAAGCAGAGAGTATCAGGCGCATAAGTTAGGGTCGAATATTGTCCTGGCGCCAGCAAGACGGAACACGTCTGGCTGGCCTCTCGTACATGGGCAAGTCATTCGTACATGCATAGCGATGTACCGAGAACTCGATTGCACAATCAATCGAAGTGAAATATACGACTTCTTGAGGTGTTTAGTACTTCCTATCCTGACCACTCTGCATATTTATGAGACATTTGAGAAAGGCTGTATAAATGATGGCTGTATCTAGTACAAATAAGTAATTTATCCTAGAGTTAACATTTCTATAAATTATGTATATAATATCGACGCCAGGCTAGGCATACGTATCAATGGCGAAGGTATCAAGTAAATCTATAAGTGATATATTGGTTTCATGATTTATATGTAAATATGAAATTTACGCCAGACCACATTTTAGTCAGACTCATTTTGCTGCAGTCATTCGTACGGTTCGATCGTCTCTTCTGGGATAATTGTTTCTTTCTTCATCATTTAAGGGTGGATTCAACAAGTTCCAAATAGGGCGTGAAAAGATACATTTAAGAACGTAAGTAATCACACAAAAATGCATGTACTTTGAACTAACCAAGTTGGTTGAACCAAAAAAAATCTGATTAAACTCTATCAAAATACGCTTTATTTTGATAGAGTACGCTGTACAGTAGAAACAATAGACAATGCACCGCACCTTGACCTCGGTCGGCTGAAAAACTGTGAATTCGTCGCGAACTATTCTGAACGCATGACGCGGCGTCTGGTCTGGCGTGACGTAACGGGCGAAAAATGAAAACGCGCGTCTCGTGTCACTTTTATGTCATTTGCTGTAAGTATGCCAGGAAGCGAGACGTTAGTTTTTCTTAGTACATGTAACAAACATTATCAGAGTATACTGTACAAACATTTAATGAAATGTAGGTACATACTGCGTATCCTATTAAGGTGTACTGGATGTACGCCTAGGCAGGGAAAGAGTGAAATAGTTTTAACATAAAAAATAAGAACTCATAAAAACATCTATATAAATCCTTTAAAATTTTAAATATTAAAATAATGTCCACATATTATAAAAAAAAAACTATAAAAACCAGCAGAATGAATCTACAGTTTTTTATTTTTATTTGACTCCTCTGTTAGTTTTGCCGTACTTATGAGACCCGAAATTCGTACCCTATAAAACTAAGTAATAAATGTAACCCATTTATTGTTTTTGGACATTATCTTAGTTATAATTATTATTTTCGTTAGGGCGGAAAACACATCTATGCAAAAACAGAATGATTAGATAATTTGAAATTACAAAAAACTGATAAAAAATCGCAATGTAAAATAATTATTTTCCGCTAGGAACTTATCTCACTCTTATAAAAATCACAATACGATATCTAGATAACATATGTTTGCATATCACTACCTCGTATATTTGTAATCAACTCTTGATCGCGAGTGGTCGACCTAATTAACCATTTACCTACATGCTGATCACACAAACTCGAAGATAAACTGATAGCGTACCTAGCCTATTGTTTAATACATGCAATTTTATTATTTTTATGACAAACTTATATAATGCTCGTATGAAAGACAGTGTAAAAACGATGTATTTACTATAAAATTATTGTAGTGAATGAGAACTACCGTATCGAGGGTTTTTGTATCACATTAATGTATCCAAAATTAACCCCCTTTATTTTAAATTTTCGTGTTGTTAATACTAATCGACTATAAGAGGTTACCATCAGAAGGTACTATACATTTATATACAGCTTATTTAGGTGCTATATTACTTTGGCATTAATATCTACGGGATTTATAACTATACCTCAGCATTAATTGCTCTGTTTTAGGTTGGTCATTTGTAAAATTTCAGATACCTTATTTATATTTACGCCTACGAGGGTTCATGAATAAGTAACCGAATCTATAAGAGTTCAAAAATACGACGAAATGCTTCGAGAAAAGGTAGGTAGTGCCATGCGTCTTCGGTGGCTCGTCTTGAGGGCACTCCCGTTTCCCCGGACATGCCTACCCATCGCCTTATAAACATTAATATTTCTCTTCCTTGTCACTAGATGGCGCTATAGCTATTTATTAAAACATTGAAATCTTTTATTAATGTTATTTAAAAAAGTAGTACTATAATTAATAAAATACGACTTATACACATTGCAATAAATATTATAAAAGCATATTCAACACTTTTTTGTAACTTTTTTGCTAGTCGTGTGTGCTGTCATCTCTATTTTTGCCTACTTTGGGGACCTCCAAATGTTTCTACGGCGTTGGGTATCTGTTACGTTAGTAATTGTATTATCTTTGCCTTAGATAACCATTCACCAAAGCCGGAAACTGCCCGGGATGTTTATATACAAGTATGTCCAGCTGTATATGAAAATGATTCAGTACTCTTTTTCTAAAATATATAAGCTGTATGTAACCAGATTTCAGTTTGTCTGGGGAAATTTTAGTCAGATACGGAATACAATCGAAATGACAGTTTTAGCACCTTCGTATTACTGTGTGAAAAGGTATCAATTTTACCTGACACGGCCATTGGAATGGTAAGCCACTACCTGAGAACCATTATGATAAATCTAATTAACCTGGATCAGGTCTGGCTCAGAAATCAACGTTACTACAGGCTTTGTATCTTATGTAGTCAATACGTATTGACGTAAATTGCTAAATAAGCTACTGATCTCCGTTCAGATTTTATCGCTGTATTTTGCATAATTTAAATTAATGTTCGCTCGTAAAAAGTAAAACGTAGACAGAATGACAATCAAACTTATTTGTCGTTAGCTAATCGATTAACTTCACGCTCAATTGTACATCAAATATGGCTTTCGGTAGTCTGAGAATGTTCGTTATAATAAATTTGTCAACATCTATAGAAATCATTGCAAATGTGTGAGAATTAATTGTTTCTCTCAGCTAGAACTATGCATTAATTATTTTTTTGTAGAGCCGTATGGGCACAACGCAGCTCAAAGTCTAATTGGCAAAGCCGTGGCCAAAGACGCCGTGGCCGCTGCAGTCGCGTGCATATTCCATGGAGGGCGCAGTGCAACGGCGATGCGGCCCGAAGCCCGGCCCTCATTGCGAATTCTCGCGGGCGGCGAGCCGCTTGTTCGCAGTCGGCTTGTGCTAATTTATAGGTTATATTCGAAATGATTGTGGCAAAGAATGTTTATGGCACAAGGCGCGGTCTTATTGTTGTCGATAGGCACGACGCGCTGTTCGTGCTCGCACACACGCCCGAATAACTGTCGCACCGCGAGAATGCAGCGGGCATTGGCGTCGATTCAACGGCCATTTCCATAAAATATAATTTTGTTTTGATGCTCTCGGTGTATCCCGATGAATGTTTCATTGCGATGATAATCCATTAGGTATTCAAATTGCGAAACTTAACTTAGCATGACGTACGAGACGACTCTCTGTATGAGATGCGTTATATACCGCCTACATTGTCCACGTTTGTACAAAATATAAAGTGTGATTATGAAGTCGGCTAAAATGGTGTGGACGAGTAATCGGGTATATCGAACAAGCGCGATGCGGCGCTTTAACGCCACAAACCTTGTACGGCGGCTGCGAATGAGGCATTGTACCGCCCGCAGTATTTCTGCGGCGGCCTATACAACACCGTTTACGGACAACCGTTTACCCAAAAAAGTAGAACAACAAACCACGTTCGCGCTGTTTACAAGACGTGCAACACTTCGGCTTCATTGTCCTGCGGTGAAACGCCTGCGATTTGCATTTTACGCCTACAGTCGCCGCCCGTGGCATTTGTATGTTTAGCATTTCTCTTACAAAATAATATGCAAATAATCTTATCGCAGAAATAAAAGAACAAGGAGTTAGTGTTTCATGAATGGGTCTGGCGTCCGAGTTGATTACTTCCGTTTGTTAGTTAATCGCTCATTACAAACTCACACTGAAGATAATAAGGTGTAAATGAATACGACAAATAGACACTTTGGTGAAAACGAGGATCAAATTATATTTGTTCTTTTAGCTAAATAAATAGACTTATTCAATAAGACACGACACCACTGTGGACACTGTCATGTGCGTATACAAACCACTCTATACTTATGTCTTCCTTTCGACCAGCAGTAATTACTTACTAAAGAAAGATTTATTAGGGAACGATGTTATAATTGTACGCAATATTTTTATTTCTAAAAAGAACTAAAACAGATAAATAAGGCAGCACAAAATAAAATATAAGATAAATATGTGAATTTCAATTGACGTCAATAAATACAGTTTTGATAGCGTGGTATATCCTCGAACGTGTTATGAAACTAAGACAGGCGAACTCGTCGAGGTAATGGAATTTATTTAGAAATGCAGCGACGAGTGGCGATTGACGAATGGAGATGCATCGACAGATATCAAGCCCATAAATTAAACTGTGTAACAGACAAAACGTTCCGACGTGTTATCCAGTAACAAACACAAGCATGATTTCACATAATATGCAAATTATGATATCGGCCTGCACCTTAGTTGAAGCTTCTCTTTATTATGATACAACATCTTTCCTCTAACATATCTTGCTTACAGGAGGGCAGAACGGAGTTTATTCTTTTTTTTTTTTTGTAATTATAATATTTTCGAAAATGGCAACGTTAAATAAGAGAGCAGCTGTACTGTTACTGTTAAGTATAAAAAAAAGAAAATGGGTTAACCTTCTGTCACAGAATTAATATTACATTAATTATGTGCTTCTGTAAGCAGCTCGTTCTGAATAAATAAATTGACTAGACATGTGCAATACGTAAAAACTTAAAACCGTTTTGGCAATACCAATAATGCCTCGAAATACTATTTTCAAAAGTTATTTAAGTAATTTAGTTTTAACTAACGTGAGATTAAAATACTAATAAATAACGAATTTCGCCAAACATCTAAGGTCTCTGAGATTCTGGAAACAATTTAAAAACGTAGCAGAAACGACTTCGGTTATACCTGTACTATCATGCGTTTATCCCTTGCAATCTCAAAGATAATGTGTGCAATGAAGTAAATGAATATTTAAGTAAAAACAACCAACGTATGCGCAAACGCACGTACGCGACATCAATCGCAAATGGATGCAATAAATCAGGAAAATAAATAATACATCCATCGCTTGCACATCATCGACCGTAATTTTCCGACAAATCATACAACATCACGAATATCCACTTATATAAAGACGCCTCATTCTCTTGATTTATTAATCGACGTTTTAAAAAGTGAAATTAATGTACAGAGTTGACATGTCAAATGAGAAAATTGATAATTAATATAATTATCAGAAAAAAATTTACCTGTTTTGTTCTCCGCTAAGTTTATTAAAATATCTGTGCTTTGATCTTTTTCGTAAAATGTTTTCACTTTTAAGAATCCTCCTGTTTTTGTTTACTAAACGAGGTATTGCTGTTTTCAATTTATTATTATTTTGTGTAAGTGTTTTGGGTCACTCATGTAAATTTAAAAGCGAAGCTCTTGTCCGTGGAGTTCCTGTTCTGGGTAGGGTTGTCTTAAATTCCCAATTAACAGGGCTGAAAGCCACAAAAAGAGTTTTAGTGTCTACTCTATACTTTAAGCCTATTACTTATTAACTCGGTGGGTTTGTATGGATTTATCACTAACATCGACGATATGTTACGATGTCTGTGTAGTCATAGCGTTGTTAACACAAATTAATTAATTTTAATTACAAACAACATACGGTCGTGTGATATTATTTACTAGCGCTATGAGATCATTATCTCATCTTATGTGCTTAAAATAATGAGACCTCTCGTTGGGTACGTATATATGGAAAGTCTTTCAGTAGATAATTGAAACTGCTATTAAAAGGCTACGGAATCACGAAAAGATTTCATTGAAAATACTCGTAGATGATACTTATCGTTTAAGTACCTTTACGCTCTCATTTTAAAACAAACATCTAGAACAAGTTTTTTTTTTAATTGTCTTTCCTCAGATGATGTCAAATTGGGGAGCAGGTTCATTATCATCATCATCGTCAGCTTTGAACGACCCATGTACGGCTGGGCAAAAGCAAGATAACTGTGTACTAAATAACATATCATCAAAAAAAATGCGTTACCTTATAAATAACCCATCATCACGCTAACCCTGCAATTTATATATGTAAATAAGGTCTACATTTGTTCTAAATTCACTCAAAATAATATACAAAATAATTTACCTAGATTAGATTTTATTGCAAACCCTGACGACCACTACAAAAATATTTTTAACACGGTGGAAGGAGAGTTTAGCAAAAGCTTCCCACTAAAAACTCTTAAAGCTGAAAATAAACCTAAATTTTGTGATTGGGCTACTAAAGGTATTTACACTAGTAGGAGGAAATTATATGAACTATATGATGAAAAAAGATATAATTTTAATGCGGATTTTTTGGCATATGTTAAAAAATATTTAAAATTGTTCAAAAAGGTGTGTTTGGCTGCGAAAGCATTACATCTAACGAACAAAATTAAAAATTCTAAAGATAAAGTTAAGACAACATGATCAATTATTAATAATGAGACCGGTAAAACCAATACTAGGGACTCAACATTCACATAAAAAATTGGAGATAAAACCGCTGACTCTGATATCGAAGTAGCTAATGAATTCAATACTTTTTTTGCTAACATTTCAAAAGATACCCAGTCATTGCTTTCATGTCCGAACGCCGCCGATGAACTATTGAAAAGTAATTCATCTACGCCCAAAACAACTTTTACCTTTACTAGCATAACTCCATATGACATTATATCAGCTTACAAGGCTCTTTATACTAAAAAAACTGAGGACCTATGGGGTGTTTCGGTTTCCGTTTTGAGCAGTATCATCGACCTGATTGCTCCTCACTTAACTTTAATATTTAATAAATGTATTTCAGAAGGTGTTTTCCCTGACTTAATGAAAGCGAGTAAAGTTATACCACTGTTTAAACAGGGATCCAAAGATGATCCGAACAATTATAGACCAATTTCAATATTACCGGGTTTAAGTAAAGTATTTGAAAAAATTATATTAGAACAGCTAGTATCGTATTTTAATATTAATAAATTACTTCACTGTCGCCAATATGGATTTATAAAAGGGCGCTCTACCATTGATGCAGCAGCGACCTTAGTTAAAATTATTTACGAAGCCTGGGAGAATCGACAAGACGTTATAGGTATCTTTTGCGATCTGTCGAAGGCATTCGACTGTGTCGATTACATAATATTACAAAATAAACTAAAATTTTATGGCGTTACTGATACTGCACTCTCTGTTATTTCATCTTATCTTGATAATAGAACTCAAAGAGTTGAAATCAACAGAGTATCCTCAAATAGTGGACCAGTGAGCATGGGTGTACCTCAGGGTTCAATAATTGGTCCATTTTTGTTTTTGATTTATATTAATGACCTCCCCTGTCTTGCAGAAAAGTTGTGTGAAGTAGTATTGTTTGCAGATGATACATCTTTACTTTTTAAGGTTGACAGAAAATGCACAAACTATGACGATGTAAGCAATACTATGTCACAAGTACTTAGTTAGTTTACGACTAATAATCTGGCCTTAAACACACAAAAGACTAAGTGCGTTAATTTTTCACTATTGAATAAACCTAATACTCACATACCTTTGAGTCTTAATGGCCAAGTTCTAGAATGGGTACCCAACACCAAATTTTTAGGCATAACTGTAGACTGGAACTTAAAATGGGATAAACATATTGAGGCCACTGCAAAGAAACTTAGTTCGGCAGCATATGCTGTGAGGAGGGTCAGACGATGTACTAACGTTGAAACTGCTAGGCTAGTATACTTTAGTTATTTTCACAGCATAATGTCATATGGCTTGCTCTTATGGGATAAAGCGGCTAACATACATGCTATCTCTGTGCTACAAAAGAGAGCAATTCGGTCGATCTACGGACTAAAATCACGCGATTCCTTAAGAGGATTATTTAAATCTATTAATATTCTTACTGTGACATCTCAATTTATTTACGACAATCTTCTATTTGTTTAATCTAGGTTAAATAATTTAAAGAAAAATAGTGATGTTCACAGTTATAATACTCGCAACAAAAATCAGCTTCATACGCCTAAATTTCGACTTGCTAAAACTAGAAAGTCACTCTTAGGTCTAGGTATAACATTATTTAATAAACTTCCCGAAGCGATCGTTAACCTACCAATGGCAAAATTTAAAACACATGTTAAAAAAGTTTTATTGAACAATGCGTACTATACTATCAATGATTATTTAAGAGATAAAAACGCGTGGATACTTCCTAAACATTTTCCATTACACTCCACACATCTAACATAAAATAGCTGCATTTTCTGTTACCATAATAAGCTTACTGTAAAAACATGTAAATGCTCTGCGATCAATAAGTGACCAACATGTAACTAATATTTTCTCTTGGCAATGACTGCGAGTCCGGGTTTTTCATGTTCACTAAAATGTCCAATCCGGTAGTGGCGTCGCTGGTCGGGTCGTTGGATTCCCTCTAATATGGTTGAGTTTAACGATGGCTGATCCGTGCGTCAACTCGTGAACGGGTGCTGCCGGGAGGGACTGGTCAGCTCAGCTTCGCTTTTTTGACTACTTAATATTTTTTATTACGTAATTTATGTTTGTTTACTTGTTCGCAAGCATTACATGTTATAATGTGTCAACATTGTATTATACTATAAGTTTTCTGGCGAGTAGGCGACCAATACTGTGAAAATGAGTTTCTTTCGGCGTTTCTTCTCAGCAGTGGTCGTTACGAAGCACTAGTATCGGTAGCTTTTCTTTAAAAATAAATTAAATTTTAATATACTTTACACGTAACATAAATTATACTTATTGACGTGTAAAAGTGCCTGTAAAGGTCTAATTACTGAATAAACATTTGAATCTTTGAATCAAGTATATTCAGAATTACTCTCAATTGTTAACATTTAAAAAATAATAAAGGAATTTGTTACTGCAATAACAAAGGCAAGAAATTACGCCGATTGAAGGAACTGTAAAACAAGGACCAATGGCCACCCGCAGTTTATGCAGACATCCATCTTCATTAGCCTGTTTATTTTAGAAGGGATCGCCACAAATATTTAGTCTGAATTCATTTTGCACTAATTAACCTAAGGCGCACCCATTTTTTTTCTGCCTCTAATACTAATCCACTAGACATTCTGATTGCATATCAAGTATTTAGGTATTCCGTAATTTAATTTAATTTGCAATGGGAGACAATAAATCCGCTTCGGATTGATTGAGAATTTGAGATCAATTAGGCAGTTTAAAATAATAAAAAACTGGCCAAGTCAAAATTTTAGTCTCCGTTATTTCGGAGATCAGGAGAAGGAAAAGGTATTTTACCAAAATAAAAATATATTTAAAATTCTCATAACGAGCCCCTTTCATTTGATATGTGACACAGTAAGGTTTGCAAAACTTTTTTTTTTAAATTTCCTAATTTGTTCGCCTAATTTAAATTTCACAAAAGATGACTTAATTTCCTGAACACAAAGATCAACATATAGAATTTTAATTTAAATTTCTTATATTATAATTTCATTCGCTTAATTGTGATCAATAAGATTAATCAAATAAACACATTTTCATGTCAGTGTACATTAGATATGCATGTTATTCTGATATTTAAAAAACACATTTGTACACTTTGTCCTTATCTATTTTTTATTGGAAATAACAAGCGTAAAAAGTCAATCGCTACTGTTTTGTTATAAGATTTATTATAGCCCCCAGCAAATAATGCGTGCTTTAGTAAGTTTAAGTTTTTAAATTTATTTATGCAAAGGCAATCACTTCTGTGGTAAGACGAGGTAATAAAATTAGGATTAAAGGAATTTATTGAATGAACTAGTAGCTTTACATAATGCGGCGCCTAGCCGATAGAGCTATAAACTTGGACTAGTCGATTGCATTGCGAACTTGATGATATTAAAGTTAATAGCGCTAGATCAATTTTATTTCTATGAATTAAATTCACTAGCAATAAAAAGACAGAACCCAGCGGCATCCCTTGGATTCACTTATTTTAAGAATTCATTCTGTTGTTTCTTATAATGTTTATCTCGATGTTTCAGGCATAATATTGAGTCTCATAAATGTAGTCAACATTCTATGACGTAACAGAAAAATTGTACTACACAAAGTGGGGCCCAGAATAGTACGCAGCTATTCATTTAAGAAAAAGAACAGATTTAACAAAACAAAAAATTTACCAAGTGCGCGTCGAACCACGCGCAGTATAGGATTCCGTAGTTACGGATGTCAACTTTGACATCGTGCCACTGAAAACATATAAAAACTAATTTTCTATTGAATTTGTACGAAATTTTCCTTTTCCGCGTACATTCCAAAAGTTGATCGCCTATAACTTTTTAATTTGTAAACCCTACTTAGCTCTGATAGTTTACCTTTAAAGTTCGTTATTTATACTATAGCTGTGAATTTTTTCACGTGTCCATATACTCGTACAATCGTTTAACGGATAGATGGGGGGGACACTTTACTCTAACAAAAATGTTCAATTTAAAACCAAATATTTCAGAAACGAATCCCTAAATCGAAAAACAGTGTTCACAAGCACATAATATTTTTAAAAGAACTATTCAACGATACCACACATGATTGGTTAGTCGAGAAATAAAAATTGACTTTCCACTTTACTTGTATGGGAGCTACCCAAAAAAAAATATTTTCCAATATTTTATTTTACCACTTTTTCTGCACAATTATTATACATACCCATGCCAAATCACAGCTTTCTAGTACTTATAGTCGCTGAGTAAAACCGCGGACGGACAGACAAACAGACAGACATGGCGAAACTATAAGGGTTCCTTGTTTACTATGGAACCCTAAAAATGAGCACACTGCCTTAGATTTTCATTACTGAAACACGATATGTAGATAGGTCATGTAAAAAAAATGTTCACTAAAAGAGAAAAAAAATCGTAAAAAGTCTGTACTTAGTATTTTTTTTTGCAATATCACATTGTATCGCACTATTAGAGTTTGTTCTACCCACTATAAGAGTATAAAAATCTATTCATATTAAGTCTAAGTAGCCATATCTATGCTTTAAGTTTTAAATAGAAGTTTAAAAGAAATTAAAAAAAAAACTAATCTATTCATATTAAAAGCATTCTCAACTCCTTACAGAAAAAACACAAATGTAAATATAACAATATATCATTGAGGCTGACGACGGGCGGTTTATGTAGACAAATACTTATCTAATATAAAGCCATTTAACAGCCATTTTTCATTCAACAAGATTAAGTTGCAGTGTTTGCAAACAAGGCAACGTGCGATCATGGCATTTCGCTAATTGTACTTTATGCAAATCATTCGCTTTGTGCCTAAACCAAAACGTGATGACCACATTATAAGCATGTGTCGTGACTCACTTATACAAATTATTATATGATATTTAGCGTATGAATCAGCACGGTGCAAAAATGTCTCGAGCCTATCCTGCTATGCAAAGGTCGTGAGATTAAAGCTGCCGCCAGACGTACAATCAATGACAGAAGTGTCCCGCTACTTGGATTTGTTTCGAAAGTCTCGACGTTGAAAAAAACACAATCTAAAGCCCGAGCCCTTCCCTACCCTCCCCTCTCTCCGTAGACTACCTTCCCCCCCCCCCTCTCGCCCAAGTAACCAAGCGAAGCCTGAGGCCGAAGGCCGAAGGCTGAGCCTTTCCGCGAGGCCGCATGCCAAGCTGCGTGGCGAAGTCGTATGCCGAGCCACTCCTACTAAGCACTGAGCGTATTTGTTTATAATCCAAGATGGCTGCCATTTCTCAACTGCAAGTGATTTAGCTGTGATTCAATATTCTTGAGGTTTTTAGGTCGCGGAATCTGAACCCACACATTTTTTCGCGTTTCCTCAACTGACTGCAGTTTTTACCCATTTTCTAACCTGAACATGTAATTTAGCCTACCTAAACAGCTACACAAAAAATCGTTTACGCGTCCGTAAAGATATATACACTTTAGAATCGAAATATCTAATTTATTTGATCAAAGTAGGTAAAAATTTTACAATCATTTTGGAACAAAAAATATATTCGAAAATTTTGTTTATTATGTATCAATTTTGTAAACTTATTTGTTTTTTGTACATGTACAGATTTTATTTTTAACAAGCCAGTAAGGTTTGCAGAGCTACCACAGTATACATCGCCGATAATATTTGTTATATATTTTAAATGATACAAATTTGCAAGTACACAATAGACAGTCTTGACAATTTAAACCCATTTGACAGATCCATCAAGTAATCAGCATTTAAAATCCGTGAAAATTTTATAGCATTAAACCGCTTCCTCTTCATTGTCGGGAGTAGGCCAAGCATAACTTCTATCACTTTTATGATAGACTGTACCTAGAGATTACCTATTCAGTTGAGGAGACGCAATAATTCTTATGCCATAAATTTTACAAGTACTGTTGTGCCATTGAAAATCGGATGAATTATTGTGACATAAGTTTATTATCTTGAGCAATGCGTGCTTCCTATTCCTGGCGAAAATAAACGTTATACTTTTGCACAATACTTTTTTATTCAATGCGCAAATTGTAGAGGGAAGCGTAATTTCTACTTATTATGTTTCTGAAGGAAAATCCACTTTTGAGCTCTCATTATTAGAAGGTATTTCAATAATAAAAGGATATTAATAATTCTAATAATTTTTCAAAACTAAAAACCTAATTCACCCCCAAACTACAAAACCGATTTTGATAAAATTTCCATGGTACCACTTGAAAAGTAAACCCTTTCAAATAAAAAAAGAATTTTTCAAATCGGTCCAGGCATCTTTGAATAATCGGTGAATATACATAAAAAAATAAAATAAAGGATCGCGACGAATTGATAACCTCCTCCTTTTTTGGAAGTCGGTTAAAAATAATTCTATGCTAACAATAGAATGTGTTGATTTGATTTTAAGTTTAAAAAACATTCGATCTGAAATAAAAAAACACTCCTGATATCTTTACAGCAGTTTATAAATCATAATCGTAAGCATATTCTAGCACTATTTAAAATCTGGAACAGAGCTACTTGTTTATGTTTATTTAATGTGTCTACTCAGTTGACTTCAATTTAATATTTATTTAAGATAATTCTACACACTTATCAAGTATTTATTAACAAGAAATATACTATCGAATAAATAAAATAAAAAACTTTTTATCAAATGAAATCCTCCACTATTACTTTTAAATAACCGGCTAAGTGCGAGTCGGACTCGCGCATTAAGGGTTCCGTACCATTATCTATAAAAAATCACGTTTGTTGTTTGAGAGCCCCACTTAAATATTTATTTTATTCTGTTTGAAGTATTTGTTGATATAGTGGCAACAGAAATACATCACCTTGAAAATTTCAACTTTCTAGCTATCACTGTTTATGAAATACAGCCTGGTGACAGACTGACGGACAGACAGACGGACAGCGGAGCGAAGTCCTAGTAATAGAGTCCCATTTTTACCTTTCGGGTACGGAATTCTTAAAACAGCAACAAAATGGTGAAAAGAAATCATAATAGATTACCGGCCAAGTGCGAGTCGGACTACGGAGTAAGATACAGCCTGGTGACAGACAGACGGACAACGTGGTCTTAGTAATAGGGTCCCATTTTTACCCTTTAGGTACGGAACCCTAAAAAGACTATGCCTTCTCCATTTCTTAATTCAAAGCTAGTAAGATACTATTGTTTACTTTCACTAAAATATTTAAGTAAATGTACTATCAATATACAATCACTAAATACATAATTTCCTTCCCAATGCGTCACGGTTCGTGTAATCAGCTTTCCTGTTTATACCAGTGACTAGTATGGAATTCTGCGCGCGTACTGAAATATCTAGGAATGGTGTTCAATATGGAGGTCACGGAGTGAGAACTTTGACCCTTGTGTCCCACGTTTCATGGCCAGCGGCCGGCGCCGGCGCCCGCGCAGCGCCGCTTCCGCACAAAGGGCCGCATTCAGGCGTCATGAACCAGATCTCGATCTATCCGTCTGACTTATATTGTTCGTGTCAAGATCAATGTTCAATGTGAATTGTGTATACCTACATGCTTTTTTTATTGAATGCGCTTTGCATGTTCAGAATCTGTTACGAATCCAATCTAAAAATGATAACTTTTGACATTAAGCGTCAAAATTAGATTCACTTCATATGTTGAAATGACGATGATGATGAGGAATAATCCGTATGATTACAAAATTAGGCAATTCAACATATCTCGTCTTTTTGAAGTCATAATTTGCTACGTCAAAAAATGGCTTCTACGAGGGGCTACGAATGACGTAGCATTGTAAATAGAGTACGAAAAGACATCAACGTAACCCATATTGGATTTCACTAGAAGATCCTAGTGCCATGGACTAAGTCACTTTTAAATAGTTTCAGTACGCTTTACGGATATAATAAAGAATTACTACAGGCGACAAATGAATTTTGTTTTATAGTCTCATGCTATAAGTAATCAACTTATTATAGGAACATGAGTATTGACGAACATCTAAAGATGAATTCGTTTATTACAGATCATAGGCACAGTCATAGGTCAGCCCTTTGTATGAATCAAATCAATCGATTACCATGCATGTACCTTTGTAAACAATTTATTGCTTTGATTATGTTTGCATAGCAATAGACAGGGTTAAATGTGAAGGGAAACAAATACGTAATGTTAATGCAAATTTAGAGGAATGCAAAATTTATTCTGCTCGACAATTATAAATTTGATCGTGAAATAATATTGAGCTAATATTTAATTTTACTAACTAGTCTGAACTCAACTACATTTTATTAGATACGGATTCTGTTAAATGTACGAGTATTCGGGTTACGTTCTAATATTATTAATATGCGTCAGATAAGTACTTAACTAGTCCTTGCTAATCTATACGGATCACCAAATACTTTTCATCTCAAATATTATTTTCTTAAATAAATAAAAAATATTATTCTCTTGGTCGGGAGTGAGTTGACATTGACGTGCTTACGTGTTCGTTGGGAAGATTCAAAAATTAGGCATTTATTCATATACCTCGTCTGTAACCTACAGCTGTCTTATATCAAGTTAAGCCTGTAAAAACGAGCTGTAATGGAAAATAAAAAAATATACTGTTCAGATATTCACGTCTGTTCACAATTTCAGATTTTTTACTGAGAAATTTCAAATTTTTTTTTATTTTTTTTTATTTACAAAATTCATGTACACAAAATACAAAAATAGGAACGAACAAAGTAAGAACATTGAGTACATAGGTACTGCTTATTTCATTAGAAATCTCTTCCAGCAGACCCAGGACAGGAAAAGAGAAGAAAACAGGTAATCAAATATTTATTGAACCTTTTTTGTTTTTAAACCAAGGTTCTCCCGAAGAAGGTTTCCTCCAAATTTTACTTATGTCCATCCAATACCATCTCCAATCAGCTTCTAAATATTTTGTTAATTCAATATAAAAAAAAATTAAGACCAACCGACTTTACTTCAATGATAAATCGTATCTTTGCATGTTTATATTGCTTTGAAGTCAGCTATATTTAAAAGATAACTTATTCCTAAAGCAAGGTAACATAAGGCTAATGCATCTACAATAGTATGTTATTTAGTAATTATTACCTATTTGATTTACGAGTTATTTATTGACGATAATATTTTAATACTCATTTATGAGACTGTCGTGTATTTCATTGAGAATTAGTATCTGTATGCTCGGGTCAATTAATCAGATTTATTGGAAAATTAAAACCAGTCGATTAATTTTCCAGTAACTTCAGCGTTGTTTAATTATGTTGTATTCTCATTTCTGGGTAGTAAAACACGATTTACTTATTCAATTGAAATAGTTAAATTGTTATTAAATTCCAGATATAATAAATATATTTATGAAAAAAAAAATTAAGATTCACTTATTATGTTGAATAATTACTGGTGATGTTTTTTACGTGGTTTTTGTTTTTCATGATCAAGAAACTATTTTTTTTATATATAATTCCTGGTTAAATACATAAAGTAAGAATAAGTGAGTAGATGTTATAAAGTAATATCGAAATGTTAAATATTACATTACTTCTCACCTACAGAATTTGTCTTACAACATCTTAATATAGAGCCGTAGATAAAAAATAGATGACATTGAATGTTCGAAGTCAAGCCCATTGTATGTTGACTCATACATCGTCCTTGTATAAGAAACTGATGTGAGAGTCGTGAAGTTGCTAACATGACGTGTAGTCTCTATTTAAATTTTATTAAATGAACTGTACATACTGTTGCCCTCAACAGTACCGTCTGGAAGCCGAAAGGGGGGGTCTTTGCCAAGCAGTGGGGCACACAAATAGGCTAAAACTTCGTAATGGTTTACGGCGTTTATATATTTTTGAAGTTTACTTAAAGTTCCCTTTCCATAAACAACCCTAGTCTAACTGTGTAAAGATTCAAGAAGAAAACTGATTTTGTGATATGAAACTGAGCTAAAACATCACAAGAACCCGGTCTCCATAACCCTTTGGAAACGCTTTAAAAAAATTGGTCTTAACAGGACATTATTAACACAGTACGGGTTACTCACGTAGAGAGTCAGCTATACTGGCCGACATGTTTCGACCTCATCCGGAGGTCTTCCTCAGGGCGAATCTCAGTGTGTCGCGTCACATTCGCCCTCATGAAAACCTCCGGATGAGGTCGAAACATGTCGGCCAGTAGCTGACTCTCTACGTGAGTAACCCGTACTGTGTTAATAATAGTCTAAAGAGGTTTACAAGTGTACTTACCTATATCTGAACTAAATAGCTTTAAAACTACAGCTTGTGGCATTGCGGTTAGCTGGTAGTCGGTTGAATGCGGCTCTCGCCCTTCCCGCATGCATGCGGTTGCTTTATATCTGCCACAATCTAACTGCATAAGGGTCAGGCCCATAAAGCAATTTCCCACAGTCTACAATTAAGACAAACTATACTAGTAATAGCAGATTCTGAGAAAAAAAAAGCTTTATTTCCCCGTTTAGGAATACAATCCGATGCACAATTATTTGCAGAAACGTTATTCAAAGCTACAGATGTAACACCTTTTAAAAACATACTAGTCATTGAGATAAAGGAATGAAAGGTTTAAAAACAGATACTAAACACTTTCTGTCCAAAGAAACTGAGCAGTCAACTTTTATGGAAAAACAAATGATATTTTTCGTATTGCACGCCTCAGCGGAGCGTTAGTGATCTACTCTCAACATGCCAGGGTCAAGCATTTTTCTGGACGTAAACTGTCTCTTTCATATTCATATTGCACTGATACTGAGATAATTACAGAGATATAAAGAACAACCCCTTTATAAATACATTTAATACTTAGTATATTTGTACGGGATTGGTCACTATGGAAAATTAGTAAAATTTAGATATTTTTTTCCCTTTTTTTAATGAGTGTGCCCTTTTTGATTTTCCAAACTTATTTCGAATTTGTTGAGTAACATAGACTGAGCTTAAGTAATTTTTAAATAGTTATATCAACCTTCCGCTTCCGTGAGAATTTCTATCATCTTAGGCTTCAAAAGCTATGGTATGTAATGTACTAGAAACCTTTAGCCCATGCATTGTACTAATGCCGCGGCTTATGTCGTACATTTTGTATTATGTTACATGCGCGGGCGCAGTAATCCTATTATGGCCGTTATCTATAGAAATCTGATCGTGAGACTCTCCGCTACACGTAAAGTGTGAGTATGAAATAACTATTATATTTAGAACTCTACGGCAACTTTAAAGGAATTTAATTAATTTACATTTTAACCTCTGTCATGATATCAATTTAAATTTTTGTCGATATTTAAAAGATCATAAAATTATCCTTAAGTACTCGTATTTCAGTTTAAGGAAGTGAAATATTGAAAAATATATTTAAGTGTGAATACCTATCTGCACCGGGTCAGACCTAAAATGCTCGTTCACATATTTTTAATATTTATTTTAAACTCGTCAAAAGTTTCTTAATCTTTAAACATCTTATCACATTCAAAAAAATCTTATCACCTTTTAGCATTTGAACTATAATAGGTAATCTCTCTGTTTAAGTATCTACTTATTTAGTTGATACTCAAAAGACATACTTTTACATTACATTTTAAGCTTGTAATAGATAGTATTTACCACTATAAATAATTACCAAGTTTGTGAATTCAGGATAGGTATAAATTCTCTTTAATCGATAAAATTTATTTACTATTTAAAATAATTTATCGATTTTTTGAATCGATTGATGAATATTAAATTCCAATTGTAATTATTAAAAAAATAAAAAGAGTTCTGATGATGAAATGAAATATTTCAATTACCTGAAGCACGGATATCTATCTATCCGTGCTAAGAGAGTCTAGAAATGTAACCATAAAATGTGCTCTATCTGACTTCTTCTTGGGCCTACTGGCAGAGAGAAATTTGAGACCTCTGTATCCATTGCCAAGTGAAATAATTTTTCGGTTGGCAACACAGACGTAAAATATATTTGCAATTATACAAGTTTTACTTCTGAACCCTTTTCATTTTGTAGTTTAAGTAAATTGCCTTCGGTGATAGCATCTGCTTGGAATAAATCTCTCAACGCAGGATCGATACAAACAAGAATGCGTCATTCAAATTTATGATCTATTTTTACTAGTGGTTATTGTTTTAATCTTTATTGTACAAATACAATCTCTATAGGTGGACTGAGATACGAGTATCTTAACAAACCTTTTGGTAGTTAGAACCAAAGATACAAATTTAAAAATTACAAACTTTCCATTCGTTCCACGAATGGAAAGTTTGTAATTTTTGTTTTGCTTTCAAGCAAAAATGGATAAACGGATTGGAATAAAATTTTCCATGCATCTTCATGCAGCCTATTACTCAGGATATTTAAAAAAAAATAAGTTTTCATGCAATTATCCAACATTAATCTGCCTCTTTGACCACGCTGGTCGTATCTGGCATACTAGGAATATTCGAGTTATATGTACTTCCATATTCTCTTCATTTTGTAGTTCAAGTAAATCTACGTCCACGAAAGCATCTTCTAAGGATAAATCTCTCAGCGCGGACTCTGCATATAACGGACGAATGTGTTTATGTTTACACATTCCACTCATCGGCTTTTCGCACTAGCATAGGTAATTAAATAAACATATGCCTTCATTTATACTCTTGTATACATTCTGTGTCCTCTCATTTGGTGTACCTAAATTAATGGTGCCTTAATTTGTAACGAGGTCAATGGAAAATTTGAATATGCAAGAGAAGTAATATATAGATCAATATAGAGAATACAAACAATCATTATCGTAAGGACTCTGTTTGATCTTCTAGGTTGAAGCAATAACTGATGCAATCATAATTTATTGAGTAAAGAATAGTACATAGGAATAGTTTTTTTCTAATCAATTTTCGAACAAGTTTAGTCAGTAATATTGATAAAGGTTACATTCTAACTAAATTTGTGGACTGGACTTTCTGTTAAAATTTTCACACTGGCTAAAAACTTATCTCGTAAATAAATTTACCCGAAACTAAAAAACAAAGATTTTTTTTTAAAAACGAACATTGGCAGTCTTATACCTACTTCGCCATTTTAAAACTACTTTTGTTCAATTATCAACCAATTAGCCTAGTCCATTCCCAAAAAAAAATATATTTGTGGAATATTCAAAAAACCTTTGGACTTAAGGCGACCTAATTCTCATTCAAAAACGGCGCGTGCGTGAGTCACTTGTCTTCCTGATAGAATGGTGCACTTACGCTTTTGATAAAGAAAGCGCCGGATGTAGCATGCTCAAATGATTATGAGCTCTTTGATTTTCCTATGTTTAGGAAATTATTTCACATGTGTTTTTCACACAAATAAAATTGATATAAATGGTCGAAAAAAAAAGAGTGAAGGAACAAAAATTCACTAAAAGCTGAAATTTGGTAAAATTGTTCAAAACATAAGATACCGGATTCATGAGGACTTAAATTTCATTTTTAATTATGTGTTGAACAATTTTACCAACTTTCAGCTTTTTGTGATTTTTTGTATTTTCGGATGTCTAGATTGACTGGACTATTTAGAGTTGTAAAACACAAGTATGCACTGTATATAGCAGCAGAGAGTTTTTATTGATTTATCCTTATCTATATCCTTTATTCTTCAAAATATATTTTAAACAGCAAAGCAGCTTATCGTTTAGAGCTTTACCTACCAGCCAATATTTGGACTAAACCAAAATTTACATCATTCTTTTTAGGAGTAAGTAGCTTAGATTTTAAATGTGATGCGACACCTTGAGAAAATATTATGATTATTGACTTACGCCGTGAACTCGATTGGGTAACCAGAATTAACCAGATGTTTATTGATTGCCTTGATTAACGATCATGGAAATGCCAAAAATTACTCATATTTACAGAATATCATACAAAAAACACTTTGGTATTATATTTAGTGGAGGCATTATAAAGTAGAAATTATTTCAGATTCTTCAAATGAAAGCAACTAAATTAAGTCCGTGCCGTGATTGCGGGCGAAAAAACTTTTATTTGTTATTTTCATTCATACCAAAATTATAACCGATTAGCGCAAACTAGGCATGCAGCACGCTACAAGCCGCATGTTCCGTGCGTCAAACGTAAAAGGTCACAGGCGAGACTTGAAGGCTATTTGGAAAGTAGACTGGCGCCACCCGCGCACCTTGTTCTAAGCAAATTTGGCGACGACAGGCCTGTACAAAAGTAAATAAGTTTGCACTAGATGAACTATGAGCTGCCTTTTATTTCACGCGGAAATATAAACAATGCTTTTTATTGACTTTACTCTTTTGCATCACGGTTAATACTCGTAATTGAAATAAATATGGAATCATAACGACACTTCGCAATACTTGAAGACGGCCGCTTGCGGATGGCCGATTCCAAACTTTTTAATATCTTTGTTCTATTTAAGTATAAATTCGTTATTGAACAGCGCCATCTTCTTCTTTTAATGTATATAAAAAAATACAATGCTTAAGCCGTTGGCTTAAGCATAATAGTCGCTATATAGTTTTAAGTATCTATTTACATTAGTCGGTACACAAACATTAAAATCGTAATAGCAAATAGTATTAAAATTTTATTGAGTATCATTTATTCCAGATAATCGTTAAACGTTAATTTTATTTCTTGACTTTACCTGTATTATTGAATCGCGCAAACTATTTTTATGATTATCTTTATGACTTGCGGCGCCATTTATTACCCTCCTTGAATCAAAACAAGATCATATTATTTAATAACAGGCTGGAAAAAAAACAAGGAAGAATTCTCATTAAGCAAAGCAAGGACACTATACCTATAATCGGAAGGTCGTAAACGTAAGGGCTGTTCGAAATTTTGCGAGGTGCGCGTGCGCAGCCAGTCATGTCGCGTTTGGCGCCATTTCATTGTTCAAAGAAAGGTGGCGCCGGTCGACACCCGTTCATATGTAATTTTATGATCCGACGCATGCAAATACTGTTTTCTCATCTTGAATAGAAAATTGAACACGATGCCCCCGCGTCTGTACAGAATTCTAAAATTTTATGATCCGACGCATGCAAATACTGTTTTCTCATCTTGAATAGAAAATTGAACACGATGCCCCCGCGTCTGTACAGAATTCTAAAATTTTACGTGTACGATCTTCACTAATAAATAATATCAAAGTGGGACTCGTTGTTCAAACCCTACTTCTATATCTAGTTTTTATTTAACCTACCTTTTATTTAACGTACCTTACTGTTGTTTTTTATCTATGAAAAAAGGATTTAAGTAAATAAGCCATTTTTTCTCTTCTTGCCATAATAGCCAAAATAAAAGCAATCTAGTTAGAATTAATTGAATTGTATACATTTATTGTTAAATATAATTGTTGATGTGTCTTTAACAGATAATCAAACATTCGCCGACAAACCTATAATTAGCGAATTTAAGCCGAACAGTTTTGCATTTCTATTAGCGCTAAAGTCTAATTGAGTAAAGCTGCCTGACTTACATATCTACATAATGGCAGATTATTTATATTAAGTACTACGCGTTCGGCGGAGTTCACACTGTAAATAATACTTATATAAATATATTGCGAAATATCATGACTTGAATTCAATGGTGTAAAATTAACATCATCTTAGCGTTTCTTCTACCCACTGAAGCATAAGCCTCTTTTCTACGTGTATTCTTTTCTAGTGCTAAAATTAGTGCAAGGTGTAGATACTATTAATACGGAACAATTCGAATACGCGATAGCAGTAAGCGATTTTTTCAACGCATTTCGTCATATCCTTCTTGGAAATGTTATCTGTAGAGGTATAACTATATGGAATGAAGTTGCTTTATGTAGATACGCTTTTAAAAAAAAAACACGGACGTACGTACAGTAAACAAAAAGTTGTTTCATAGAGCAAAACTTCGAGCACTGAAGATTAACATGAAGCACTGGGTAGGTTCAATGGGACGAAGGCATAAATTAAGCTGTTATAATACACTTAGTACTTACATTAAATTCAATTATATTAAAACAACATGTTTATATATTGCTTCTCTATTGCCCTCGCCAAATTGTAAAAAACTAAATTGACTATAGCATCGCCTTTAACTAAAAAATATTCGGTGGCGCCACCATTCCAAGTCTACAATTTGTCAATCTTTTAATGCAAACGACAGGCAGAAAATTGGTTTTACAAATATTGAGCATGATCCGATCATGTAAGTTGACTTATCTTGCAAATCCGTAACTAACCATTACGCTATTAACTTTGTTATTACTGACTTTATGAGGACATAGCGAAAATGTTTAGAAATCCCCACACATTACTTTTAGGGAATAAATAATTAGCTGGTAATTGTTAGGAATAGGTGGTGAAGAATATAAGATCAATATCATAACAGTTATAAATTAAAATTTTAAATGCGATGCGACTTAGGTGATTGGTTCATTAGAGAAGTGAAAATAGGTACAAACTAAAAGAAACCTAAATTGTAATAAAATATTAGGTTGGGGAAAAAGTCTTTTCGCATATAGTATGTGTGAACTTGTAATAAAACCACTTTGGCTATACTATTTGTACCTGGCTGGTATCATTTAAAAGTTTAAATTTTAAAGAAGATAATTCCAAATTCAAATTAGGAAAATGCGTGATTTTCATTTGTTTTTCTTACCGTCAAGATGAGTGAATCTAATGAAAAAATTAGATACATTTTAAAATTTTACTACCAAAAAGGTAAAAATGAAACGCAAGCAGCGAAAAAAATTTGCGATGTTTATGGACCTAGTGCAGTGTCTGTGAGAGTAGCACAAATTTGGTTTAAGCGTTTTCAATCCGGAAATTTTGATGTCAAAGATACACGTCGCTCTGGTCGCCCTGTTACGGATAAAATGGATGTTATTTTTGAAAAAGTGGAGCAAGATCGGCATATCAGTAGTTACGACGTAGCTGAAGAACTGGGAATTGACAACAAAACAGTTTTAGCGCATTTGAAAAAAATAATGGGTACACAAAAAAGCTCGATATTTGGGTATCTCACGAGCTCTCTGAAAGAAACCTAATGAACCGTGTACTCATTTGTGATCCTTTATTACGACGTAATGAGACCGAACCATTTTTGAAGAAATTGATAACTGGTGATGAAAAGTGGATCACGTACGACAAGAACGTGCGAAAAAGGTCATGGTCAAAGGCCGGTCAGGCTTCACAGACTGTGGCGAAACCCGGGTTAACTCGCAACAAGGTGATGCTGTGTGTGTGGTGGGATTGGAAGGGCATTATTCATTATGAGCTGTTACCACCAGGCAGGACCATCGATTCAGAACTCTACTGCGAACAACTGATAAGATTAAAGCGAGAAGTTGAGAGAAAGCGGCCGGAATTAATCAACAGAAGGGGTGTGGTTTTTCATCATGATAACGCTAGACCTCACACATCTTTAACCACTCAGCAAAAATTAAGTGAGTTTGGCTGGGAGGTGTTAATGCATCCGCCGTATAGTCTTGACCTGGCACCTTCAGATTTCCACCTGTTTCGGTCTCTTCATAATTCTTTAGGCAGTGTCAGGTTAACATCACGAGAGGACTGCCAAAACTACTTGAAGCAGTTTTTTTGATCTGAAGCCCCAAAATTTCTATAGCAATGGGATCATGTCCCAACCTATGAGATGGCAAAAAGTTATCGAACAAAATGGTACCTACATACTTTAGTTAAATGCAAAATAAACTATATTAATAAATGTTTAGAATTTTCATATTAAATGCGAAAAGACTTTTTCCCCAACCCATTATATCTATATTTTATAAAATCTTGACTTTTCTAATCATTTTTTTTTCTTCTATAATATTCAATATATCTTTATTTACAATATTTAAATTTCTTCGCTCTATATGCAGAGTCGATATTGTGTAATTTATTTTGCGGGAAATGTGAACTTCAAACAATCTGATCTTGCTGTAAATTACAGTACGTTTAGTTTTAATCACGTCCGAAAACGAGTTTGTATGCAACGCAAAAATATCCTTTTCTTATCGTATCATGGACTGAATTCACCCTTAAATAGTTTCAGTATGTTTTGTTAGATATTACTTATATTGTTGAGTTGCGTCCATCGATAGCTAAGATGCATCAGGACGATGTGATAATGCACAGGCGCAAGCGTAATTTCAGCTGCTGTAGATAACCGCCTGCAGTGCGCAATGTGAGAAATAAAAACAAACGCTTAGGCTGTAGGGCGACCCCTTCTTAATTATGGCAAATTCTAAAATTTCTAAAAAGGTGTTACCTCTTTGAGCACTGATTTATTAAGTACTTATCCATATAAGCACACCGCTCTAATATAATACATATTTGCCTGTTTCTTGATAATGAAATTCAGAATTATCATTACAAAACCAATTTGAAATCGCTTGAGCCCGTCCTAGGTACAACTTTTTACAAATTAACTGATTATATTCTTCAAAATCAAATAAAAAAATTATTGATGATTCCCAAACATAAATCTGAGTTATGCAACTACAAAAAGTTTACACAGATTTTACAAGAAATAATTGCCCAAGTGCGTGTCGGGCGCCGCGCAGTGTAGGGTTACGAATGACCACTTTGAGTTCACGCCACTGAAAACGTCTAAAACTAATTTTCTATTGAATTTGTACGAAATTTCCCTTTCCGAGTACATTTTATAAGTTGATCGCCTATTTCTTTTAATTTGTAAACGCTACTCAGCTTTGATAGTTTTCCTTTAAAGTCTTTGAATACTATGGCTGTGATTTTTTTCACGTGTCATTATATAACCGTTTAGCAGAGGGGGGGGGAGGGACACTTGACTCTAACAAAATTTTTCATTTTAAAACTGAATATTTTTAAAACGGATCCCTTAATCGAAAAACGATGTTCACAAGCTCATGATATTGTTGAAAGACCTATTCAATGATACCCCACATGATTGGTTAGTCGAGAAAAAAAATTACTTTTCAATTTACTTGTAGGTATGGGAGCTACCCTAAAAAAAAATTTATTTTGTATTTTGTTTTACCACTTTTTCAGCATAATTAATATACATGCCCATGCCAAATCACAGCTTTCTAGTACTTATAGTCGTTGAGTAAAACCGCTCACGGACAGACAGGCAGACTATAGGGGTTCCTTGTTTACTACGGAACCCTAAAAAGAAATCGTAACATCTAAGATACTGGACCACCCTAGTTGGTAAATCCACCCAAGTACCATCCCAGCATCCGCTTAATAAGGCGCTCATTATACGCTGGCATCTGTCTAGTGTGAATTGTGGTTGTAGCTTGCGGACATAAAACATGAACACGTCATAAATTGTTTTATTTTAATGGCGTAGTGGACAACCCTACGAGCACTCAGTTGCGTTACCATTTGTTCACATTAACCCGTATATTTGTGGCGCCAGTATCAGACGCTTAGTGTTGTAAAGACCAGAGTACTTTAGTTTTCATTGCGAGACGTAGTTAGATTTTCCTACTTAACGATTTGGATTTTGTCACTCAACGATGAAAACAATAAATCAGAATTATATAACCCTCCACCTTTCGATAAATAAAAAATAATTAGTTAAACGATGGATTTTGACAACTGATTTTTTTTTTATTTTGGTGTACAATACATACATAGAATTAACATACATACTCTTTATATATGTAAATTCTTTATTGTACAAAAGGACACAACAAAAAATAATAAAACAATAGAATGGCGGACTTATTCTTTTAAGGGATCTCTTCCAGTCAACCCAAAATCAGATGAGAAAATGCCATTAAGTTAGGGTGGAACATTGTACAATACTTACAATTACAATTACTTCTCTTAATCCTTCAAGCACATAAATCGCAGACACAATTGAATTCAATTGTTCTTTTGACCCGATCGGGCCAATCTGAAATTGAAGAGAAAGCTGAAAGTTTATTAGAGTAATAGAATATGACTTTTTGATTGAATACGAGTATTTTTTTATTTTAGAACTCAGGAGAGGTCTTGAAAAGTCATGATTCGCTACAATCGCCTTCAACTAGACTAATAAAATAAGACTTAAGAGTCAAGTCACACTACATGAGAAACGTTTTCACTATATTTTCTACACACGTTTCTGACAATAGATAACAACATTATCTTTAATTAATTAATTGTTATTACTGACATTTACATGTTGTTTTGAACTCTTGCTTTTTTAGAGTAATTCGCGTATAATTGTTAGAGTTATGACGCGTTTTAATAATTATTTGTATGACATAAACATTAACGTGAATAAATTACTGTTATCAGCAATATTAATCTGTGATGAATTTACTAGCTGCCGCGCTTGGTTTTCAGACAAATACATTTTTGCAAAATATATCTACTTAATATTTTTTCACATAAATTATGATTAAAACTCAGACTTACGCAATATCTAAAAGGATAAAATAATTACGAAAAAGTGAAAAAAAGAAAAATACTTTTCCAATCCATCATGCTGATTACATTCCTTAAAAACAATAAAAAAATCCTAAGTCACATTGCGTTCTATCGTTACTTGTTTCTTGATCAAAGAAAAAATACCCACACGCAAATGCTTTATGATACGCACTAAATAAAAATTAGATGTATCTACTTAAGGCTTAAAAAAAATTCATATTGGGATTTCGAAATAGAAACTGTCCTTTATGTTATCTCGTTGATATGAACTTTTCAACCAACTGATGTAGGTATACGTCAAAATTTCTATTTTCAAAACTAACAAACAACTGACTCTGATATCAGCATATGAGTGTCCTCGGCAGGCGCCGGCGCCAGCGCCGCGACGCCGCCGCTTGTTTGCTCGCCTCTCTATTTACGCAAGTACATTGTTTTAAACACCGCTAAATTATGGAAATTACCATATTGCTGCGGATTTATATTTCGGTTTTTTTTGTGGATATTTGTCATGAAATTCATGGATATAGAAGGTGCTACAGAACGGCAAAATAATTCCGAAAAGGCACGTTCAGTCCTTGACATTCTTACACAGAATTTCAACATACGAAATTATAATAAGGTACCTAGGTACTTAGCAACACAGCTGAGTACGCAATCGGTAACATGCTGAGATGAACAAGAAAAAGTAATTACCTATACTTTAAACTCTTGAAATTCATTTGAAAATTTCTACTCTACCCTCGATCACAAGTATCAACTCTTCTTCACTTTAAGTCAAGTGAAAATTACAAGCTTTTATTTAACTTGCAATGTAGCTTGTATGTTTGTATGTCTGCTTAGGTCAAATCTTGCAACTCAATTTTCGACCAGTTATCTTCAACCGATTGAGCTAGAATTTTGCAAACTTGTGTTATTTGGATGACAATACAATATTATAGCCAATGAGCTGTACTAATGATGGAGCCGGGAGTCGTTCTACAGGACTTAGTTATAAAGCAACATAACTCGTTGATTTGTCTTGAGGAGCACTTTATGGTAAACGATGCTATGGTCTCATCAAGGAGACGGAAGGCAGTTGTTGGAACTCAGTGATAAAAGGCAACTCCATCGAATTTGGGCTTATTTCCTTTGTCTTAATAAGTACTTTGGCCTAACAATAAAAGCTTGTGCAAATATATTTGTTAAAGATGTTGCCAATGTAATCTCCAGAAGTATCAGGTCCAGGATATGGAATTTATGCCAAATCCAAAGATTTTTATTATACACGTGCCAGATCCCATTGTCAACACGTCACACGTTGAAGTACTTGACTTACATCACATAATATAATCAAAACTAGATGATGGTAATAAAGATATCAACTTGCATCAGACAGAGTCAAGAAAAAGACTAATCTTATAATTTGCATTATGCAAATAACCATGTAATATTCATTCTAATGGTTAATTCACACATTAAGCTCGTAACATGACTTTGTTGTTCTTTTTTTACTGACTAATCATGGAAAAATACAGGCCCAAAAAACAACAGGAAATTATCGCTAAACACATGCCAAACCTATTAATTGCGGTGACAAGTTTTGGAACTGAAAGAATATTGAGTAATAAACATTTGTACACGTACTTTCACCCACCACTTCCTTCCTGTGGAGAACCATTAACAGATCAGCCATTTAGTCCGAGAGGTCACTGCATGATTTCTACGTATGTATATACATATATTATGTTATGTATATATGTTTCTTTGTAATCATGATTGCTTTAATATCTCATAAGTATCATTACTGTTGGAATATCTATTCGGTATGGGCCAAAGTAAACAACTATTTATCCGGTGAAGTATGAAATTACATTACAAATGAGATATATAGTTACGAATAATCGCAAACGTCAAAAGACTACAGTAGCATTTTTTCTAAAATTATCAAATTCTAACTAATAAAGGCAAGGATGATGGTGCTAATAATAGCAATAATAATTATGACCTAATTAGATTTATGGTATTTTAATCGATGCACCAAAACGATTTGTATTGGTGCTAATTATAATCTTTTTTAATACCTGCGGCTTTAAGTAAGTAACGACCTCGCCCTCACTGTTCTCTAATTTGTTGAATTGTGGTCTGCCGTTTAGTAGCTCTTTTAAATATCTTGGGAGCTCGGTGCTTTTCTATGAGGCGTTGTATTCTCTCAGAGACGTTTCCTTATGTCTCGCTTAATTGTCTTAGAAATATTCCTATTAAGGTCGCTGTGTTGCTGGGTGTTATAGCATTCTGAGTGAAGATTCTCCGTTGTTGCAAGAGCAGCTCAGTTTTAGGATCCAGTAGATGTTTATCGCGTGTTTTCCTGCGAAACACGACGCGTGCCATGATTTTTGTAGTCGTAGTCAGAGTATTATATTTATTCTCCAGATCTTGTTTGGAGTGTTCTGGGGCTGGTTGATTTAATAATGAATCCAGCTTTTCCACAAATTCCTAGTGTACATCATTGGAGATTTGTAGGATGGCCAGGGGTTTGCGGAGAAGTTTTTGTCTCTCCAGGTTAGAGTAAATTTTTATGAGGCTCCTTACCATTCTGTGATCACCTATTTTTAGTCTCTTGAGGACTGTTTCATCTGTTGTCATATATTTGTGATCTGAACATATACAGGCGATTTTGTTCTTTACGACCACCTTCTTTGAGGTTTCTTGTATAAAAAGGAATTCATGGCAAAGAGCTTTCTTGAATCCAGGTTATTTGCTAGCATTTTATCTCGGTCATTCCTCATTCCAATACCAAATGGACCCATATCATCAAAATTTAGCGTTGAAATAGCACAATACTATATTAAATTTGGTATTTGAAGTAATGGCCAAATTCTATGGGGAACTATATGACACACATACTAGTAAGCCAGATACTTTAGACCAGAGCGATAGAAGAGCACCTCATACATGACATACCAGAAATAAGTATGTACGAGGTAAAAGGAGCGTTTAAATAACTGAAGCAATAGAAAGCACCAGGGAAGACGGCATAACCGCGGAACTCCTCAAGGCAGGTAGACGCCCAATACTCAAGGAAATCCGATAGATCTTCAATGAAGTGCTCTTTACAGGCGTAATCTCAACAAAATGGCAGGATAGTCTCGTAGTTTTATTCCATAAAAAGTTTTCTAACAGATCTAAAAAGCTATCGCCAAATATATAAAGTATTCTGCGTTTCATCACGATACGTCTAACAAAGCGACTTGACGAACACCAACCAAATGATTAGGCAGGTTTCCGATCAGGATACAGCACAATCTACTATGTATTCACCGTAAGGCAAGTGATACAAAAAACAAACGAGCACAGCAAACCAGTTTACCTTGACTTCGTGGATTACGAGAAGGCGTTCGATTCTGTGGAGCATTGGGCAGTCTTAAAATCTCTGCAGCGGTAGCGTCCAGCTACTGAAGAATTTGTACCAATCAGCTACAATGACAATGCAAACACAAGGCGCTTCCACAACAGTAGCAATCAAAAGAGGGGTACGCCAATGAGATATTAGACATATATACCCTAAGCTTTTCACTAATGCTCTAGAAGATATTTTTAGACACTAGAGTGGAATGAAGTGGGCATCAACATGGACGTCTAAAGATCTCGGAAAATTCTCAACAATCTACCAAGCGTCACTGAAAGTGGGTCTTAAAATTATTCTGGACAAGACGAAGTGGATGATCCCCACAGACACTAGCCAGATTTTAATAAACGGCACAGCGGTGGATAAAACAGAGATGTATGGCTACTTAGGTCAGAAGATCGGGCTAGAGGTAGACAGACGCATACAACTGGGATGGGCGGCTTTTGGAAAACTCGAAGACGTCTTACGATCTAAGATGCCCCAAAGTTTGAAGATTAGATTGTTTGACCAGTGTGTACTTCCAGTAATTAATTACTTATGCTTGTGATACGTGGACCTCAACTGTCGGGACAGTAAACCTACTAAAAGTCGCCCAACGAGCCATGGAAAGCTCAATCCTCGGTATCACGCTACGAGATCGAATACGTAACAAAATCATTCGTCGACGCACAAAAGTCACAGATAAGGCAGTGGGCTGGACACATCTGTCGCAGAGATGATGATTGATGGAGCCAGAGTTCTGTATTGGCGACCCCGCACAGGAGGACGAAGCGTAGGTAGATCAGCAGCCAGCCATCAGACATCAAAAAGAAGTCAGGGCCGGCCTGAACCTGAATCGCCGCAGCAAGATCTAAATACAAATCCATAGACGAAACATTTGACCTCGCAGGTTTTGATGAAATCTAAAACTCTTGATGGATCTAGTGATTAAGTGTAAAGTTAGAAAAGTGCAGAAAGATCTTGGACTATTCAAATTCGTCAATGAGACAAACTATTTCCTACTTTTGGCAATGTAGAATTTACACCCACTTCTAACCGAGTTAATAGTCATTTGACCATATACGAATGTGGGTCAAATTTACACTATGGAGCGGTTAGCATGGTGACGCAAAGAACCATTTCTTTATTTGTTCATATTGTTTTTGTAGATTTTACTCATGCATTTTATATAAGTACCAAGGTTAGATGAAGCAATAAATGATTTTGATTCATGTTTCACATAATATGACCATGCTTTTTATGGACAACTGGTTTTAAGTTTTTTTTTTTAATATTTGTTCTAATTGCTCACTTATAGTTGAGTCTACCTATACGAACACATTTTTAACAAGAATAATTAAGTATTTAAGAGTTCATTTCATGAATCAGTATCAATTAAGGTTAAGTAGTTACCAAAAAAGCTGTCATAAATGATTTTTATGACCACTAAAGGCGCTTAAACATCTCAGACTTTCCCATTTTTCTTAATCCATAGTTGTGGCTTTGCCGACATGATTTTTTCGAATTAGAGACTTAACAGCAGAGTTAGGATTCTTAAAAAAATACTGTCACTTATGCAAAAAAATTAAAATATTTCTGTCGACATTCGAATTTTAGTATGGTAAAATCGTTCGATTCGATAAATACGCATAGGGTGACTCAAACACATCCTTTTATCCCTACCAAAGCAGTCATTATTTAAGTACTATTTCCTATTTCTACACAAAACATTTCTGGACAACAACTAAATTCAAACGTCACTTACATTGGTCGCATTGCCTCTATTTATGTCCAAAGATTAATGTTTAAGGTAAATCGGAATGGGCAGCCAGCGCCCGCGCATGCCGCACGGTCACGCCGAGTCACGCACAGTTTCCACCACAAACCACGCTGTTACTCACGATAGGCTTGCATACTGACCGCATTCACCTAGCTCCCTCATTAACCGATATTAAAATAACAAGAACACTTGCGGTGAATGAGTTATAAAGTGGGTTTGAAGCAATTTTGCCAAACATGGCTTACATTGTAAGTATACGATTCCTGTTGAAGTTAGAGAACAGAAACAATAGTGAAGAAATTGTGCCTTACCTTAGGGATCACTTCTATACGATACCGCTTTCGAGCGATTAACATTTACTTATATGACCGTCGTCGGTATATACAAGATGTAAATCTGTAACCGTGCCATATTCTCGAACGTACTTGTACTGATCATACTGAAAAACAATATTCTTTAATAATTGAAATTAAATTACGCCGAAGGAATGCACTACTAAGGCACCAGTCTCACGAAAATAAAACGTCGCGTCGATTGTCCGCGCATCGGCGTGCACAAAACAAATTCCTGTGCAAGCGCACACTGAATTAGACACACTCGTGATCGACTGGGCGATCAGCGCAGGCCCGATAGACGGAAAAGCATGCGGCACACCTTCAAACGCTTGAATGACATCGGACAGATACGCTGTGTTATACGAAAGCGGAAAATTTTAAATAAAAGAGACTTTAAGTTTTAGCGCTAGCTTGATGTCGTCTGATGATGGTCTCACAACCAAGGAAGACGTAGATTCCTCGAAGTGGAGAAGGAAACGCAGAAAAATGGAACCCAGGGTCCGTTGCAAACGACGAGTACGAATGCAGTTGGGAATGCACTAAAATGAGACTAAGTAAAAGTTATGGAAATGAAAAATAACAAATGTTTTCAGCGTTTCTGTGCATTCGTATACACAAAAAGGTATTATTACAATTCGTATAATATTCGTACAGTATTCGATCTAAGGCCTAAGCATAGCCTTGCTTATAAAGTTGCGTAAATTACATTCAATTTACTGAGGAAAAAATATTAGAAAATCCTAAACATTTTTGACACTTTGTGACATCGAAAAAAATGAGTGGGAATATTCCGGATACAATGAATCATACCTTACTAATGTATGACCTATACCTTACTGACATCTGAGAAGCCTTTTTTTCACTCAGAATTCGAAGAAAGTGGGCAATGTTCGTCGTCCTCTATACCTCAGTGTGAAACCAGTACTCACTCTGTCGATATGAATGAAATTTATTTAGATAAAGATATGGTGTTGAAGGAACTAAAGTCAGTAAATGTGAATAAGGGACCAGGATCGGATGCGATTCACCCAGTTGTTATCCGAAATTGTGCTGACGAACTGGTTATTTACATTATTTTCAAAACTTCATTAATGACTGGTGTTTTTCCTTCTATTTGGAAGAAGGCTTTATTAACACCAATACCTAAAAGTAATTAAACAGATTTAGTGACTGAATATAGAGGGATACCTAAACTATGTATCTTTGGATTTTTTTTGAAAAAGATTGTTACTAGTCAAATATCGTACGTAACACGACATTCAATAAATGAAAATTAGCATGGTTTTTTTTCAAAGGCCGTGGTGTGGAAACAATCATGGAACAGTTTACTGATGTTCTAGCGAAAGCCATGGCAGGTAATATTCAAGTGGATGTCATTAATGCGGACTTTTCAAAGGCCTTCGATAAAATAAATCACGATTTACTTATAAAAAGACTGATGGCGATACGTGGCACACTTTTAAGATGGATAGACTCATATATAAGAAATCGTAGTCAGGCAGTTTGTCAGGTTATTGCTCAGAATATCAGGTATTCCCCAAAGATCCCATTTAAGGCCACTGCATTTTTCTCTATATGTTAATGATTTAGCTAAAAACATTAACAACAGTACAATACTTATGTATGCTGATGATGTAAAAATATTCAGAACAGTAAAATCCATACAAGATTGCCAGTTACTACAATCAGATCTCAATGCATTGGCATCCTACTGCGATAGTACCCAAATGTTTTTAAATGTTGAAAAATGTCATGTAATAACATTCACACGAAAAAAGAACCCTAAAATTAAACTTCGTTATACAATATAAATAGTAAATAAAATAATAAATAAAAATAAAAAAGCCTTATATTTCTTGTAAAATTGACATCGTAAATACATACATCTATAGCAAACATTTAGGTGCATTTAAAAAGTATCTATTTATATTTGTAGAACTGTGACATCAATTATATTTTGATCCTTTTATTACTTTTTATGCTTGTGTATTTAATAACTAAGCTAGTTTTTTACTGGATTTACAAGAACCCCTTCTCGGGTAAAGGCCTCCTCCAAGGAATTCCATTTCTCTCTATATTGGCTTATTTGTAACCAAAGTGGGCCGGCTGTCTTGATGACCTTGTCACCCTCTTGGTCCATCGGTCGTCTTTTAGTCTGGCTACATGGCCTGCCCATTTCCACTTAAGTTTCTGTGCATAGGTTAGGGCGTCAGTAGCTTTTTTTTCTTATTTTGGAGTGTCTTATTTTTTGGATTTTCCTTATATTTAACATGCTACGTTCTAATCCTCGCTGGCATGTAACTATTTTATTTTTAACTTTTGTTGAAAAGTTCCAGGTTTGACAGGCATATATTAGAATGGGATAAGGCAAGAGACCATCGCCTTTGTCGTTCACAGGCATATTACTTTTAAATATTTCTTTTAAACTCCAGTATTTGTTCCAGGTGTCTTGTACTCTTCGGTCTACTTCTTGTTCATGGTTGTTTCTCTCGAAAGATATTTGTTTGCCTAAGTATATGTAGTTGTCCGTGTATTCTATAGGTGCACCTTCTATTGTAATTTGTCTTTTTTTGCTATTCGTCATCGTCATTGTCTTTGCTAGATTCATCTCCAAACCCACTTTCTTGCTAGCTTCATTTAATGAGTGTATCATTCGTTGCAGTTTTTGTCTGGATTCCGATAGTAAAACTAAGTCGTCGGCGAATCGCAAGTGGCTAAGATGTTTCCCATCGATATATAGTCCATAGTTCTTCCAATTTAGACTTAGAAATTATAGATTCCAAGACAGCTATGAACAGTATAGGGGATAATGGGTAACCTTGCCTTACACCTCGTTCTACAGGAAAACTTGGACCTATTGTCTCTAGTTGTACTTTACTTGTGCTGTTGTTGTAAATATTCTTTAGTAAATTTATGTATTCTATTTCAACTTTCTGGGCTTCAAGGGTGTTCCATATATAGGCGTGGGATATGGTGTCAAAAGCCTTTTTATAGTCGATAAATCCAATGTAGAGAGGTCGTTGTTTCTCTTGGAATTTTTCGATTACTATTTCCAATGTATGAATATGGTCTATGGTGAAGCGTTGTGCGCGAGGTGTTAAATGAACAACACGAACTTCAGCTTTAGAAAAATATAATTTATTAAAAATAACTCAGGGTGGATTCAGGGGCCCTACTATGCCGGTCGTTCTGATCACTTGCGAAAGTAAAGGTACTGTCCTGGAGTCCGGTGCTGGGAAGTGGAGTGCAGTGGATGCCAGATGTTGTGGGCTGTCCAGGACTCGAGTAGGTGGGTATCTATGTGCCTAGGTCTTTCCGTGGGAAGGTCGTAGTATCCGTACGGGTATTCTTAAAGTCCGAAACTGGAACCCGAATTTCGGGTTTAAATAGCACTTGATGTTCAATTTTCTTTAAAATAGATATAGGTACTCTTATTGACTTAGATTATTATTAGTATTTAAGAAATTCACTTTTGCACAATCACCACGTATAGAGAAAAACGATCTGAGATGAAAACGTATATACGTGTGTCTCGCGACAAGGAAATTATACCAATCATGACCAATTGACAGCTCGCCGGTGCATCGAAACAAAGCAACTCAACTGCCTACATAAAAAACGCTGCATGTCGCAGTCACTATTGCTAATTCAGCCGATCTTGAGTTGGCTGACTTCGGCCGTAAGTAGTATTAAATGTTAATTTGTTTTATGTAAATATATGTTTATTAATATTTTAATTACAAATAAGTTTAGTTTAGGTTACGTAAAATTATAAATTATATTTTTCTTATATTTAATTTTTGTTGAGGCTTACTTTTAAGTCAATATGTTTAAACTTGTAAATAAGAGATATTTTAATTATATTATATACAACGTTACAATGGTTGAAAAACTCTTCCTGAATCCTGCTTGTTCTATGGGTTGTTTGTTTTCTAGTGTAGAGCTTATTCTTGTGTTTATTATAGAGGAAAAGAGTTTGTAGATGCATGGTAAAAGACTTATAGGTCTGAAATTGGCAATGTCATTTGGGTCTCCTTTTTTATATTGTTTTGGTGTTTCAGTAGTTTCTAGTACAAGATTAAATAGGTGTGTAAGTGGTGATGCCAAAATTGAGTCAGCTAGTATTATTAATTCATTTGTAATATGGTCAGAGCCTGGACTTTTATCTGTTTTTAGTCTTTTTATAGCGTCAATTACTTCCGAGATATCTATTTGTATTATGTTTTTATTCGTAGTCTTGGGGGTTTCGTCTGCGCTTCTGCTGTTATTACTGTTAATGGGTTCGTTTGTATTTCTACTGTATAAATGTTTGTAAAAATTGGTAGCCACATTTAGTATATCTCGTCTCTTGTTAGTTAGTCCATTTGCATTGTTTAAGCCATCTATCCATGTTTTATTTGTTCTTAGTTCCTTATATCCTTTTTTGTACTTCCCGATTGTTTAAGATGTTTTTCGAGTGTTTTCGATCTGTATTTTGCGTAGTCTTGTTTTATATATTTGCTGATAAGTTTATATAGAGCACGAAGTTTGCTTTTTTCAGATTTTGTTTTATTTCTTGCGTTCTGTAATAGTTGCCTTCTTTTTATCAGGGCTATGGCACTTGTTGATAGTATTTTATGATTTTTTTTTTAATTTTTTTTTGTGTTTGCGCCTTAATTAAACTTTGGGTAATAGCTGATACAATTTTGTCGTAGTATAATTGAACTGATGCTGTGTCATTTTCTTGTCAATCTTGTAGTTCTGAGATTCGTACTAAGTTCTTCTTTGTATTTAAGAATTTCTTCACCGTTTTTTAGTGGGGTGTGTAGGGCTCTGTAAAAACCTGTTCGTTTTGATTTTTGATTTATCTTGACTGTTGCTCTTATTGGTCTGTGGTCTGATGGGTTGTTAATCTGATTGAGGACTTCTATGTTTTGGAACAAATGTGGTCGGTTCGAGAGAACATAATCAATTTCATTTCTATGGTTTCCGTCAGGAGACAGCCAAGTCTATCTGCGGTTAGGATTTTTCTTGAAAAATGTGTTTAAAATTAGAAGTTTATTTTCAAGAGCGAAATCAATTAGTCGTTGTCCTCTGTCATTTCTTTCGCCGTAGCCGTACTGTTTCATTACAAGGTGTTCATATTTTGTTGGTTGACCTATTTTTGCATTAAAGTCTGCTATTATTATAAGGTTTTTGTGGGCTTTTTTATAGTTTCATTAACTGTCGTGTATAATATCTCGATATCTTCATCCTTTGACCTTTCTGTGGGCGCATAAATTTGTAAAATCGAAATTTTGGTTCCCTGTATGTCAAGGTTTAATAAAGCAATTCTTTCTGACACGCCTACGAAACTTTCGATACTTTGTTTATGGCGTTTGTTTATAAGGAACCCAACTCCAAATTCACCAGGCGTTTCGCCTATATGGCAAAGTATGAAATCCTTGTACTCTTCTATTTTCGATTATATCATATTTGTTATTTTTTACGGCTTCGCTTAAATGAATTAAACGTTCATATGATAATAATGTCCTGACATTGTATGAAAGTATAAAGATGTTTTCTTGTGTTTTTTCAATCGATATGTGGCAAGGTGTACGTATAGGGTTTGATTGTTCCTTTGAAGGGTTTCGGTCGTAATCTTCCACGGTGACCGGGTTGGAAGATTGGTTGTGTTTTTGGGTTTGTTTAGTTTCGTATTTCTGGGGTGTGAAGAGGAGGGAGTTGGTTGCTATGCATTTGTTTCTCTATTTTCTTGGCTGCTCAAAGTGTCTTTTGCATTTTTGTTTTTGTACCTCGGTAAGGCTGGATGTTCTACGCATGGGTGTTGCGGAGGCCAGAGTTTTATTTTTCTTCTTCGCTTGTACCTTACTATCGCCTTATTGTGTTGGACTAGAGTTGTGTTCTGGAGAGACAGGGAGAGTTCTTTTATTAGTTGTGGAGTCCATTTTGTTTTTCAGTATTATTAATTTATCATATATTATAAACGCTTTATTTCCCTTTTCTATCTCTATCTTTACTAAGTTTTGAAGTTCTTTCCTTTTTTCCAGTACGTATTTAGGGTAGTCTTCCTTTATATAGAAAGCTGTGTCTTTCAGCGCTGTTTTGTGTTTATATATTTTTATTTTAAGGTCCAGTGTTGTGAAGGTTACTAAAATGGGACGGAGTTTTTCGCCTTTTTTTCCCAATCTTTTTATCTCTTGTATGTCCCTATGGTCAATTTTGGTTGAAAAATACTCTTCTACTAATACTTTCCTAAAAATACTTTCCTTTTAGGAATATATTGTTCTTCTATTCCAAAGAACAATATATTCCTTTGTCTTGCATGTTTTTCTAAATATCTAAGTAGTTTTTCTATATTTTTTACTTTTTTCTTCAATTTTTCCCTGTTTTTCTTCCCAAGTTTTAAATTTTTCTTCTAATATTTGATTCACATTTTGGGTAATTTGTTCTGTAACCTTTTCTCCACTTTGCAAGATAGTTCTCTTTTGTTCCGCCATTTCGTTTTGTATATTACGAAGAATGCTCATCATTTCTTCCATTTTTGAAAGCAGAGCCTTTGTTCCAATTTACAGACTAATCTCTATTTATTATGTTTAACAAAAATAAAGTTAAAACAAATAAAGAAAAGAAGATTTACAAAAGACAAAAATAAAAATAGGTTCAAAAACTAAGTGATCGCCACCCGGCTCGATCTTGAGTCCCTTAGATGTACTAGCTCGCTAGTACCACCGCTGCACTTCGCCACTCGGCAAAAATGAAGTGGTCGTCGCTAGGCTCGATCTCGGGTCCTTCAGGCGGTGATAGCTCGATGGCACCGCTACACCGCATAGCAGCTGACGTCTACGGCGAATTATAACAACACGTCCTAGTTGCCTACTCTTGAGCATCGGTCTATGTTTGATTTTTATAAATTTTCTACCCGATACACAAAATTTTTTAGGCAAAATTATTTTATTAACTATTTCATAATAAAATGTTTGAGGCACTGTCTAAGTAGTTCACTATGATGATAATTATAATGTTTATTTACATGGATCACATTTGGTTCTTTTACAATTGTTTCTTACAAGTATCTTTTTAGTCACTGTAGTTTTAGATTAAGTCTGATATTTTTTTCATAAAATATCACTCTCGTATTTTGGAAACACTATTATCTTTAATTTTATTACAATAGTTTAGACTTATTGACGCGTTTTATATTTTTTAGGAATTTATTTGCACGGATGCGATATTATCACGTACAGTGGCGCCCTCCCATCTAATACTATAAATATTAGTCCTCTAAAAAGAGTAAATCACACACGTGATGTAGGCATAATAGTAGATGACAAATTGTCTTTTAATATTTTTATAGACTCAATCACACAGAAAGCTTTTAAGAATTTGGGTTTCATCTACAGAGTTACCAAAACTTTCTCTACTACAACTACTCTTATGGTTCTTTACTTTTCTCTAGTTAGATCTATATTGGACTTTAGATGCGTGGTACGGTCTCCATATTACCAGCATCATGTGGATCGATTTAAAAAATAATTTTAAAAATTTTAAATTTTTGTAATAATCTTCAAAAAAAGCTACTCGGTTTCCCTAAATCTTTATAAACTGCTAAAGCCTACAAGACCGTCGTATTTTTTTAATATTCTGTTTATATATAAGTTACTTAACAATAAGATAAATTCATCATCACTATTATCATCACTGTGCTTAAATGCATCAAAACGAAGACCGTTTCGCCTTTCACGAAGTAGTGAGCCTTTGTTTGCATCTCCTCATTTTAAAAAAAATTACACCAATAATACTTTTGTCCCTCGTTCACTCAACTCTTATAATAAAGAATTATCTGAACTTGATCTAATAGGTTGGGGAAAAAGTCTTTTCGCATTTTATATGAAAATTCAAAACATTTTTAATATAGTTTATTTACATTTAACTAAAGTATGTAGGTACCATTTTGTTCGATAACTGTTTGCCATCTTATAGGTAGAGACATGATCCCATTGTTATAAAAAATGTTGGGGCTTCTGATCAAAAAACTGCGTCAAGTAGTTTTGGCAGTCCTCTCGTAATGTTAACCTGAAGTGCCTAAAGAATTCTGAAGAGACCGAAACAGGTGGGAATCTGAAGGTGCCAGGTCAGGACTATACGACGAATGCATTATCACCACCCAGCCAAACTCTCTTAATTTTTGCTGAGTGGTTAAAAAAGTGTGAGGTCTAGCGTTATCATGATGAAAAACCACACCCCTTCTGTTGATTAATTCCGGCCGCTTTCTCTCAACTTCTTGCTTTAATCTTATCAGTTGTTCGCAGTAGAGTTCTGAATCGATGGTCCTGCCTGGTGGTAACAGCTCATAATGAATAATGCCCTTCCAATTCCACCACACACACAGCATCACCTTGTTGCGAGTTAACCCGAGTTTCTGAATTTAAATTTAAATTTAAATTTAAGCATGTTGGCCCTAGTGATATAGTAGAAGCATTTAAACAGTTAAATTTTAAAAAATCGGAAGATCATTGAGGCATGTCGGTTGCAGTAGTAAGCCATATTATAAATGTCATAGCTGGTGATTTAGCTTTTATATTTAACGAATGTATTGATGAAGGCATATTTCCTAACCTAATGAAATATAGTAAACTAATCCCCTTATTCAAAAAAGGAGAAAAAAGAAACCCTGGCAACTACAGACCTATATCTATCTTGCCAGTTTTGAGTAAGGTGTTCGAAAAGATAATGCTCAATCAAATGCTACTTCACTTCAAGACCTACAACCTTTTCCATAGCCAACAGTTCGGCTTTACTGGCGGAAAATCAACCACCGATGCGGGAGTGGCACTCATCACTCATATTTACGACGCATGGGAGAGCAAAAATAATGGGATTGACTCTCTAAAGCATTGGATTGCGTAGATCATCCGACACTTTTGCTTAAATTTAGTCAATATGGTTTTGATGAAAATTCAATTAAATTAATAGAATTTTATTTAACAGATAGGCTTCAGACTGTTGATTTAAACTGCATAAAATCGCACGGATCTAATGTTAAAATCGGCGTACCACAAGGTTCTATTCTAGGACCTTTCCTTTTCTTAGTTTATGTAAATGACTTACCTTACATGGTTGAGAAACAGGCAGGCATAGTGCTGTTTGCTGATGACACCTCGCTAATATTCAAAATTGACCGTCATAGCACAGATGCTAGCGCGGTGTACAGCACCTTGTCTTCCATTTCTGATTAGTTTACTGCCAATAACTCAATGCGAAAAAGACCCAATGCATTCGATTTTCTCTTTCCAATGTGAGGCAAGCTTGCGTCGACATACTGATAGATAGCGAAAAACTCGATCTTGTTGAAAGTACTACCTTCTTAGGAATTTCGATCGACTCGAAACTTCAGTGGAGCGCTCATATATCAAAACTTTCAAATAAGCTTAGCTCTGCGGCTTATGCTGTTAGGAGAATAAGACAATTGACAGATGTAGCAACTGCTAGACTAGTGTACTTTAGTAACTTTCATAGTTTAATGTCATACGGCATACTGCTATGGGGGAGTGCAGCCAATATTCAGACTATTTTCAATTTACAAAAAAGGGCAATTCGAGCTATCTACGGCTTAGGATCTAGAGACTCACATCAGAGAATTATTCAAGGAAATAGGTATACTAACCTTACCATCACAGTATATATTTGAAAACATACTGTATGTAAGGAAAAATATTTCCTCATACAATACAGTAAGCGATTTTACCATCAGAAACTTACGCAATAAGAGTGACTTAGTTGCCCCGTATTATAGGCTCAAAACAGTTAGTAAAACGTTTATGGGGAACGTTATACTTTTTTATAATAAACTGCCACAATCGGTCCTTGATATGCCTGACAATAAGTTTAAAGCTTATGTAAAGAAGGTACTCTGTGAGAAGGCTTATTACAGGACCGATGACTATCTTAAAGACAACAAAGTCTGGCTTGAGCTTGGCGCGATCCCTCTTAAAGGTATTACTATTTAGTAGTATACAAAATACTCAGAAATGGTCATAATCTGGTACATTAAGTACATATTGAATTTTCAACTTGATTTGACATTATTTCAAAATTTCGACATTAAAAAAATTAATTTAAATTATGACAACAAACAATGTATACTCTGTCCACATATCAACTATAAATATTAATTTCATTGTGAGTTGACGTTCTTGGAGAAAATGCTGTTGTGCAGTTTGTTACCGCTTCTTCTGCACTAGCGCTTTGGAGGCGGCAGTAAACTTAGCTCTAAGTAACTTTTTGACGTCAACAATTATTGTGCAATAAAACAAAGTGACGATTATTAAGAGATATTATAAATATCCTATGATATTAAAGATATATTTGAATTGAATTGAATTTCGCCACAGTCTGTGAAGCCTGACCATGACCTTTTTCGCACGTTCTTGTCGTACGTGATCCACTTTTCATCACCAGTTATCAATTTCTTCAAAAATGGTTCGGTTTCATTACGTCGTAATAAAGAATCACAAATGAGTACACGGTTCATTAGGTTTCTTTCAGAGAGCTCGTGAGGTACCCAAATATTGAGCTTTTTTGTGTACCCATTTTTTTTCATTAACGCCGAAACTGTTTTGTGGTCAATTCCCAGTTCTTCAGCTACGTCGTAACTACAGATATGCCGATCTTGCTCCACTTTTAAAAAAATAGCATCCATTTTATCCGTAACAGGGCGACCAGAGCGACGTGCATCTTTGACATCAAAATTTCCGGATTGAAAACGCTTAAATCAAATTTGTGCTACTCTCACAGACACTGCACTAGGTCCATAAACATCGCAAATTTTTTTCGCGGCTTGCGTTGTATTTTTACCTTTTTGGTAGTAAAATTTTAAAATGTATCTAATTTCTTTATTAGATTCACTCATTTTGACGGTAAGAAAAATAAATGAAAACCACGCATTTTCCTAATTTAAATTTGGAATTATCTTCTTTAAAATTTAAACTTTTAAATGATACCAAAACCAGCCAGGTACAAATAGTATAGCCAAAGTGGTTTTATTACAAGTTCATACATACTATATGCGAAAAGACTTTTTCCCCAACCTTATATTTACTTCCTCCTTGTTGGGTTTTATAATCGAAATCATTGTTCCTAAAATTGTTTAAAAACGATAATGTATATATAAGTAGTGGTAGTAGTAAGTTTGATGACCTCCGTGACGTAGTGGTCACCATGCTAGTCCGTCACACAGGTCCCGGGTTCGATCCCCGGTCAGGGCAAGTTGGAAAATGGTATTTTTCATATTGTCTTGGGTCTTGGGTGATTATATGTATTATATTTGTTATAAAATGTAGTATCGTTGAGTTAGTATCCCATTACACAAGTTTCGAACTTACTTTGGGTCTAGCTCAATCAGTGTAATTTGTCCCTATATATTTATTTGGTAGATTTTAATTTTTTTGTATGTGAGTAATTCATATGTCTATTTACTAATGTATCACATTATTATCTTAAAATATCATTTTATTGTGATATTATTAGCGATCCACTTAAACCTATTTAAAGCTAAATTAATAAAATTGTTTCTTGTTAAATAGTTAAGTTTCGACACTCAATTCGATTCTGCATGTATCAACTTTAGTTAGTAAGATATTATCTGTTATTACTGTTTGTGTCAAAATAAAGAGAAAAAGAAAAAAAAAGGTAAAATGCAAAGAGTACTTTAATATGGGAGCTTTTGGCTTTCATAAATCAATGCTTTATAAAAAAGTCTGTAACCTTATAAATAGCCGACATATTTCACAGACAGACATGAAAATAATCAAAGAAAAAAAAATATTTTTAATGCTTCTACTATAAGATAAACTATTACACCCAACCTTTTGCAATCCGAGACTGATACGAGCATGAAATTCATTATGTTTTATTACAACAACACCTGGCGGGATTCAATTAAACATTATCCTTTTTACAGACATTGGGTTGTGGAGATTTATCAAAACACTATAAACTATTATAAAGACTCTTCCACTCAGCGGCGGTATATCAATAGAAATACCTAATCGCGTGCATGATTCAAGAAGTTGTGGTGGCGGACTGTGTGTCTGTAAGGCACCTCTGTCAAACCCAGAGGTATCATGTTAGTACGTTCATTTTCTAGTACCACTACTTGCTTCTGGTGAAGAAAAACATCGTGAGGAAACTTGCTTAATTTAGTTCACTAGTGTGTAATAAAGACTCACTAGATACTTTAAGCTACATTGATGGCCTTAGGCAACTCGAAACAGCTGACGATAGTGTTATCTAAAACACATTCGATGAAAAGGATTTTAATGAGTCCCGAGACCTTACCATATAGATAGGTACCTATAATACCCAATGACTTAAAGTAAAGAACTACATATCTCTTTTCTATTGTTTGATATATCCAACTGTTTATTTACTTTACAATTGTATATAACTAATGACCATCTATGTAGCCAAGGCAAAAATAAATAGGTATAATAAGTAAAATACATTTATTGCTAGAAGAAAGAAGCTCTTAAATTAAAATAAGCATTATAATAAAAACTGCAACACGAAATATTATCACCCACTGATATTGCATCAGTGTGACAGAGGCTTTATTACTTCAACGGCCCGCAGACGGCCAACTGGAGTTCTCACAAAGGCAACAGTGAATCAGATTTGATGCACTTTATAGTTACGAGCCCGATAGAGTTTACTGCCGAGTTCAGGTCCGATGTGCATTGCTTCTACTTTAATGCCAGATTAAGATAATCCATTCAAATTATAAGATAAGTAACTCGAAAGTTCACATGACTATTGATATACCTGTAGATTAGTTGGCTGATTATTGTTTATAGCCTTCAAGATGTACGTAGGCACTTAAATATTAAAAAGAATAGGTAGGTGCTGAATACATTTATTTGCCTATTATCGACCGGAATTTATGTATAATAAGTACGTAAAGATCAGGGTTCGATAATATATAATACCTACTTAGCGGTTCAAAAAAATCATTAACAAAATTGTGTACAGTTGTAAATATTGTAATAGATCGCAAATAAGTATACTAGTAAAAGTTAAAACGCGCGTTATGTTACCCCACAAGTGCTTTCAGAGACAGGTATTAAAAACATTGGGTCGTTGAGGTTTAGGTTTGTAAGTGTGCCTATCATTCTTTCTTCTTTCAAAAGACTTCATAAAACATATCGATTTGCAAAACTCTACATCACGTAAGTATGAAATAAAGATTTTAATTAATTATGTATTTACACACGCGCGTTTTGCGTCTCGTACAACGGAATTAATTCGCGGAGCTTCTCCCGCCGTATCCAGAAACTGAAGAATGTAAGGAGCGTACGTTGACATCGTCGATATTTGTTCGCAAAAAATCGTATGTTGTAAGATGTTCGCTAAAAAGGCGAGCAGACGGCGTCGCGGCGGCGGGTCGACGGCCGCGCCCGGAATAACCACCATCAGCAGCTATATTTGCAGCAACGCGGGCGCAGGGGGGGACAGCAGCGCGTGCCATTTCTGCACCACTCCCGGTGCATCTGAGTAATGCCATTGTAATGCTCTAGATATAGTCCTAATGACTGGACGCGGCAGGCAGACGCGGCGTCGTCGGCGACTCCCCACTGTATGGCATTGCCTCATCCACGCTTCTTCGCTCAACTGTCAGAAAATAACTTAACAATATTCAAATATATACTCGAAGTAAAACTAAAGTTTAGAATTTTTAAATAAATGCAAAAAATCAAGAGAAAACAATTCATTCAAACCTTTGTCCAGAAATCAATTCTTTAATTAAGTTTTTTTTTTTTATATTTGTTTGAAAGTATCTCAAATAGACTTCTGAACAGATACAGACACTAGTAGACCAGTCTTTACCTTTATTTCACTAATAGGATTTACATACATATATATATCCTTTGCCTGACAGTATGCGAATAATCGTAGGCCAAAGATAGTTTTAAATGATCTCTCCCAAAGAAAAGCATTGAGCACAGCGCAAACGGCATTCGGGCGGTCGGTACTATACCTAATGTATATTCATGAGAGTGTCGTGGGAGCCGCCGCTCGCCACCCTGCTGTCATTTGTCATCGCCAGTTCCTGTCACATACGCATACTTTCTTACATTCCGCAATTACCTTTTAAAGTCTGCAAATTGCCGATTGGGCAAAAAACACGCACCTACTTAATGGAATGATGGACGATGACAATCAAAAAACTTACTCTCACGATACGTAAAGATAGATTGATATTCCAGTTATATTACAGTACTCTATGGATTAATATGAATTGTAAAACGTGTTATCTCTTATCTAAAATGTACCTAAGTGGTCCAATTTTATCGTCTATTGTCATATTTTATGCCAAAGAGATAAGTCATTTACTATAAAATTATCAAGCTACTGCAATAATTTATTCTATGAATAACGTGTTTATTCTTGTCTGTCATATTATGTAGCTGAACAGCGAGGAGTGGAGGTGTCGTATTACATGAGCCGCTGAACGGGTAACAAACACATTGCATATTAATGTTGGCCATCAAAGAGACCAAAAGACGATAATATTGGATATCGCTCGGTGATTTCCACATGTGAGGATAGTTTTCGCGACAGATGGTGCGTGAGTCACTAACCTGTTGCCACGATATACATTTCCAATATAATCGAGACGACAGAACGACCTATAAATTATAGCTTGCTAATATTATCAAAACGACCGAAACACTCCTTACGCTAAATAGACGTGTTTATTAGCTTCTATAGCCTTCTAATAAACCGTTGCTCCACAAAAAGTATCGCAATCCAGCCGAAAAAGGCATGACATCAGTTAACATGAAGTCTAATACAAAAGTGACATCATTAATTTATAAAATTGTATATCATGGCGGTTTTGATGAAAACGTACGTAATGAAAAGCACGTTGCGCGGGAATCGGTTCTGTTGTAAGAGTTAAGTGGCTGGCGGCAATCAGCTAACTTGTCTCTTATTTCATTATCATGTTTGCGATATTATTATCAGGTTTTTGTCCAGTGCAAACATAGATGGTCGGCGGTAGTCGGGGCCTAATTAAATGTAGAATTCGCGATCCTGCGCAGCGGCAGCGAATCATTAATATTGTCCAACTCCACGATGAACTAGCTACTCGTACTATCGAGATGCTCTTTTTTTTTCATATTCTTATTCGCATGTCATAATATCACTCAAAACAATATCTAGCTAGGAGATGCTGAGCATGTTTGCATTGATATGCTAGTTACCAGCCTGATTAAATTGTCAGTTTTAAAGTTGGTGTTATTTATACCCCGTATTATAACATTGAAAAGTTGTTTTTTGACATGTAACAGCTCAATCTATTTGTACGTAGTTTAAGACAGTAAAAATGACAATATCGCTGATCGCAGGGACTCTATCACAGTAAGATGTAATTTTAATAGGTAGCTATATTTTTTTATATATAGTCCATTTGGTTAGGTATTTTAAAGAATGTAAATAATCTTGAAATGTCTTTTTATTAAAATATACACTTAATAAATCAATACCTTTGCAAATTACAAAATATTTATTTATAAATTATAAATTACATATTTTATTTGTAATTTGCAAAGGTATTGATTTATAACGTGTACCTATATTTCGATAAAAAGACATGTCAAGACTGTTTACATTCTTTTAAATACCGAAATAAATAAACTATAGGTAACTATATATATATATATATATATATATATATATATATATATATATATATATATATATAAATGTAAAGACAGTCGGAGCTTCGTCACAAAACTCTTATCTTATAAATCACTGACTGAAATGATGAGATCTCAGAGAAGGCATTACATCCGTTTCTTCTCCAATAAGAATATTACATCAAGATATGTTGGCCGTAGATACGACAATTCTTTCTCAGGTGCGATAATGATATATTTTAAGTAAAAATACAATGATATAATATATAGAGAAAGAGACTTACAGTTGGCAAGGTCCCCCGGACACACCTTGCAGCATCTCCCCGGTAGGAGCACCGGCTCATCACACGAGGGCACTGGGCATTCCTTTTTGATATTTCGGCAATGGACCTTCGCCACCAATCGCCGCTTCTTTTGCACCTGCGTAACATATTAATGTTAAAATTAATTATCTCAAATATCTCTTATGAATGAATTTAATCAGGTATGTATCAAACTGGTTTGTGATCAGCGACATTTTTTATGAATACAGTATGTACCTATATTATATTGATGGTTGCATTCGACTTGATAGCGTAATAATCTTTTACCTATACAATTGAGTTTATTTAGATTACAATATATTGAATGATATTACAATTCGTATAACAACTGACTATATATCATATGTCAAAATTAAAATGGAAAAAACAAAAAACAAACTATTCGTTAAATCATTTTTTTCATGACTAGTTAGTTGTTAGCTTTGTTGAAAAAAAACAAGTTTTTTTTCTATTTCAACTTGTAAGCGTCTAAAAAGAAACTTATTTGATTTTGAATCTGTATTGTAATATTTTTCTATTTCGCACTTGTTTCTGAGCAACGGGTTCCTAATCAATATCATAGACTAAACTTGTTACAAAAAAAATATATAACGCAATAACATCTTTTATAAAACGACAAAAGAAAAAAATATTGAGTATGTACAAGAAAAACTGTGCCATGATTGTAGTCGTTTCATTCAATTGAACAAGTTGTTCATAAATTGGCATTATCGCGAGATTTATCTTCTTACACACGCAAATGCGTACGTTATTTATTTATTTACTATAGGTGACGTTAAACGATTGTCCTTATTAAAGTGCAATCTTAGGAACATTGTTCCGATTAATGTTCAAAACAAACAAATGAATTACTTACGCGATATGCCCTGAATGAAAACAGCACATATTACATTTTTAAATTGAAATGAAGTGCAACAGATGAGTCAGATACGAGAGAAGATCAACTACACACAAAAGCTTTTATTGAAATGTGCGGGTTTATGCCCGTTTTTAATGTGTTGAGTTATACGGCTGTAGTAAGTATTAAAATTTGTTGTTATTGTATAAACCTAAACGTTGGCGAAATTTTACGACACCCGCAAATTTTTTGATAAGCAGTTAGTTCTTTGCCTATAAATACTTTTTTGTCACCCATTTTAGTCGATCAACAGCTTTGTCTATGACATTTTCATTCGTTTATATAAGTTTTTTCAGGGGTGAATGGGCATTCTTTTATAATTAAGTACAATAAACGCCTACGATAATATAATAATGATATCTCAGGTCGTAGGAATCAAAATTAAATAAAATCAATTGAGATGATTTTTTTTCTTATCTCCACCGGGGGTGTCTAGAGAATTTATGTCTTTCCCTGGCCCGGGAGACGGAAAAAAATATTACGTCTATAAAGCGGTTGTTAATTATGTATCGGTGATGACTGATGAATCATCTCATAATATCAATAGGCTAGGTCGTTTTACTAATTATTGTATCCGCTTTATTTTCTGTCTTCGTAAGTACAATCACATCTTTTCTTTTCGATGTAAGCTTAACTGGCTTTCTGTTGGTCAGCGCCGATGGCAGAGAATGCTTTAAACTCTTTTTTTTTCTATACTAAAGAATCCTTCCCTCCCCCATACATGAAAAACAAATTTAGCTTTTAGTCTGAAAGCCATATCTTTCTTTATTTCGCTCAATTTTATGACTTACTCTTTTACTATTTAGGTTACGCGACTTTGAAATGCCTTACCCGAAGACATCAAAATTTTTTTTAAATAGGTACCTTTTCCAGAAAGTTCACACGCACCTTTTTGCTAATTTGTTGCAGCAGAATTAATTATTATCATAAATTGTTTTATTTTATACTTGTGTTTATGTACGTACTTATATGAATGTATAGGTGTGTGTGTATTAATAATATGTATGTTTATAATAAAGTGTATCTTTAGGCGCCTATCGCTAATTAATTTATTTCTGTTTTTTCTAGGCTGACTGATAAAGACTGCATAAGCATTAAGCCCACCCTTTGTACTATTAGGGTCAATAAAGATTTATTAAAATAAAATAAATAAAGCATCAATTACATAAGTTCCTATATATTTACTCGACGATTGCATAATTAAAATTAAAGTAGCGTTTAGCTATTAGTTTACCCACAAACCACACAATTTTTTTTTAGGGATCTCTTATATAAAAAATTGGAAATATTTTGATGAGAGATTATATCGCAACAATGACGAAGATTTTCCTGTACATACCGGTGCACATTCGCATATAATGCAGTACATAACGCCAAATGGTGGTCCTAGGTCAGCATACCACATACTGCCAAGCTCTTTCGGTTGCTTGCCGAATTGGCATTCTGAAACAAGGAAAATCTTTATTAAATATCTATATACCTTTGTTATGTACGTACATATAAGTAATAAAATAGTAAAATTAGGTAATATTCCGAATTCAATTTCATGGTAAGTAAATTAAATCACACTACTAACTGAATCGACAAAAAAATCTATATAACTTTTGAACCTCATCACAAAATTTCACTAGAATCTGTTGAGAAATGCGAACTGTAGGCAGCCGGACAGCCCGACAAAAGGATCTTAATCCAATCTCGAAACTAAGACGCTTCGCTCGCTCGCTGTATAACGCAGTTAATAAAATGTATTCTTAAGGGATTAAAAACATAGGTAGCAATAAAAGTACAAGCACTACGCAATATTATATTCGCAAAAAAAGAAAGCGGGAAATCTGTGAAAGTTTTTTTATATAAGTCCTTTCTTTTTAGGGTTCCGTAGCCAAATGGCAAAAAACGCAACCCTTATGGATTCGTCATGTCTGTCTGTCTGTCTGTCCATCCGTATGTCACAGCCACTTTTTTGCGAAACTATACGAACTATACTGTTGAAACTTTGTAAGTAGATGTATTCTGTGCACTGCATTAAGAATTTCACACAAAAATAGAAAAAAAACAATAAATTTTGGGGTGCCCCAAACTTAGAACTGAAACTCAAATTTTTTTCATCAATCCCAAACTTGGAAAACTATGGGATATCTGTGGATAGGTCTTCAAAAATGATCTTTAAGTTTTTTATATAATTTTTTTTAAATCTGAATAGTTTGCGCCAGAGACACTTTCAAAGTGGTAAAATGTGTGTCCTGTAACTTATAAAATAAGAGAATTATAAAACTAAAAAAAATATATGATGTACATTACCATGAAAACTTCCGCCGAAAATTGGTTTGAACGAGTCTTTTTAGATTAAACCAAATTTCAATGTCGAAATATTATATGAAAACGACCTCATATAAATTATAAAAGTTTTATTAAAAAATATGTTGAAAATTTGAAATGTTGTCTGTCAATTACGTCATCAGCTGTCACGGGAAGAAAATACCAGGCGAAGTATATTATTATACCATGAACAAACTATAATTTTATAAAAAATACTCGTACTTATTGAAACTGTGATTGTTTAATTAGGTATTTTAATTCTTGCACATATTTATTTTATTTGTAGACGTCAATCACATTCCGTACCTATGTAGGTACCTCAATTCAATGTCTGGTCGACCAAAATACAGATTAAAAATGTTCCATGAACCCTTTTTCACAAATTTTTTTCGTACTTACACATTAAAGTGAATATATACATATATTCATAATATATATTTTTTTTTTATTTTATTTATAAATATATATAGGTATATTTATATATTATGTATATATGTATCAATATTTATTTCATAGGCTTGTTTTATTTTATTATAAGAAATAAATATATGTATTACATTAGGTGTAATATTATATAGGTATTGTATTGAAAATATTACAAGTTGGCTTGCCACACTTGCACCCCTATTCAAATCTGTAGGCAAATTGGTAGATAATGCATTAGCATTAAGTTTGAGCCATTGTAATCAATCCATAATAAGATTGTGAGCAATAAACTTTAAAGTAGTAAGTAAAGGCTCAAGGAAAGTACTATTTTAAATGAATCAAGTTTACATTGAAATAAGATTAAGATCGCATCTACTCCATTAAATTAGTATTCCGCCAGCTCGCAACTAATAAACAGAGTATTCATTAAATAATCTGTAATTCCAGATACACTATTCATTACGCTAGTGATTGATTTCATTCACGTCCGAGGCCTTATTATTCAAATTGAAATCCGCGAGTATATTAATTATGCTTTTTCCCTGGCATGCTATTACAGGATTAAGACTGAGAGGGATGCAACTGATGTCAATATTATATTAAAATTGCATTTGCGTATCGATGTAAATAAGTAGATTGCAAAAATAACGGTAGATCGATATATGTAGGTACTTGCGATATATAGGATAATCGATGATTAGTATTTTAGGTTTAGGGATAGTAGGTACAAAACATAATAAAATCACCATTTTTAGTTTGTGAGGAAGTATATCGCTCAGTAATTAGAAGTCAGGATGAAAATAAGATCAAACTAATACTATGCCTAATCCCCTCAAATATGCCTAATTTAGATTGATATATAATTTATTTGTTTTCTGAACATTATAGTTAACATATACTGGGTACCTTCCTAAGTGTACCAAGACTTCATCTTTGGAACATTTTGACAACAAAATGTTGAACCTTTTTTTAATATTAATATAAGTAAAATACTTTTGTTGCTTTATGAAAATAGTGTTACTAAAACTCCAAATATATTTCTCACTCTCATCTTAGCGTTCCTAGTTCGATTTTTTTTTCACAAAATATCGATATTATTGCACGAGATGATTTCCCGACGTTCCCGTTATGTCACACAACACAACCTACGAAATTTTCGTATTAATGCGCTAGGTATTTCTAGGTAAATATCAACATAAAATGGTTTATAATATTATGTATACAGTACGTAAGTAAAATCTTGTTATAATACCTATAGAATGGTTCTTTAAGACGAAGTGGTAGGTAAAGTGGCGCCCTCATTTGAAATAAATTGTTTAAAACTAAATATGGTGATAATTAAACATTTTATTTGTATAAATGTCTAGAATGACATTTAAACTGTTTTATGAATAACCTTTGAAATTATTACTAATAGTCCGTCTGGTTTTAAAACTGTTTTTTGCCAAAAGTGGCCACTTTTGGCGAAAAACAGTTTTAAAACTAGACGGACTACCAATATTACTTTCAAATGTTATTCATAAAATAGTCTAAAGGTCTTTCCAGACATTGATACAAATCAAATTTTTAATTATCACCATATTTAGTTTTAAACAATTTATTTCAAATGAGGGCGCCACTTTAGCTACCACTTCGTTTTAAATTACAGAATAATAAATATATTTCTGTAGCAAGACAGCCCGTTTGATGTTCAAACTAAAGTTTAAGTACTTTTGATGTTCAAACTAAAGGTTAAGTACTTTTTAACTTTTGGCGAAAAACAGTTTTAAAACCAGAAGGACTAATAGTAATAATTCCAAAGGTTATTCATAAAACAGTTTAAATGTCTTTCTAGACATTTATACAAATAAAATATTTAATTATCACCATATTTAGTTTTAAACAATTTATTTCAAATGAGGGCGCCACTTCAGCTACCACTTCGTCTTAATCTGTTTTATACCTACAGCATACTTATACCTGACAAAGAATAAATAAATTGATCGGTTTACTTAGATCTTACCTACAGTAGCCATACCAACCACCATTTTCGTCTTCTTCTGAATAAATACATCTTAATACCGTTTTAAAAAAGGTATTTAGGTATTTATTTGCTTAGGTATTTATTTGCTTAATTGTGAGCGTGCTTTTTTACTTCATATATTCTCATTTAAAAATAATGCACTCGCTTGTTATATTTTTCATACTAATTGACATCATGACATCCAATTGGTGCGATCCCATAACCTGTGTATTTTTTGCTATCTAATACTTTAAATGGGAAATTCTTATATATTTCTTGGCCAGATCGTGGAATTGATCATTTAATGATGTGGTTGACCATTTCATAAAGTGGTTGCATTTTATGATATGGCCAGCTAAAACTAAGTGTATTGTATAAACGTCAACGTTTGTTCATTTAACGAGAACCTCGTTTTCCTGGTGTATTTAATAGAGAAAAGCTCAGTACCTTAGGTACTTTAGTAAATATGTAGTAAGAATATAAGTACTTACAAATTACAATTGTAATTAGACGTGCAAGTTAATTTCCTCATAAAGAAACATTCGAGTATCCTTTACATCATTAGTGGAATGTTCAAAGTTTAATGGAATAGGGTATTAGCAGTTCCGATAACAAAAAAAACACGTGTAAGTATGGGTTATAGATAATCCAAAGGAAAGAACTTACGAGTTTTAATCTCTTCCAAACAAACTTTACCTAACCCAATCTTCTCCTGCCGTGTACCTCAATGGCAGTAACTTTAATTTTCTACACGCACCGGCCCCTATTTTTGATAAGAATAAGCGCAAGCACTTTACTGCTACTTAAATTCTACTACCTTATTATAGTCAGACAAGGACTACTTATCAGCTTAACACAGGACCTTCGAATTTTACTGACGGTACATACCTACTTATATATCTGGAGTTTATATCTTTGACTAACTTTACATCGATATGTACGAAAACATATATATTCTGATAGAGTTTCTGAACTTTATCGGATCTCTCGGGGTACAGTCATTTTTATTAATAAAAGAAAACTGTGGGAAATCTATAAAAAGTGAGTAAGTGCCTAATAAGTCGAATGTGAAAACCGATGCTCATTTACATGTTAAGAAATAATATACTTTCACCTGTTAACGATATCTAACGTGCCCAAGACAATCGTTTAACTATTGTTTTTAATTCATCTACAGGTAAGGGCTCTTAGGTATTTCTCGAATACAACTGATGAGGAGAATGGTTGTACAAATGTACATATACTCGGTCTTTGCTATCCCTTAGTAGCAGCGCAGTGCATCGGTTAACAAGTTGCATTTACATACCGCACTCGAGAGCGTTCTTCTAAAAATAAGCCTGCCAGAACAAAAATTCCGCCCGAGACTTGTCCCATCACCATTGTATGATGTGACCGCACCTCTTTATTTTCAGGATCATTATACATTAAGACATAATTAACAGACAATAATGCTATTTTCTACGGATAATTCTTTTATAACTACGTTGATTACGCACAGGTAATAAGATATATACGTAATAAAAGCTTTCATTTCTTATTGAAAAATTTATAATCGTGAAAATAGGAAAGTGCGATGTACAAAACGAAAACAGTAATATATTTTCTCCGTCGTAAATAAAGATGATTTGACGGTGGTTCTTTAAATAGCAACATGAATTTTATGTGCTATAAACATAATTTTTCTTATACATAAAAAAAAACTTAAAATTAGAATTTTTTATCGTATCAAATAAAGTAACATAAAAAGACTCTTATACAGTCATCAATGGAATTAATAGGCAATTGGAAGCGTTCGAACGGCCACCGATTAGGTGTCGTAGATAGATTCGCTATCAGATGCCTCGGCCGATAAGGTGGCCCGGTCTCTATAAATAGACAGTGCTGGCTTTAGAGTCAGACGATTCGGTAGTTACCGAGGGACAATGGATCCCAAAGGGGCGCACTAGTTGGTAAAAAGCCGGCTCTCCCAAACACTTCACTTACACCACATTTGCTTACTATCGTGTGCAGTATACGCACTACCCTAAGGCTCAATTTACACTGCGGCATAATCAAAGCGAAGCAACTTTTTGGATTTAATATACATTCGTATTCAGTTTTCATCCCTTGTGCTTTTCTTTTTATTTTATAATCCCACGCGATTAACTAAAGCCTATTTAAGAATAAAGACATAATTTTTCATGATGAAAATATATTTATCAACAATTCAAATGTATTATATTTACTTTGATCTTTCTCTCACCATTAGGCGTATCCGGATACTGTTTTAAAACATGCGAAAATGGTGGGGGGGCGGTAACCATAGACCCATCTGGGGCTTTTGGGGCGCTAAGGCCAGCACTGTAAGTAAATAGGCGTCAGTGTTATCTGCCTCTCGTAACTATTTAATTAACCTCACTTCGAGTCCTGATAAACAACGCGACATGTTGCGTGAGAACATATTGATATTTATGTCAATATATCACTTCATATTTGAAGTCCTTAAACTTGTTTTTTTTCTGTGTCATTACTTTAGAATGAAAAAAAAACGGGTCAGAATGTAGCGCATGTATATCGTGCTCTTAAAACCCTAACACCACTTTTATATTCTATTGTATTGATTTATAGGTATTATTTGTAGTTATAAGTAAGATTGCTTACTTAGTGAGGTTCAATTTCATTACTGCTCAAGATCCTATATCACATGCAACTAATATAGTTGGCACAGTGCAATGCGCCCTTGCGTATATTGGCGCCCGTCACCCATAATAAGGAAGGAGGGTGGCTGCGGCGCCGGCGTCGCAATCAGGATGCAACAATCATCACTTCAGACCGACACCCAGCTTATTGCATATTGATAAGGTACTTCAGCAATTTCCGTATAATGACTGGCTACGGCCTATTCCTACTTATTCTCTTTACATCCATACTTTCCCAGTAACGGTGCCAAGAAAGCGTCATCTCTGACACTCCCGCTCAATCTTGACTGCGTGACCGTTGCCAGATTTGTTCTCCACACCTATTTCACGCGGACATTCGACGCTTCTTTTTAGATACGAAAAACATTTCAAAATATAATCTCTGACACGATTTAGGCATATAAAGAGAGGCGGGACATCTCGTAACCTTCTCTCGTTTTCTCGGAAACGTTGGCGCTGGGCCAGAATCGCTTCGCGAGAGAAATGGAGTATTGGCGACGGCCTTCTTATGCTTCTTTCACTATCTGTTTATGGCATTCGTACCCAAAGTGTTGTTTACACAAACTTTTATATTTGCTTCAAAGTTTTCAGAAACATAGCCCTATGCTTCGTTGATGCGCATCTTGATCTAGTTTATATTTTCGTCGCTATCTAAATGTTCTATAAATAGAGCATACAATTTGTAATTTCCGAAGCGTGGTGCGCAAGTCCCACGGCTACGGCTGTGTCATAGATCACGATAAATATGAATTATATGTCAAACGGGCAGAAGTACATTGGGCTCGTATGGATGCATTGAAGCGTCACTATATACGATAAATCCTTTACATAAAAGGCCTGTAAGGGGCGAGTGCCATATTTCAGTGCGCGTGGGCTGGGCATAAATCGTTCACTCCGAATTAGCCATAAGCGGGATATTTTGACATCGGTCGAGCATCGCGATGGCTAGCTTACGCTCGTGACTTGAGTTTGGTCTCGAGCGTCATGAATCGAAGCCAAGGAGATTATCTGTCTGATGTAGTAACCGCACGTGACGATTCTTTTGATCTGTCCGTTGAATACAAAAAGTTGACGGGTCTGTGCGATGCGGCTTAAACTGTGAGTTGTAGCTGTGAGTCATAGCTGTTGTAGTAGCGATGTCTGACGTATTCGCCGTAGGCATTGCGTGACGCGGATTAAGCGATTCAGATCAATCATTCTATTTTTCCAATTAACACGCCTCTAACCGTCTCTATGCTAAAATTGTAGTGGCATCGCGTGATTATTATCTTCGGAGGATTGCCAAATCAAATATTTTGTGACAATTATTTTATTATATCTGCAGCCTACGAATGAAACATTGTTGCAAAGAACACTCATACTAATAAAATAAAGCTTTTAACGATCACTTTGAAATAAACTATTATAAAGATAGCTTTGAAATGTTTGTTTGTAATGGATTCTTGAAACCTAGGTGCATGCTCGAATATTTAGGTACAGTTATTAATACAATGCATATGCACAAGGGTTCTAAAATAACTGAGTATAGCAATGCGTACAATACACATTTGACGAGGAAATATTTTTGTGTACCATGTACAATGCGACACAAATAAGTTGAACAAAAATGGCGGACTTCAAAGCAATTTCGTATAAATTCCCGGCACGTAGGTTAAACCAAAATGGCGGTTATTAGCGCAGGTATAAATAATGCCATTTTTGTACAACTTATTTGTGTCGCATTGTACGACCCGACAATTTTTATAAAAAACATCATGGTAAAATAGAAAAATGAACTCAAATAAGCATGTTAAGCAGAAGTCAAAAGTATGAACATGAATGACGATGGCACTTACACTTATTACATTTGAATGGCATACATGACTATGTTTCTTTGCTTATTCTTTCAGAATTTAGAAATACAAGGGTAGCCTATTTTGGGTCCAGTTCGGACCATGATTCTTAACAAACTTTCTTTTTTTAAAAACCTCGACTCATAACATGTTAGAAGTAAAGCCGTGAATAATATCTTTTTAAGGAATGATATCTCGCTTGCCGTCGGTTAAAACATGTTAGTATTAATACATAATTTTGTAAACATTTTCACTCCTGTAACCCATTCAGTGTAGGAGCAAGAACTCGTTTGTTTAAAAATAATAATAAGAGGTATTTATAATGTCAAAAATTTGGCACTGACGGTGTGATACAAATGTGCCTATATTTTTTGTTTGTACTTAAGGTTGAGCAGAAGAGAAAGCCATGGCATGAGGTCCACCAGTAGTATATTTGTTAATTATTCAATAGTAGTAATGTATTTAATGAGACTATGTACCCAAAGCTTGAATAATAGATAACGCATGTAGCGTAATTCGTACACGATGGATCATAAACAATAAATAAATAAAATATAATAAATATGCAGAAATATAAACAAAGAAACCATATATATTTGCGCCATTCGCCGTGAAGACTATAGGGTCCTGGGGTGTGGAGTCACGTCAACTGTTTAGAGAGGTCTCCACACGTTTGATCGACTTCTTTGGGTACCCAAGAGATGGTACGCATTTCGGCCAAAGGCTTAGCCTGGTCATACAACGCGGAAATGCCGCCAGCCTCTTGCCCGTTGACGGTAGCGACTTGGGAACGATTTTTTTTTATATAAATTATTCTTTTTATTTTTAGTATTAGTTTTTAATTTATAGTACAGAGCTTAATTATTATTTCGTTTTATGTTGCTTTTTAGTTTAATTTTAGTGTGATAATATTTTTTTATTTGTTTGATGGCAATAGGAAGTTACATTTCATTAATGATAAATCTTTTTAAAAACGAGAAATAAACGAATATACCGCATCCGAAGTTTCCTAAATCTGCGTATTGGCTCAGGTGTGTGAGCTGCGGAGCGTATTATGTAAAGCGCGGTATCAAGTGTCACCGACAGGTGTCTATGCGTCGCTAATAAGAATTATTAGCGTCTGATCACCCAAATCAGTGGCTTCATCGGTGCCAGTATTATTTTTTATTAAATAACCTGGTCTATGGTCTCCGTGGATTAATACGTCTTATACAAATCATATTAATATAAAAAGTAAAATTGTTTTATGCCATCACAGGTAATATCAGCGTCTGATTAATCACCCGTAACACTGACATTTTCAGTGCTAATATGAATATTTATATTAATTTGGTCTATAATAGTCAAAGAGCCCTAAAAATGCTTCGATTTTATCGTATCAATTTACCTCGCAAAATAATAAACTATCGAAAAATTGTGATCTGATCGACACGGTTACATTTCTTTTTTATCGACTTGCTGACGACTCGCACGCAATATTATTCGGACACACTGTCCGAATTGCATTTTTTTTACTTTTAATATTTTTTCACTGACAATTCGGACACCAATAAAGAAAAATTGTTTTGTACAGTCAGAAAGAAATTTCCGACGATACTTTAAAAGACAAAAGCTGTAAAAATTCAGTTTTTCAATCAATTAATGTAACTGTTGTCTAAATATTTTTTATGTGATTTTAGGGAATACAAGATCAAAGCTTATAAACATCAATAAGACCTCTCCAACCCGTCTGGTCAGCGAGGAGAGTGCAGGCCAAGTCCACTGGCTGCTCTGGCTAAGTATGGCTCTGGCAGTACGGAGAGGGTCGTGCTCCTGCAGTGAAGATAAAAAGACCTGATGATGATTTTTTTTCAACATTAAAGTACATGTCCAAGTATGTCCACAAAGCAATTTATTAAAGCCACTTTAAAATATTTTTTCATCTGGTAACGCTTTTTTTCACATATTTAAAACTTTTTCTATCTGACTGTACTAAATTTTATGATGTCCGAATTGTCATTGAAAAAATATTAAAATTAAAATGTGACAATTCGGACTGAGTGTCCGAATAATATCGTGTCCGAGTCGTCAGCAAGTCTTTTTATCAGCTGAATTTTTTTATGTCTATGTATTTTTTTATAAATGTCCTTGATATGAATTCCCCCGTCTTGTCTTGCCATAGTAGTCCACAACTACGTAAACGTAAAAATCTTTACCTCAGATTTAGATTTTTTAGAAATTAGAGAATCAGTTTAAATAGGACCTAATGGGTATTGTACTTTGAGCCCTCTAGGCCTCAAATATATCTTACACCGCCCTTAACCCCGGAAGCCTTTAAAACATATAATAACACTCATGTATATTATATTATTTTTTCAAAATTAAAAACCGACTTCAACCCCAAACTACACAACCGTTTTTGATAATATTTTATAGGACAACCTGACAAGTATACCCTTTTAAACTAAAAAAGAATTTTACAAATCGTAACAGGCGTCGTTGAATAATCGGTGAACATGCAAAAAAAAAAAGATCGCATCGAATTAATAACCTACTTCTTTTTGAAATCGGTTAAAAATAACCGCTCGTAGGCCGTGGATAGAAAACTCGTCGGAAGACCACAAATGCCACATTAACAATTAACTTACGTTTTATTAGATACACCTTTTTTATTTAAACCTTTTACTGGTATACACATGAAACACAGAAATAATCTGGCATTTGATGCTCAGTCATAAAACGGCCTATTACATTGATAACATCAGCAAGATTTGAGATGTCGCGACAGGCAGGCGTCGTCGGCTAAATAATACTCATATACCTACTTATCTCTCATATATAATGATTTATTATTATTGTTCATTTGCGGCTCCTCTTCAAGACAAATTATAATGTTTTATAGTTAAATTTCTACGTTATTTGATAGAGTTAAACTACTTTGCAAAATTCTTTGCTTTATTGTTTTTACCTTATTTATGACTTATGTAAAATTAAATCATGTTTTTAGCAGGTTGCCTTATAAAATGAACATTGACAAGACAAAAGTTATCTATTTAGAGGGCCTATGCTCAATAATTCTATACGAAATTCGAACGACGATCGAAGACATAACCATGTGGATAAGCTCATTGAAGTGACAATGGATAGAACACATAGCACGAATAACCCATAGCCTGTAGCGGCAAGCGGAGCGTAGACCACCCACTAGGTGATCGGATGTCCTTAACAAGGTTGCAAAAAAACACTGGATGCTGGGAGCTTCCAAAAGGGGGTTTTAGAACTATTTGGGGACGACTATGACAAGCAGTGGTCTTCTAGTGGCTGCTATGACGATGATAATGAATATAATGTCTATCTTGCTATAGTAACTACTGTAACTTATTTTGGATATAGGTGTTCCTACAAGTGACCTTAATAAACTTAAACAAACCTTATATAAAATGTTTACGGAAAATTTGGACATAAAACAAGAACTTCGTCCATACTCGTATAAGTAAATCTGTTTGAGTTGCACCGCTACAGACAGATACACATAAAGGTTAGAACATCCCATTTTTGAATCAGGTGTTACCATTTTATTTAAGCATAAATATTAATTCAGATATGGTTTGTCTTTCAGAGAATATGGTGGCAAGTATCTAAGTCGCTGAGAGTCATGTTAGTTTTATGATTTTTGCGAGAGTAAAATGAGTGTAGGTAAATAACAAAAAATTGTAATTCATTGAAAGTATTTATTGTTATTTTGCACACGTGCAATTTTGAAACCTACTTGTTAGGCAGTAATGCATTTATTTGCACAACTGATTAATTTATATGCCACTGACACGCGGCTGATTCACAGCGTCCTACTTATGCTAAAGTATGCACTGTTTCTTCTGCTGCGATCACAGATACGCTTCGTATGAATGCTATTGATAAGCAGTTTAGTCCATCTTTCATACTTACGTAAGTGCTAAACGCTGCGACAGTCAAGAGCACATCAAACACCAGTCCCACGAATGACCCAGCTGGTAACTTGGATTTTTTTTTATATGGCTGTCTATTATAAAATGTATATTATATATATCGTTGAGTTAGTATTAAATAATTCAAGTTTAAACCTTCTTTGAGGCTCGACCAATCAGTATGTCCTTTTCTATGTATTTATTTTGAATTTTTGTTTTGATGACTCTGACGCCAGTCTGACTTTTATCCAATTATATTTAGTAAATTACGAGTGTCAAATTGTAAAAATTAAACACAATAAATCCATAGAGCAACACGAAACTTCATGGAAAATAAATCAGACTTTGAAGGCAGTCTAAGAAAAAAATAACTTTTGCCAAAAACATTCAACATTTCATAATATACTTAATTATTAAAAAACAGTGTTTCTTTCGTATGATGACACGCTGTTTGTGGACCACACCTTGTAACTTCAGTAGCACTAGTCTAAATAATATTATATTTGATCATCATATGTTTTTTACTCTTTATTTATTTTTGAAACATTGAATAACAATTAAACAATTTTCTTTCCATCTAAAAGAGTTAGCCGAGACATTCAAACAATACAGATTTCAAACAACTTCAATCAACATATTGGTTGCGAAGGTAACTTTTGAACCTACCTTCGTTAATGAAAGTTTGACGAAATATGTACCGCAAGTACCTGCAGCAACTACACGGAATAAAAGGCAAGACAAGGTTGACGACACCGGCGCCACTCGGACAGCCTTCCTGTTCACCTAAAATGTATTATGACTACTTGACACATCTTTTTCATATTTTAGAATACGCACACTCAAGTCAATGAGAATGTACCTATGGACGTGCATTTTTTTTAAGTTGGCAAAGTAATTGCCGGTGTTTGAATTTTTTTCTGGCTGCTCTGTTCTTTTAATATTAATTTTCCAAAACATCCAAAAGGTTTTTATGTTACTTGGAAGGGACATCTACAATTTAATCACATAAACCAAGTCTCCGTTTTGAAAATTATCAGGTATTCACTCACTGTTTCACGGAATAATTAACATTGTTTACATATTAAAATCAGTAAAATATTTAAATATACCAAACATTTGTAATGTGAACGGTTTTAATATACCTAAAGACCAAATCAATACAACTTTAGGCCTCAGTAGAAGACCTAAAGAGGCCAGCTAGGCGCCATGCGCCACGGAGACAAGAGCAGTAAAACTGGTAGAGCAAGCAATTTCGGGCCTCAACGTTCATGATCATTTATTTATTAATTTTGGGTTTTACCGATATTTTATCAAATGAGTGAGAATCTATCTCCAATGTACTGAAAGTTTTTTTTCTTTTTTCAAAATCGTTATGGTCACCATTTCCTCTATATTTTTCTCGCAATTTCATTTATTTTATGTTTTATTGTGCCAAAAAATGAAATATGAAGGCAAAAATACCCATTCTCGGTCCAAAATTAAAACCGATAGTAAAACAATATTTTTTTCATATGAGTAAATTTCATGCCTCTGAATATATTTTTTTTCCTAAATAATTTGATTGTAAGTTGTCCTGGTTGTCCTGATAGCATCAGCAAAATCAGATCGAAGGTATATCATTTCATTTCAGCAAGGAAAAATCTATAATTAAAAACACTAATTATAATTAAACACGAAAAGAATACAGCATGTGTAGGCTCATTGAAAATCAAAACATAGTTGTAAACATAGAGAGGCGGCACCGCTCGGATACTATATGTCTTTGTATTAATAGAGTCTCGTTTCCTTTAACTTTTATTTATTATTGTAGACTTCATTGACGGGGGCCGGCGCCTGCTTGTCGCAATAGTGACTGGTTCTTCTCGTTCTATATGTCCATAATTTTACTTATATATGTTATACCAGTGTACCCTGATTAAAATGCAAGAAGGCGGCGTAAAGGCCGTTTACATTGTCGAACCAATTAGTAATAATCAACCAAACCATAAAAATCATACAAATCATTCTGTTTCCTTATTAAGCGTGTCTGTTAACCGCCGGTGTGTTCTTTATTCACTTTTAATTTTGGAAGACGTATATTGTGGCAGGTTTACGAGGTGTAGACAGTTTAAGTAGTAGGTACAAGGTACTCTTAAATCAACACTCAGTGCCTTATTCGGAGGAGTCGCCCAGACAGTCGCATGCGACATAGACAAACCGTGTGCGATTATAAACAGATAGAATGGAACAGATATTACTGAATGCGATACAGTCAACAGCAAACAGTGGAAGAGAGCCAAGAAGCTACACAAAAATATCGCATAAAATTTATTAAATATAATTCTACGAATGTTTGAGAAGTGAGAGCATCATACAGTTGCACATCATAAAAACAAACCCACAAAATATTCCTCGAGCGAACGTTGCCGTCAGCGCAAATTTAATGTGCGATGCATGTGTTTTACGGAAAACAGCATATGAGGACCGCTGAATAGTCAAAAAAAAGAGAAGCTATTAGTTTGTCTGCAATAATATTAAACGACCATTACGTTATGTAAGCAGCGATAAAAACTCAGAGCAGACTGCAGTCCGGTCTCTGAAAGTTTCGTTTATAGAATGGAAATCGAAAATATGCCGGTTTATGTCTGGATTGAGCTTTACAAAGACATAAATAATAACGCCTCAAGTCATAAATATGTAATATCAAGTCGATGTTTTAAGATTATTACTGTTATTGATACAAATTGCTAGGATTTGTTGTAATATGTCATTGGTTGATTCAGTAAAATTAAATCAAAGTATACGATCGGTATTGTTTCCTGGATATTTATGATAACTATCATCTTTAACACTTTACTGTAATGTAAATTTGTAACCGGACACAATAGAAGCTAAGATAACTACGAATCGCATTTAATACAATCCATTAAAACTATGACAGGTACAATAATATGTTCGTGGTGATCTTGATTTATAAAGTAAGTATGAGAACTTTTTTTGCTGTCAAATGGGAAGAGATTGATGAGTACAAACGTACTTAATTAAATATTTAGTCTATGTGCTTGGTTCAACATCTTTAAAATTATAAAAAGAAGGACCTCAAAACAATGAGCAAATGGAGACATATCCTTTCATTTCTCTCAAAGTAATGGACTTATATACTATGATTAGGTACCTATCAATTTTCGACAATCATTCGAAAGATATTTGTACATATTTTTGTTTATAAATATAACATATTTTTATAAATTATCATGAAGTTATATTGTTTCTATAAAAATATTAAAAGTAATAATTTAAATCAGCCTGCAAACACATGGCTTCAAGTTCGCCTTTTATGCGTGTAAAGAAGTTAAATTGAAAATGCTTACAAAATAAAAAGAAAATATATAAAAACAGGCATTACAAATTAACCCTATGTTCCCATCTCACCTTCCGCCCACGCCGACGCATGCCTACATGGGTACGCCTACTCGAATTAAATGCCGCCTTACCACCCAACAGAGTTATCAATCAAACAACCAGAATGCAAATTTTAATTGTGCTTCGCCATCGCTGTCGCCAGATATTATGATGGCAATTTATTTGCAGAACGAGAGACGCTGGGCGGAGCTGCAGGTTGCACAATACCAAAAGGTAATCTTTGTAGTACTTATCATTGCAATGCCGTATAGTGGCTAAAATTAAAGGTCTAATTTAAAATCTATGTCGGTAGAGCGCATTAAAATGCGCTCTACCGACATAGATTTATATATAAAACGCTCCTGTACTACTATTTATAACTTTTTTATCACAATCGGCTTATGGTAATAATAATCTGAACTTTTCCTGTTTTGGAATCCGTCAAAAAGGTTTAAGATAGACCAATACGTTCGAGTAAGTAGATTATACATACACATATGCGATTACCATTTAATTTAATTAAACAAAGTATGTCATTGTTTACGGTTAATTCGAAGAATTCGTATCTGTCGAGGATGAGCTGAAAAGTCCCGAGACGCCTCTCAATCAATGTCATTCATATTTGTACCTATAATTATTTATATTGTTATCATAGATGTAACAATGTCTGTCCGTATCCGTATACGTACTGACGGTCAAATAATTCCAAGAACAACTTTGTCAAATGAAAACGATATCTTTTGTTTATGTCTTCTGTGTCCGTGTCTTTAAAACGTTTGAGGGTATAAACATTAACATGTAAAGAAAGAAAAAAAAAACACTATAATACCTGTCTTCTCTCACGTACCACGTACGTGAGTTTTATTCCAAATAGCACTAAATTGTATCATTTTCAAATGATTTGTTAGTATTTCTTATCGATTAAAATTAGCTTCATAGAATGTAACCGTATATCCGGTATTCCTTCTGTATGTACATTTGTTGTGGTAGGGCGTACGCACAGCACAGGGTGTGAGACTGCCAGACTGCCAATTATGAATAACTAGCTCTACTACTATGTTAATACTTGAGATTTTTCCTCAGCGATTTCACCGGCGAGTACTCATTAATGGTTTTGTGGCTCCGTTATCAGCCGTAGAAAGCCTATCAACAGGTTCACTTAGTTGCATTTACGCAAGTGTCAGGATTGACATTGTAATGACACTATGACGGCGCATTGATAAACAGACCGACCGACGCGTCAAAACTGCTGTAATTTTGTAATGCTTAACCAAATATATTAAAACGAGAATGGCACACTCGGTCCACGATACTGAAAAGTTTTGTCCAAGAAACATATAGCAAAGTTTTTGATAATAAGATTAACTTTCATATTAGATATGGAAAAAGTTGTGTCTTCCATGCAACCTGATCAATGATCTATGGACATAGTCGTCTAGAATTTGACCAACGGAATGAGTGTTAAATCTATTGTCTTTTAGCTATAAACCTGCACTATTATTAAATTTGTTGAATTCCCATTTTCCATCATGAACCCGTCATTTTTGTCATTCGAACTTTGGCGGTGTATACCACATAAAGTCTCTAAATGGATTTTACAAAATTGGTACATACACAGACTACCTATGTGGCTCTGTATCACTGTATGTAGGATCCCGATTGGTTTGAAATTTTGAAGTTGGCTGATGGAAATGCGTAGTCCATGCTTATAAAACATAAGAATATTATTGGCATTGCAAAAAAGATGACTTCATCTCGTAAGTATGAATAAATAAGTAATTACCGCGTACGAATAAGTACAACATAACGTGGAACATACTTTATAAAAGTCACGATATCCGCAAGTAAACTCCTAAGCACGATCGGCTCACTCTACATTTTTCCTGAGTTATTAAATACATTAAATGTAATGCAAAAGGTAATGCCAATTAATTTAATGAATAAAGTGGTTAGACTGGTAGCAATCGCGTTATGTCTTATAACAGGTGAGCCTATTTACATAGTGTATCAAATGAAATAAAGTAAAGAGAAAACTAGTTTGCATTAGGTTTTATTCGTACGCTGTTGGGTACGAATGCCGAGTCGGTTATAAAAACGACGAAAATAGTGACACTAAAAAACGTCTGAAAAGAAATTCTCAGACGGCGAAGACATATTTCGCTGCACATTTTACTGGCAAAAATATTGTGGAGCATCGCCTCCGAGACATAAACACAGCACCGCCGCGCGAGGTATGTTGGAAACTTGAACTTTCATGTCAATGGTTTCAGCGCGTGCTGAAGCGAGGTGCGACGGCGCGGCGCTCGGCCCCGTTTCCTGGGCTAAATATAATTTCACTTGATCATTTAATTATATGGAGATTAATGGGCGGGAGGAGATGCCAACATTTACGTTAATAAACAGTACAATATGGCGTGAAACGTTTACTATGAGGCGACGGACTGTTTATATTGACAGTTTACGAATCTATATCTAAGCAATAAAACACAATTTTTTTACTAATAATAAATAAACTTTAAATTATTAAAATGCTTTATTAGTTAAATATAAAGTAACTTCGCTCGCTTATTTATTTTAATTAATAAAAAATCTATATTTTTGACGTCACACTAGGACCCTAGACTAGTCTCAAAATTGTGACCAACTGTGTCAATGAAGAGGTGAGGGATTGATGGTTCCTTATACTTAATTTGCTCTTTTTTCTAAAGAAAATAATTTTAGAATCTTTAGAAAAAAATAAACCTGCAGTGCTGTACAACAAATTAAACGACCTCTAAAGTATTCTAAACTATCGATAGGTTACTAGGTAATCTTACAATAGCGTGGAAATATAAACGGGAGTTGAACCATACAAGAAATTAATAAAGATATAAAGTAGTACTAATTAATATTTTAGTTAACTCAAATTAAATACAGAACAATAGATAAAATAAATATTTCAATAAAACCTTACTTGATTATTTATTATTATTTTTATTTGCCAATCTTGTCACTCAAAGATAGCCTGTAAGAGATTACCTTGGCGATAAGCCTACTTGTTGTACAACTAGTTTACACATTCAAATGTTATTTTTATGTGTTTTGGTGCAATAAATTGTTTTTTTACTTACTTACTAACCTAACCTACCCAGATTAAAAGAAAACTATTATCTTAAAAATAAAACATTATATTATTTTAAAGAATATCGCTAAGGCCGCAGGACAGAATGCCTAAGAGGCTGATGGCATTGCCAGTCTGGCCTGTTGTATGGCCAGACTTAATTTTTGGGCAAAATGCGCATCAGGTCTTAGGACCCCAGAAGCGCTGGCTAGGCGTGTGGAGATTTCTTTAAAAATTTGAAGCGCTTCTATACCCCAAGTAGTAATTAACATGTACATAGTTTAATTAAGTAACGATTACGTATAATTATTTTTCTTTCTGTCCCATTGGGGATAAAGACGTGATAATACCTATGTATAAATATTAAAATCCTAAGCTTCCCATGAACTTTTTGTCAAACATTTATGCAACATTGTAATAATAAGTTTTGGCAGAGATGTTTGACTAATCCATAAATCTATCATGTTTTGACTTTGGACTCTATTAAAATCCTAACTTAGTACCTACTTACTTATTATTAAAATATTCCACGTTTGAACAAGTAGGTATCAGCTCCTTGAATTCGTCGAATGTAATAATGAATGAACTAGTACTATTAATTAAATAATTAATTTAGAACGGCGTAGTAAATAATCTGTTTGTATCTAAATCCACTGGAAATGTAGATATTTAGCTAAATACTAATGGGATGCAATCGCTGGAGCGTGATAGTAATTAATTAACTAATCATACTTGCAACCAATCTAATATTAACTAAGTAAGTCGTAGCTACGAGAATTTCATCGCATTAGATATGGTTTGTTAGTACCAAAATTAGACCACATAGTTTCAAAACGCTTCGAAAGCATACTAACAGAATACATTTCAATATTGTGTAAACTAACTACTCAAACACGCCAATAAAAAAGGGGAAAATACATTGATTTAGGTAAATTTAATTTAATCATATTACTTGTATTAGGTATTAATACGGTAAGCATATTAGAAATGGCTCCACTTGAGGTTCATATTTTAGTGCCTAAATACGAATTAGGTATCTTGGTTTCAATAAATTAATGCAGAAAAATACTCAGATGAGTATCATTTTGAATTTTGACGGTCCCATTTTCGCAAAAACAATAGTTTAATAAATACTGATCTGCACGACGTTTTTAGGATTCCGTAACCAAAAGGCAAAAAACTGAACCCTTATGGATTCGTCATGTCTGTCTGTCCGTCCGTAAGTCACAGCCACTTTTTCTCGAAACAATAAGAACTATACTGTTGAAACTTGGTAAGTAGATGTATTCTGTGAACCGCATTAAGATTTTCACACAAAAATAGAAATAAAATGAAAATTTTTGAGTTTTATTTCTAAGTATGGGGGTTTCCCATAATTAGAACTGAAACTCAATTTTTTTTTATCAAACCCAAACCTGTGTGTTAAAAATTTATAGTAAAGATCATCAAAAATGATATTGAGGTTTATAATATTTCTTTTTCTAAACTAAATAGTTTGCGCGAGAGACACTTCCATAGTGGTGAAATGTGTGTCCCCCCCCCCCTTGTAACTTCTAAAATAAGAGAATGATAAACCTAAAAAAATGTACATTACCATGCAAACTTCCATCGGAAATTGGTTTGAACGACATCTAGTAAGTAGTTTTCTTTAACACGTTTATTAAAACATCGATTGAAGTTACAACGAACTACAAGAACTTTTATATTATGTTACTTGCTGCTACGGAAACCTTCGTGGGTGAGTCCGCGTTTGGCCGCTTGTTTATATGCAAGTTTTTTTTAATTTAATATTTAATTCAGTTTCTAGTTTAGTTATCTTTTATTATTGTTTTGTTTTCCCAGTTACAATGAAACATATTAATAAAAGAATAACAGAAAATAATAGCGCAGGGCAATGGGCGTAATAAATTATTTCCAAAGATAGTAAAATGTATGAACCTCCATTTAAGATACTCGACATTTTTGCATGACAAGTCAAACTAGTTGTAAAGTAAATAGGAATAGAAGTTACGACTTAGGTATATTGAATTTACATTTAGTCTCGATAATAAGGAGCAGGCTTTCGCCAGAATATCAACAAGTTCTATACGTAATGTTTACCACAGTAAATATGTAATTATTAGCGACTGGATTATATGCACCATTAAACGCTTGAAATGTGCATGAAAATTGCAAAGACTATTTAAATATGCAACATTATTTTATTAAAATAGGTAGTTATTGTCTTCATTATTTGTTGTTATTATTCAAAAATACATAAGTACAATAAAAATATTGACAGCAAATTAACAATTATCACGAGATTTTAGGTACAACAGATAAAAATAGACTAAATGTGAAAATGCATATAATTCGGTATTCAATAATTACATACCATACCAGCTTTGAAAACTTAACTCTAATTAAATTATGGTACTCGTACCTAACTGCCAGGCCCCTCCGAAAGCAAATTTGAAAGCGTTTACTAATTTCACCATCCTTTAATATAAACAAAAATTAATGTTAATATATGTCTATACGTTCTGAGTCTGCGTATCTATAATGTTTTTTTAACTGTGTAGCTAGTATATTAATAGTAATAGCACGAAAATACTTAAGTGCCGCAACAGACGGGACGCAACTTGCGTCGCGTAAAAGCTAGAGATGGGCAGTGGACAGTACTCAATCTACCCATTTGAGTATTTACTCACTAGATTTAATAAATAGAGTAAATAGGTTATTTTAACATCAAATTACGTCTTTGCACACCTCCCAGCAAAAAATGATAATTAGTCAAAGAAGCCTACTTTCAGTGTATGATTAGTATGATATTTTCATATATTTTAACGTCGCATTTAACGTTTACCGACATTTTAAGCATATTATGGCGTATGCACACACTTTCCAACAAGAATTGCAAGTGTATACTAGATTTAAGTTTCAAAATTGTCATGAAAACATGAAATAATGAATATGAATATAAATATGAGTCGCAACTCATATAAATCAATCTACTCACCAAATGGACAAATTAGGATATTTATCGGGTATTTACTTAATCTACTGAGTAAATATTCAAATGGGTTGATTAAGTATATATGCAACTCCCATCACTAGCTGTTACGCGGCGCAACTTGCGCCCCGTCTGTTACGGCCCTAAAAGTTTTGATTCTTCATGCTGGTCTGGGAGAAAAGAAAAGAATTTATAACGTACCAGTTGTTTTTTTTCTCGCGCAGATAATGGAAGCCGATCGAGGGAATGGGCGGAATTTGAATCGTGTCAATAGGCGATGCAAATAGCAAACCATTACTTTTCTAATTTCCCATTTACACATTTATGCCCACCAAACGTGGTCTTTGAGTGGCTCTATTTACCTCTTCAGGGATAAACACGTGATTGTGTATCTGTACTTTTGCGAGTCCAGCGGGCATAAAGTCCATTGTTGGACATAGGCCTTCCCCAAGGATTTCCATAATTTAATACAGCTCAACTATTAAAAATGTATATAATCGTCAATTAAATATTTAATCGGGTGCTAGCCTATTTTCGCCAAATGATCCAAATACATAGTAACGATAAGTTTTATCAATTCGCACTAGGAAATGAAGGTGAGATATGGAATGATTTATGAATAGTACTGATAAAATCATACATAAATTATATTGCTTATTATAAATGCGAAAGTTTGTAGGAATGTCTGGTTGTATGGATGTGTGTTCCGCTTTCACGCTGAAACAGCTAAACGAATTGGAATGAAATCAGCATGTAGATAGCTTATTACCTCGATTAACATATATAATAATTTTATCCCGGGAAAATTTGAGGTTCTCATGGGAAAAATAAGATATCAGAACATACGAGAAAACTTAAATACAGACGTACTCGAGTTTTATATATGTTAGATATGCACTTTAAATAGTAACACTAATGTGTTATAAATTTTATTTTGTGTCATTAATAGATTGTAATTTATTTTTATTCAAGATAAAACTTAAGGAGAACGTACAGTACGCTTTAGGAATGCAGTCATAATCTCCCGTACTAAATGTATGAGAAATTATGACTCCATTTTTGAAGCCTGACCGTATATACATGTATAAATAAAAGTTCCTATACCTATCTACGCAATCGCAATAAGTATTTACTTCATACAATGTCAACATAACCGTAGTTATTTGCTATTAATGATTAATTTAAAACTATGACAACTATTTAACGTCATATAACGTTGCTTGTTAGAAAAACCAGAAGCATAAGTGACGTCACATGTCATAATTATTTATATTCAGCGGTTATATATTCTCTAATATAGTATTAACTTATTTATACGGTAGTAGGTGAAAGCCGTAATTTAATTTAATGTAATTAAAAATAAAGTTAATATACAGTATAATTTGAGAAAAGCGGCAAAAGAGGCGGCTGCTAGCGTCGGCTAAAAGGGTTATTTATACGTGTTTTGGTGACAGACCGCCTGTGACCGCCCTAATTTAAATTTAAATTTGGAACCCGGATTTTAATCCTTTATTCACGGTTTCAAATAAGTATACTTTTTACTATATTTCATTTGACAATTTGTAATTAAATTAATAAAAAGAAAATAACTTAACCCTATGGATCGACAACATCGAATAGATCACGGGTTGAACGTGGATGAGAAAAGCGCAAACAGCTTTATGGAAATACGAGGTTTATCAAATAAATACATTGCTTAGCGAAAAGGTCGCCTTTTTAGGGTTCCGTAGTAAACAAGGAACCCTTATAGTTTCGCCATGTCTGTCTGACTGTCTGTCCGTCCGCGGCTTTACTCAGCGACTATAAATACTGGAAAGCTGTAATTTGGTACAGGTATGTATATAAATTATGCGGAAAAAGTGATAAAATAAAATATTGAAAAAAAAAATTTGTTAGGTTGCTCCCATACAAGTAAAGTAGGAGTTAATTTTTATCCTCGACTAACCCATCCTGTGGGGTATTGTTGAATAGGTCTTTCAAAAATATTGTGAGCTTGCAAACATCGTTTTTCGATTTAGGGACCCGTTTCTGAATATTTGGTTTAAAGTGAAAATTTTTGTTAGAGTCAAGTTCCCCCCCCCCCCCCCTTCTATCTGCTAAACGGTTATATATGGACACGTGAAAAAAATAACAGCTATAGTAAATATAACGAAATTTAAAGGAAAACTATCAGAGCTAAGTAGGGTTTACAAATTAAAAAGATATAGTCGATCAACTTAAAAAATGTAATCGAAAAAGGAAAATTTCATACAAATTCAATAGAAAATTAGTTTTTAGTCGTTTTTAGAGACATAGACTCAAAGCTGGCATTCGTAACTATGGAACCCTACACTGCGCGTGGCCCGACACGCACTTGGCCAATTTTTTAAGGGTATTGTTATGTATTTTTTCTACTGTTATCTGTCTTTTAAATGGTCCCGAACACTAATATAAGAACATAGATTATATGATTTCAGAAAAGTCTATAGTCTATTCCTAATATAATAGCACGTGTGTCGTTATTTCGCCAAAACGATACTCCTAGCCATAGACCTATAACTTTTTTTCTTTAGATCTACCATACTGCCAACATAATAAAATCGTTATTTTAACGTATGGTGCCATTTTTTAAACGAGGAGTCACTGAACAAACGGTTTTTTGTAAGAAAAACATTCGTTTAAGTGACTCCATGTTTCAAAAATGGCACTTTTGTCACTAGGAAGACGTCAATAAAAAAAATTGTGTCATCTCAATTTATTTACGACGATCTTCTTTTTGTTAAATCTAGGTCAAATAGTTTCAAGAAAAATTATGATGTTCAAAGATTCAAATGTTTATTCAGTAATTAGACCTATACAGACACTTTTACACGTCAATAAGTATAATATAATTTACGTTACGTAAAACGTTACGTAAAAAAGGATATTAAAATATAAATATTTTTAAAGAAAAGCCAATACCAAGAGCAATTCTTTATAACGACCACTGCTGAGAAGAAACGCCGAAAGAAACTCATTTTACAAGTATTGGTCGCCTACTTGCCAGAAGGGCTTTGTCATATTATTATTATTGTCTTTTAATTAATAAATACTTATAATTTAATACAATGTTGATCTAAGCGCACGGTAGTGCGCAAGCCAAAATGTATTGGAATCCCACCAAAACCATACCTGTTAAAAAGGGGACCAAGTTCCTATCAGTTAATTGTTCGCCTATAAAAGGGTTGAAATCCAATCCAATGGCAAGTTTAGATGCACTTTAAAAATATCTTAAATTATAATACTTCAAAATTTGAACTTGGCAGGTTTTCGAACTGTACGTAACACTTGATTAATTGTATAACTAAATTTATTTAATTAACCTATATAATTAAATTAACCTATTTATATAATTAAATTAACCTGTGTCAAATATATGCGTATGTGTCAAAATAATGAGAGGAGAGACGAAAGAATATTTGGCGAGTGACTTTAAGGTAATTAATACATTAATTAATTATGTAATATATAGTAAAAATGTCAGCAATAATTTTAATCATTAAAAATTATAGAGAGCAGTAAAAACGCGTGTTTACGTATTCACTCCTACCCGCCGTAAAAATGTGTCAACATTGTATTAAGTTATAAGTATTAATAATAATATGGCAAAACTCTTTTGGCGAATAGGCAACCAATACTGTGAAAATGAGTTTCTTTCCAGCACAAGTCGTTGCGAAGGGCGCGTTATCGGTAGCTTTTCTTTAAAAATCTATTTAATTTTAATATACACTACACGTTACATAAGTTATACCTTTTAACGTGTAAATGGGCCTGTAAAGGTCTTATTACTAAATAAACGTTAGAAGTTTGATTGCAAAGCTAAATTAGTTTCGCAATGCGCACAACCAACATGGACTATACGCAGTCGTGTAAAGATTAGAAATTAATGACCTCGGCATTGTCATTATAAATTTTTGAAAATTTTACGACTCATGGTTATGTTCACTTTCCACTAGACTTTCATTATCGCGAGTGCATCAAGCCCGTCGCAACAATTACTTTCTTGGTTCACATCCGCGGTGTCGAGTTTCCCTGGGCAGCTGTGGGCCAACGGCGGATCCAGCTTTAGTTCCAGGGGGGAGGGACATAGTCGTGCTCAAGTCACAAAAAGTTATAATTTAATTTTTATAACCATAGATAGAAGTAACTAGGTATTTAATTAATGTATGTAGTACTTACTGTACTCAAAAATACCTATATTTACATAGGTATTACCCATCGGGTACGTTTTTAAGGACGTGATGAAGTACCAATCCGGTTTGACGATCTTCAATAATTGCAGCTCTAGGCTACGATTTGATTTTTCGTAACGTAGAGAAAGATCTTTCCGCTGTCGCTACACTAACAGGTAGTGTACACTACCATGTAGCCATAATACACTTAATATTACAATTTAAAATAAGGTCAGAACATACCGCAGTCGATACTGCGGTATGTACTGACTCCGCTGCCACTTCACTGTGAACGCGAAGTGGCAGCGGAGTCGAGACGAACCCAGCCCAGGGAGAGGGTCATGACCCCTGGATCCGCCCTTGCTGTGGGCACGGCACGCTGCGCTGTCCGGTCTCGTGAGGGTGCCCCTCGACGCAGTCGCTGGGGGGGGAGCACTGATGACCTGACAGGCCCGGTTCGTGTGCAATGTTTAGCTCGCGGGTGGCTATACATTACAAGATCATAGGCAAGATCTGAAAACAACGATGTAATCTCGAAATGCTAATCGCGAATAATTTTCTAGTTAACACACCTACACACATGGTATAGTTTAATTTATAATGGTTAATCACTTTTTTTCTTGTATTATTATTTTAATGACCGCATAAAAATTCCATTATTCATAAAACTAACTATGGAAATTGTGACGCTGGATTTGTAAAAGGCTCGGAAGAAAATAGTGTTACTTACATTGTATCACAAGCAAAAAAAAAATGGTTGCAGAGTAACTAGTGTCTACTGATTATCTTATATGCGGCTTTCTTAATTCATATAAAGCTTTAAATGCAGTCTAAATAAAACAGAAGTAAAATTGCTACGCCAATTGAAGTACAAGCAGCAGACTGAGTGGCACCCAAAACGCCACCTACGCGGCAAATTAGCGTATCAAGCAAAGTTAATCAGGCGCGGTTTACGGCAGTGTAGGTGTGAAAATTCAGCGTGGAAATCCGTAGAAATGAGTCTGAGAGGCGTGCAAGGAATGGGCAGACTAGTGGCCTGGGCGCGGCGGCGCAGTCCCGACCCTGGTGCGACTGCTGACGTGAGGGATTTGAATACAATGCCGTGATAGCTCAGGGCCGCCTGCACGCATGCATAATCCCCATCCTTTATTCAAAATTTGCCACATTCTCCCTGCGATACATCTACGAGCCTGTTAACAATGCGCCGACGCGCTGAGCGATTTTCATACCAATTGGCCTTCAATTGCAATTAATAATCTGTCGGCTGTCGAGCCCGGAGTTATTGACTTCGTGCGTATTCCTTCCATTAAGGCTTAACGATCGATCTCCAAGGCTACATTCCCGCGACCTGCCAGCCAGCGTCTAGTTGCAAGCTGCATATCACAATAAAGTTTCTGTAACTGTGGTGAGCGGCTAACACGAACGTCGGCATAAACATGTCTGGTATGAAGATAAACTCGCTGTTGAATAATTTGAAATATTATCACGGCTGGAGTGGTGACGGTGGGTGTCACCGCGGGCTGCGCCCACTCGACTCAGGCACAGCCCTGTGCCCCTTAGCAAATCGTACTCTCAATGAGCAGCGAAGTCAATACCATACCGATTTGTGAACAAAAATACTGCATATGTTTTAGCATAGATCTACATGTTTATATATGATAATCAAATAATTAAAAGATGCTCAACAGTTCTTAAAATCTGTGATTTTTTTACTTTTTATCCTTGTAAAAAGAAATAAAAATAGATAAATCTTTTTAATTTTGAATAACTACTATTTTACTTTTCTAACCACAAACTAGAAAAAAATGACTACACAAAACAAATAATAATTTTAGTAATTAGGTTTTAGCGTTTATCTATACATACATACATACTCGTATTATATCGCCGGTTCTTCATGTGGGTAGGCAGGGGCTACCTATGAGTTATTATGACCCATGCAAACGTTTATACATTTATCCGATGATAACATTTAAACTGATTTTGATACGGTTTTCATAATCGTTTTACTTTCAGAAATTTTTCATTCATTAAACGGAACCGTGCAAAGCCTATGTGAGCTGCTTATTACTAATAATCAACCACGTTATTTTTTTAACAACCAATGCTAATTACCTTTTGCAAACAACACAGATCCGCTTTGCTCCGGGCACTGTGTGACTTTAGTACATAAATTAATTCTGTGAGTGTGCCATCTTTGACGAACGCTATCGCGGCTACAGCAGACTTTGTTTGCTGTGACGTTGGTGATAAGTTTACATAAAGCTTTTAGATGTCGCGGCTCTTGACGACGCGTAAATGTTTATTTCAGTCGCAGGCTTTCGTAAGTCGGGGCTCTGTCGACACCTTTTAAAATAACTGCTTGTATGAGGTTGCCAAAATTTATTTAGTATTCTTGTGTACCTATAGGGAAATAAAATAATATTGATGAAAATGTGCAGGGTTTTGCTGTCTCAGACTACCCTTATATGTCTTTGTATTCTTATGATGTTCGCTCCTCTTCTCTTTTCCTGCGCAGATCGTAAAAGCTGATAGAAAGTGGGTGAAAATATAGTGCCATGTCAATAGGCGATTCGATTACCTAGTAGCCCGTCTTGTAGCTCTAGGCTCTGTTTATAACATAAGGAATACGTCAATAATAAATATGTTAACAAACAAAAATTCTATTTGATTAACTAGCTTCTCAACTTCCAAAGCACGGAGGATTTTCCCTCTAATCCGCACTCAACATCAAACATGAACAGCCGTGTCACAGAACTCCTAGTAAATAAATCAATCTATAAGTATTGCACTATCCTAGCTTACAATATCGGCGAGCAAAAACAGTAGACAATGGAAAGAGGCGATCAGGCCACGTCCTCGATACCGCGCCGTTGATGCCTATTTGGGGAGAGGAAGCCCTATTTGGAAGGCTGCGTTTCGAGTCGCGGTCCGTATCTCGAGACTGGTCGACAGCCGTCAGCGTCCGACCTTATTTATTGCCGTTTTGCAGTTCATCATCGTTGACACCCGCGTGCCTTATTGATCGCATATTAACACACATACGGTTATTTTGTAATCAAGTGTTAATTGATACTTGTATTTGGTTAAAGAAAACTCGGAAATATTATAAATTATAAATATGTACGTTGAATGCGCGTGCTTTATATTGTTACTCTTAGGAATGGAGGAATTCGGTATTTAGGAATGGAAAGGCTGCATCTTTATGTGCCCATTTTGTCATTTTTTCTTTCCTCAGACATTAGATATAATTATGTGTCTTACACACAAAATATTTTTGTGATTGTCAGTAGTAAATTACCTAAATGTTTCCTGTTTTATTTCCGGAAATCGTTACTCTCACTTCTAATCCTTACATTTATTTCGGTTGCTGTAAAATTAAAATTTATTGACGTTATTCACTATCAAATTGGTACAATACTGTAACGTCGTGTCTCCGTGACCCAAATCTAATGGCTATTTCGGAATATTTAAAGCCACATTTATCGTTAAAACTCAATTATCCAAATAGCCGACGTTGTTAAACCAACACACATCAGATCTTAATGGGTTTGCCGTCTTTTTTGTTTTATAATTACTTAAATAGTTTAGATGGTTACATAACTTTTTGTTTCTTGTGACAAATCAAAAAAACGTATCTACTGTTCGACAGAATGGATCACTTTCTCAACAGAACTTATATGAAATGTGGTTTTCTTAATTTATCGAAATCTGAATCTAACAAAGTCCAAGTCAACGATTATTTATTTATCTTTGGAAATTTGAATCACTTGATAATTGGCATTTTTCTTTCGCTTGATTTCTTAATAGATAGTTGTTGACATCAGATCATTTACTTACAACTAAGTTTACTGCCGCCTCCTAAGCGCAAGTACAGAAGAAACGGTAACAAACTGTACTACAGCATTATCTCCAAAAACGTCAACTTACAAATTATACTGATATTAAAATTAGATTGGTGGGCTGAGAATACATTGTTATGTCATAATTATTAATTAAGCATGATGTCAAATTTAAAATTAATGTCATTTGTAAATAAAGTACATGTACCGATTGTACTCAAATTATGACATTTGTAAATGTACAAATAAAGCTCCCTCTTAAAGGTTTGTATAATTGTTTCTTTACATAAACTTAATATTTTTCTATCTAGCATATTAAGGACCAATTCAGGCTATTTATTATAAAACTTTATATAGTTCCCCTTAAACGATTTACTGACTGTTTTCAACCTATATTATGGGGTAACTAAATTATTTATATTACGTAAGTTTTTACCCGTAAAATCGCCTGTTTTTATTAAATAAGGCAATATTTTTTCTTACATAAATGATATTTATAAATATGTACTGGGATGGTACAGTGAGTATATATATATATATATATATATATATATATATATATATATATATATATATATATTTATATATTTTTATTATTGTTTAGGTAGTCTCTCGATCCTAAATCGCAAACAAAACGAATTGTCCTTTTTTGTAAAATAAAAATAGTCTGTATATCAGCTGCACTCCCCCATAGCAGAATCCCGTAGGACATCAGACTATGAAAGTACCTAAGTTAACTAGTCTAGCTGTTGCTACATTGTCAATTTGTCAATTGTCTGATTCTTAGAAGAATAGCGTAAGCCGCTGAGCTAAGCCTATTAGCGAGTTTAGAAATATGGACATCCCATTGAAGTTTTGTATCTACTGTGATTCCCAAGAAAGTAGTAATATATCAACGATATGTAATTTTTGACCGTCCAGTACCACATCAAAATTGGCCTGCCTCACGTTAGGAAGACTAAATCTAATGCATTGGGTCTAGTTTGCATTCAACAGAAGGTTATTGGCTGAAAACCGATTAAAACAAAAAAGGTTGGCGAGTAAAAATATTATCCAAAGTGTTCTCAGACAATGCCACCAATATCCGAAAGGTGACTGCAGCTTAGAGTTTGTTAAATAGTCTGTTTAAAATATTCGAATATTCTTAATACCTCAGCTTCTAAAAATAGACACACCGAGAAAACTATAGTTAGGTGCTTCAATTGCGTCAGTGCAATAAATGCTCAAAAGTCATGATGATCTCAAAGGCCGTAAAGCCATAGATTATTATTTTGTTGCTTTGACGCTATGTAGCATTAGCACTTCTCATGTCATCACATTAAGTGTGACTTTGGCCATAACACAGTAATAAAACTAATATCCAAGAGCTGGATAGACGGAAAACAAAGTTGGTTCCGCAGATGTTGTAATTTACATAAGCGATACTTTTTTTTTAAGGTAAACGCGTCAACGGAAAATCTACAACTAGCTAGGCTGATCTGAATTTAACTATATAGCAAGGTTTTGGGAGTATCATGCATAAGGTGACTAGACTGACTAGCTTGAATAATCATGTTAAGAGATCGCTTTTTTCTAGTAGTGGTATTATTAGCGTTAGCACAATATAACATCAGATTTGTAAATGATTTTGAAAGATCTGACTCCACAAAGTGGAATAGACCAGTAAAAACTCATATGAGCATTTTTCTTTTTAAGATTTTTTTAAATGCAAGACTAACTAGCATAGCCTTCCATTTCATACTACCATTTGTAATACAACAATGAAGAAAATATTTTGTTATTTGTCTTCGATACCCTTAAAATCGTTCAAGAAAATAGTAAGACCAAGAATAGGTTACTTTCATCGCTTCCAGATATAAAATGCTGTGGAATTTTAATTTAACCGTACTTTTAAATTACAAAAACAACGCATGTTATAAAAGAATGTGATGAAAATAAGCAAACAAAGATTAGATATTTATTTCAGGATGACGCTATATTTACTGCCAGACAGAAATGAGTGACTCACGCGTGCGAATTTTTCTGATTTATTCGCGATACTTATTTTGTCTATAGCAACGACATTTCATTTCATTATTATTGTGATATTTTTATAAGATATTATCGGCCCGCCCGGCTTTACACAGATAGGTATGCGAAGCTACAGCTACATAAAGCCGAAAGCGATAGTGTGTAATACGAAATTGCCTATTCAATGAAAATCATCAAAATATTACATCCCATATGATTACGTTTCTATGAAAAAGTAAAAAATCTTTTATTCGTATTTCCAGGTAGTTCAAAATCACGAACTGCCTTTAAGGAGTACGAGTATTAAGCTTTTCTTTAACTTCCTGTAGGTTTGTTAAAGAAGGGCTCTCATTAGGAGCCATCTTAGAAACAGTGATGTCAGGCGGGGTGGTACTTATAGAGATGACTGCGCCCGTCGGCACGATAATGTATTTTAGGCCCAGTTGGAATGCATCAAACGGCAAACACCTATAAACTGAATACAATGTGGCGCCCATACCTATACGTCATCGCATACTATTTTGTTGTGACCAAATTACCCTGTCTCTACCGTTCTCTACATTCCGTTCTAATACCAAATACCTCGTAAAATGTCTGAGCATTCGCGTAAAATGTGCTAGAAAATTTATGAACTAACATACATTATGTCGTTAAAAATCACGCAGATTTTGAAACGAATTATTCTGCCTCTGAAACATCATTTCTAAAGCGGGCAATCTATTCTTATACTATACAGAGGGTGATTCTGAAGCGTTTTATCATGTCTTGCTACTAAATCTTTCAGGTTATCTGGCAGAGCAAAGAAAATCGTAGAATGTGCCAACGACTTTACTCCATGCAGATTTTAGAGCTGGATCAAAGGAATAACGTAAACCTTGTGATTATCCAAAATAAGCAAGGGGCCTAACCTATCACTGTTCTTATTTGGGTCGGTATCTAGTTTCTTAGACCGTTCTTACTTATAAGGATCGTGTAAAAAAATGCTGTATAAAAACCTTCTTACTAACTAAGATTTTATTTTAAATACGAGTGATGTATAAATGCAATAAACATAAAATCTTTCTTGGAAAGTTATTAAAGTAATTTACCTGTCAATTCCAATGATTGTTTATTTATGTTAACAAAAAAATTTAATTTCCGTCGTAACGTAAAATCTTATCATTACTTAGCATATTATTGTTGTGATCGATTACTTGGAAATCCACACATATCTCATAAGTGTGAGGTTGCCGTGGCATTGACATTTTGACAGATTGTTTCGTTTACAGCCAATGATAAAGAAATCTGACGATGTAATAACAGTTCGATGTAACTCTGCATAAACGCACTATTGTATTGTAAAACACTTTATTCTCTGGCGCTTTTTCTACAGGTTACTCTGTAAGTTCTACTTTTGAAACATATTAAACGTTATTTACGTTTTAGCTTAAAACTTAAAATATTGTGACGTGTTATTATACGTGTAGAAATTATCACTATATACAACATGATAAAAAAGCTAAGTCAAGTACTCTGTGGCTAAGTCCACGACGGTATCTCTGCGATATCTCGGCATATGACAAGCAACACGAGCACATGTAGGCGCCACCTTCGCGTGCCGCTTAAAATTGCCCTTTAAAAAGTATCCCGCAGTGTAATTAGTTCTCAGAGTAAAGCCTGTTTTACACAAGCCGACTAAAATGGGACAAGTGTTTGTGGTACCAATGACATTCGTTGTACATATGTGAGCATTACTTAAAGACTTGCTTTTATGTGTTTCTTATGTATGAAAAATTGAGGAGATTTAGAAGCAAACAGTGTGACGCATGGCAGGCCAGTGAAATGGAATAAAGATAAAGATAAATTTATTTTGCTAAACATGAGTCACAAGCAAGATATTTACATTTAAGTTCATCCAATCATGTTTTACCATCACAGGTGTGAAAATTTTCAGAGAGGCTGTCTATCATAATACTAGAAAAATATACCACTTATAATGAATCTATCAATCTACCATAATATAATACACTACTTACTAATATCAAAGTTATTACAAATTATCAGATAAAAAATCTTTTACACTATAATAACAATTTTCAGTCATCAATAACTTAAATGTTTTCTTAAATAAATTTAAATTTAGATCTTTATATTGTTTCGGTATTTGATTATATATCTTTGGTGCCATACATACTTCACTATCTTGCAATAAAGCAGTTTTAGATGCATGCAGACACAAATTATCACAATATAACTCACGACGGTTTCTTTTCACTACATCAGATAAACTAGGAAAGAGATGAGAATTAGTCTTTACAAATATTACTACTTTCATTATATGTGACGGGAGTGTTAGAATTTTATGTTTTTTTTTGTACACAACTATCTGTGGGATGCACCAAGTAGCGTCTTGAGATCTTTTGTGTCAGTTATCAGCGATATAATTAATTTACTTACAATATTTACGTCGCCTCTAGTTGCCTGGCTTAGGCACATGTTTTGAAAACTCTCAAAAGAAAAACTATTCATGACAATATGGATAAATGGGCGGAGAAATTCCAGATCCTCTAGAGTCTTCTTTCGAAACTGCAACAGGCGTGTGAGCAGATGGGCTTAAAAACTTTAGAAAACTTTCTCTAACAGTAGACAAGACACCGGACAGTCCCTTATCGGTATAAGATTTATCTGGTGGTGTAACAAGCCTTTTAGGGCGCTGAAATAAAACCACGCGTATCCCACGGCCCCCGGCGCCTCGTGACTTCTCTCACGGATTCATCACGAAATTTTACATTCAGACTGCATCTTATTAAGTGTTATGAAAGGCTCGGTAAGTGACAAAACCATTTAAGGAGAGGCGGGCGCCCTTTCGCAGACCGCGGCTCTCAAAGCGGTATGTATTAGTTCGGAACTCACCGAACGAGTCTATAAAGACATAAAATCTTTATTTTTTTTTAAGTTCAAAGTTGCAAGTTCTACAATTCAATACAGGACATAATTATCTTAAAACTTGTATAGTTATATATCTTATTAAGGCAGTCACGTTTTATTATTACCGGAAAATCTTTTCTTTTTTCATATTTTAGCGCCGAGCAATAAACAATTAATGAGCTCCGCAGGTAGTTCTATAAGCCTCAAACACAGATCTGTGATTCTACTTTTTCCAAATCTACGCTCTCAAATATTGCTCAAATTTCAGCTTGTCGAATTGAAAACTTTAGTTTTCTGCAATAAATGGTCCAAATAAATCATACAAAACCACTGTTGAATATATCTGTATTTGTAAGCTAAACCTAGTCTTGAAATACTGCAATATTGACTCATCGCGAGAATCAAACAAGAATCGACTTGAAGCGGTAGTTGAATCACAAGATTAATCAGCGCCAATCACTCCCCTCCGAGACATAAATAGGAAAGCGCAGTCCTCGGGGCACTATTATCATGTCAGAAACAGTAGGTTTTATCTCTCAATTTAGTGATAATTTCACAAGACAAGCAGGCGGCGAAGTCTCGTGCGGGAGGTCTTGCTGCACTCCCAAGGCACCACTAATTGCAAGTCGCCTCAAGAACGCTGATCGATAACTCGATAATGTACTTAAGGCTTCGACAACTCACTTTATACAAGACTTTATCTACACCCATGATGTGAATCCTCTATAAAAGTTTCTGAAACCAGGTTCAGTGTTGTAAAAACTTTAAGTAAATTCATGATAAGTTAAATTGCTGAGTATCTAATACATACAAACAAATTGTGTATAGGTTATAACATAATTATTTATTAAAACTTAAATTATGTTATTACCGAACAAAAATGGCGGGATACAACGTGAATTCGAATTCGTAGAAGTTTAGGTAGTAAGTAGTGTAAGAATTCATAAAGATACCATGAATTGAGTAGTAAGAATTTGGCTGTTTGATGAGTAAGAAAGGGATAATTACATTTAGTACAACATTGTAACATTCGTTTGGGTGATATTATGGTTATTGTGACACTGGTTGTTTAATGTTGACAATACATGTAAACTTACTGTTTTAGAAAGTTTTATAGAGGATTTAGTAGGTGTTGATAAATAATGTAACACAGCTTATTAGAGCTTCTTAAATCTGACTTATCAATCAATAAATCAAAAGATACTACTATAATATTTATAATTCAGACAATTCAGTACAAACATTCCTGTCAGTTCTTTTTCTAGTGTTTGAAAACAGCCACAGCGTTAACGTTATCGCTTATAGTCAAAATCTTCGCAGACTATCGTCCCCTTAATGCCGGTTTGTGTCGGCTCGAAACGTTTCATTTTGTGTCGACGACACGCCGAAATAATGATCGTTTCACTTCGATCTGACTGATTAAGAGTGGTTAAAAAGGCTCTACTCGACGCTGTTATTAACGCTGCCATTTACGAAACTGCGTAGTTTGCGTTAAATTATTCAGCTTGGCCGGTGTCTTTTTATAAAAGGATGTCGGTTATAGTATTTCTATTATCAAAATTTGTGCTTAAAAAAGAAATCCGTGTGACAAAATGTACATGAAACTCTAGTCCAGATACAAATAAAGAATTACAAGCAAAATGAGTATTTAATCAATCAACTTGATCAAGTTATTGCAGAAAAGAAAGTTATTTTCCTGTTTTTATTTCCGCGTACTATTCTGAGAAAGGCTCAGTCACACAAAATGAACATCCTTATTAATTACCTATAATTCATGTAAGACTTCTATTTGGTGCTTTAGAGACAGCCTAAGTTCCGTTTACAGATTTAAGATCCGTTGTTGCTGTAAATATACTTGAACTCTCTTTACTTTTAAAATAAATCAATTTCCGATGTTTGCGTTAGGATTGAATAAATTGTGTGAGTAATGAGAAGCTAGTGTTGTTACTGGTGGGGCCCGAATGGCAGCTCATCGGCATTCGACGAAGGCGCCGTTTAAGATCGATTTGATAGCAGGCGCGAGCACTGCGTGCCTTCACGCCGGCCCTTTTGTCCGACAACCCTTTATGCATCACGACGAAAACTTACATTTATCCTGAGGAAAATTAGTTCCGTGATTTGACCTGTGTAGGACGGACACTCAAGATGAAAGCTGAAAATTATGAAAATGTAGAAAGTTTACTTTAAATCTTCCTGCCTTAGACCGCCTGTATGCCACTCCGCAAGTTCTGGGTTCGATCCAAAATCAGCAGCCATGGCGAGATGGAAAATGTACTTTTCCAAATCTTCCTAGATTTGGGGTGTTAATCCTTTTCCCTATGTATTCATCATTATTATATAGCCTTATTGAGTTAGTATCCCATATAAAGCTAACTTTAGAGCTAGTTCCAATCTGTGTGATTCGTTCTTTATATTTATCAATATATTTATATTTGTTGACCACATAAAATGTAGGTGGTACAAGTGAAGCGATATGTACATAAGTAAAACAAAACTATTTTCTCTATGCAAACCCAAATTCAAATATATCTTTATTATTATAAGATATTTATAATAACTCTTTTTAATCGTCACTTTGTTTTTTTGCACAATTGTTGATGTCAAATGGTCCTACAGCTACAGCTAACAAACATTCATTTTGAGGTGACAAGGCAAGTTATGTTTTTCTTAAGAGATAAGTGTTTGATAACTCTTCATAACTAAATACTTAGCAGAAAATCATTCCAGTTATTTGCATAATTTATAAAACAAGCTTAATATGAATAATAAATGCACACAACTTTGCTACATTGGTTTTTTTATGTGCACTAAGAAAAGCTTAAAAATAACATCTTCATACTCGCCGACTACATTAGCTTATGTAAATGCGATCCTACTTTATAAACACTTCAAGACAAGCCTTCTAAGTTGACGACGTAAATAGACGGCAAAAAGAAAACAAAATATGGAAAATTGCAGCGGGCGTTGTGGAGAGGCGCGGAGACCTCACGGGGACGTTTTGCGGCGCAACTGCACACAAATTGCAACCAGTTGCATAACATGCATTATTTAAGCTCGACAACCTTATAAGAAAGTAATAACGTGATAGAGACTGCGTATGTCGCATATGGTGAGTCAGCGGGCGCATTGACCCCGCTCTGCCGACTATTCCTCTGCCGCCCAGCCGCAAACGATGCAACCATGGGCTACATTTCTTCATTCAAATTAACTTGGGACAGAGACACATTACTCATATTTGCAATTAATTTATAATTCTCCTTTTTTCACCCTAATTCGTTCATTAAAGATCCCTACTACATTTTTTGATATTTCAGTAATGATTATACTTTCTTACCGGCAAACCTACTTTTGCGTCTTTGTCGGCCGCCTTCAAAACTGTTACATCGAAACCAATTGCGAATGTGTTAAAATTATCTAATCACAGGATTATGTATGGTCCAGTGTAATTTAACTGTCTTATCGAATAAGCTTCGAGACGTTTCTATTTGAATTTTGGTCACAAATACAGAGCAGCTATTGCAGCCATCAAAATAATAAGAGCCTTATGGTCTTTACAGGTACGTATATATGTAGTGTTCGTCCTTATGCTGTTTTGCAAATGCAAGATAAAATTCTAAATTGAAAAACATGTCGTAGCATCAAGAAAAACGTTTACAGAATTTGCGGAATTTAAATTACATCCGATTCTTGACTTTTATTTAATTTCCCGACAAGCTTTGCCTTTAGCAATAAATATAGCCGACATAAAAGTCTTATATCGCGGTCAAATCGGCATTTTTTCACCCGGGCAAAAACGCCGAAAAGGCAAAAAACACGCCAGATAAATATCGTGTTATGCGCATGTTATCTTTCATCGGGACCGATTTCATTTTCAATAAAGTATTTTCGAGCGTAATTAAATGATATTTATTTGCGTAGCCACCTGCGGACGCATTTATTCAGTCGTCTATTTCAATGTTTCAGAAGGAAAGTGATTCATCAAGTGAACGCAAATAAAAACCAGTTTTGATGCTTATTTGACATTTGGCTAACTTGCATAACATTCAGGTAACTTTACTTACGTTTTTCAGTTTTCTCACAGCACAGTGTTTACTTACATTGAAATCAAAGAAAATTTATATATATTTCATTGCATAATTAGATGATGACCTGGAGATAATAAGTTATCCAGTCAATGGGCGTCCTTAATTTACCTTAATGTTTTATATTTATAAAACATAAAGGTAAATTGTATGATCATTATTAGCGACACTATCTTTGGACGTTGTGTTTCAGAAATACTATAAAAGCATTTATCACTTAGTACAACCGATTGTCGCCAGTACGAAAGTACATCATTCATCAGGTGATGCGCAGGCGCAGATTGGCATAAGAGGGAGACCGCGGGCGTCGAGCGGAATTAAAGAGAGGGTCGATCGATGCTGGTCGATACTGTCACATGACTAATGGAGCAGGCGCCGATCGCTGATACCAACAAATAAAAATATGCCTGACCACCGCCGCCGTCTCCTTGTTCCCACACACTCGCAGCCGCAAGACCAAAACCAGCACAAGCTTCATTTTTCAAAAAAACATTCGCAATGAGACGGAGTTCTATTGTGGCAATAAAGCAGTAAATTAACACTGCTAATAGAACACACCTGATAGTTCTACAAGGACTGAATTGACAAATGATAATAGGAAATTGAAAATATATATAAAGTTGTAGATTCTATCATCGCTGAGAAGCACAAAGGAATAAAGGTTGTACTTAAAATATCAGCTTTGATTTCAGATATGATTTAATTATATATTTATATATAAATAGAAACGACATTCATCAAGAAACATTTAAGTAATTAATTTACTATTTCACGACGCGGAAACCAATTTAAGTTAAAATATTTTTAAAGATCGCGAAAGTTAAAACTATTTTCCTGCAATTTTTAAGGCCATATATTTTGTGACTTGTCCTTTTGTGACTCGGCCATAAGTTTCGTGTTCTTGTTTGTACCAAATAATAACCTAATTTTCTTCTTTCAAATTTCTTAAGAAAACGTAGTTTGTAAAGCTTACTTCTATTTTGCATAATTTATTTGCTCATGTTTTTCTTAACCTTTATTTTTAAAAATGCAATGCAGTTTTTTTTGTAGGTATTTATAAACAAAATACATGTGTTTTGTAAAAGCTTCAGTTTTTTTTTATATAGATAGCTTGAACAAAAGACAATCGTACTACTTTTCATTATAATTTAGAGCCTTCCACATTGAACATTATAAAATCAATTCCACAACATTTTGAAGGCAACATCTGTTTTGTGAGTTTAGCGTCTCATTCTTTTCTGTGTCAATAACATGAACTTTAAGGATTTTGTACGAATTTTCCTCAGCCGCACTCTTCGAGAATATGAAGTAGTGAGGCACGCGTAGAACCGGGTCATGTCAACAAGTACGTTGACAAAATAGCCGATTAGCGCTGTAATTTAATAGTGCACGCCTTTGATGAAGAAAGTAGATGTAGCACCAACGGTCAAAATGCCTCGACAATTAAGTACATTAATTGTAAAAAAAAAATCACAAAAAAAACAGACAACCTGTTTTACAAGTGATTGTTTTTGCAAGGTTCAAAACCCTAAAAATGTAAGTCATTTCTTTTGTTACGTTATGTTTGGAGTTGCTTCTTCTGTACCTGTGTATAGTACGCAAGTGCGGAACAAGCGACAAGTTTGCATCGTAGCACTTTTTCCAAGAAAATTAATACAATTGTATTAAAAAGTTTAACTTTTTAGGGTTCTATACCCAACGAGGAAAACGGGACCCTATTACTATGACTCCGCTGTCCGTCCGTCTGTCTGTTTGTCACCAGGCTGTATCTCATGAACTGTGATAGTGACAGTTGAAATTTTCACAGATGATGCCGCTTCTGTTGCCGATCTGTTGCGTTTTAACAAAAAATACTAAAAACACAGGACTATCTTCCATATCAAGGACTAGTGCCACCAATAACGCCTGAGGAAGTCCACTCAGTTCTTCGCTGCATGAAGGACCGGTAAGCTAGCGGAGTCGATGGAGTCCCCATCGGAGCCTGGAAATGGGTCCCCCACTATGGGTCCCCATGGTGTGGGCATTTTAACAAACTTTTTTAACGGCATACTCTTCACCGGTAAAATCCCTGACGAAAGGAGACTCAGTATTATTACTCCAATCTTTAAAGGCCCTTTTTTTTAAAGATTGGAGTAGTATCGGTGCAAGAGTACAACAACTACCGCGGTATAAAGGTCATGTCTCACACCATGAAGCTCTTCGAAAGAATAATTGACCCTAGGATCCGACAGGAAAGTGCAGTCGCGGAGTGTCAGTATGAATTTCGCCCCGCCCTAAGCACTACGGAGGGTCCGTAGTGCTTAGGCCGGGGCGAAAATCTTTGCCCTTAAAGTAATTTTAGAGAAATACAGGGCAAAGAATACGCCTCTCCATTTCCTGTTTTTGGAAATGGATGACTGTGTTCCCCGAGAGATGATCTGGTGGGTACTGAGGTCCAAAGGGGTGCTAGAGATTTATATACTGACATAATCCGCGATGTGTACCGTGATTCCGAGTCCATAGTTAGGACTACTTTAATTGGTGACACCAAACCCCGTTACAGTCCGGGTTCACCAAGCTTCGGTTCTTAGTCCTTACCTGTTCATTGTGATATTAGACGAAGTGTCTAATAACATTAGAGACACACACGAACAAACTGACGATATCGCACTGGCGATATCCCCCACCTGTACGCATAGGCGAAGACTTGGTCAAGCGTAACGACCAGTTCAAATACTTGGGATCTGTACTTCACGTGTCCGGAGACATCGATACCGACGACGACGGCCCGTATATCTGCCGCATGGGCAAAGTGACGAGAAGTGACTAGTGTCATTTGTGACCCTAAAATGCCAGTTAGGTTAAAGAGACAGGTCTACAAATCCATCATAAGACCTGACCTATATGAGAGTGAAGCGTGGTCTTGCTAGAGCGGACAGGGACACAGCACAAACAGGTACTGCGTGTCACGGAGATGTAAATGATGCGTTGGATATGTGGAGTATCATGGAAAGATCGCGTGAGAAACACCCGCATCCGCGGCAGCCTTCATGTTAGTGACATAGCAGACAAATTGCAAGAGTTGCCTACGCTGGTACGGTCACGTCTTGCGAAAACCGGCATGTTACGTGGGAAACAAATGTATAGCCATGCCGCCACCGCCGGGGCCGGCTTGGTAGACCCAAGAAGTGCTTGCTTGACGTAGTCAAGGAAGATATGTGTGCCAATCGTCTTACAACCAAGGATATTCAAGACAAGGAGAAGAAAAATCCGGAAAGCGGACCCCGGGCTTCTCAGCTCTATGGCTGAGGATTCAACTGGGAATGCGCTGAGATGAGAGAGAGGAAAAGAGAGAGACTAAAAACAAAATAAAATTAAAATAAATATTTAAGGACACTCCCATACAACAAACGTAATTTTTTGCCGTTTTTTGCTCGATATTAATAACGGCAACAGGTAGATGCTTGAAATATTCACAAAATATTTAGTCGTATATTCACTTTAAAAATAACCGGCCAAGTGCCTGTCGGGCCACGCGCAATGTAGGATTTCGTAGTTGCGAATGCCCTACGGAATCCTACATTGCGCGTGGCCCGACTTGACTTTGAGTTCACGCCACTAAAAACGTCTAAAAACTAATTTTCTATTGAATTTTTATGAACTTTTCCTTTTCCGTGTACATTTTATAAGTTGACCACTTATAACTTTTTAATTTGTAAATCCTACTTATCTCTGATAGTTTCCCTTTAAATTTCGTTATTTATACTACTGCTGTGAATTTTTTCATATGTCCATATATAACCGTTTAATAGATAGAGGGATACTTGACTCTAACAAAATGTGCAATATAAAACCAAATATTTCAGAAACAGTTCCCTAAATCAAAAAATGATGTTTACAAGCTCACAATATTTTTGAAAGACCTATTCAACAATACCCCACAGGATGGGTTAGTCGAGGATAAAAATTGACTCCTACTTTACTTGTATGGGAGCAACCCCAAAAAACAATTTTTTCTTAAATATTTTATTTTACCACTTTTTTGGCGTGATTTATATACGTACCTATACCAAATAAAGCGAAACTATAAGGGTTCCTTGTTTACTACGGAGCCCTAAAAAATAGTTAAATTAAAATAAAATAAATATTTAAGTGGGGCTCCGATACAACAAATGTGTTTTTTTATAGATAATGGTACGGAACCCTTCGCTTCCGGCTAGCACTTGGCCGGTTTTTAAATTAATTATCATTGGAGTCGGATACATTGTAGACTAAAATTTGTATATCATATAACTAATGTTCAGAAGTTAAGGAAAGAAAAGCTGAAGTACCTCAAGAAAGTATATTAAGTCCGGTTCTGTACCTTTTATACACCTGTGACATTCCTGAACTAGAAGAAAACACTATTGCCACCTTCGCTGATGACAAGGCTATAATGGCAGTAGGAAACAGTCACGCAGAAGCAGCAGAACAGGTCCAAGCAGCTGTTATTAAAAGTCATAACTGGACAAAGTAGTGGCGAATTAAGCTAAACGAATCGAAGTCTGTCCACGTCAACTTCACAAATAAATATGATGACTACTGTCCCGTCTACATAAATGGACAGCAGGTGCCATATGAAAACACTGCTAAGTACTTAGGTATGACACGCGACGTGAAGCTTCGCTGGAAAGCCCACGTAAAAAGAAAAGAGAGAACTTGATATAAGATGCCAAAAGATGTACTGGCTGCTTGGAAGTAAATAACAAAATATTACTTTATAAACAAGTTCTCATGCCACTATGGACTTATAGTATACAGCTATGGGGCTGTTCCAAAGTAATATAGACTAATACAACGCTTCCAAAATAATGTTCTGAAGGCCATACACCGAGACCTTAACATGCAGACCGTCGATAAAGTTATCAAGAAATACGCCGAAGCACATGAATATAGACTGCTTCACCATGTGAATGTCGAGGCGATCCAGCTCCTCGACAACACGGACATAGTGCGACGTCTCAAAAGAAATAAACCTTTTGAACTAGTGTAGTTTAATAAAATACATTCATATTATAAATTATAATGCAATGATGTGCCAGCAGAGACACAAAAACAAAGTGCCATTCTCTTAATTAATAGAGACAGTAAGAAAAGTGCCAATGGACACATTCTTAGTCAATAACATATAAAACTAGATCAATGTTAAATTACTTATTAGTCTGAATGTAGGCTAGGTTGTAATATTTTTAGCGCACTTATTTATTTTAGTAAGTTAAGAAATGAAAAAAAAAATATAACTAATGCGACATCCTGAGGAAACATAATATCATTGGCGCACGCACTCGCACCACAAACTTTGAGATAACGGTTTATAGCAGGCTTAGCCCACTTTGTGGGAAACAACGGCCTAAACTACTAATTAGGAGTTTTAAAAGTATGTAGTTGCATACTTTGTATGCATAAATGGATAGATAACTGACATGTCATAAACAAACTCATTTTTCCCCATATTCCTGCAGTAGGTAGTCTTAAAAAAATCCTAAACAAAACTAGACGTAATTATAGGAAAATGATCTACCAAGCCGTATAATATGCTGGTCTGGGTAGATGGAAAAAACTTAGAATGTGCTAGCTGCTTCTTTTCCCGCGCGGATTGTAAAAGCCGATCGAGGGACTGAGCGAGATCAATAGGCGATGCGGCTGGCAACCCATCACTATTTTGTTTCCTTTTCTATCTTAACGAATCTTATTTCGTGCAATAAAGAAATTTATCTATATTATCTTATGCATTTGTATCTCGTTCAGCTTCTTTCTGCACGAAATTTAACAACAAATTAACATTTATATATACAAATAAATTAGTCAAGTCGAATGTTTTACCATTTAGCTTATTTACCTAAGTTAAGTAGTGAAAAAAGTGTACCTATAATTTACTACTTGATGCAATCAAAAATCGTAATTTACGTACTATAATTTATAAAAGGAAAATGGTTTTATACAAAATACTACTTTTTAGTCACTCTCCACTCTTTCGCAGCCGAGCGGAGCCCCTGGACACTAATATTAGCATGCTAGATACAAAAATCTCAATCTGTACACATTTTACGACGCTGATTGTACGTGTATTTTTATGTTTATTATAATAAATTCAAGGTGCGAGGAAGATATTCGAATCGTAAGCTGGGCGGCGCCCGTGGGCGGCCGCGTCCCTGTACTATCGCGGGCTTTCATGAGTTCAACAACTTGATTATGAGTAATACGGATAGATACACGCTTCATTTGTCAACAGAATTTTTCCAGATAGGTAGGAACGTAAAAACTTTATCGCACCATTAAACTATAAAAATGCAATATAATATTATTTATTTTTACAAGCTTTATCATAAAAAATATTTATACGTTACTCAGGTGATATTGGAGAGTAGTAATAAATGTGAAGTGCTCGGTAAGAGCGTACTGTGTATTGAATGAGTTAGTATTCCGAGACGTTTGACGTCAATCAATAGTCGCGTACGTCAAGGGCGGCGCGGACGGCGGCCGGCGGCGCGGCGTGCGGTGTTACGTGCGGCAGCGCTGACGGCTCCGGACACAGCGGCGGCGCACCGGCATTGAGGCATTGCCAAATTAGTGGTGCAAACACGCGAGTGCAACAGCGGCTGACCAGACGCCGCCGCCGACAGACGCTTCCGCACCGTCTCGTCACACGCCATCACCACTAAATATACCACTCCGCCGAGAGACACTCCGCCGCCGCCCTACTGATGTCCCTTACGAATCTCTACACCGATTCCACGACTTTGTTAGCCTTAATATGAGGTTCAACAACCCAGCGCGAACGGGAATGACGTTTTCCCTAGATATGTGCGGTTTAATATCTACCGAGATCGAAATAAATCGCTAGGATTATTGCCAAGTGGAAAATCATTATAATATACTCGTATTGGACGCGCGGAATTCACTTTGACAATATTTTGACAGTGTGCGGTCTCAGGGATTTAGAGCCGTCGGCATCGGAGCTTTTTTATATCGTTTTTATTTTCTACAATCTCGCAGCGCTCTCTATATTTACCGACCGCTGCTTAAGGATCTATTTTAATAATGTTATTAAGATAAATCTGCTAGAAAGTAACACAAATGTTATTTTCGTAGTGAAATATTGTATGTTTTGCGTGTCGTAAGGTGTTCAGGATTAGTGTTGGTTTATGTGAACGAGCAAATGTCGAGTGCGGCAGGCGCAGGCGCCGCGCCGGCGGACGAGAGAAACGGCCGACGCCGGTGGCCATCTAAGGAGCGCAACTGTACAACTGGACCGACAGCCCTCCTATTTAGATATTAACAGCCTGTATGTTCATTTCGATAACTTAACTCCATCGCTCGTCGTAGTTGCGCGAGTGAGACAGACGGCGAGAGATATCATGGCACCGTACTGATCAGTCTGAATAATCGTACGTAATTACGTCGTACCACACGACAGATACTCGTTCGATACGAGTTAATATGGTGCCAATATATTGCGCGAAAAAATGTCAGGCAAATCACATAAATTGTGTGTAATGTTCGGCGCCGCACGAACATTACCTACATTGTAAGTGCAAATCCCTGAATATCTGGAAAGTGCGGAGCGCGCCCATAGCTTTACTTTCTCCATTATCAGCGGCCCGCATTGTGTTCTTTCTGGAACACTGAGCTCTGAAACAATGGTGTGTCGCAGGAAAACATTCATCAGACACGAGGACTGTATTTAATACGCGCCCATTGCGTACGCGAGGTCATCGCACCGTCATTATAACTCAATCGCCTATTTGAAACGCACAAGTCTAGTCAACTCGGTAAGTACGGACAGTTGTATATTTTTACCGGTGGGTTCCCAGAGGCTTTATACAGGATTGGAGCCAGGCTGACGGCGCCTTAGGACGCAGACTGCGGGACGCTTACTGTACTTAGTTGCTCGTATGTGAAATAAAACAACTTATGTCTGTCAATAAAGAACAATAGTAAAACAATGTCGTGTAACCGCTATACGATTATAGACAGTATAAGGGTGACAGTATGATAGCTGACTTATACTCCTACTATACCTCCTTATACACTACCCTACAACTAAACCTCCAGCCAAGCCGCAGAAAATATTTTTGATAATGTTCGACTGCTACAAAAATGGTCATCATAAGACCAAAAAAATGGCGCATACTTCTACAAGTACACAGTAGGACAACTCTCAATAAACCATTACAATATCCAAGCATCTCCATCTTTGTTACAAAATAAAAAATATAAGTATAACCTGTTGGGCAAGGAATTCTGTGGAATATTTTTAAATAAAAATCCAATGTGTTCAATCAATATTGCGTCGATCTGCATTCCATAGAGACGTTGAAACGCTCGTATTGTTGCAACTTTACAATCCTGCAGTTTAATTTTAAAAATATAGCAGTCTTGTGACTTTTGAATTTAAAAATCTCCTGTATTATTAACATTTTGTTTTTCTTTGCATGAAACATGATTCCACCGATGACTGAATTTTGTGAGACTGACTTATTTATAAAATTATTTCCGTTCTATTTATTTACCAAATATTATCAGCGATAGATATTCACATTGATTTATCCGCAACACGCTTAGGCAAAATATATTCGATAAATACTTCGTCAATTTGTTCGCTTATTTTGTTAATACATTCTCAAGTCTCGTATACTAATCTCCTCAAATAGTAGCTAAAGATCAAGTATTATTTAATATCTCCTCAGTGTAATATGTTCACACTTTTGCTAAATATCTTTGAATTCTTTGTTTGACTACCTCTACTTATGCAAAGTTTAGTGTATTTTTTTCTTATTTTTAAAGTAAATTTAGTCCATAATCCTGAATTACTTTGCCGTTATACTTAATAATTAATGAAATTCAAAAAATACTCACTTATATAAGATCCGTTTGGCTGAGATCTCAATTGTATTGAACGTTTCATGAACGATCAAAAGGAGTGCTGGAATCCATTACAAGTTGTATGGACAAACATCTCTCAACAAGCTATTATGGCCATTAGGCGGCTGAATATTAAGTGTTAGATTGGCGGGAGCCATTCAGACAGGGTTGACAGTCTCACTTCTAACTTCTTTTTAAAAAATCATTTGAATTGAATTTGCATTGGATAGATCTTTAATGAGCTATCTTTTGGGAGCACCTAATAACATGTGATTCTCTCTAAGAGTCCAGACCTTTAAACCCACTTGCGACCATCGTGGTCTGTCACAGACCGTCTGTGTGTTACTCTAGAAAAATAACATTCGATGCCGAAGAATCTTCAGAGCGACTATAAGTGCCATTTAGCATCGATAGTTATAGTTTTACCTGGAACTTTTAACAATTTTTTTAGGAAATCATGGTAAATCGCTGCATCAGTCTAAATAGAAAAGTAGGCAATACTCGTACCAGCCCTACGAGGCGCATGTTTGTAGAGGTTGTCCAAACGTGCGATGTGTAATCTCTAGAAAATTGACATTCGGCGCCAAAGGATCCTCGGAGTGACTGGGAGTGCCATTTGGCGCGAACAGGCGGCGAGTAAATGTTTACCCGAGACTTCTAAGTGGTTTACTTTGTACGCGTTCGGACCTTAGCGTGCGTATTACGTTTCAGTTTGTTTATCACCGTGTGCATTCTCGATTTCATCTCATTCGTGTTAGTATAGCGTGTTATGTTTGTGTATTTGAATAATTGATTTTGTATTATTGACTTTGGATTGATGTTATTTTTCATTCTTATCTATGTATTCTGCGGTGATTTAGATAATCTTACAAATATTTCCACTTAATTTAACACCATTTCTTTTCATGGATCAAAAGAGCTCCTTTGGGTTCTTCTCACATGAGGGATAGGTAGTCACATGTGAACTTAAACTTTTGATCCAATCGACCTCAAAAGGACAGATTGTCTAGCATGCCCCAATTACTCCAAAATAGATTTTTTTATTGAAACGATATAAGATCAGCACTTATTTCTATTCTGTCGTCCTAATAAATACACAAAACTCGTTAATAACATACTTATGTATTTAGGTAGAATTGCAAAATAAAGCCTTTCTCGGAATAGTTTCGATTTTTCGAATCTGTCCATATAATTTTTCTGACTTAATAATGAAACGAGATAAATACTTTTGTGTAGCTGGAGTCATAAATTAGCAAGCGAGTACGCTTTTTTGGCGAATACTCGTAAGTGTGCCTATGTTGATATTTTCCAACCTTCACTAAGTAAGGCAAAACCTAATAAAATACGCATTCGTAAAACTGTGTCCGACCTCTTTGTATTTCAAGATTTGAAACGAATACAATAGCGCCGCAGTTTTCATTACAACTTATGCAACAATGCATTTACCAATCAGCTATGCTAATACGTGCAATTTTATTAAACACGCATATAACTTTATTGGCCGGCAAAACTTGTTAGCGATGGGAATAGTGAATTTTAATTATGATAATTAATTGGTAATTTATGCCCCCGACAAGTAAACAAACGATTACAAGACAACTTAACACTTGTTCCGATACGATAAAGTATAAATTAGTACCTATTATTTCTTCGGCTGCCTTCGTTTTAATCAACGTGCTTTAAAGTGATATGTGGGAATGGAACCCATGTAAGTAAACAGGTACAAAAACTGTTTGAGGAGTTAGGTAGCTAAGTCTTATTGGGTGTATATTATGTGGCCAGAAGTGCCATTTTTGAAACGCGGAGTCACCTAAACGAATGGTTTGAAAAATGGCACCACTGTACTGGTATGTGCATCTGCTAGCGGTATTTAATTTTGAGCTTCTCCGGTTTTTACAGTGTTTATTATTTTATTACTATTGCCCATCTACCACTCGAGATTTTTAACAATTAAATTTGACATTTATTAATCCATTCATGTAATTACATGCAGATATGATGTGTACAGAAAAGTTAAACAAAGAAAGAAAAATCATTCATTACATATTAAACCAAGCTAGGTATAATTAAAAAGCTAATCTTACGCTTACGATATTGAATTAAATTTGATTATAAGAAAATGTGAAATACATTCAGATAATAGTGACAGCTACCAGTGCCACTCAAACCACTGAATGCAACCGGTCTTAAATGACGCGAATAGTAATAGCCACGATGTGATTTTAATAGAACCACCAAAGGAGTTTGGCTCGAACTCGTTCACCTCATTATGTCGTCAATTATTGAGGAAGGCACTCGAAATTATTTTCTAAGGTCATTGATTAAAAATGTTTTCTTAAGAAAAGTCTTATGAACTCGTATACTCTAAAAAAAAGTTTTCGTAAAAACTGAGATAAATTATTGATAATCCCATAGGAATCCTCAAATTTTCCTGGATTAAAAAGTAAAATATATGTTATGCCAAGTAATAAGCTCAAAATAAAATAGTTTTTTTTTTTCCTCCAATATGTTGCCACTTTCACAGCGTTATCAGAGGCCTCATATAGGTCACGCTTAGTGCAGCTGGTGGGGTACGATGGGCAGGAGAGTAAGTGAGTCATCTGGTCTTTATGCCCACATTGACACTGTGTTGCAGTTGGATTAATATACCTCCACCGTGCTAAATTATGCTTGCACCGGCCTGCCTCACTTCGGAGTCGGTTTAAACTTTTCCATGTGGCCCATGGTACCTCATGACCCGGTGGTAATTCCTCCAATACTAGGATGCGCAGGTGCAGGTGCCAGTACGTTTAGTCGTTTTGGCGTGAAAGCGGAAGAAATATCAATACATCCTTAAACAAACATCCACTTTTACGACTTCTTTCTATGATTTCTTTCGTTTTGTAGTGTTTCTTTCCAGAGCCAGCTATTCAATATCGCGAACTAAACATACTGAGAAAAGAAGTTTCAAAAAGACCTTCCAATATAAATATTTTGTCTTATCAATGATACAGAATTAATATGGGGACGAACGACCTTTTGCGTATTTCCTAGATTTAAAGATTATTATTGTTAACATGTTTTTATGCGAGAATATAATGCTGTATTCCCATCAGAAGATGTTGTAAGGATCTCGTTTCTCTAAGCTTCAATAAAATGCATTTACGCATACTGCGCACTGCGCAGTTCATTTACAATGTTTACCACATATTGCAAACGCACATGCATGGTGTATGCGAATATCAAATTATCGTAATCTGTTGAAGTATTGAAATCTTACACCTACATGTTGACTGACCTACCTTGCTGCGTGCGACTTGTTTGGATAGAAATTCTTACAATAACATGGTAAAGAATGTATAATAATGTTTGTTACTCAAGACAAAGTATAAATTTTTGCAGATAGCTGATGTGCGTAATTTATGTGACAATGTAGGGTGACACCAGCAGAATTATAGGCCAAAACTTACTTAGTGAACTTCAGACATAGATGTCGACGTCGGCAAATTAGTTTTTTTTTTTAAAGTCATTATTTATAATTACCTGGTGTAATATTGCAGCAGGCACCTAAGTGTAATTACAAGAAAAGTGAGGCGGGTTTCAAATTCTAAACATTTAGGTTGTGATACTATGGTCTAGTCTTGTGTAGACTAATAATGAACTTAGAGCTGTTCTATTTTTACAGAAAATAAGATGTAAAAGATGTAAATGAGATATGAGCGCTGGACATTTACCTCGTATAGGGGCGGGCGGCGCGGCATGGTGCGCGGGCGCAGGCGACGACGCGGGCAGCGGATGCACGTGCGCCGCAATGGCCTAGCGTGCTGAAGCTCGCCTGCACTTCCGACTCACATTCATTCCCGCGCCATTCATACAACCGCGTCATTCATTAATTCAAGTTCATAACGAGAGCACCCGCCACCCGCACGTTGGAGGAGCTCCGCGACTGACACACCCGCGCCCGCCACCGCGCGCATTATCCAAATCTTTAGTATCGATAAAGATAAACGCGACCGATTCCACAATCGACTCGCGTCCGCCCAGAAAGTCCATAAAATAAATCGGTACATTCAAGTTTTGAAACCGCATTTATCGCTTCTCGGTATTTACACGGGCGCTTTAAATTCTCCAAGGCGCGCAATATTTCACGGGTCCTTAAATGTAAACTCCTAATTAAATGCAGGCAGACGCGTCTCCGACACCGGACGTGGTCCTCAGGAGCCCGGACAGTTACAAAATGTTCGAATTTAATCGAGACAAGGTGTAGGTGCGAGGCGACGGCGGCGGCGGCGGCCGCGTGGCGCCGAGATGCTATCGCGCGGGCGGACCATCCCACCGTGCCATACTTTTCTAACTTTTTGGATTGCCGGGTCGCGCGGGGGCGTATTGTGTGCAATTGAAGCACGCGAGGGCACCTCCGGCCGACGACCCGCCGTCGCTCGCTTCGTATAATCCGACAGCGTTATGGTCGGCCCGGCGCCTTTGTTGGCTACCGGCTTAATGAGGACCCGTGGGTGGCTTATGACACGTCAGGATCTGATCATAAAGGTGCCAAAAATTCTACCTGCCCGAGGTTGCGCCGACGACATTCCTATCTCGCCTTTGAAAATTAATGCCTATTGTCTGGTCGTACGGCGGGAGGCGTCAGGGATTACGAATGACACGATCGTTCCGTGGAATTGTGATTAGGTCGGTATGATGTTGATATAAAAGCATTATGCGAGCGTTTAGATGTTATGCGGCGTCTGTGCCATAGCGTTCAATTGAGATATGCACTCAAATTCTTTGACCCTAATTAATTTCGTGGAAGCGAGTCGCTGGGAATTAATGAATGCGCTAATATTTGGCGAGAGCAGTGAACACTAGCGGCACTTGTGCCACTTGCTCGTGTTCAGCTTTGTTGTTAAAGTTAAGTTGCGTTCTCGCCAGAATTTTATTAACTTTTACTTGTGCTTTTACTTTGTATTAAGCTCATAAATGTTGTAAGGAAGTAATGCCTAAATGTGGCAGCTGCTTTTCTTTTCGCGTCAAATGTAAATTCTTACTTGGAAAATCTTATTTCCAAATTAACGAAATAAGAAACCCCACACCGTTTTCAATTTTTGTTTTAATGTGACAGTCTAGACTCTATCTGTAGAAATAAATTTTCTTATCTATATACCAAAGAGAGATGCCGGTGTCTTTGTTGCTGATGCCAATTTCCATGGACAATGCTGACATCATCAAGTCTGTTATAAGTTATAACTCTATTAAAACTTTTTCAGTCAACTAATACATTGACATAAGAGATTGCGAAATCCACAAACGTTGACGACATTTTACGATTTTTGTATCAGTCATAAAGGCGACACACCTGGTTGTGACTACTTGTGACGAGCATTAAGTGCATTGCACATGACGTGACGTCACGGTGCAGTCGCTGGCAGTGCAATGAACCAGCGGATGAATTGGCCGTAATGTCCTGCAGGCTGCAACGTTGTGCCACAGTCGCATGCGCAATATTTATGGCTTACGGTTGTCAGCGATGTCATCGACTCGTTGCCTCAAATCGGCGGCAGTTAATCAAATAAATGGCCTATCTCAATTAAAAGCTAATTTGGGGAGACACGTATGTATCAGCAGTCCACTGAACTAAAAGCTTCTCCGGATTTGCTCATAATCTCCACACTAGGCAAACGGTTTGGGGATCGCAGTAGACGGTGTAAGTAAAGTCGTTACACAGAAGATGCGGCTGCCCGTTCTCTGTTAGCTACGCTATACCTCCCTTAATCGCCTCTACAACATTCATGGGAGAGGAAGGGGGTGGGGACAAATTGTGTTCTGCTCTGCCCCCACATTGTCCCCACACGGCCAAATTCTACGATTGCAAAATATCAGTATTGAGTTACCCATCGCAATTTAAAAAAACGGGTACATTTGCATGCTTGACTGCGGAACCTTAGCACCTGCATGGTAAATTTAAAGCTATGGCTCCCAAACCAGCATTGAAGAGACTAATTTGCTAACTAGATAGCAGACAAACGCTGCTCTACAAATATTTGTGCAAACAATTGTCTCAAGAATCAACAGAGTGAGTGGAATAATCTTATTATCTTTATTATTTATAGTTAAGATTATAAATGCAAAAGTATGTATGGATGATTGTTCCATCTTCACACCGAAACGGCTGAACGGATCAGAGTGAAATTTGATATGTAGATTATTACCTATATGTATAAACACAGGATATTTTGTACCGGGAAAATGTAAGGTACACGTGGGATTGATAAAAATTTTACGACGCGGAAAACGCCTCATCAGCTAGTTCATATTATAATACGAAAGTCTGCATAGATATTTGTTACGCTTTTAAGCTAAAACGGCTGAAAGGATAAAAACAAAAGTTGACGCATAGAGAGTATAAATGATACATTTTATTTTTGAAAACATTTTATAATTCCGTGGGATTGTCTAGTAATACAACTACGAATAATTAGAAATAATAACAGTTGCACTTTCAGGACTAGAACAGCTTCTGATTTACTACATCCTATACTAAAACTTGGTAATTTCGAATTTGGAACACATTTAATGATTATTACGATTAGTTATAATTATAATTACCTCGTTTACTCTTTTAACTGAATAATCATTCGTTATGCTAAAAGTAGAGTTAATCAAGTTTTGATTAGTAACCGCAAGTAGTTTAAATTCCGTGCTTCGAAAGGCAGGTTAAATCATTTTCCCTTATCTAAATGAGTTTTGACCACTAGTACGTAAATTATAAACAAAGAATATTGTCATTAATTTTAGTGATTTTTTTTTTTTGAACATTCAAAATGTAATAATTAAAATATTTATTTGAATTCGTGTTTATTACACGAATTCATAAAAGGTGATGTTTTAGTGTGTCTTTCTTTGGTAATTTTTATTTCCAGCATTAATTTTCTTGTTTTTTTTCATAATAATTCAAAATTAACGAGATAAAACTGACTCTGACGACCTCTGTGCCCTAGTGGTCATCATGCCACGCTGTCACACCGGAGGTCCCGGGTTTGATCCCCGATCAGGTCAACATGGAAAATGATCTTTTTCAGACTGACCTGGGTCTTGGATGTTTATCTATATATGTATTTGTTTTAAAATAAAGTATCGTTGAGGTAGTACTAGTAAACATTACTCTTCGAACAATATTTTTTATAAAATTAGCAAAAGATTCCTTGCCTCATCCGTATAAAGTAAGTAATCAGTTTATGAGTAATTGGCTAAGACAAATTTTAATATGACGATTACTCAAAGAGGTATTTTGACGTACCTAACTTAGTATTGGTGGTAATATATGCTATCTACTTATGACTATTAAATAATTTATATCAAACAAAATAAGAATGAACCAATTTATACATTTCAGGAATCGCCGAAAACTTGACATTTGACTTTTAATATTAATCCTTATCTGCGAAGATTACACGTCTAGTTCACTATATGACTACATTTATCAAAATCTCGATTTGGCATGATAACATGTTTACTTTTCATATCTAACTATGAGTACTATCCACATACTTTATACGTAGATACAGCTTTTTGTACAATTTACAAGTGTTAAACGAGCATATAACCCTCTCGTAACATTAAATTAATTGAGCAATTAAAGTTCAACTAATTTGCGACCGCCACAAATTCAACTTTTTCTGTAAGTGTCATTTAAACTTACATTGTTAATATTGTTATCGTATCGTATTTTTTTTAATGATAAGCATGTGCGAACGTAAAAGCCCAAAACTCTGCGCTGGATCCTTCTTTTCTCTTAATTATACTTCTTAAGATGTGATTGGATTGGTTGAAACCTATGTTATTCTTCTAATAGTAAGTACCTACAAAACTATAATACCTATTAAATATCTACCTTCCAAGATTGAAGTAAAAAAACAAAACTTTATAAACAAATGACGTAATGATACTAAACCAAACAATATATAAATTATTGGCAGTGTCGAAAACATGCGCATGCGTTTTTATTCCAAAAAGTATCGCAACCGCGACACAAACATTAATACAATCCACATTCACTCGTCCCACTAACGATTGGTTATGTTAAAATAACTCGAGCATTTTATAATTCCATGTCCTTAAAGAGATCCCTATCTAGTTACCACAGCCCGATCTTGACGACTATCTTTACAGTAATGTGGATACCTAACTACTTAGAATTTAAATTGAGTTGCATTTAATTTTTTGCCGATCTACCGTATACAAATTGCGGCATTTTATTGCGCTATCCTGTGAACAGGCCGTATTTTTGATAGGATATTGACGCAGCGAGTGAGAGTGACAGTAGTGCCATTTTTCAAACGGGGAATCACTAAACGAACGAATTTTTGTATGGAAAAACCATTCGTTCATGGGACCCCACATTTCAAAAATGGTACTTTAGGGTCTACTTATGGTTTTAGGAATGCCTTTCAGATAATTAACAATAAAAAGGGAATATTGTTTTAAAATTCTTTAAAAAAAAATCAGTCACATGTTTATAAATACATAAAACAATTAAAGAATGAATTAGGCAATTATTAAAATTAATAAATAGCTGATTTTCAGAGTTCCGTAGTAAACAAGGATCCCTTATAGTTTCGCCATGTCTGTCTGCCTGTCCGTCTGTCTGTCCATCCTCGGTTTTACTCAGCGACTATAAGTACTAGAAAGCTATGATTTGGCATGGGTATGTATATTAATTATGCGGGAAAAATGGTAAAATCAAATACAAGGAGCTAAGGTAATATTTTTAAGGCGAGGGCGCTACTTTGAATTCAGAGCAAAACGAAGGATTTCACAGTTGTATCACGAGCGGAGCGAGTGATTCTACTGTGGAATCCTGAGTGTAGCGAGGGATTCATGTATATCGCCCGAGATAAAAATATTACCGTACCCGAGTAGCACATTCTACTTTTCATCTCCATCTATGAGAAAAACTAGCACATACAAAACAGAATATAAAGAACAGTAGAACATCTACAATACCTAACAGACTTCAACCGACAATTTAATACTAACCTTTGTTTGGTGTCGTTTTCACACAATAAATACTAAGAAATATTTTTTCGAAGACCACCAACTTAAAATGTTCACTCATAACTTTGTTTGCGTGATCCTTTATATCTTTTTATTTTTATACGTAAACTTGATTACTATTCACTATTGGCTTAAACTATTCACTTCACTATTCACGAAAAAGTATTCACATTTACATAAATGATTACATTTTAATACAAATAACCTAAAACTTCTGTAATTACTTGAATCAAAGGGAAAATTGCGCTTTTTAATTATACTTACCTATTTCTTTTTCCGAAGCAAAGAACATAAAATTTTTAACCTACATTCATCCATGTTGAAGACGACATGTGTTCCAAATTTAAAAAATCACGCCTATTATTTTTAAACTGTGCCTATTATTTTTTATTTTAAAACAATATTCTTTTTTTTTTTTGCTGGACTGCCAACATTATTTTTGATTCTACATAGATTAAACTCGTGTTCTGTTTTCAAATTGGTTTTAATCCCTAGAGATCTTCTTTTTCACGTTTTAGGCCCGGGAGAATGGCCAGTAATTTTAGCTCCAAATGTTTTGGGATGAAAACATCGTCTATTGAGTAGATGAGATGAAAAAAAATTTTTAGTGTTGTTCCCATACATGTAAAGTGAAAAGTCATTATTTTTTTCCCGACTAACAAATCATGTGGGGTAAAGGTGGTAAAAGGTTCATAAATCTTAATACAATGCTTTTATAACCGTGTCTTGTGGGTAAAAGTAGCTTGTCTTGCAATTATCATAAATAAAATTTAGGTCAAATAGCTTTATAGTAGTCATTAATTTCTAGTTAGCAATTAGGAAATCTTAATTCGATTTCTCCAGTAGCCAGACACTATTACCTACCTAGGCACTATTTATAAACACGAGTAAGATCAACGTTTACATAAAAAACGAGCATTTCCTATCAATAGTGTAATCTTTAAAAATGTAATACTGATACACTACCGCCTTTAACTTATACCATTACAATGATAAGCGACATAAACGTAGGCCGATGATTTAATGGAGACAAATGCAAAGGGTTATCAATGTATTGTAGTTATTTTAGTATGCCCAAAATGCGACGTAACCATTATACGTCAAGTCCTCATATTTTTAACTTTTGATAGGCAGGTTTGAGTAGGTAAGTTTTTCCAAATAATTTTATCTTTTCCTAACTTATTCTGTTTTCTGAGTCAGTATAAAATGTAAGAATCATCGTGTATTGAGAGAAAACTAAAAGATTAAAGAAATTATGGGTTATCTATCGATGAGTGTTAGTTGTTTTAGTACGCCATTAATGCTTCTAACATTTATTTTGGCCTTTGAATCGGATCCTTCTTTGGAGTCGTCGCATAATTGAAGTTTCCGTCAGACTGGAATCCATTTATTAGTGCTGCAAAAATGTAATATTGAAAATCATCAAAGTTGTTACGATTAAATAGCCTCGAATATGAATGTATATTTATTCGATCACCTCGTTACGCTGCATTCTAGTCACATAATTACATAAAACGCAACAGTAGGTGTCATTATAGTTTTAAAATTAAATTATAATTTTAGCTACACCGAAAGTGTTATTTCAATATTTTATAAAACATTGTCATACACTAATTTTATATGTTTACAGTGTGTGTTCGAAGGTATTGGTAAAAATAATTACATTCACAGCTCATATCTACTTAAAAAATAATTAACCTAGTTAGTTGCGAAATTCCAAATAATCATATTACGTAAATAACATCCGGACCGAAGAAGGATAAAAAAAGCGACAAAAAAGAAAAAAATACACCTGAATCTACTTGATTGCGAAAGTTGTTGCTAATTGAAAAATATTATATGCATTTTGCCGTAGTTTATATTCAGGAATTGGGATCCATCCAAGATACATCTCTGTGCAAGCATCTGGTATGCAATCGACATCACAACAAAATGCGGTAGTATAGTAGCGGTTGTTCAACCTAATTTGGGCGTTTTATTTCATCGAAATTTCATTTGAAAACTAATTTTAGTTTAGTATTAACACTTTCCCGGCTGCATTCTTTACTGTGCTTCTTCAGAGCCCGGAATGCGCTTTCTGGCTCTCTCATCTCTGAAGTTTGTGACATAAGAACATTAAGACCATGCGAAATTGAGAAGAATAATCCGGAACCCTTTAAACTTTATTATGTTTAACCTACCTTACATATAAAAATGTGCTTTCAGTCATACTTTTTCACAATGGGCGACGTTCCGCGTTGTTGTCGTGTGTATACTACCGTTACGCAAGTGGCTCTGAATTTAGCACGCCCTTTCCGACTTCCACCCACCTTCACCACGTCACATGCTCATCACTGTAAGGGTCAGGGCACATGATTGCATAGCTGTTAGGTTTCTACAGTAAACTAGGTAGCCGAGCGGTCTAATAAGAGTATACCTGTGACTGGTGATGTGAGGCTCATGGTTCAAATCTCAAATCGTATCCAAACCAAAAAAAAAATAGATTACTGGAATTGATTTATATTCAAAATGTGAATTCAAAAAGTTTACAGATCAATCTAACTCGTTTGCCATATTTTCATCTACCACCTGTTTTTTATTAACCAAAAAATCAACCTTAAAAAAAAATTAAGTATACGCTTCTGGAATCATCTCTCTTACTTTTTTTAGTAAATTTATTTTAGCACGTAGTTAAATAAAATAGACATGTGTGTTACCTTTTCTATGTCTTGATAACTGTTACTACATGCAATTAAGTAAGAGTGTTATCATGATTTGTATTTTGCAGATACCATTAACATGAGTTTTTAATAAGTTTTATCATAAGTGTACGATTTGTGTAATATACTTACATAGTTAACTCTTCTACTCTCTTCGTATTTTATTATGGAATAGGAAAATTCGAAAATGAAAATGCATGTCTGAAAGGGCGCTATTGAAACCGTTGGTACGTTATGTATGGTATGTTAACACAAATGTAAGCTTACTTTGGGGCTAGTTCAATCAGTGTGATTTATCTCTATATTTATTTATGTTATGTGCATCTTAAAAATTATATCAATTTGAATTTGACTATGGTTATGTAGAGTTCATTGAAAAGTGTTGCTTTAAGTTTCTTGTTCAACAAAGATCTAAGTGACAATTTCAAGGTACCTACGTCCGCCACGTTTTACTTAGTCAGGTTTAATAACGTAAGTTCACCATGTCACGTCGAGTCTCGGTCGTCTGTTCAGTCTAGATGACGTGAAGGCAATTTTTTTCTCTTCTCGGTAATTTAATTATTGGCAGACTTCTTGAAATAATCTTGGCAAACTAACGACTTTCATACGAAGCGGAAAATGAATGGGCACTGGAAGATGACTCATGTCTAACTACATGTCCTTGATAAAAAATTAAGATTACATCTTTTGAATATTAACTTCACACAAGACATGCATAGATGAATGATGTCACTGCAGTGACGTTGCGGAATATGCTTGTTTAATATTTTGCTAATCAAAGATATGCAAACAAATAGTAAAAACTGAAAAATTATTATTGATTCTTAACAGCATTAGAATGCTCGGATTTTTATTCAAATTAAAACATGTGATGAAAATTTTCATCACGTTTTAATTTTAATGAACAATTATATTTGGTGGCAATTAGTAAATCTTTTTGAAGTACCTAATACACAATTGTAAAAATCAAAAAAAATAATATTTCAACCTTAACATTTACTTATACACAACTTAGCAGTACTTTATTAATATAAGATAACTTCGTTTTTAACAACCTGCATATTATAATAATAAAACAACCTTGTAAGAGTAATCTAACCATTCGACTTTAGATGCTAAATAAAGGAACATATATGTAACCACTATATTTGTTAAATCTTTTTCGTAGTTATTATATCATCATCAACCCAGCCCCTCTTCCTCACTTGCTCAGCAGATTTAATATTACTACTTCCAAAAAAATTTTTATAAAGATGACTCTACATTTATTTTTATCCTACATGATTAAAGTAAGAATATTTATGTCGTACCTATACATGATGAAAGTTTATTAAGTACATGTTACAGTTTCCGCAATAACAATAATCATCGAATTAAATATCTATATCCATACTTCCATACATTCTTATATTATAAATGTGAAAGTATCTCTGTCTGTTTCTCTATGTGTTACCTCTCCACGCCTCAACCAATAAACCGATTTAGATTAAATTTGGTATGGATATAGGGTGAGACCTGGGAAAGGACATAGAATTTTACTATGTATTACTTAGGATAGTTTTTACCTAAAAATCAATCATTAAGGGAATAAAAAGGGTAGTGGAATTTTGTACAGCTAGTCAAATATGGAGGTAACAATATAAATGACTGCGATAGAGATATCAATGTAAAGTTACAACTTAGTAAACATTCGTCACTTTGACATTTCAGATACGTCTTGAATATCAATATCATACGATTCGCTATCTTATCGGCTGGAGAAACACGATAGCTTTCATTGGTAAGATTTAGGCCTTTCAGGCGATAAAGCAATGTCGATAGAGACGTAACATGTAAATATTGATGGGAAAGTTTAACGTATTTGTGACTACATCGCATCGTGTTTAACAAATTAGAATATAATACGCTACGAAAACATGATCCATACAAGCTTTACACGAGTACTTAATTATATAGGTATTAAATATAGGTATTATGTAATTACGTATGAGTAGATTTTTAATTTCAAGGTAATTAGTAAAGATTGAAACTAAGTATTAAAATACAAATTTCCACAAAACTTTTATCATTTTGAAGCTAGGTAAGGTGTTGTATAGTATTTTCTTATATTTCCCATATTTGTCTGCTGTTATTTGGATAGTAAGATATTTTTATTTATATTTACTTACTTTGATTTTTTACATATCTATATAAAAATCGTACCTTACACGATAGAACATTAAAGCTCTTTGACCTCACTTTCAAAAGCAATAAATTTTTGAAATTTTATTTACCTAACAGGTAAAAACATGTACTTAATTATTCGAGGTTTAGCAAATGTTTCTTTACTTTTCTAAAGTATCGGTCAAATTGTAAAAACGTGTAAACGCAATTTCTTTACGTATTATTATTTGCTTTACATATGTTAAACGTCATGACACTCATGACATGTATTATTTTGTCAGCGCCAGCGGTAAGTCACATGCTGTGTTTACATAATTTACCTCAGCTAAGGTGTCTTTGTCCGATAACACGATTAGCATTGTATCATTCTTCGAAAATAGATATTTCGACATTGTTCTCCGACACCTGATGCGATTGGAAAATGAATTGCCGCTCTCACGTGGTATTGTTTTTATTATCCCACCTCAGCCTGGTATCGCTCGCTGATAAGGATCCGCTTATTGATAAACATGCTTTAACGCATTAACATGTAGCGCGTGAACCATCAGTTGCAACAAACGTGCATTAATTGATCTAGGCACTAGAACAGCGCAGAAACCCTCGGAATGCAATTATTTACATAAACACACGTGTCCTGCCGACCGCGGCCGTATGCGGCGCGCGTTCCAAATCGCAGCCGCATTCGACGAAATAAAGACGCGGATGCGCCGACTATGCAGTTGCGGTAGATCGATGCGCGTTTAATTGCAGTGGGAGTGTCAGATGATATCGTTGGCAGCGGACTCACCGGCGGGCCGGATAGTGCGTCTTGCGGGTTCGTCCTCGCGCAAGCTGGGCGCGTGGCGGCGCGCCTCAGCCGGGGCCAGCGGCGCCGCCAGCGCCAGCAGCACCAGCGGCAGCAGCATGGCGAAGCACTAGTAACCGCACCGGGCTGCGATTCCCGGCCACGAGCTCACTATTTTGGCCACGCGCGCTGTACGAGTGCCGCGTCGAGTGGAGGAGTCGCGAGAGCGCACAAACGTCGTAATAGCGCGACGGCGGAGCCGAACTGAGGCGAGCGGCGCGATTTCCCGGCTATGCGCGAGGGGGCCTGCGCGCCCCTCGCGGAAAACGCCGACGGCCCACGAGGTGCGGGCGGGGAAAATCGCGAGCCGGCCGCCGCCCGCCCGCGCCGCCCGCCGCAGCGGTCAGCGCTACCGGCGGCTACCGCGCTAGCCGCCGCCGCCACCGCCGCCCGCTGGTCGCCGACTTGAGTCGCTACAGTTGCTGCTCTCGTAGTCGTTTTACCATACCACGTTACGTACGTTTATTTAATACATATTTTCCGTTTAACAGTCATTGGCAGATAACTAGGTATTTGTGAAAATTGAATCGAGGATTTAATTTTTTTCAAGACACTACATTAATTCTAGGATTATTTTCCCTTCAAAATATAAATTCTAAATCATCGTTCTCATCACATAAACATGAAACAGGCAATTAACGAGAAAAAATGTTTACGAAGAATTAGTGACAGACCTAGTTGACATTTGCAATTTATTGAGAAAACCATTTATACCCGCATATGAATTCAAATGTTTACCTATGAATTTTATCTTATTCAATATTATCTTAAAAAAAAAAAATATTGTCTAGAAACGAGTGGCATTGAAGCAGAAATGTTTTGTAAAATTATTTTATTAAAATTATTAATAACATTGAATATTTTTGTAACGTCATTAAATTTTCGTGAAGCGTAGAAAAATAAAAATTAAAAATGAAAACTACGAAAAATTGTTTTTCGTAGAAAAGAAATACGTATAGAACAACCCTTACATAGCTTTTTATATCAAAAGGAGGACAATCAATACTTTGATATCATGAATATTACGATAAATAACGTTTCAACTTATTTTTATCCGACTACGGCGAAGTCAAAAGAAGGGTTATATGTTTCAGCGTTATGTATGTTCATCTGTGCCCTATTATGCTTCATACTTCGTCCTTCGAGATTATCATGAGATATACATATGTAGTAACGCCAGTACCTACCGTTCCAACACATTTTTGAGATATTTTTTTTTTTATTATTATGTGGGTAGTCGTACCCCACCTAGTATCTACACCGACGACGACCAACTTCATTCGCTTTTTTGTGCTACGCCGTTCCGCACGTCGCTCGCGTCTAAAAAATAATTACGTGTTTTGTTTACATTCGAAATTATTTCGCAGTTATATTATATAATGCCGAAAAGAAAAAGTGTTGATAGTTATGAACGTATTAAACGTAAAATAAGAAAACTAGAAAGAAAATTGCGTCGTAAACGCCGTAGTGTGTCTAGTGACTCGGAGTACTCTTCGCGTGCTTCCTCGGAGTGCCGAACTGCCGAACTACGCCGGCAAGGTAAGAATATCTCTTTCTAACGTGTATAAATGTGAAGTAGATATAGAAAGCACATTCGAGCGGTACGTTCGGGACCGCTTACCGGTGCTGTTTATACTCGTATTTTGTTTGCGAACAGTACGGGTTATTGCATAATAACTAGGGACTGTTTCTCACAATACATATGCTCATTATAGCCAAATAAAAAAGGGTACATTCGGGCAGTACTGTTGGGGCTGCTTACCGTGCTTGTAATTATATTGTCTGCGAACAGTACGTGTTATTCAATATAACTAGGGACTGTTTCTTACAATTTAGGTGTCTCGATCATAACCAAACAATAAAGCACATTCGAGCAGTACGTCTGGGACTGCTTACAGTGCTCAATAAAATTACGTTTGCGGACAACACATGTTATTACCGTAAAGCTAGGGGTTGTCTCTTACTGTAATTTTGACTACCAATCCTGAAGACTGTCTGTCTTTCAGGCACCGATAAGAAGGGCAACGCAATGTGGACCGATGACGATGAGGATGTCCATAATGAGCCTGGGCCAAGCGGACTGTTTACAAATAATATGTTATCAGTGGTGACAATTCCATCCGCGCTGCCGCGCGCGTCTCCGCCGCCCGCCAGCCCCTCGCCGCCCGCCGATGCCCAGCCACCCGCCGCCATGCAGCCGCCAACAGGTTCCCCGCCGCTAGCCGCACCTGAACCGTCCTCCTTAGCGTGTCTCGCTCCACCTGAAACAGAAAAAATAGATCAAGAGCTATTAGATATATTAGGCACGGACCCTACAACAGATAAAAAATACGGCAATGAAGTGAACCAAGATTTATCTGTAAGACTTCAACACTGGGTCACTAATGGTCTGAGTAAAGAAACCCGCAGTCAGCTTAAGGAGAAGTATTTGACACCTGAGAACTGTAAGTTGATCGACCCACCTGCATTGAACGCGGAGATAAAAGCAGCAGTGTCTGATATTGTTATTAAGCGAGATAAAGCAATAGAGAATAAACAAAAACAACTTACCCTGGCTATGACAAGTTTAAGTGAGGCAATCACATTGTTATTATCCTCTAAAGAAAGAAATACTAACCTGTTAAAGCTGTTAATGGACTGAGCTCGTATCATCGCCGATTGTCAACACGCAGACACCATTACTAGAAGAATTTTTTTCCTTAATTCTGTAAAGAGTGAAATGAAAGATCACATACAAAATACGAAAGTCAATGCATTTCTGTTTGGGGAAAATTTGCATGAAGTCTTGAAGTCGGCTAAAGCCATAAACAAGACAGGAACGGAAATGAAATTGTTACCACAGAAACCCGCTAATAAAAAATCCAATCCCACTTCCTCTAATTCAAGGAATTTAAACTCGAAGAATCCGGGCCCGACTCGCAGGCGGACGGGTCCACCGAGGATGAAGGAGCCTGCGACGATGCGCAGTCGGTACACCAGCTCCTCGAGGACGTCGCAGCGTCATCAGCAGCGCGACAGGCAGAGCTACCGCCGCTAGAGGTAAAACCGGCAGGCAGACTGTCCTTGTTTTATAATCAATGGTCGATGACCCAGTAATTCTTTCATACATAAATGGTTACACAATTCCATTTAAAAATACACCTATCCAAATGTATCCTGGTGAAGAGCGAAGGTATTCAGATGCAGAAAAGTCTCACTTTTCAGAAGCGATTTCTAATCTGTTATCTCTAGGCGCAATCCCAGAATGTAAACCCTGTGAGGGTCAATACTTATCTACAATTTTTTTGATACCGAAGCCAAATGGAAAGATGCGTTTTATTTTGAATTTAAAATCATTAAATAAGTTTGTTGAAACCAAACATTTTAAAATCGAAGATCTAAGAACAGTTTTAAAAATTGTGTCTAGAAATGACTACGTTAGTACCGTAGACCTGAAAGATGCTTATTTTTTGATCAAGGTCAAAGAAGACGATAGAAAATATCTTAGGTTTCAATTTGAAGGATCTTTGTATCAATTTAATGTTCTTCCATTCGGTTTAAGTACAGCTTCCTTTGTATTCACTAAGATCATGAAACCTGTGGTGAAATTGCTCAGGAGCTGTGGTTATCTATCTACCATATACTTAGATGATATTTGTTTGATTGGGCATAATTACCGGTCTTGTGTTAAAAATGTTAACCACACTAAGATTTTGCTAACATCTCTTGGCTTTATACTAAACCTAGAAAAAAGCCAGCTTGTACCTTCGCAATCGTGCAAATTTTTAGGTTATATTTTAAACACAAAAAATTTCCTCGTTACCTTGCCAAGTGAAAAAATAGACAGAATTAAAAAAGAAATTCAAAAGTTTTCTAATATTAAGAGTTTTAAAATTAGAGCTTTTGCTAGTTTTGTTGGGCTTCTAGTTTCAGTTTGTCCAGCGGTGGACTATGGTTGGCTTTATACCAAATCGTTTGAAAGATGTAAATATCTTAATCTAAAAGACACAAATAATTATGACAAAAATATGTGTCTTCCAAATACTTTAGAATATGACTTTAAGTGGTGGAAACATGCAATGAAAAATCCCATTAGTAAAATTAAAAGTGAAAACTTTGGGTTAGATAGAAATATTTTCCGATGCCTCAACAACGGGGTGGGGGATATCGTGTGGGAACCAGAGAGCCAGCGGTCCGTGGAGCCAAGATGAATGCCAGCAACATATCAATTACCTGGAAATTTTGGCGGCATTCATAGGCCTAAAAATATTTGCTAGATCGTTATCAGACTGCCAGATACTTTTTCGTATTGATAACACTACCGCTATTTCCTACGTTAACCGAATGGGAAGTATCCAGTTTCCACATTTGACAAAAGTTGCTAAAGAACTTTGGCAATGGTGTGAACAAAGAAATATATATGTATATGCGTCTTACATACCCTCTTCTGAAAACAGTATAGCAGATGAAGAATCACGGCGTACGCATATCGAGTGGCAACTCTGTGATTTAGCCTACCAAAAAATTATACAAAAATTTGGTACTCCCGATATAGACCTATTTGCCAGTCGACTGAATAATAAATGCAAAAAATACGTCTCGTGGCATAGGGATCCAGATGCGTATGCCGTCAATTGCTTTACTATTTCCTGGTCAATGTTTTATTTGTACGCATTTCCGCCATTCCCTATGATATTAAAATCATTGAGAAAAATTATCTGCGATAATGCGACGAGTATCATGTTTGTGCCCTTATGGCAATCACAACCCTGGTATCCAATGTTTAAACGTCTCCTTGTGTCAGAGATGATAGTTTTTAAAGCTAGTGATGATTTAATATTGTCCACTGATTCCAGCCACCGCCAGATGCATACCACGATTACCCTGGCGGCAGGAGTCTTGTCCGGGAAGCAATGCTAAGGAGAGGTATATCCGACGCTTCTACGGGTATTATTTTAAATTCTCTATCGGATAATTCTTATAAACAATACGAAGGGTGCTATAAAAAGTGGTTCATTTATTGTAATCAGAATAAATTGAATATATATTTAATATCAATTCTAAACATTCTGCAATTTCTTACCAATATATACAACGAAGGTGCTCAGTACGGGACATTAAACTCCTACAGATCCGCTTTAGCTTTGTTGTACACTAATATGTCAGGAAACGAAGACATTAAAAGATTTTTTAAAGGAGTATACAGGACAAGGCCTCCCTTACCAAAGTATAATGAGTTTGGGATACATCTATTGTTTTAAATTTTCTTGCATTATGGTATCCTCATGAAAATTTAAGTTTAGAAAAAATTACAAAAAAGCTAGCAACATTACTAGCACTTGTTACTGCTCACATAATACAAACTCTTTCAAAAATCCGAGTTAGTAACATCGAGCAGTTTGCCTCAGAAATTAAAATTAAAATTCCTGGTATCATAAAAATGTCTAGGGTTGGATGCAAGCAACCGTTACTGGTCCTTCCCTTTTTCAGAGAACGACCGGAGATATGTCCAGTGCAGGCTATACTTTCATATCTTAAGATTACACAATCGATACGCGGTAATAGCGATTTTTTGTTTCTTAGTTTTAAAAAGCCACATTAACCAGTCAGTTCCCAGACATTAGCAAGGTGGATAAAGTTTATTTTGCACGAAAGTGGAATTGATACTGATGCGTTCACTGCGCATAGCACTCGACACGCAGCTACATCGGCTGCGCGTCGCCTCGGGGTCAGCATTGACCAGATAAGAAATGTAGCAGGCTGGAGCTCCAACTCTCAGACCTTTGCCAAATTTTACAATAGGCCTATCACTAGCTTTTACGATAGAGCATTTGGTGAATCCTTGTTAAATGATTCTAGAAGATAAAAAGTTGATTAAAATGTTATTAATTAGCAAGATTAGTTCAATATAACTATTTTCTTTAGATATGTACTATGTATGATTTAAAATAATTACATAAATAAAATTTACAGTAATTTAGTTAATTTTATTGGCAAAAGCCATCTCCCATATTTTACGAAAATAATCTCTAAAAGTCTACATATGTATATCTCATGCTAATCTCGAAGGACGAAGTATGAAGCATAATTAGAGATTAAACGAACTTACCTGAAGTGAAGTTCTATCCTAATTATGCGAAGACTTCGTCCGAAGAGATTAGCATCCCTCCCAACCCTATATATTTAGAATCCCAAGTCTTTTTTCGTAAAATATGTCAACAAAAAAGGCTACTCTCTAAAATAAATGAAGTTGGCCGTCGGTGTAGATACTAGGTGGGGTACGACTACCCACATAATAAAAAAAAAAAAAATATCTCAAAGATGTTTTGGAACGGTAGGTACTGGCGTTACTACATATGTATATCTCATGCTAATCTCTTCGGACGAAGTCTTCGCATAATTAGGATAGAACTTCACTTCAGGTAAGTTCGTTTAATCTCTAAGTACATAGGGCGCACTATAAGTTTCCGGAACTGGCCACTTACATAATCAATATTTAAAAATTTATTGCAACATTTGAAAATAGAACTCTTTGGCTGTAGAATGCAGTTTGTTTCATCTGACTGTCTTTTGTTTTTACCTTGTGGCGCCATTTAAAAAATTGTGTGTCTGCATCAACATGGATTTAACTCGGGAAAATTTTCGTAGTATGATTTTCTACGATTTTAAGTGTAATTTGACAGCTCAACAGAGCATCGCTCGGCTTGAAACAGCTTTTGGCAATGAAGCACCATGCAAGACAACTGTTTATAGATGGTTTGCAGAATTCAAGCGTGGTCGTATCAATCTCAGTGACCAATCTCGCGATGGTCGGCCGTCCACCGCTGTGACCAACAAAAACATCGATGCTGTGCGCCGTATGATTGAAACAGACAGGCATGTGACCTACCATGAAATTTGCGCATCCTTAGAAATAGGCATGAGTCAAATACAATTAATCCTACACAAATATTTGGGTGTGAGAAAGCTGTGCTCGCGGTGGATCCCACACAACTTGACCGAGGCTCAAAAAACGGACCGCGTCACTTGGTGCAGTGCCATGCTTACCAGATTCAACGAAGGTGCGTCAAATTTGGTGTGGGACATAGTAACAGGTGACGAAACATGGATTTATTGCTACGATCCCAAAACAAAGCAGCAATCGAGCGTATGGGTCTTTCAAGATGAGCCGAAACCAACCAATGTGGCGCGCGTGAAAAGTGCATCTAAGCGGATGATTGCTTCTGTGACGACGGATATGGGTGATCTGAGTCAAACACGCGTTGATCCTTTAACACGTATATTTTTCCACTAAATTCAATGTCCTTTTTGCGTTACATCTAACGAATAACTTTTAAAACACGATCCAACTAGCCAACGCCTATTTTAACCAAAAAGAACGAACGAATGTATCTTTTAGAAAATAAGTCAGTCTGACAGTTCGCAAAGCTTGGTGTGTACATTTCCATAAATCAATAAGTTTACAATTTTAATGTAACTGGAATTAGTATTATATAATAATTATTTTAATTAATAGAAATCGAAATAAACGAAAATATTATGTACGTATAGTAAACGAAAATATAATTAGATGGTTGGGATTATTTCTTGTATGTAGTATATCCGGTCATCGCCGTGTTGGTGTTACCAGAAGTAGTTTGTAACACTCGGCCGTCCTGAACGAGCCGTGTCCCACGGCGCTCATCTCTTGCTTCAATAGTAGCACCCGGGGCCTGTAACAGAAAAAAAAAATACAGCAGTATTTGGTATGTAGGGAATGAATATAATTATTTCGCCTATTTTTTTCTGAAATCGTCGTCACTGTTCACTCAGCTTCTGAGATCTATAGATTAATATTATTCTATATCTGATTTATACACAAAGCAGACACATTATGTCATTATTGCATATAATAGAAAACTTGATCACACAGCTGTTTTAATAGGGTATTCACACAGTTGTATTTAGCCACACGGCACACACACAGTTATGTTATATAGACTTGATCACACAGCTGTCATTTTTATATACTATCACACAGTTTTCAGCTTTCTTTTTTTATTATATTTTATTTTATGTGAGACTTGATCACACAGCTGTCCTTTTAAGACCTATAATATTACACAGTTTTCCATTAACAATATACTTAGGTTATTTTATGAGGGACTTGATCACACAGCTGTCCTTTTAATACATAAACTATCACACAGTTTCCTATTAAAATCAAATGCGAAACTTGATCACACAGCCGTTTCTTTATACAGATATTAACGCAGTTCATTAGATATGGGCACAGCTATAATATGTATATAGGTAATCGTAGTTATCGAGCATTTTTACTTCAATAAACTATGTAGCAATCACACAGTATTTATAATGATCCTAGATAGAGAGAAGGTAAATTAAAAATGTTAACTAATGTTCCATGTCAATATAATTATGCTCAATTACAAACTTTTAGTACTTATAATTATTTTCTAAGTCGACAGCTTCCGAGTTGTATGTAATTCCTTATCATATCCTTTACCTATCTACTAAGTACACAATGTTTTTACCTTTCCAAATGATTTTAATGCAACTAACACATGCACATACATCCTGGACGAACAAAACACTTATGACTGTCTTTATTAGCTTTCTAATAGGTCGATTAAATCATCTCTGTCTACTTCTCGGTCGCTACCGGAACTGTCACTCTCCGACATGGTTGGTTTATATGGTCGAAGTGTCTCCGCCCGCACTACTGCACTGAATTTTCTATATCCTTTCATACCCTTGATGCTAGTGATAATGTAACGATCTATAGATTGTTCCGCTTTAGTAACTTTGTATGGGCCTGTATAAAGACCGTTAAGTTTTTTCGTTACTCCAGTTGTTCCATCTCTAGATATACCACCTTTCCACAGGACTAATTGACCAATTCTGTATTTCCTACATCTTTTACGTTTTTTATCAAACCTAGCTTTCATTACTGTCATATTCCTATTTATGTGCAGCTTAGCAGTCTTCCTATTAGCCTGTAATTCCTGCATCTGGATTTCTGAAGTAGATGGTGCGTCAGACGGAAAAGCTGGGTAACGTGATTTTTTATGTCCGAACATTAAATTAAAAGGAGAAATCCCAGTTGTCACGTTTGGAGTATTATTAATTCCCCATACGACATCGTCTAATTTATTATCCCAAGTACATTCGCATTCCGACATAGTGTTTAGTCCATTAAGTAACGTACGGTTAACACGTTCGACCTGGCCATTAGAACGCGGACTAGCTATTGCATTCAAAACATGCTTAAACTGATTTTCTTGGGCAAACTCTTTAAAATATCTACTGGTAAAAGCTTTTCCTCTATCCGTGATGATTCTTACAGGAAAACCAAATTGCATAATAACCTCTTTCAAAAGTTTAATCGTTTCTATTGAGGAACAGCTTTTAGAAGGACGAGCAAAGACAAATTTGGTAAAAGCGTCAATGACTACAAGAATATATGAATGTCCTTTGCGCGTTTTCGCAAAAGGGCCCAAATGATCAGCGTGTATAGTGTGCATAGGTATCGCTGGTTTTTCAATAGGATATAACTCACCCTCTACCCTTCCGTAAGAACCTTTATTATATGCACACTGAAGGCAAGAGTTAACATACTTCCGAATAAATCTTGTCATACCCTTAAACCAAAATTGAGCTTTGATTGCTTTTCCGCATTATTCATGACCCGGATGACCTATCTGATCGTGGAGCTTCTGTAATAGGCCATATTTGGCCAATTTGGGTATTACGAAACGTTCTCCGGATACTGTCTTTCTATATAAAATGTTATCTCTAACTACATAATCAGCAGATAAATTGGTAGTGCTATCATCACGAAGTTGGGAAATTATGCTTTGTATATTGTCATCTTGAATCTGAAGGGAGAGTAACCAGTTAGAATTTTCAATCATTAAAATTGAATTTGGTGCTGGATTTTTACTTAACGCATCCACATGTTTCATACGTTCGCCAGGCCTATATTCTATGTCTAGGTCGAAATCCTGAATTGTGAGCCACCATCGTGCTATGCGCGGAATCAAATCCTTCTTTACTAATGTAGTTCTCAGCGCAGCACAATCAGTCACAACTTTCACCTTAATGCCTACTAGATAGATACGAAACCTTTTAAGAGATTCTACAACCGCAAGGGTTTCGAGCTCATAGCTATGATAATACTTTTCTTCATTACTAGTAACTCTACTGAAATAAGCTATTGGTTTTAAGCTACCATCCCCCTGATACTGTAAAAGAATCTCACCTAAACCATGTTTGCTTGCGTCAGTGTGTAACTCAGTGACAGCGTCTTTATTGTAAATACCTAGAACTGGCCTGGCAATTAAGCGTTGCTTTAAAGTTTCAAAAGCTTCTTCTTGTTCAGAGCTCCAACGCCACTCAACGTCCTTTTTCGTGAGTTCGGTTAGAGGACGCGCTATTTGGGCGAAATTTTTGATGAATTTCCTAAAATACGATGTAAGGCCAATAAATTGTCGGATTTCGTGCACATTTCGTGGTCGTTTATATTCTTTAACGCATTTTATTTTAGCCTGGCCTGGTTGTATAGTTCCAGCAGAAATTTCGTGACCTAAGTATGTAGTTGTATTTTTTAAGAAGGAACATTTATTAAGATTTAATTTTAAATTAGCCGCTGTTAATTGCTGTAGAACTTGCTCCAATAAAATTAAACCCTGGTCAACAGAATTAGTGGGGATCATAATATCATCTAAATAGAGTGCAATATCTTGATTTAATTTACCTAATGTCATTTGGATTAAACGAGAAAAAACTGCGGGTGCATTAGCAAGTCCGAAAGGCATTTTAAGAAAAACATATTGACCCGAAGATGTAACAAATGATGTTTTCGGAACAGATTCATCATCTAGAGGCACTTGGTAATAACCTTGTGCAAGGTCAAGCGTCGTAAAGAAGTGCTTACCGGAAAGTCGAGTAACCTGATCCTCTATGTGAGGTAACGGATAACGATCTTTAATTGTATTAGCATTAAGTGCCCTATAATCGACACATAACCTATAATCTCCATTTTTCTTTCGCACCAGTACGACAGGACTTGCGTATTCAGACATAGCCTCCTTAATTATACCTGCCTCTAAGAGGTCTTCAATTTTAGCATTAACTATCTCATTTTCTTTATGTGACAGTCTGTACGGTTTGCAATACACAGGCTGGTCATTTTTAGTATGTATATGCATTTTTATCAAATCTGTACATCCTAGATCCTTAGTACTACGAGCAAATGCATGTGGGTATTTATTCAAAAGTTCAAGTAGCCGCATATCCTCACTATCACTTAGCTGACCTTTATCAATATCGTTGAGTTTGATTTCCAAAACATCAGTTTCAGAACATGAGTTTATAGAGAGTACATTGGAATTACTAGTACGTTCTGTTGGTATTTCTAATAATTCTGCTCTTGCTATTAATTTATTGGCATTCCATGAAATTTCTTTACTACCTAGGTTAATAACTTTCAGTAATGAACAGCTAGAATTGATGATAGCCGAAGGTATAAAATATATTAAACTACCTAACTGTATCCACACAGTGTTAGTCAAGAATGCATGCTCTTTCCCAATATTTTCTTTATAATCTAAATAAACTTCAATAAAATCAGAACTTTGTTTAGGTATGACACAATTATGTTTCAAATACACCGAATATTTAGAAGTAAAATCAGAACATTCCAAATTTAAATCAGCAAGTAAATTTTCTATACACGGGCTTGGCACAAACTGCACAGATGAACTGGTAGTAACTAAGCTTATGCCTTCACTATTAATCATTGTCTGTCCTATAATCAAATCTATGTCTGCAATGGAAACATCAGTTAATTCGGCTACACCTTGAATAGTCACACAGTCAATCGATACGGTAACATAGCAGGTACCAAGAGATGGAGTACAAGCTCCGCCAAAACCTCTCATCAGAGTTGTGCTTGTTTGAATATCTAAATTTAATTTTTTTGCCACCGTCAAGGTCAAAATATTTAATTTACTTCCAGAATCAATGTATCCTTGTAGCGAACATCCGTTTATAATGACTATTTTCTTATATATATCTAAATGAATCTCGTAAGTAATATGCAAAATATTACCAACCTTTTGTTCCTGCTGTCGTGAAGTCCCGGCTGCAAAGTAGCACGTCGAACTGGTGTGTCCGAGACGCTTACACGTGTCGCAACGTTGCTGAAGTCTGCAGTTTAGCGCTTCGTGACCTGGCCGCCGACACACGTAGCAGATCTTGGGTGCCAGCTGTTGCGTCGATGTAGCTGCTCCTCCTCTTTTCCATGTGGATTTTTGAGTCGTATAAGCTGCTTCTACACGTTTGTAGTTTTCTAGTGACGATAAATATCCATAATAAAGTTGCTCTGGGCTGTCACAGCTATATGCCTTCGCATTGGCTCGAAGCTCAGCAGGCAAGCCCCGAATAATACAAGAAATTGCTTCTTCACCGTCGAGGTTGCATTTCTTCAAAAGTGAGAGCTTTTCATGGTAATATTTCGTCATTCTTTCGTTGTCCTGTTTCGTTCGAGCAAGCATCATCTCTAATCTATCCACGTAATCAGTGGACCTTGGAAAAGCAATATGGAGGGATCGCTTCCACTCGCTCCAGGAAAGCGCATAATCATCAAGATCATCATACCATTCTCTAGCGGCTCCTCGTAGGCGAAGTTGCATAATAAATTGACGGTCAGTATTGCTCCATCCATATATATCACCCAGCTGATCAATTTTATGAAGCCATCCTGTGACATTGCTGTTACTTTCCTCTGGCCGAAATTTGGGGATAACTTCCGCGTCAGTAGGTGAAACACGTCGTCTTTTGTTGGATTTCGCGTGATGTTTGTCCGAAAAAAAAATTTCATCGTTTTTTTCCTCTGAACTCAAACTCGATGAATCACTGCAGCTTCTCTTGCGTTGGCCCAAACCGTCAGCATATGGCCCAGACATCCCACTTCTGAGATGTGACGACGGATATGGGTGATCTGAGTCAAACACGCGTTGATCCTTTAACACGTATATTTTTCCACTAAATTCAATGTCCTTTTTGCGTTACATCTAACGAATAACTTTTAAAACACGATCCAACTAGCCAACGCCTATTTTAACCAAAAAGAACGAACGAATGTATCTTTTAGAAAATAAGTCAGTCTGACAGTTCGCAAAGCTTGGTGTGTACATTTCCATAAATCAATAAGTTTACAATTTTAATGTAACTGGAATTAGTATTATATAATAATTATTTTAATTAATAGAAATCGAAATAAACGAAAATATTATGTACGTATAGTAAACGAAAATATAATTAGATGGTTGGGATTATTTCTTGTATGTAGTATATCCGGTCATCGCCGTGTTGGTGTTACCAGAAGTAGTTTGTAACACTTCTTTTTTTAATAAAACTGGACACGTGGCTACTGTTGCTTTAGAGAATCGTCGTACAGTGAATAGTGACTGGTACACGACCATTTGTTTGCCGGAAGTTATTGACGAACTCCGTAAAAATAACCGTAAACGCCGTATCATCCTGCACCACGACAATGCTAGTTCTCACACGGCCAGACAGACAAACGACTTTTTGAAGGCGAAAAATGTAGAACTCATGAGTCATCCTGCATACAGTCCCGACCTGGCACCTTGTGACTTTTTTCTGTTCCCAAAAATTAAGAACCAATTACGCGGTCAACGATTTTCATCACCAGAAGAGGCTGTCGAGGAGTATGAAAAACACGTTTCAGAGGTCACCACAGAGGAGTGGCACAAAAGTTTTCTAAACTGGTTTCATCGAATGAAAAAGTGCATAGACGCCAAGGGAGATTATTTTGAAAAACAATAAATTAATTTTGTACCTTTAATAGTATTTTTTCATATTCATTCCGGAAACTTATAGTGCGCCCCACGTATCTTTAGCATAGACTAAGAATTTTTTTACTGTGTAAGATCTTTAGTGATACCTTGACTTAGGTGAAGTATCGTTGGAAACGGTTGTGACGCAGTTCGTTACTTTCGCAAATGGTCGTTCACTTACTCAGAATGTCACTTTCGCAAATCGTCACCTTCGCTCATTGTCATTTTCGCAATTTGTCATTTTCGCAACTGGTCATTCACAGCATTTACTAAGATATGCCGTTAGAAAAGGGATAGAAAACTTGTGTGATATAAAGAATATGAATCTTAATAAGTTCTGCTGCCGGCCAATCTCTTAAAATTCCAATGAAAATAAAAAAAAACTTGTTTCGTTTAATGGACTCTTTGGACTTGATCAAGACACAATTTAAATATCTCCGTTTCCTTGATGATGATGATGATGATGATGATGATGATGATGGGGCAGTACCGAATAATTAATATATGGGGTTAATTGAAGCGGTGGTAGCCAAGCGATGTAGGCTCTGCTCTCTGGTTGTGTTTGTGTGAGGCATGAGATGAATCCTCACTAGGCGCGACTTTTACTTCCAAGTTTGTACGGTCATTTCAACCTACCACCACTTGCTTTAAGTGAACGATACATAATTATTTTCCTTTTTTTACTAGCCTATGGCCATTGTATCCCACAACTAGGCAAATGCCTCTTAAAACCTTATTCTTCCACTCGTCTCTGTCCGTCGCTACTCGCTGTCTTGATCTTCCTCTGTTGTAGGCGTTGTAGCGTCCTTCTGGAATCGACCCAATTAACATTCTTTTGAAGGTTCAAAACTAGTCTGTCTATTGATAGACTATTCGTGGCTTATCTTTAGATAAGGCTCTATAGATGGTTTCTATAAAGAAAACTTATTTTGATAGAGTATTTTTCCCAAGCTTGATTATTTTATGTCAGTAGCTCTTATTTTTAGAATTTTTATAGGTATAACGATTATTTTAATATGATATGCTCTATAAATATTAAATAAAGCCTAAAGCCACCTGAGTTCAAGTAATTTTTTAGATAAGATGATGGATTTTAAGGTTATAGATATTATTTTTAGTTCTGTCTGATGATTTGCTAGTTGAAGTGTGTATTTAGTGTTTTTTATAAAAATATCTAAACCAGGTACACTTCAAGTATCAAATATTAAGATTGGATGGTTTTATGCAATAGTATTTATTTAGTTATATGGAGATATGTCTGTATTCGAAAGGCTTTTGCTTTTTTAATTTAGTGATTTTATTATCTACCGGTATCGAAAGATTCGGTGTAACTCAGAAGAACCGGCAAGAAAATAAGCCACATTCAGTTACAATATTTTTTATCTCTCTGGAGACTACGTTTTAATAAATAGTATTTAATTTGAAATTATTACAACAAACAACAAAAATGCATTGAAAGTTTACGTTTGTGTCAAATGCCAAGCGAGAAAAGAGCACTCTCTACGGCGACACGCCGCCGCTATAAGCACTTGCTCCACTCCGTCGTTCGCCTTGAAGGGGCGCTTTGGAAGGGCTATTCGAGCGATAAACGAGATGAGATGATTCATCGAATAAGTTTTGCTTTGAAGATGTACAATATCGATGACTAATAAAATACGGAACATTAATAACAATTTCAAAAGCTTAGATTTTCAATATTTAGACTAAATTACTTAATAAAATATTGATTTGTCGTTGCCGCGCCATCACGGTCATTCTGCGTGTTGGTGCGTGCCCTGCACCAAATATCTAGAACCAAATGGTTGCCATCACTGCCATCCGTTTGAATCACTTCGCGAGGAACCTGTGAATAATAAAACTTTTTGTAGGTCCGTTTAAAATAATTTACTTAATATGTCGGGCTATCTACCAAAGAAGTCAGGGAAGGTTATCTTTATTGACTAGTTTTTGCATTTCGGAGAATCAGTTGTATCAACTACAAGAAATACTTTGTGTACCCAAAAAAATACTGGTCGATAGTGAGACTTTGCTTGCCCTAATTACTATTAGTATAGTTTACTTCATGTTAGTAGAATAAAATGAAAGTAACACAACCGATTTTGATTCGTTGTTATTGCTGTTCTCTTCTGTTGAAGTCATCCCAATTGAGAAGTGTACGAAATTTGGAATTTATTATTATTTAGAAAACATGCAACAATACCGATCGGCCATTCTTATTGTGATTTTTATGTCATTTATTGTCTAAAACAGGCGGTAGACTCACTGCACCACTCAAAGTTCATAAAAATGAGTTATTTGTAACATGCCTGACTTAAACTGTATTCTTTAATTATAAACAAATATAGTTAAACTCGTGTGGAGAGGGTTCCGTACAATGCCGCAGATTTTTCGAAAGTGAACGTATTATAATGGAGATTTCCGCATATATATATATACATATATATATATATATATATATATATATGTATATATATATGTGGAAATATATATATATATATGTATATATATATGTGGAAATATATATATACATATATATATATATATATATATGTATATATATATGTGGAAATCTCCATTATAATACGTTCACTTTCGAAAAATCTGCGGCATTGTACGGAACCCTCTCCACACGAGTTTAACTATATTTGTTTATAATTAAAGAATACAGTTTAAGTCAGGCATGTTACAAATAACTCATTTTTATGAACTTTGAGTGGTGCAGTGAGTCTACCGCCTGTTTTAGACAATAAATGACATAAAAATCACAATAAGAATGGCCGATCGGTATTGTTGCATGTTTTCTAAATAATAATAAATTCCAAATTTCGTACACTTCTCAATTGGGATGACTTCAACAGAAGAGAACAGCAATAACAACGAATCAAAATCGGTTGTGTTACTTTCATTTTATTCTACTAACATGAAGTAAACTATACTAATAGTAATTAGGGCAAGCAAAGTCTCACTATCGACCAGTATTTTTTTGGGTACACAAAGTATTTCTTGTAGTTGATACAACTGATTCTCCGAAATGCAAAAACTAGTCAATAAAGATAACCTTCCCTGACTTCTTTGGTAGATAGCCCGACATATTAAGTAAATTATTTTAAACGGACCTACAAAAAGTTTTATTATTCACAGGTTCCTCGCGAAGTGATTCAAACGGATGGCAGTGATGGCAACCATTTGGTTCTAGATATTTGGTGCAGGGCACGCACCAACACGCAGAATGACCGTGATGGCGCGGCAACGACAAATCAATATTTTATTAAGTAATTTAGTCTAAATATTGAAAATCTAAGCTTTTGAAATTGTTATTAATGTTCCGTATTTTATTAGTCATCGATATTGTACATCTTCAAAGCAAAACTTATTCGATGAATCATCTCATCTCGTTTATCGCTCGAATAGCCCTTCCAAAGCGCCCCTTCAAGGCGAACGACGGAGTGGAGCAAGTGCTTATAGCGGCGGCGTGTCGCCGTAGAGAGTGCTCTTTTCTCGCTTGGCATTTGACACAAACGTAAACTTTCAATGCATTTTTGTTGTTTGTTGTAATAATTTCAAATTAAATACTATTTATTAAAACGTAGTCTCCAGAGAGATAAAAAATATTGTAACTGAATGTGGCTTATTTTCTTGCCGGTTCTTCTGAGTTACACCGAATCTTTCGATACCGGTAGATAATAAAATCACTAAATTAAAAAAGCAAAAGCCTTTCGAATACAGACATATCTCCATATAACTAAATAAATACTATTGCATAAAACCATCCAATCTTAATATTTGATACTTGAAGTGTACCTGGTTTAGATATTTTTATAAAAAACACTAAATACACACTTCAACTAGCAAATCATCAGACAGAACTAAAAATAATATCTATAACCTTAAAATCCATCATCTTATCTAAAAAATTACTTGAACTCAGGTGGCTTTAGGCTTTATTTAATATTTATAGAGCATATCATATTAAAATAATCGTTATACCTATAAAAATTCTAAAAATAAGAGCTACTGACATAAAATAATCAAGCTTGGGAAAAATACTCTATCAAAATAAGTTTTCTTTATAGAAACCATCTATAGAGCCTTATCTAAAGATAAGCCACGAATAGTCTATCAATAGACAGACTAGTTTTGAACCTTCAAAAGAATGTTAATTGGGTCGATTCCAGAAGGACGCTACAACGCCTACAACAGAGGAAGATCAAGACAGCGAGTAGCGACGGACAGAGACGAGTGGAAGAATAAGGTTTTAAGAGGCATTTGCCTAGTTGTGGGATACAATGGCCATAGGCTAGTAAAAAAAGGAAAATAATTATGTATCGTTCACTTAAAGCAAGTGGTGGTAGGTTGAAATGACCGTACAAACTTGGAAGTAAAAGTCGCGCCTAGTGAGGATTCATCTCATGCCTCACACAAACACAACCAGAGAGCAGAGCCTACATCGCTTGGCTACCACCGCTTCAATTAACCCCATATATTAATTATTCGGTACTGCCCCATCATCATCATCATCATCATCATCATCATCATCATCATCATCATCATCATCATCATCATCATCATCAAGGAAACGGAGATATTTAAAATACTGGTCGATAGTGAGACTTTGCTTGCCCTAATTACTATTAGTATAGTTTACTTCATGTTAGTAGAATAAAATGAAAGTAACACAACCGATTTTGATTCGTTGTTATTGCTGTTCTCTTCTGTTGAAGTCATCCCAATTGAGAAGTGTACGAAATTTGGAATTTATTATTATTTAGAAAACATGCAACAATACCGATCGGCCATTCTTATTGTGATTTTTATGTCATTTATTGTCTAAAACAGGCGGTAGACTCACTGCACCACTCAAAGTTCATAAAAATGAGTTATTTGTAACATGCCTGACTTAAACTGTATTCTTTAATTATAAACAAATATAGTTAAACTCGTGTGGAGAGGGTTCCGTACAATGCCGCAGATTTTTCGAAAGTGAACGTATTATAATGGAGATTTCCACATATATATATACACACATATATATATATATATATATATATATATATATATATATATATACATATATATATAATCAGATATATATATATATAGATACAGTAACGTTTGCAAAACTTTTTTTTTTAATTTTCCATTATTTAAAAAAATATTTACTTATTTTTCCTGTAATTTACAAGCAATGAACTATAAAGTGTATTTTTTTCAAAATTTTCGTCTCTCATGAATAAAATCAAAACTATTTATTTCACAATAATCAAAAAAATATATTTAAGATCCTCACAAGGATGCCTTTCATTTGATATATAACACAGTAAGGTTTGCAAAACTTGTTTTTAATTTTCTGATTTGTCCTTCGAAAATGACCCTTATTTACCTGATTTGGTCCAGGAGATTCGAAGAAAATTGGCTGTGACAGACGGACGTGTCCGTCCGTCTGTTTTCTTTGACAAACGCTCAAATGATCCTTTAAGGATTCCGTTTTTTCTTTTTCATTTTTTTTTGTACGAAATCCTATTAGTAACTGTAACTATAAAAGTACCACAAAATTAAATACTAAATGGAATCAAATTTTTTGATGTTTCATAAGATTGAAATTGAATTAGATAAAAATAATAAATACGAGTATGATTCCATGGACAAGGATCATTTAAAATGGCAATTTTTACCCATTGGTTGGTTTAAATGTATATTCCAAATCTTTGGTTTAAATCATTTGGTAAAGGTTGAATTTCAAGTTATCCAAAACGTCATTCTGTATTTATATAACTTAACAAAAAGGCAAAATTTAGGAGTATTTATGGTTACTGCGATGAAATTTAAAAAGATATATGAATGTGACTGAAAGTAGCACCATTTTGTTGTTTTGTACTTATAGGCCAGTCAGTATCAACATCAAACGTCGCAAACGCGCATGTATCTACGCTATTTTTTATATTTTGTTAAGGTACTTTTTCAAAAAAACTGAAACAGAAACCAGAATTTCGCATTCCTTCGAGCATCATGGTTTTGGTATAAACTTCTCTCAGGGAACCTAACAACATATAAAAAATCGTAGATACATGCGTTTGCGATGTTTGCCTTTTTTGTGTCGATAATGACAAGGCTATTATGACCATAAAGCTGACCTTTTAATGTTGAATGAGTAAAGTGCTGTCTGATAATGAATAATTTCACGTTCTCATAAAAAAATTTATTCCTTACTCCTATACTTATTTCCGTTAAGTTCTGACTCATATATTCTTACTAACAAAACATCAAATATTTTACAAAACACTACCCATATCATGGATAAAATGGGTTTTTCAAACATTCAAAATCCATAAAAAATCAAATACTTTTTATATTTGATTTCTGATTCATTAAATAAATATTACATTTACAGCAGGCACTGTTGTTTTTAGACAGTTTTATATAATATTGCACGAGAGATATTAATCCGCAATTAGTTTTACCTACATGTTAGGTCAAGACATAGCTCAAGAGATAAGTACTTTAGTAATAATAAATTTGTCAGCCATGTTGCAATAATGTTACAATAAACTCTAGTAAGTTTTGCGCCATTATGGTCTGATATCTGTTTCTAATAAAATTTATCTTAAGCTTGTTAGATTTTAGTTCATTTGTTCTTAAAACTGAACAAGCAAGACCCGTTCTTAACTTAATCTATAAACTGTCTACTAATATTTTGCCTTCTATAAACGGTTAAGAAGCATCCTAGAGGACCGTCTTTAGAATACGCATATCTCAAAATAATACCCTGAACTCTATCTTTTCATATCTTCTGAAGTCAATCTTATGAACAGTTACAATAAGGTTGTGCCCTCTTTTACTAGAGTGTACCTATAAGCATTCTAGAAGATACTTTGAGTGATAGTTTACTCCAATGATAGACAATCGAATCAAATTCTATTAGATATTTATTTATCCAAACATTACTCCACAAAAAAGTGTAAAAATGACGTGTATAGTGTGTAATAATGGTGTTTTAATAAAAGATATTTTGTATTAAGATGTGCCGTTGCCGGCAAGATTGACAACATTGGGAATATTGCCGGCAACGCTGCCGGCAAGATTACCCAAGATAGACATTTCTGCCAATATTTAGCCAATGTTCCCCAACATTGGCTAAATATTATCTACTACTATCCTTAAGTTTTTCAAATAAATTTCAAGTATATTCACAAAATAATCTGAATTTTGATATAATAAGGCTATTTAAATGGATCAGCAATATTGCCAATGTTCCCCGCAAAATATAAATTTGCTGGCAATGGCAAGATTGGGAATATTGCCGGCAGTGAGGAATTTGCCGCTCGGCACATCTCTATTTGTTACTTGGGCAGAATGTCACTGGTTGTGCCCATCTATCAGTCCTCATCGATACACATGTCCCGCCTAGTTCCACTTCCCTTTTTCTTTAAATTATTATTTTATGTAAATTAAATGAGAACCAAATATTATTCATATCCGAAATAATGTTCGCCTCTAGAATAACTCCCAACGGACATACTGAAGACATTCATAATAATTTACCGAATTATATCTGGTGCAAAACTCGATTTGGCAAGTTGCCTGCTAGTCATACATTTCATACATCATATCTTCATCGAATACACGTATAAAATGAATATCAAAAGGTATACTTGAGGTCGTAACGAACAAGTTTTATTAGATTTTGGATTCAAGATGGCCATCGCAGTATGGCCGATAGATAAACTAACAAAGATATGTAAACTCGCTTCTGTCAACACCATATCCTGGAAGACTCCGAATGAATCTCATTACAGAATAAACATTACGGCTTTGAAATTATATTAAATCATGTAGGTACTAGTAATCAGGTAGGTGTTGTCCGTTTGTCCCTATATATTATTTTTTTTTATTTAAGTTCACTCCTTCCGGTTTCACGACAAAAACGTGTGAAAAACTATTGAATTTGTATGGAATTTTCCTTTTCCGAGTACATGTTTGTCGACTATAATTCTTTCATTTGTAAACCCTACTTAGCTCTTCTAGAATTTTCTATTAACATCGTTATACATATACACTACAGACGTAATTTTTTTCACGTGTCCGTATAAACCTAACCTTTTAGCTAATAGAGAGGAGACACTTGAGTCTAAAAAAAATTGCATTTTATTACCATATATTTCAGAAACAGATTCCTAAATCAAACAATGGCGTTCAAAAACAAAATAATTTTGAAAAACCTATTCAACGACAACCATCCCACACAAAGCTTAGGCAAGAAAAAAAAATTATTCCCCATTTAAATGTACAATGGGAGCTACACTGAAAAAAAGTCTCTGAGTAAAACCGCGGACAGACAGACCGACATGGCGAAACTATAAGGTTACTTATTCTACAGAACCCTAAAAACAATCGATGGCGCCATCGTGGAGTGATGGATGGAATCGATATGCTAGAGAATCGACCCTAAATGTTACTACAAGCCAGGATGCATATCGGCTTTGAAATAGAAGTATTCTTTTTTTATTGAGTCATAAAGATGCCAAATAATATCTATTTATAAATACCTATCCAAAGCGAAAAAAAAAATCATAACAATATCTACCCACTCAACGAGATGACTGTACGCATGAGCTAACTTAAATTTCTATTGAAGTGACTCAAGTGACACACAATCCCTCATAAATTAATACACAATACGTAACCCTTCTCAACATTCCTCTAGTTAAAAAGACGGAAATACCAAGATCGTCTTTGAATATAAGAATAATCAAATCGAATTTTAGAATATGAATCTTTACTAAACTACAAAATGCAAAGAAAACTTAGAGCTTTTTTAGATCTATCCAAGTAGACTGAAAGAAAGAGAATATGTTTAATTGGTAGAAATAAAAATAAAACCTTCAGATAGGTGCTTGGAGCTTGGAGAAAAAGTAAGTGCAACTTTTCTTTCGTTAATTTTGAGACATTTCAGAAACCGGATGAATAATATGTATATTAGTAGGTTAGTATGTTAAATTTTTAAGGTTCCGTAACCAAAGGGTAATGACGGAACCCTATTACTAAAACTCCGCTGTCCGTCCGATCGTCTGTCTGTCATCAGGTTGTATATCTCGTGAACCGTGATAGCTAGACAATTTAAATTTTAACAGATGATGTATTTCTGTTGCCGCTATGGCAACAAATACTGAAAACAGAATAAAATAAATATTTAAGGGCCCATCCCATGCAACGGACATGAAGTTTTGCCATTTCTGCTGCGTTTGATATTAATAACGGCAACAGTTGATGCTTGAAATATTCCCAGAATAATTAGTTTGATGTTCACTTTAAAATTAAATAATTAAATTAAAATAAAATAAGTATTTAAGGGGGCTCCCATACAACGCACGTGATTTTTTATAGTAATGGTACGGAACCCTTTGTGCGCGAGTACGACTCGCACTTTGTCGGTTTTTTAATAGTAGATTTAGCACCAAGAGTGGTGAAGGAAGAAAAGTCTCGGGAACTTGCGATCACAGGAATAAGCGGACACGAGTAGAAGGCATCTATGAATGTCAATGATAAATATTTGATTCAACCAAAGAGCAAAAAAATTGGATTCAACGCTTTCTTTAACAACTACCCAATTTTACGTCTTCACCTGGACACTTTTTGGCCTGGGCGGACGATCAGGAGTCTGACATCGTAGATCAGCCCTATGGACTACCTTCTTTCTGCGAGAGAATTAGATATTCTAATTCTCGTAGTATCTCACTTACGGATTTCTTTAGAAGTACTAAACTAACGAGAGACTCGTGAGAGACATTTCAACGATTTTTTTATAGTAGGGTAAGTGCTCCAGTGAATGAAATGTTAAGAAAATGTTCAACTTTGAAATTTAATTAGAATTAAGTTTTAAATATCCTATGACTTCAAGGTACTCATTACTAATCAATCAACTGTTAGCGCCTTTCTGGCGCTGACACTTGCAACACCGTGTAGCGGCTGGCAACACCGTAATGCAGCGGGCAACCCTATCAGATGGATAGCGGTACGATATTGCGCATGCGCGGTCAACGGTCTTCTGGATTCAAAGCTTGCCACGTAAGGTTGTGTCAATCCATATATTATATCTTATTAAAGTAATTGTAGATATTTCATAAAGTTCTAGTGATCAATGTATTAAGCTTAACGGTTTACCTAGCAAAATAAATATGTATTACGTATAACTGTGTCTAGTATTTATTTTGCTCACATCAGAAGTGCTGAAATCAACGGGCCTGCCCACAAGTGCAAGGATGTATTTGGAAGTGATCGCCAAGAGCAACCAAAAACTGTAAAAAGACACCATAAAACTGTAAGTCGTTTTTTGTACAATAATTGGTTACCTAACAATGTGAACATGATCAAATTAATATCTTAAACATGTGCCACAAATAAGTTATATCAAAATTATTCCATCAGTATTTTTTTACAATACTTTATATAATTTTGCTTAATGTGTTTTCTCTTCTCAAAATCTTAATTGTCTAATAATGACGTTAAAAAAAAAAGCGTGAAAATTATTGTACGTACGTTACGTCCCATAGTTAATTGTAGTGTATTGTTAAAGGATCTACTTTTCAAGCTTAGGAAAATTTTCTACGGTATAAAGGTTGCTATCCTGAGATTCCACAGTTAATTTTTAGAAAATTAGGTAACCTTTTGATTTGAACGTCTATTTCGGTTACATTTATTTAATAATGCTTTATCTTGGTTCACATTTTTCATCGCTATTCGAACATCGTTAGTAAAAATTAAAAGACCTTGAAAAAAAAACGTTACCGTGAATGTAAATTATTTGTACCCACTATTGGATATAATAATTAGTACCGTAATAAATAAATAGTAAAGGACAATCTTGAGAATTCTCACTAATTTAATATAGTATATTGAGAATAATAGAAAGTAAGGATTTATTTAATTATCTATTTAAGTGGCTTCATTATATTTATTAATGTAAGTACAGGGCGACTGGCTCGATAATAATAAAAAAACAGAGGTTCTTTATAAATTAAATCTTGCTAAATCGAGTTTACCCCTGAAACCCCTTCTCTTTTCATCCAAATTGTTGGAGCCGTTTTTCGAGATGCTAATTATAAACTTACATATTTAGATATAAAAATTTCTCGTTTAATGTAATAAGATAAAGTCAATGGTATGCTCAGTTATTGATAGTTAGTAGATTTTGTTCTAGTTTATTAAATATATTCACTATACAATAATTGTACGTAGTGTTATTTATTTTGTATGGTATATGTCTAATGTGGAAATTGTGAAATGTACATTGATGTCATTAAAAAAAAACGTGCTTTTGAAAGGTAAATAAGGTAAGTGAATCGAGAGTCGTGAGTCATGACTAAGGTCCCTAAGAAAATGTTCACCATGTTATGAAATCTATGATTAGATAATGCGACTATTTTATTTCACTTCACTAAATGATTTACTAAATAAAAAGAAAAGCTAAGTAGCCTTTTGAGATAGTGCGAATTTGCAGGAATCATTTGAACGCAGCAATTGTAGTAAAACAGTATACACGACTAGTGTGACTCTGTACATCACCTGGTTATAGGCACTGTATAAAGAAATTGTGTGTTTATTGAACAACACATCTGGTTATATACGCTGCGTAGTCGATGAAACAGTATAAACGACTAGTGTGTTACGTGTACAGCACATCTGGTTATACGCTGCGTAATCGATGAAACAGTATAAACAACTAGTGTGTTTCTAAGTGTAGGTACAGCACATCTGGTTATATACGCTGCGTAGTCGATGAAACAGTATAAACGACTAGTGTACAGCACATCTGGTTATATACGCTGCGTAATCGATGAAACAGTATAAACAACTAGTGTGTTTCTAAGTGTAGGTACAGCACATCTGGTTATATACGCTGCGTAGTCGATGAAACAGTATAAACGACTAGTGTGTTACGTGTACAGCACATCTGGTTATATACGCTGCGTAATCGATGAAACATATAAACAACTAGTGTGTTTCTAAGTGTAGGTACAGCACATCTGGTTATATACGCTGCGTAGTCGATGAAACAGTATAAACAACTAGTGAGTTTCTGAATGTATTACACCTGCTTATAAACAATTTGGAACCTGAAAAAAAATCACGCTAAGGGCACACGTAAAAGAAAACAATTATTGTGCGAAGAAGCTGACTAGTATAGAACCGAAATGAAGAAACAAATGTTTGGAATACAACAAGAACAAGATGCGAAGTTTGACAAGCTAACAGAGCTAACATAGTTGATATGAAGGTACAAAAACGACAAAAATGGAAGGAAGCCAATTATTGTAAAATACACGTACCAGAACACTACTCAAAAGAATCTGGTTTAAAAGCTGTAAAGAAAGCTACAAAAACCAAATCAATAAATACTGAAATATTTAGTCTAAAAAAAAAACAGATCCATTTTACATTAATGAACTTCTGACTCCTAACATGGAAAAGCTACATTAGATGTCTAGAAGCCGACAAAGAATTTCTATTACAAATTCTGCTGGCTATCAAATGGAAGAGATTTTATAAACAATGCAATCAAATGAGAAGAGTGAATAGAAGAACTAAAATCTAACACATCACCTGAAATGATATGAGTAGTAAAAGAGCAGTTTCTCCACATCCTCTATACATCTACTACGTGAAACTTTTTCGTTTCATGTTGCTGGATGTTGATGTAAATATGACAAGCAGCCAGACTTAATGTGGTAAAAAAAAAACATGGAATTGATTTATATTATAACAGGAAGGCTACCACTAACACTTATAAAACCATTCAGAAACAAGGCAGTTTAAAGCAGGACAACTTTAAATCCTACCATTATGCTCATAATGCTGAACGTTTTTTGAATGGTTATTCCTGAATGGTGAACTGTTTGTTGTCTCTGGCTTATTTTGGTGATGAGACTGCGAAGACGTTCAAATCCTTGACAAAAAATTATTATTTTTACCGGTTTTTTTATTTACGTTAAACAAAATTATTTCTATCATATTTTATTTAAATATCTAAAAGTTAGTGTTATTTACTTTGTTTTCATTTGATTATGTACATAAATTTAATTTGATATTGACCATTAAAGATGGCTAAAATTTTAATGAGTGCGAAAGAAGTTGTGAATGAAAGTTTTGAACGGATGTCTGCGTCTGGTTTTCGAAATTATAAATAAATCGTAAATTCGTGACAACATAAATGTTTCATGTTTTTAATGCTGGAAGCCGAGCAACCACCTAACAAAATATATCCATCACTTCATATTATAGTGCTTTCTCGAATTGCCGTGATAAATAGTTATTATACGATGGTAACGACTAGTGTTTGGAAGTTAATTTTATTGTGGGCTTCATCGTACAAAAGCACAGTGTCTTGTCATAAATATATTTTATCAATAACCATGTCGTAAGTAACATTTTAACTACATACCTATTCAAAGTTTATATTTAGCTAATTATGTGTTCAAACTTGCAGCTTCTTCACTAAGTGCTATTATAAATAACATAAATATATACAAACAAAGTAAGTTCGAGACTAACTCAACGAGATAAAGGCTAGGTTTTAGTAAGTACGCAGTGATTGTAGTGCACAAAGAATTTTATTACAAAGTATGGGTATGTATTTGATATTCGTAGATTGCGACATGAATATAAACTATTTTTTTTTTTTCAGGTATTCTGGTGAAAAAGCGAACCAGCCTAGCAACAGATCTAGCCTTGTAAAATGCTTGGAATTCAACATTCTGCCATTTCACTGGTTCAATCACAGGTTCCAAAGGAGGCTGTAATCCTCTGGCTCTCTCAGTCTTGTTTGTATGTAATAATAGGCTCCAGTGAATCCTGTCTTGTATTTTTTAATTGATGTCATCATGGTACTTCTCAGAGAGTAACCAAAGAATCTTGTAAGACAAAATGTATAAATGTATGTAGTTGTAATTTTAATAAATAACTTATACTTAAGAATGTGTTGTTATTTGTTTTCGTGTGTGAATAAATATTTTACAAGGATTAGCATTGTTATTACTTACAAAAAAATATCTTACGTAAGTTGGAATAACTTACTATTTTTCACATAAATTGTACTAAAATAATGAAGTAATATATCTTACTTTGTTTTTTAAATCCAAATTTCCAATAAAAGGTATTAAGTAGGATTAATTAAGGTCCCATGGTAGCGTTACTTCAATTATCTACTGAAGATGCCTCGTGGAGAGGCGAAACACGTGTCGCGTATGCGGTGTCCGATATTGCTGCAGCCGCAGCGGATGCAGCAGTATCGGAGGGAGCATGCATCAGCTGTTGGTGGCGGGTGCACACGGGCTGTTGGTGGCAGGTATGCTGGGACTAACAGTAGTGGGTGGGCGCCGGCCGGCAATAGTTTGCATGAACTAACTGGTGGCGGAATTGCACAAAGTAATTCAAATCATGTAGTATGTAACATAGTAATCTCTAAATAAGATTTGAATGATTATCTTTACTTTCCATGTTCTCAGTTCATGCATCAGACTCAGACGCAGGTCGAGGGCGACCGCGTTTGTCAGATGGCCGAGTGTTAGCGCCTTTCTGGCGCTGACACTTGCAACACCGTGTAGCGGCTGGCAACACCGTAATGCAGCGGGCAACCCTATCAGATGGATAGCGGTACGATATTGCGCATGCGCGGTCAACGGTCTTCTGGATTCAAAGCTTGCCACGTAAGGTTGTGTCAATCCATATATTATATCTTATTAAAGTAATTGTAGATATTTCATAAAGTTCTAGTGATCAATGTATTAAGCTTAACGGTTTACCTAGCAAAATAAATATGTATTACGTATAACTGTGTCTAGTATTTATTTTGCTCACACAACATATTTTGGCTTTACGAACTGGTGTACGGGGTGTACCTACTGTACAAGTCCTAGACGTCACAAGGTGAATGTGTGATTTTTTTTTGCAGGATCCATTGTGGAAGTCAAAAATAATATAAAAGTAGATATTAAAAATAAGTAGATAGCAAATACTAGGTACCAAGCTAAAAAACATCAAAATCAATTCAGCATTGGCGGAGTAATAACAAACGCGTCTTATTGAGAACCACGTCCTTGAAGTCGGTTAATAAGTAAATATCAAACTTTAAAGGAGTGTATTGCCCTTATTTATTTATTTTATAACTTTATTATAAATACCCAACATATGAACAAAATTTATCGATAATTTAATTTCAATTTAGTCTTTAATTTTGTTCATTCAATGGATTTTGAAAACCAATATATGACCACCTGTGTTCCAATACTGACGAAAAGATTCTAAATCGTTTTTAAACGTATATTATAAATACCGTCTTCATACAACAGTCCGAAGTCATTTAAATCTTCGAAATGTGTAATGTTCCAGTAAATGAACGACTATTCATTCACTAGATTTGATGCCATTTTATGAGCTAGTCCATGAACACCTAATTGATTCAAAATATATTTGCAATAACTAAGTTTTCTTTTAGAAAATGCAAGCATAGATTCATAAATGACCTAGTTTTTAGTGAAAATCAATGTAAAAATAAAAAATACAGCTTTAAAACTAACAATAGTAAGTGATGTCGTACCTGGGTCGTAAATTCCTGTCCAAACATTTTTTTTTTTGCGCGCCCCAACTTTACTCAGTCGTTATTTTGCAACTGAGATGTTTAAATCATCAGAATGAATATTTCCATACGCTAAAGTGTATGGCCTGTTTAAAAAAAAATACTTCACCTGGTAAAATTAGCTAGTTTTCTTATTTTTGATAAAAATATGCGTTTTGTTCATTCACTGGGTAGTGTTCATTTACCGGAGCACTTACCCTATCTACCCTTAACACCAATTTTATTATGTAGGTATTTAGGTACGTCAAGTATTCGTATCGCCTTATTCTACGAGTACGTTTGTAGCGCCTCTATCGTACGTATAAGGAACTTTTACTTTTGATATAAAACTTTACGACGACGATGCGAATACTTTGACCCAAACATTCGTGCTAGGGGTACACGTAAGCTTTACATTTTAGTATTTACTTTTATAAATTGAAAGGCTGGCTCTTACAAGTTTTGTAACAAAAATTAAATGTATCCATCTCCTACGGATATCTTCTCTGACGTCGTAAATGGGTAATGGTTGAAAATGAAAGACAAGCCATTGGTCCACGAGTACGCCCACGTCGATCGCAGTTATGAATTAAGTTGAAAGGGAGGCGCCTGTATCAGCGTTAACACGTTCACTGAGGTTGGAGGCCAAAAGGTCTAGTTAGATATCCTACTAAATGTTTTTCATCCTGATGGAGGTTTCAAAGCACGAAGATGAGATGAATGATTTATGAGTTGTGTTGGCCCGAAAAATGCATTTTATCCTTATTTCATCAAATTATCTCCGGAGCATACGGACCCAGTACTTTTTGTTCGTTTTTAACTTACTTGAAACCTTAGTTAAAAACAAACAAAAAGTACACTTAGGTAAATGCGTAACCCCAGCAAAATATTGCGCCTTAGAGAAATAAAAGTATTACAGATACTTAGTTCATAGTAAGCCTCATATTTTTCAAATATAGCAAAATTCGTTCATGTTGTAAGTATTTTCGAAGTTATTCGAGAAAAACTGATTTTGCTGGAGTAACGTTACCCAAGCAAGATGTTTTTCAAAAAAGCGTTTAGCCTAGAATCAAGTATATGAAGAGACAGCTCTTAATGAGTTGTAAATGTATACCGATAGCAAAATTTGTTCATCTTATAATTTTTGAGATATTCAAGATTTTGCTGGTATAACGTTTTGCAAATTTTCCATATCTCGAAAACTGTTAGTAACAGAAATTTAAAAAAAAAATACTGTTTATAGGCCTTCATTTGTTCAAATTTGTTTAAATATAAGTATTCCGTTTCATCAACAAATATCGAAGTAATATATTATGCTAGCCTGTTCATATTGAGACATCATATTCAGCCTTATTTCTATGATATCCGTAGTACATGCATTTCTAGCTTGAGTAACTATAAATCACGCGACAGCCTGTGGCGCGACCTCAACCGGACAAGGGTTCATCACTCCTCTCTGTAGTATTCCAAATAGCTTAAAAGCAACACCACCACTTTAACAGACCCTGTGGATGTCGTGAGAGGCGACTAATTGGTACAAACATCCTATGTAATAATAATAACAGTATGTCCAAGGTATGACGTCGGAAGGTCGGTTGTAGAATGTTTCGTAGATCCAACAAATCGTTTTCACGGTTCCTTTTTATCATCTGCATTTTTACTTCTCGTAACATCTTCGGAGAAGAAAATTGGGAAAGCACACCCCGGACTCCAAAGCAGCACAGCTGAGCAGGCATTCGAACGCGCTGAGATCAAATCAGCGTCCGTCTCCTTCTAGTCCTTCTAGTCACGAGCTGGCATAAATTTCATCAACATTGTCTTATCCCAATAAATCCCTCAATATAATAAATTGTGTTGGGCTAGAGTAAGGGCGTAAACTGCATCAAGCAAGAGCTGTCACAAACTTTACTTGAGTGAGATTGCAGAATACGTCGCGTGATGTGCCGTGTCTCTGTCGCAGGAAAAGTTTGAAAGAGACTTACACGTTGCGTGGTCCCTCTTGAGACACAGTTTACGCCCAGAGTAATTTGGAAGTTGAGAAGGTAGATATTTTATCAAGACATTTTCGTTCTTTTTTTTTGTTATATTGATTAAAAATAATAATACCAAAAGTTCAATATTATATTGATAAAATTGAAGCTTTGCAAGATGACAGAAATCGGGATTTTAGAAATTGCAAATTAACCATAGCGCATTGTTTACACGGGTCACGCCCTCTAGGAGTCAGTCTCGTTATAATATGTATTCTTCCATCACATTAAATTTTCTACTCAGATATGTTAAGGATTTTGATTTAAAGCAAAAATCATATATTGGTGAGGATATTTTATTCCATAATACAGCATAAGACAAACCGGAATGTCACATTTCGCATCTTCATAATTTTTGTCTTCATAAAAATTAAAAAAATGTCTATCCACCACACTTGCCACATAACTTCATTCATGAAATGTGTTTTAACAATTTCTTCTAAATTATTATAAAAATGCTAAGTTATAATTAATTGTGTAGAGCAAAGTACCACTGAGAATTCTGAGCACTGTTTCCCTCTAAGCGGAAACACTTCTCAAAATGACACCGTGTTTATCTATTACATATTATACCTAAATTACAAGTAAAATCTCGGTTCGCCATGAGAAGTCGATTGTAAATGCAGGTTCGTCAGTAAATGCCGTGGTTACGAACAAGAACCGTCATCAGAACTGTTTCGAATGTAAAATACATAACAGCTTACTCTACCTATTTAACTTCCATAAAAAATAAACTATCATCATACAATAAGTCGTTTGAGTTATAAGTGGAATACATATGCTATTAGAATTTAGACGACAGTAAGAAAAGATGAGTCCGAAATCACATCGCGATGTGTATAGGCAGCGCGCGACGAAGCGGCATAGACCGCTGGACGCCGCGTCGAGCCTATCCTTCTGGTTCCAGCACCTTTCTCTACGAGCCAACTGCATAGGACACTAATAGGCATACTTCTACTAACAAATTAAAGTCATGACAAGTGAATTAACTTTAAATACTTTATTACGACAACTTATTCCACATTATAGTATACATATAAAACATGTTTTGCTGTGATTCACTTTATCACGTGTCAGCTACATACCTATCCACATCACAATGCGCGATTACTCAACTGTGTACACCATGTCTTCCCTTCGTTTACTGATAATTATATAAACAAAATTGTAATTTTGCGTTTAATTTACACACTATATTTTGTTCAACGTCAACAGGGATCGAACAAACAACACAACTCGAACGTGGACCCTAACAACACTGGACACGATTCGGTGAGACCCCTGTATATTTGTAAACTGGCGAACGAACGGCAGCTCGACGCAGGCGGCGGTCGGTTGCGAGTGGATCGAAGAGAATGCGATGCAAGCTCGGTCTCCGGGTGACGCGTCAGTAATACATTTATGATTCCGCACATAATACATTGTATTTAGCAAATAAAGTTAACATATCTTAAACCATAGTCTCTTTCAGTAATCAGATTTGTCTGTAAGTCGGCATCGCACATGCGGTTAGCGGTTGGCGTTCTTGAGTTGGTTGGAGAGCCAGTCGAGCCCCTCGTAAAGGCCGTCGCCGGACGTGGCGCACGTCGCCTGGATGTACCACAGGCGGTTGCGCAGTGAGTGCAAGCCCAGCTTGTCTGTTATCTCGGCCGCGTTCATTGCGTTTGGCAGATCCTACACAAATACATATTTTCGTCAGAAACTTATGTAAACAGTGAACCTACAAGCTATGCATTACATTTTTAGAAATAAACACAACAGATAAGAAAATAATAAATGATCATAACCTCAATATAAAAAGAATGAATCCAATGATTCAAGTTCTTTCTGTCAATAACACTTTATATAGAGAAAAAGTTAAATTCTTCATCAATACAACACACCCAATGTTGTGGTTAGGAATTGCAATCCAGTTTCATTTTTAATCCTGCCTGATCTGACTGGATTTCCATCAAACCAGCCATATTGAACGAAAAAGGATTACTTTATTTTTTCGTTCCAACTTGAACCGTTAATGAAGTGTCAAAAAAAGATATCAATATTTTAATTCTATCAAAAATTGTGTTCTACTCTAGCGCATTACCTAGTGATTTGAATTGTATTTAGGCATACATATGTAAGGAAAACAACATAGATCAACGCTAGAAACTTATTGTACCTTCTTGAGGGGGATTTTCTGGGGTCCAGTGCTGCCCCCATTTGAAATAAATCATTTGATAGGAAACGGAGACATCATTTAAAATGTTGTCTTGATCAGACCCTAGATAACCCTTCAAACTATTTTATGAACTACTGTTTACAGTTTAAAGTGAGAACGTAAATTTTTTCTACGGACATACGCCAAAAGTGGCCGTTATTCGCAATTGTGCTTTTTTGCCCAATATTATTGTCCATTTATACCCAATTTGTTTTCGCCCTCAATCCATCTCTAGGTTCGTGTAAATTGATGCCGGATCCGCCGGATTACCGGATCCGGTTTTCCGGATTTCAGTCCCTAGTTGTGGTGTCATCATTTTTAAAACAATGTAAACAAGAGATTTCAATGTATCATGATTGTAGGCCACGGTTGATGCTACTAAATTAAGCTTTTCTCTATGGACACTTGCAGAAAATCTTTTTCCTAGCCTTATATTCTTCTTCTGAATAAAATAGAATAGAATTTTTTTTATTCATATGGTACTGCTTCATATGAAGGATCAATTATATTCATATTTATCTTATCATGTTCCTCTTAACTACTTTGCACAGAACAGTCAAATTTCTTTAGCATTTTGTCAGTCATTCAGTATGAAATATAGAACCTCAATATGCCTTGAATTTTGAATGTTAATCTTCAAACCACAATCTCTCTCACACATTTCTAATCAAACACAGCCTAATGCTCACCTGTTTGTTTGCAAAAATCAGCAGTACTGCATCTCGTAACTCGTCTTCGCTTAACATTCGCATGAGCTCCTCGCGCGCCTCTCCAATACGCTCTCGGTCGTTACTGTCTACTACGAAGATGAGACCCTGCAAAGAAACAAAAAAATATAAATTATTAATTTAAATAAAAACACTGTGCAAAATTAATTAATACTGAACAAAAACCCAGCGCCAAAGAAACTATGAAGGGCACATAAGAAGGCAAAACTGGAGTTGCCGGTAGGCACACAGAGATACACGCACACACGACTAGCAAAAATGTGAAAAAAAAAAGTGTTGTCTATTGGCTATGTGCAGACGAGTAAACTTGAGTAAACTTTGCTGACTGCTGTCAAAATATTGTGACAAAATAATAAACATATGTAATTGATAAATTCTCTCCTTTTCTCTTCTTTCCTCTTGTAATAAATTAAGTATTATTTTCAGCTAGAAATTAGTAAAATCATAAACACTGGCTGTGTAGGCCAGCGGGAGTATCACTCAATATAATATTCCACCAACAGGGGATCAAATGCAAATTGGTGATAAAACTTGAATTGACTATTTCTACCCATTCTATATATTCTTGTAATTTACAACACAAAAACTACCTATTTTTGTTTGCTAAAATCATTTTAATATCTCCATACATTTGTTTGACAGAATAAATGGTACAGCACCTGCGATAATTACGACTTTTGGCCACCATGGGCGCTGCGATAGATTATATTACCCCCACCATTCACCACGCACTGAGTGAATACTTAAAAAAAATTAAAGTCATATTTAATTAGAGTTCTACTAGTAATAAAAGATATAAATATTTTAAATAACACCTATACCGCCATCTAGTCACAAAGAAGATAAATAATTATGTTTATAAGGCGGTGGGTAGGCATGCCCATACATCCGAATCTATTCAGATATTTCGAAGTCATGGTTGAATAAAGACATCACAAAACTGAACCCAATAAACCCTGAAAACATCAGTCACTTTTTGGGCAGTTGTATAAAAAGCAACCAAAACATTATTTACAAGCTTTTTGAACTTCATTAAAAATCTTCATTCAAGAGAATAATGAACATTCAAGAGAATGATGAACTTTCAGGAGAATGTTCATCAGAATCTACTCATACAAGGCAAAGTCAGATAAGTATTGGGTCATATTTTTAATGTCAATAGGAATAAATTATAAAGTGGGCTTTTATAAATTAAATACCAAACAGGAAAATTTTACATCCCATTGGAAAAATTAAACTTAATACTACGGACACCGTTTCTCGAGATGGATGATAGTAGAGATGTAAAGAACTCGAGTCTTTGAGACTTAATTCGATAGACTCGGCTTAATTTTACAAGACTCGGTGTACTAACAAAACTCAGAGCCTTGAGTCGAGCCGAGCTCCAGTCCTTTCTCGAAAACTCCAGCGCCAAAATAAAACTCGTATTTCAAAAAGAGCTCGAGTCTTAAAAAGAAGCTCACGTCTCAAAAAGAACTCGAGCCTTAAAAATAGCTCGAGTGTATCGAGTCTTGAGCGTATCAAGTTTGATTTATTTTAATATTTTTACTTATAATTTTATGCTGTTTCTCGCGACTTTGTAAATTATAGCGTATGTGTTAATCTGACGTATAACCTATATTACTGTAAAGTTTTAACCAAATCCGTCCAGTAGTTTTTTCGTGAAAGAGTAACAAACAGTCTCATATATCCATCCATACTCACAAACTTTCGCATTTATAATATTAGTAGAATTTTCAAAAGCTAAGAATACTAGACATTACAAAAATAACTAAATTACTATTACATATTTTACATATTTTTTTATAAAGGTTTATTTATAAAGGAACTCCTAATGGAAAAGAACTTGAGCGCGACTCGTCGCGTAAGACTCGAGCGCAAATCAAGACTTGAGCGCCATGTTGCGCTCGAGTCTTTATGTAGACTTAAGTGCTCTAGTCTGGGGGTCCTGTTGTAACGAGTCGAGCTGTGCAATTTGTCAGCCGAGCCTAAAATTTAGAACTTAAAAGACTCGAGTTCTTTACATTTCTAGATGATAGACGGAACCTATAAACTGGAATAAGGGTGGAGTTTGGGTGGAATTTTGACATAACTTATCTGTAAGAAATTAAAATCTAAAGCAGTTCATTAGAAAATTCCACAAATTTTTCATGATACAAAATCAATGCTACTAAAAGAGAAAACAAAGAGTCTACCTCATCCACACATACAATCAATCCACACAACACTAGTCAGACTAGGATAAACTAGTTTATGCTTAAATTGGATACCATTCCATCAGAAAAATAATAACACTTTTCCGGATACATATGCTAGTCCGCCACCAAGAGGTTTCAGGTTAGATACTGTCAGGGCAAGTTTGAAAAGGGCCTTTTTCAAAGTGGCCTGGGTCTTGGGTGTTATAAATATAGTATCATTGAGTTAGTATCCCAAAATGCAAGTCTCGAACTTACTTTGGGGCTAGCTCAATCAGTGTTATTTTTCCCCATATTTTGTATGACTTTAGAGTTTCCATATATTTATTATATGGCCATAGTTTTTTTTTTTTTTGTGTTTTAAGACATAATTAATATGCCATATAGGCCAATAGCTGACTGTGTATGTGAATAACCCATATATAGCATATTAATAAATCAATTGGTTTTTATAGCGTCTGGCTGAGTAATTGGAATGTGTTAAAAATAAACCTAAACAAGTAAAAATTCCACCAAAAACATTTTCATGTAAAAATGTTGCCAAGATGAGTCTACATAGCTTACCGTGTGAAAAAGTTATCAGATCTCGTATTAAGCCAAGCTCAAAAGACTATACGCTCTAAACCTATAAGCTCTACACTATACCTTAATCAAAATCTATGAAAAAGTGGTCAGATCTCATGTAGAGCCAAGATTCTTGATCTATGCGCCCTTACTTTACCAGGCCTAACTTCGCATACTCTACATTTTAGTCAAAACGTGATGCTTGGCCGTTTTGCTACCATTACGAAAATTTCATAGGCATTCGTTCACCGTGAGTGAAATAAACCTTGTAAATTTGTTACTCTAGAGGGAGCTACATAAGCCTGCCCACACGAGAAAGTTGATGATCCTATATCAATAAGAGCACTGTTCAAGCTTAATCCTTGGCTTTTGTGTATGGTTATAGCGTATGCGACACAGATTGGAAATTGCTGGCGATGAACGAATGCGCTGTTGATAATTTCAAATTTTGATTTTATTATCTTGAGGAAATGAAAAAATGTGTGGGCGGCCATCTTGGATCCAAAATCTGAATACAGTTTCAAGTTTCGCGAGGTTTTCAGGCCTCTACGTAATCAGTGAGACGTTATGAACGAAATAAGTTAATTTCTAAAATCCAGACGCCATCTTGGATTCCAAAAACAATGACAGATTTTTACTTTTTTTGTTGTCTTTGTAGTAATATTAGCTTACACACCAAATTTCAGCGTTCTAGAACTTCAGGAAGTAGGTTACGCCTCAGAAGTGGAGTCCCAATTTCTCATACTAACTGTATGGGAAATTGAGCCTCCATTTTTGAGGCTTACCATACCTTAAGAATTTTGATGATCTGTGAGTGAGTCAGTGAGTGAATCAGTGACGAAATCGGGGGTTTTTAGACAATAATAAAAGGTTTTTAGATAGATAATGAGAGGAAATAAGTAAGATATGATAGTGGATATAATACAATATTTACACACTGTGCCAATCTCACATATGTAAATAGGACAAGGTTAATATCCCAAAGAAGGACCCCAATCTAAGTGATTCTATTTTTCTAATGAAAAGTTGATTACATTTTATGCTCATTGCGAAGATATTTCATACAATATTATCAAAGTAAATGGACTATTAAAAGTATTGTTTTCTTTATCAAGGAATCTTGTTTGTTAAATTCCTTATAATTTTGGTTTGATTGAAAACACATATTCATCATTACTGAACCTGAAGCACAGCTGTAATGCTTGATAGATTTTTAACTTTCAGGAAACTGTATAATGTTTTATAATAAATTGCCAGAATCGGTCCTTGATGAGCCTGATAGAAAATAATAATGCGGATATGAGTATCAGGCCTTGGAGGAAGTGTCTGGTGATGAATTTTGCACACTTTTAAGACGTTTATTTTAAACCAAAAGTTTGTTTTAATAAGTATGGCATAACATTTCAACTTAAATCTAAAACTAAATGTTTTTATACAAAGTAAAAACAAAACGTTATAAAAATGTCGATGTACCGACAGAACTGCGACAGAACCTTGGCAATATGCAGTCAGAAATGACAGTTAACTGTCAAATAATAACAAGGCCTTGCATGTCATTAGACAGTGACAGTTCACTCCATTGCATTTTTGATGAACGATGTAGGTACATTGCGCTTTTTTATTTACTGCTTATTTTTATCCGAATATAAGAAAAAATCTTTACCTAATTAAATATTTTATCCACCAAAATCTGACACCAGTGTTGGCCACTTGCACACACGAAAAACAAACATTCACTATTCTAAGTATACGAGTATATAGATATTACTAGGTGAAAATAAATTGAATACATACTCAGGCAGTTGGGTAAAAAGCCATGAATAGAACATTCTAACTGTAAATAAAAAGAATTTAATGTAAAGAATAAATTCTCTTTTAATTTTTAATTTATACCTACATGACATGATGCATTTTTTGTAACGGTAATTTTGCATTGTCAAGGTGACGATATTTTCAAAAAGAAATTAATAAATGGAAATAAAACCAAAAGAATATAATTTGTGCAAAGAAATATTTTTCTAGTGTAGATCTACTGCAGTTATATAATGATGTCTTGCTTAACTGTTGATTTCACATAATGTTTGTTGACAGGACTTAGTTTGTCTTTATACTAAACTTGTTTTCGAATTGATAGCACACAAATAAAATGAAAACACTTTTCCAGCATTTTCTTTGGTTACCTACCTACTTGATCTGTTACTTTAAGGGGCTACCTGAATTTTCCGGGGTCCAGTGCAGCCCCCATTTGAAATATATCTATTAAAAGGAAACGGAGATTTCATTTAAAATTTTGTCTTGATCAGATTCTAGATAACCCTTCAAACTATTTTATGAACTATTGTTTACAGTTTAAAGTGAGAACGTAAAGCTTTTCTACGCACAATTGCGAAAAACGGCCACTTTTGGCGTAAGTTAGAAAAGCTTCATGTTCTCACTACAAACAGTAAACAGTAGTTCATAAAATAGTTTGAAGGGTTATCTAGGGTCTGATCAAGACAAAATTTTAAATGATATCTCCGTTTTCTTTCAAATGATATATTTAAAATGGGGGCAGCACTGGACCCCGGAAAATTCATGTAGCCCCTTAATGATAACAATATGATCCAACGTAAGTAATACCTACATACTTGGTATATTTCAAATAATATCTATTGCATATTATGTTTAATATACCCTGATGTAGGTATGTAAGTTTAGTAATGTATGTATGTTGAAAAATACTTGTGTAACACCCGACTCATACCTAGTTCTTTAATAAATCTGTGTAATACAAAGAAATTACATGCAAACTAGAAAAAACACGAGTAATAATTTCGTAAAATAAACGACATTGAAAATTAAACCTAATGCCACATATGTAAAGTTTATATTTCCATAATGATTTTGTTTAAATACATAAGGTTCCCAAAAAATATATCTAAAGTTAGCTGCATCCCTTTCCCGCAAACTACCAGTGTAGTAATGTAGAAAAGGACAGTGTTAACTTTGGGTATCTTTCTCGGGAACGGCGTAAGCATTCTAGATTGTATGTAATGTCTTTGGTGTAATATCTTCTCATATTTTTGACTTCTCGTGTCACTTGACAACTCCTTGATATTTAAAAAAAAATATTTTACGGACATGGATACGAGTCCATTAGAGCCTATCTCGAGTTTTTCGTTCTTTAATTCCTAACAAGTTTCAATAAAAGGGTTGTTCAGGTATATAAATACATATTCTAATTCATAATTAATAATAATAAATGTTCAAATTTAACTATTATAGAGTCGACAAAAAGAGTTAATTGGTCCAGTTTTTAGGTTATTTTAGTAAACATAACTTTTTACTCTGGGCTTCTACAGGTATGGTATTTTACAAATTATTTAAGCTTAAGAGTCCATATAGTCACATCAAGAATTAGTTAATATTTTATGAAATATTGACGATACTGAGAGCCCATAAGTCTCTGCCATTCTCTTTTAAATCCTAAGTAAAGAAAGTACTTTGTGAGAAGGCTTATTACAAAACCAATGATTATCTTAAAGACAAAAACGTCTGGCTTGAGCTTGGCGCACCCCTCTTAATGGGCAAAAATCAGAATTTAAGTCCCACCCCATTTGTAAACGGATCACTGTACGATTATGATATATTTTTTTTCAGAATATTAAAAAACATAATCTTTACACTCATAGAACTCAAAATACGATTTTAAAAAAATTACTCTGACTAAAAATAATACCAAACATTTTAGGTAAATTGCTTTATATCTTCCACATATAAACGAATTTAAGTCTGATATTTTGCATAAATGTAGCATAAGCTGTAGTAAAATAATTCATAGAATAATTTTTTTGAAATATTAATGATTTTTTTAAAAACCATAAAATATGAAGTTGCCATCTTTAACAGTACATTTAGTCGGCGACTCGCCGCGTTGACGGGAGGACGTGGCATTTTTTCAGGACTTTTTATGCTACTAAAAATTGTTCCAAAAAAATTTAATGCGCCAAAAGTCCATGGTGGATACAAACTAAGCGAGGATTTCTATATTTGCTTAAAATGCGAAAATTTTTAGAGTTTAATCATAATTATCCAAGATGGAGCTGTTACGAGAAGTATGTTGTGTGTGTCATAGTTATATTATACTTACAATAGAAAGGTAATTTCATAGTTTCTCTCAATCTTCTTGGTAGCTCAGTGGTTTAGAGTTTGGTAAAGCAAATATAGCTGTTTAGGGGCACACACACACATGTGTTATTTATTTTTATTGATTCATTTTGCTTTGGATTTACTTTTTTTTTTCAAGATTTTAGGTATCCCAGTATTTTCAGACATAGTCAATACCTATGCGATACATTTATAACTATATTATTCATAAACCTAAAAGCCTTAGCTGAATGTTCATGGTTCAAATTCAGCCAAGTTATTTTTATCTTGTTATTCTTCAAATTTTTTTTTGATCTTCTATTATTTCTTTTTAACCGACTTCCAAAAAGGTTACCACTCTCTGAATCCGATTATTCAAAGACGCCGGGAAAGATTTAGAAAATTTTTGTTTGTTTTGTTTTCTTGAAAAGAAAATGTTTTGTTTGAAAGGACATACTTGTCAGGTAGTCCCATAGAATTTTTATAAAAATTGGTTGTATAGTTAGGGGGTTAAGTCGGTTTTTAGTTTTAAAAAATAATTCCTACATATAGTTATTTGTAAAAACACTGTAGTCAATTATTTATTTATATTTAAACAGTCGCCTTTTGCGCAGTATGTCCTGAATTTACTTTTGTTCAAGAAAGGGTTGTTTTGTACCATCGTTGTCATACTGTTAGTTCGGTTGGTTCCGTACAGTTTTACCTGTCAATCTAGCACAATTTTAAATAAAAATAAGAGAAATAAAAATCTATAAATACACATGAAATAATTTTACTAACTATACTTGAGACCAAAGATTCAATGACTAATGTGTGAATTGAACTCACATCTTTCAAATTAAAAGGCAGACGTTCTACCAGCTGAGCTATTACTATTACTCATGATGAAATTATTATATAAATTGATTACTGTACTACACAAATAATAGGAATACGTAGTATATTATATTACTATTCTATGATCGGATTTTTCATGATAGTTCTTACGTTTAGGTTCTATATTATTAAAATAGATGGAGCTAGGAGCTTAGTGTATTTTTTCTACTCCCAAAAGCATATTATTTAGATCCAGATTATTGCACTTAGTGGAATAATAAAAGGCGTTTTTACAGAACGGGTGCGGGGCGCGGGTGAAATCCGAAACATTTCAAATCACTTTCTGAGCCTTACAGGTTTGTATTTGTACACTCACAAATGTCATAATTTGAGTAAAATCGGTACATGTACTTTATTTACAAATTTACATTAATTTCAATTTTGACATCATTCTTAATTAATATTGTGACATAACAATGTATTCTCAGTCCACATATCTAACTTTAATATCAGTATAATTGTAAGGTTGACGTTTTTGGAGAAAATGCTGCAGTACAGTTTGTTACTGCTTCTTCTATACTTGCGCTTAGGAGGCAGCAGTAAACTAAGTTGTATGTAAATGATCTGATATCAACAACTAACTATTAAGAAATCGAAAGAATAAAAATACAATTATCAATTGATACAAATATCCAAAGATAAATAAATGATTTTTGACTTTGACTTTTGAATTTGAGCAAAAACAACCGTAAATCACTATTGTAGCTGGACCTCATTATACCAAGCATTGTGAGATTTGTTGAGGGCAAACCTTATTATCTATCCATTTTGTGGGGAACCCTCAGGAATGTCATCGCACAAGAGGGGTGAGCATTTGTTCTTTATGTTGGTACTAATATTCATTCTGTGCCTGAAGTAAGTGGTGATTAAAAATGAACATTTTACTCATGATGAAAAACCAGCAAGAATATGGAAAAGTCTGAATTGTTGAGCCAACCCAACATAAAAGTAGGATATAGATATGGCAGATATTCTGACTGTTCAGTCAAATAAGAATTTGATTGGAATTCGTTTTGTAAAAGTGTGAGTTTCACTTTATACAACCACAATTTTGTTAATGAAATGCTACTGACCTGTGTATTCTGGAAGTAATGCCTCCACAATGGCCTAATTTTGTCTTGACCGCCGACATCCCACACTGTGAAGCTGATGTTTTTGTATTCTACAGTTTCCACATTAAATCCTGGAAATATTTTATAATACTTTAGCACCTAATACCTACAACTTATAGTAGGTGGAATTTAGACTGTAGCTCTGTAAGTCCTTTATTAGGTACAATTTAGCAGAAATTAAACAAAAATATCCTAATATAAGAATACTACAAGAAAAGATCTGATGAATGATGAATTATATGCAATGTTTAGTGGTTCAATATAATTAATTCAATCAAGTAAGATTAGTGAGATAGGAATAATAAATTATATAGACAAATTAAATTAATTTTGATAGTAAATCCAACACACACTCTTTATTAACTCTTATCTAAAGTATTAATCATAAAACATGATAGAGTAATGAAATAATATTATTTCAGAAAAAGTAAGCAACATTTCAATGAATATCAATAAGATCTTTACGAGAATAATAACACTTACCAATCGTGGGGATTGTCGTAACAATTTCTCCTAATTTAAGTTTATATAGAATTGTGGTTTTACCAGCAGCATCCAAACCAACCATCAATATTCTCATTTCCTTTTTGCCAAATAGGCCTTTAAATAAATTTGCAAACATATTCCCCATTTTGCTGCTTTTTATATAGTCTGAAAAAATAAATGATTATTAGAACACTCGTTCTGAGTCATCCATCGGCCTGCACGTTACTTCAATCAATGATAATGACATGGCAAGTCGTTGTTGGCACTCTATTTCCAATCTCAACACAAACATATATTTATGCAGGAAAAAGATGGACAAAAAGACTTGATCTTGATGATGTTGAATTAAAAGTAACCAGCCTCAGCGTGAGGCCAGTTTTTAGCATAAAATAACCGACACCGCTGTTGGTCTTGGCTGCGGTCACCACCCTCTCGTTGTAATTATAATATTACATAAATATCCTCACTCTAATCGCACAAATATTATTTTAATCACAGATTTTGTGCTCGGGCAACGTATTACTTACATTTTCAGGAGGAATTAACTATAATCAACAAGAAAAACGCTTCACTTCACTGAATTCTTTACAATTCGCTGGATGTCAAAATGGCGGCGAACGTGGAAGTTGTTCGTGCTTATGCCACGTATCGACAAAAGTGGCCAGTGTGAAATATTATTATATCCAAAAATCAAATATTGAAATACACGATATATTATTAATTGAATTTATTGACATAACAAACGTCTATGTACCGATACGAATATTTTATTGCGGAAGATAAAAAAAATTCTAGGAAAGTAGGAAAATTGAAAAAATAATGCTTAAGCACTAAGTGCTTAGTAAGGTTAGGTACTTCCCATTAAGCTGCCTAGTCTCAAAAGAAAAAAATGTAAGATGTCATTGTCAAGGAAAGAAATGTCAACGTTGTACGAGTACGCGAGTACGTAACATGGCAAGCCAAGATAGAAAAAAAAAATTGTACAAGCCAGAGCATAGTAATATTGTAAGTTAACCAAATCATAACTTAAATAGAGAGCCATCCATCGTAATTTTTCTGCATATTTTTTTATTATATTAAATAAGAAACTGGGGCCGCATTTTTTAAATCACTTGTCACATTACGAATGGTTTACGCGAGTGTTTCCAAACGGGCGCATTTCTTAAATGATCGTATGCGTAGGATTTGCATCATCGAGTGGTCTCGAATCTCGACCACTCGTAATTTTTACATTTATGGCGTAGAAATGTCAAAGAAACCTTTCATGGAGAATCAGTTCCGATTCATGCTGCCTTTTTATTTATTATAAAATTCTTAGAAAATCATAGACATATTTTAGATATTTTCTGCGTAAAACAATATGGTTTTCAGCTGTCACGACGATTTCAAAAATACGGCAAAATGGTTTTTTACGCGTGCGGTGAGTTGGAAAACTACACGTTTTGTAATTCGGTGAGTCCTTAATTAAATGAAAAATAGCACTCCTGAAGTGCGATTTCTGAAACGCGGAGTCACCTAAACGTATGGTTTTTGTATGGGAAAACCATTCGTTTAGGTGACTCCGCGTTTCAGAAATCGCACTTAGACTGGCTGACATAGATAGATAGTGACTGAGCGATCAATGCACAACCTAAGTGCCATTTTTCAAACGAGGAGTCACCTAAACGAATGGTTTTTCCATAGAAAAAACCGTTCGTTTAGTGACTTCGTGTTTGAAAAATCGCTCCAAAGAACGATTGTACACACGCTCTTTGAAATGAAACGTCAAATGTGGTCAAGTGTTACTGTCAACATGGATGCACACCTGAAGTGCCATTTTTCAAACGCGGAGTCACCTAAACGAATGGTTTTTCCATACAAAAAACCGTTCCTTTGGTAACTCTATGTTTGAAAAATCGCACCACTGAAGTGCGAGTTCTGAAAGGCAGAGTCACCTAAACATATGGTTTTTTTTAATGGGAAAACCATTCGTTCAGGTGACTCCGCGTTTCAGAAATCGCACCTCAGGGGTAGCATTTTTGAAATCACTTGTCACATCACGAATGGTTTACGCGTGCGTTTCCAAACGGGCGCATTTTTGAAATGATAGTTTGCGTAGGATTTGCAACGAGTGGTCTCGACCACTCGTAATTTTGATATTTGTGGCGCAGATATGTCAAAGAAACCTTATATGCTTGGGCCGGACCTGCGCCTATCGTCACGAAGCTTCGTGCTATTACACGGTACACGCAAATGTGACCGGCCGTTATCGGGTATCGCCCCGAATATTCGGACTTCGTGTTGGCTATCGCGCGGGTGGCGATACATCAAAGGATTTAAGTACGCTAACTATTCGATCTGCGTGGTCGCACTTGCGTTATTCATTTTGACGTTTGTTTTCAACTTGTTCAGACGCGTGCTGTGCCACGGTTGTTAATGCGTAAAAATGGAGTGGAACGATGAAATGGTGTTAAAATGTTTAGCTTTTTTTTCTAGGTTTCTTTTTGGGTTTCAATAAATGCATTATGTAATTGTTAGCACGACGCCATCTTGGATTATTGCCAGATAATTCGTGAAAAATAACGAAGCCGCTAGTGTGACCAGCGCTTTATCGCTCCGTCCGTCGACGAAAACGAAAACCATTCGTTTCATAAATCGCACTTCAGACCGGGGCTCCATACATTCGTAAACCGTCTCCTGTTTTTTTATTTTATTTTGGAACAACATAAACAGATGACACTACGTTTGCAGCTTAAATTGTTAGCAGAAAAATTACGCTAGATGGCTCTCTATTTCAGAATTTTCAGATAAAGTTGTTCTTGCGATGTTGTTCATGTTGAAGATTCCACACAGTGATTTCAGTTTCACAAGTTTCTCGTACATAGGTACCACAAACATTATATTAATTTATTAGATTTTTTAATACATGCAGCAATGAAGAACATAGAGGATTGGCTTACGAAACCTCCGAAATTCACATCATTTAGGATTAATGTTCTTAGAAAATTTGATGATGAAAAACTTAAAAACTTTTTGGTAGAAGTAAGTAGGTGCTTTCTTTTCTAATATATATATTTCTGAAGTCTGAACTCAGTGACTGTGATCCTTGGGGATAACCTCAGGAAAGGAACAGAGACGTATAATGCAACTTTTATTACAGCAAAGTAAGAAATTGAATAGTGATAATATTCCCAAGTTTTATTTGCTGAGGCAAGATTGTCTTGTAGTTGAACAATGGCCACTAGATAAGCTAGAGACAGGAAACAAAGAGGTTATCGTGGACGCATTGTGTGCTGCTGCTGTGTTGAGGGGTGCGCATGTGTTTGCTCCTGGAGTCATGGGCCTTCCTCCAAGTTTGTGATACTTATATATTTTTTAATTAATGTTTCTTGTTATCAGTCACAATTAGTCTTTTCATTTGATATTTCACATGATATAGTTTATAAAACTTTTTTTAAATTTCTACTATACTCCCCAAATGAGGCCCTGGGTTGATTTATATAAACCACATATATTGTATTGTAAAGTTATTTCAGAGCTAATTGACTGTGACAGATGGATATACAGAAAATGTGATTGTAAAATGTTATAATTCTATGGTATAATGGGTTCATTCTTTTTTTTTTAGTTACAGAACACTATGATTTTTTTCCAGATTGCCAGAAAGGAGACAGAATTGACATTTATGGAGACACGGAAGGTCATTGCAAAAGAGGCTTGAAGGTTTCTTATTGTGGTAAAAAGCAATATGTTGGTACTGGATTTTTAAAGATGAATAGAAATGAATTATTTGACAATGGACTACAACCAAGGTGATTTAATATATTTATGAAGTAAAGCATCATTAATCAATCATCATTACAAATTTTATAAACCATCCTCTTCATCACTCTGCATAAAAACTAATCTCAGATGTCTCTATAAAACTAATAACAATGTTTTATGAATGTGTGTTCCTTTAGGGAATATGCATTGGATACACACACTGTCTCAAATTGTGTGAAAAGAGCGACACTAGTATTTTGTCTCTTCTACCATCTTTTTTATTTGTTTCACATTATAAATGTGTTCATGTTATCCTCTTTCTTCCTTCTGTTTTGCCTTCTATTATAATCATCATCATCATCTCAGCCGCATAACGTCCACTGCTCGACATACGCCTCTTCTAAGGATTTCCAAAATGATCAATCTAAAGCAGCCTGCATCCAACGTCTACAGTGACCTTGGTCAGGTCGCCTATTATAATAGACCTTCTGAATCCATTGTGCTGTATCAAGTGACCTAACATAACATCAGGAAATGTATATACCTATACTTATACATAAAATCAGCTTCTGAGAAGTCTAGACTAAAATAAAAAGTTATTTAAACATGTTTACAATATTTTCAGTGGTATTGCTGTCCATACTCTTTTACCAGCATCAAAACTGCCTGTCATAAATGAAAGTCTATATCCAAAAGGGGATATTTTACTTCAAAATCTACCCTCAATAGTATGTGGATGGGTAGTGAATGCTCAGCCAAATGAAGTCATCCTAGACATGTGTGCAGCTCCTGGAAATAAAACAACGCATTTAGCTGAAATGTCTCATAACCAAGTTAGTTACATTTTTAGTATTGTAATACCTATAGTACATTTGTTTAGGCATTTAAAAGATGTAACAATCTTGACATGTCTTTTTATTGAAATACACACTTTATAAATCAATACTTTTTATATAAATATATATAAATAACATAAAAACTTTAATTTATAATTTATAAATGCATTAATAATTCTTAATTACATTTGAAAACTTCCAGAGAATAAAAATGTTAGTTCCAAATTTACAAATTAATTAATATAAAATAATAAAAATACGTCATTTAAAACCCGCCCCTTAACGTTTCTGGCGCAAAGGTGCCCAGTACACTAGCGGCATTGCCGCGCTGTATTGCAATAGCCATCCTTTGCACCAAAAACGTGTGGGAGCGGGAGTCCCCGTTCTTTTTAGCTATGCGGTGCCCTAACTCGCTAATTAAACGCTTGGCGTCTACGCCCCAGCAGCCCATAGTTTCCACACCTATAGGCACAAAAGATAAATTTATAAATTAAATAATTTGTAATTTGCAAAGGTATTGATTTATAAAGTGTATATTTCTATTAAAAAGACATGTCAAGATTGTTTACATTCTTTTAAATGCCTAACCAAATGAACTATAACTGTTTGTAAAACTGGAATCGATAAGAACAACTATATGTGACTTAATATGCTGTAGATTGTATACAAAGTCACACATAACATAGATAGCCAATAGCAAAAATAATTAAAAGATGCAAAAAAGTTGTTTCTCTAAATATATGACTTTATGAGACCATAGTTCCAAAAATTTGATTGGTGACCTGATAATTGGTTTTTTCAGGCATTTATAATAGCGTTGGATAAAACACCACAGAAGACAGCTCGGATACAAGAAAAAATTAAAAATCACGGCATAACATGCATAAAAACTTTTGCATATGATTCCAGAAAATGTTGTTCAGAAACTAGCGAAGGTATCAATCAAGGGCCGCCTTTTCCACCAAACAGCTTTGATAAAGTACTCCTCGATGCCCCTTGTAGTGGTCTGGGACAGAGGCCTCAGCTGGTCAATAAAATGACACCCAAAATGGTCCAGTCATATAAATTTGTTCAGCGAAGATTAATGAATGCTGTAAGTGCATTATATTTTAAGTAGTTTTCTATCTAAAATTTGTTCAGCGTAGATTAATGAATGCTGTAAGTGCATTATATTTTAAGTAGTTTTCTATCTAATTTATTTAAATTTTATTTATAGTTAGTTTAACACAACACAAAAATCAAAATGTCTGAACTCTGGTGGTGCCCTGCTCTTGTGTCGAGTATCAACAGCTTGTGTCGAGTATGGTTCATAGGTTTATTCAATTTAATGATCATAATATGATACATAGCTGCGTGTGTTCTACAGAATCGGCATTCAAACATCAAGAACTCTCAGGATCAGTGCCGTAAAGTGCCTTTTTGGCGCCCTGTGCGACCTTGTATAACTGTGCCTTTTTTTTTTTAGATATTAAAAGTACCCTAGCAATACTATGTAAAGGGCTAGTTTATTTCATTCAGGGTGATAAAATAAAGCACAAGGAACTTGGTGTTGGTGAACCAGTTTTCTATTATTTTGGAAGAAAAATCTATTTGTTTAAAGAACTGAGCCAAATAAATGAGCGCGATGTTTTTTCTTATTTAATAGACGTTTTTGATGATACTGGCATGTAGGGTATGCGTAACCCCAGCAAAATGTTGGGCCTTAGAGAAATGAGAGTATTACAGATACTTGGTTCATAGTAAGCCTCAATATGTTCAAATATAGCAAAATTCGTTCATGTTGTATTTTCGATGTTATTCGAGAAAAACTGATTTTGCTGGAGTAACGTTACCCTAGCAAGATGTTTTTTAAAAAAAGCGTTTAGCCTAGAATCAAGTATATGAAAAGACAGCTCTTAATGGGTTGTAAATGTATACCGATAGCAAAATTTGTTCATCTTATACTTTTTGAGATATTCAAGATTTTGCTGGGGTAACGTTTTGCCATTTTCCATATCTCGAAAACTGTTAGCAGCAGAATTTTGAAAAAAATACTGTTTATACGCCTTAAGTTGTTCAAATTTGTTTAAATATAAGTATTCCGATTCATCAACAAATATCGAAGTAATTTATTATTTAAAAAAATCGGAAAATTAAATACGAGTAAACCGCGTAAACTAGTACATTTACTAACAAATAAAAAGCAGTTACATATACGTATGATATACCCTTCTAACGTGTACAAATTTGGATGAACAAACATTACGCGAACATATAGTCATCGACCGCACGTTAACCAGCACATAAATCAATTAGGATTTTCTTTATTTTGTTCTGTTTCTTTCTTTCATCTAATTATAATTCTGTTAATTTAATATGTACTTAAATAAACCAGTGATTCTATTTGCAAGTAAATGTATTGGAGTTGTTCCTGATTATGTACTTTCTGTGCTTGATTAGCGGTCTTATTATGGATTTCTTTGTATGCATGCGTCGTTCTCTATGTTACTCCTTTATTATGTTATAAAACAATTACCCACAATATGCTCTTTAATATCCACCGAATAAGCGTTATGTTTGTATTAGTATTTAGTGATATTTACTATGCGACTTGTTTAGCTTCACATTCGTCTTCGTATTCTGTTTCTTTCTTTTCTCTTCTTCCTTTGTAATCCGTACTATATTTAATTCGTATATTGTTCCTATCTTGTCCCTATCTCTGTGCATGTACTCGTATTAGGAGTGTACAAATATTATTGTTGCTGGCCAGTACTTGAAGGGTTACTCTGTAGATTTTCTAAAACTAAACCCTTATTAATATTTTATATTACATTTATATTATTATATATATACATATATATATATATATATGTTGGTGCTTGTGTATATAGGGTCAGGCAGGCAGGAGCTCTTCAATGATGTTTGTATATTATATAGTGGAATTACGTTTATTTTACTTTTATGAATTTACAATTAAGGCAAAAAATAATAATTAAAACACAGTAAGTATTATAAGAAAAGCCGTGTCGTCGATCCTAGCTTGCAAAGCAGTAGTGGTGGTCATCTCGTAATCCCCTCGCAGGCCCCGCAGCCCCCGCTTCCCTCTCCAGTCGCGCCGCCCGTGATGCTTGCTCTCGATGATCGATGGTTGTTACCTTTGCGCGTTGATTCTAATTACTCTGCGGCTTCACAGATGGCGTTAGTGGTAGATTAGGTGCGTTGACATGCCCCCGGCCTTGGAATTACCCGATTCCAACGAAGTAAGATAGGAATCTTCAGACTATCCAGTGATCTTCTCCTCTTCAGTAGGGAACAGTGGACATATGCGTGAGAATGCCCGCTTGATCTCGCCCGCCTCGGTTTTGATGCGTGCTACGCGTGCGATGCCATCCTTCCCTGGATATGTTTCCAAAACTCGTCCTAGACGCCATTTCAGTGGAGGTAAGTTGTCTTCTTTGATGAGGACCAGAGTGTTCGGAATAAGCTGGGACTTGCTGGTTTGCCATTTGGTTCTTTTCTGCAGCTCCGAAATATATTCTTTGGACCACCTTTCCCAGAAATTCTGACGCATCTGCTCGATCCGTTGGTAGCGAGACAATCTTTGTGTGTTCTCAGCGGTTATATCTGGACTAGCTGGAGCTGTAAGCGGCCGGCCAATCAAAAAATGGGAAGGACAAAGTGGAAGAAAATCATTTGGATCTGTTGATAAAGGAGACATAGGTCGGGAGTTAAGGACAGCTTCAATTTGTGCTAACACTGTACTTAGTTCCTCGTATGTGAGGTTAGCGTTACCTACAACCCTATGTAAGTGGGATTTACAGGACTTTATCCCAGCCTCCCACAATCCTCCAAAATGCGCCGAATAAGGGGGAATAAAAGAAAATTTTATAAAATTTTCCGATGAAAAATTAATGATTTGTTCTTTATTAATATTTAAAAAATTTGAGAGTTCTTTTGCAGCCCCTACAAACGTCCTGCCGTTGTCAGAAAATATTTCTGCAGGTTTTCCTCGTCTAGAGATAAACCGTTTGAGTGCCAGTATGTATGCTTCAGATGTGAGGCTTGTGACCAATTCTAAATGTATTGCGCGTGTAGTAAAACAGACAAACAGACATATGTAGCATTTTTCTAACTTTGCACCCCTTCCTTTGCGATTTAAAATATATAGGGGTCCCCCGTAGTCAACCCCACATTTAAAAAATGGTGGACTCGGGTCAATACGTTCTGAAGGAATGTTACCCATTCGCAATTGTAAGGATTTGGCTTTCATACGAACACATTTAACACAGCTATGTACCGTGCGTCTCGATAGGTCCCGTCCTCTAAGAGGCCACCACCTTTCCCTAATTGTGGCTAAAAGGGTCTGAGGCCCAGCGTGAAGTAAGACCTTGTGCTGGTATTGAAAAAGAAGCCTAGTGAAATAATGCTTAGAACACAGCAACACAGGATGCTTCTTTTCGTAGGTAAATAACTGTGAGTTTGAAAGTCGGCCTCCTACTCTAATTAAATCGTGTTTGTCAATAAATAAATTTAAACTTGAAACATTACGAAAACCTCGTATTGTACGATTATTTTTTAAGGCGTCGTATAATTCTGAGAACGATTGCTGTTGTGATATGTATGTCAGAACTCTGGTAGAATCGTTTAGCTCGTCCACCGACAGAGGGCCCGCTCTTTTGTGTGATTTTGATTTTATACGACAATTATAAATAAAACGCAAGACGTATGCGGTAGTACGAATTAAACGATTGTACAAAGAGAAACGTTCAAATGGAAAGGAATCTAAAATCTGACCTAATGTTGAAATTTTTACTAATTTAAGCTCCGGCAATTCCTCCAAATTATGGTACATATTTTTGTCACAATTATAATCTATGTTTTTTTCGTGTAAAAACGCTGGTCCGCTCAACCATATATCCGAAGATAGCAAAGTATCGAGATGTACCCCGCGCGATAACAAATCAGCTGGGTTTTGTTTACCGGCAACGTGAGACCACGATGCATCTCCCGTCAGTTCATTTATTTCTACAACGCGTGATTGTACAAACGTTTTTAACAGGTGGGGTGACATACGAAGCCATCCTAGGACGATAGTTGAATCTGACCAAAAATGAACCTTGTCGAACGTTAATCTTAACGAGTTTACTATTTTATTATATAATTTTGCGGCCACTAAACTACCACACAATTCTAAACGTGCGATACTAAGAACCGGTTTTATCGAAGCTACTTTACTCTTCGCGCACAACAAGCGGACGGTCACTGTGTTATCAGTTAGGGTGCGTACATACGCGCATGCACCGAATGCATTTTGAGAGGCATCTGAAAAAATGTGTAACTCCGTTTGTTGCGCGTTATCGCATTTAATATGACGAGGGAATTTTAAATCCTTCAAATAATGCAATTTTTTTAGGAATAATTGCCATTCCATCAAAATGTTATGAGGGATCGGATCATCCCATCCTACTTTATCCAACCACAATTTTTGCAAAAGAATTTTTACAATTATTGTAATTGGTGACAATAAACCTAAAGGATCATAAATTTGTGATATGGTAGAAAGAATTATGCGTTTGGTTACATGAGTCGTGTCTGGTTTACATTTCGTACTAAAAAATAATTCGTCGCTAGTGTGTAACCACCCTAAGCCTAATGTTTTTGTGTGATCATTTTCGCCTAGTGCCAAATCTTTGAATAAAGTTGGTGACTGTGAATTTTTAAAATTAAAAACCCATTTTCTAAGAGGAAAGCAACCCAAATTCAAAACATCGGAAATCTTTTTTGTTATATCTATAAGTGTGAGTTGATCATCGTGCCCAGTGATCAAATCGTCGACATAGAAGTCTTCATTAATAACACGAGCGATTTCGTCATCCCTGCATTCCGATGCTAGCTGTTTGATGCATCGCATGCTAAGATAAGGCGCAGACGCCGTGCCGTACGTTACAGTGTTGAGCTGATATACACCCAGAGGATCAGAAGGAGATTCCCTCCAAAGAATTAACTGTAAATTACGCTGATTGGGTTGTATTAAAATTTGTCTAAACATTTGAGCTACATCAGCACAAACTACGAATTTAAATTGACGAAATCTTAATAGAATGGAAAAGATATCATTTTGTAAAGCAGGGCCTGTATGTTGAATATCATTCAATGATTTCCCCGAAGAAGACTTGGCACTCGCGTCAAAAACTACCCTTAGTTTCGTGGTAGTACTATGTTCTCTAAAAACACCATGATGAGGTAAAAAATAACAAGGTTTATCATAATTATAAATACGACTCATGTGACCCTGGTTTAAGTATTCACTCATGAAATCACAATACATTTTTCTATAATCGGATGGGCCGCGTTGCAACTTGCGTTCAAGTGACAGAAACCTGTACTCGGCCGTCGCAAATGAATCACCTAACACATTGGCTGATTCGCTCAATGGAATGCGCACTGAGAATCTGCCGGTATCGTCTCGCGTAGTGGTGTGAGTAAACAGCTGTTCGCAAGCCTTATCCGACTTAGATAGTATACGTGTGTCTTTTACAGGTATCTCTTCAAGTTCCCAAAAACGTTTTAGTTGGTTGTCTAATGAAATATTACATTGAACTCGTTTAATGTGTGATTTTTTACTATTTAAATTATGTGTGTTTGATTGGTACACACAGCCTGAAATGACCCACCCTAACTTTGTGTTTTGCAAGTAAGGGCCACTTGGCAAACGAATTAAACCTTCGGATAAGAGATCCCAAAACGTATCTGCGCCTATTAACAAATCAATTTTACTAGGCAAATAAAAATTGGGATCAGCAAGTTGCAAGTTACTAGGAACTATAATATTGTGATCGTTTCCTAGTGACGGCAACCTGGCCGTAATGCAAGGTAAAACTAAACAATTTATGCGTGTGTTATATGAACTAGTTTTGGACCTTAGATTAATTTTGCATAATTGTGTGGATTGGGTTACGCAATTACCTATACCTGTGATTTGAACAGAGGACTGTATCATTGAAATACCTAGCTTTTTACATAGTGACTCGGAAGCGTAGGAATTTTGACTGCCATTATCCAAAATAGCTTTTACTGTGTGATATTTGTTGTTTACGTCTGCTATTTCCACTAAGGCGGTTGACAATAACACTTGCTTTAATGTGTGTGAATTTAAATTATTATTGTCATCCTGGTTTAGTGAAGTGGCATTGTAAGATAATGAATGTGTGTGTGCATGTGTGGTGTTTGTGCTGGGCTCGCCCTGCAGCAATGTCTGTGTTGTGTGTGCTGAAGTGGAAGGCAATTCACCGTTACTGTCAGATTCCCTGTGTAATAATGTATTGTGCTTCCTATTACATTGCTTGCATGGTCCGTACCAGCAATCTTTAACACTGTGTCCTGCTCGCAAGCAATTACTACAAAGTCCTTTTTCCGTTACGTAATTTATTCTGTCTCCAATAGAAAAACTTAAAAATTTCTCACACGCGTACAGAGGATGATTGGCATGACACTTGACGCATGAAAAACGTTTCGATTTGGAATCAGAAGTAGATGTGTGCTTAGTAGAAGAAGGCCTTTGTGTAGTAATGTGACTGTGTGTGAGTTTTGGTTGATTTGACGACGCTTTCCTACTGCTTATATCAACTATGCTTTTACTCGTATTTTGAGATACTTTAATTGTCTCTAAAACATCGGCTCTGTTCTTAAGGAATTTTAATAAGTCTGACAACAATATTTTCTCATTATTTTGTGTGATTGTGCTTTTATGAAGTTCCCACTCTCTTTCAGTTGACGGGTCCAATTTTGTGACGATGATATAGACAATTAAAGTGTCCCAAGCATCGGTGGGCTCGCCTAATGTTTTGAGAGCACGAATATTTCTGAGAATGGTGTCGATTAATTTCCTGATTTGTGTCGCAGACTCTTTAGAGACAGCCGGCGCCGTAAATAACGCCTTACAATGATTATGTAATAATAAACGACTGTTGTTAAACCTATTATCAAGTAGTTCCCAAGCTGTCACATAGTTCTCTGCTGAGAACTCTAACGATTTAATCACTTGTAACGCTTCACCTTTTAAAACAGAACGCAAATAATGAAATTTCTGTATGTTGTCCAAATCCTTACGATTGTGAATAACGGATAAGTACGTGTCTTTAAATTCTAGCCATTGGTCGTAATGACCTTCAAACGGAACCAAGGACAAAGTCGGTAACCTAATGACAGATTTCTGTCCAGACGTAGTCTCAGAAGAGGAAGAAGCATTTAAAATAGCTTTACATTTTGCTACTATCGCATAATACTGATTCTCAAAGGCTTCTCTCTCGACGAGCTCTTTTTCGAACTGGCTATCGGACACAATTAAATCTATTTCATCTTGTAATTTGGAAAACTGATCAAATAACTGTTGTGATTTCTGAAAACGTTCTTGTAATTCTATTTTACGCAGCTCAGGTAACTGCGTGGCATCAAGGGACTGCACATATTTAGTGAACAAAGTAAATTTCCCCTTGACGACGCCTCTTTTTTTATTTAAATCTTTGAAAACATCATCAAAACTCTCAGTATCTATAGATTGGCGCTTTTTGGTCATTGTGTGATGTGAGAAGCAAGGAAAAAGTACTTACGATTTTTCTGGAAGGATTTTGATAATCTGCGAAGCGGGTAGGTAGCACACGCGCGATCGATAGCACTGGAATTTGCAAAAGGCACAATGTTAGCACAATTGGGACTATAGAACTGGGAAGGAACTGGAATTGATTGACCTGACCGTATGTAGCTGAGCTGGTCTTCCGCTGAGTATCCGTCTTCGAAGGAATTATGTTGGTGCTTGTGTATATAGGGTCAGGCAGGCAGGAGCTCTTCAATGATGTTTGTATATTATATAGTGGAATTACGTTTATTTTACTTTTATGAATTTACAATTAAGGCAAAAAATAATAATTAAAACACAGTAAGTATTATAAGAAAAGCCGTGTCGTCGATCCTAGCTTGCAAAGCAGTAGTGGTGGTCATCTCGTAATCCCCTCGCAGGCCCCGCAGCCCCCGCTTCCCTCTCCAGTCGCGCCGCCCGTGATGCTTGCTCTCGATGATCGATGGTTGTTACCTTTGCGCGTTGATTCTAATTACTCTGCGGCTTCACAGATGGCGTTAGTGGTAGATTAGGTGCGTTGACAATATATTATTTTTACTTAATATATTTAATATATTTCTAAATTTATTCATAATTAGTTTAGCTCAATGTCGGATGTACTTAGAGATAACTCAGATCTTGAATATTTTTCACTGTCTTCTTCTTCTTGCAGCTTGTTTAGTGCCTGTAGTGACGACGATGACGATATTTCTCAATATGTTTCATTGAATGATAATTTAAAGATCACATTCTCTAAATTTCAAAAGAATTTCAACGTGGCGCATATTAATGCCCAAAGCATACCCGCGCATTACAATGATCTTATAACAACTTTTGAATCGGCTAATATTCAGGCAATTTTGGTATCTGAAAGCTTTCTTAAACCTTCTTTACCCTCTACATTGTACCCATTACCTGGTTATCGCCTTTTCAGAAATGATCGCTCCTACACCATAACAAATAATGGTAAAACTAGAGTTGTTGGTGGAGGTGGTGTAGCTATCTATCTTCGCAGTGATATTTCTGCTCAAATTCTAAACCAATCCAATTCGGCACCCAATACCCCTGAACATCTTTTTCTTGAAATCAATCTTCACCATGATAAATTCCTCCTAGGTGTGTACTATAGCCCTTCCTCAAACATTAACTACTTCAACTCATTTGAATCACTCCTCGTTGATTATCGGGCCCAATATGAACATGTAATAGTTATGGGGGACTTCAACACGTGTCTCATTAAAGATGACTCACGCTCCAAATCTCTCCTTTCTCTTCTTTACTCCCTTGATCTCCATGTGTTGCCTTTAAATCCCTCCCACTTCCCCCATAACGGTCCACCTTCGTTACTTGACCTGATTATAACGTCTTCTCCGGATTTTTGTTCCACACACGGTCAATATCAAGCGCCATGTTTTTCAGCACATGTTTTAGTCTATGCTTCATTTAGGTTGCGAACACCAAAGCTTCGTCATAAATATGTATTGCGTCGTAATTTCGGTGCTATAGATTGGAACGCGTTTAAAACTGAGCTTCGAGGGATTGACTGGGTTTTGCTGCTTTTGGCACCTGACGTGGATTCTAAAGTAGCTGCTTTCAACAAAATACTCCTTTCTATTTATGACAAGTATGCTCCAATCCAACAGGTTCGTGTCAAGCACTATCCTGCCCCCTGGTTGACTCCTGATATTCGTAAAATTATGGCTAAAAGGGACAAAGCCAAAATAAAGTTGCGTCGAAACCCTTCAGTGTCGAACACTGAAAACTATGTCCGCTTACGCATATGTAACAAGCGATGCAGGGACGCAAGACGCAAACATATTTATGACAACATTGAGAACTGCCCTCCACACAAGCTTTGGAGGTTTCTGAAGGGTGTTGGAGTGGGTAAACAGGCGTCCAATGCTGCATTTGACACGGATATTAACCAACTTAATAAGCATTTCTGCGCTGCTCCTAAAAATCTCACACCTTTAATCAAACAAAGAACGCTGGCCGATCTTGCCAACAAACCTATTATTGATTGTCCCACTTTTAACCTTGAGGTAATTTCTGCTGACGAGGTGGTTGACATTATTGGAAAGCTCAAGTCCAATGCGGTTGGTAATGATGATATATCCCTTGAAATGATAAAGCCCATTGTTCATCTCATTTCATTCCCTTTAGCTAATATATTAAATACTTCTATAACTACTGGAGTTTTTCCCTCTGCCTGGAAACTTGCACATGTTGTTCCTCTTCCAAAGAAACCTAATCCATCTTTACCCTCCCACTTTCGTCCAATCTCCATTCTCCCCTTACTTTCAAAGATCTTGGAGCACTACGTGCAACAGCGGCTAATGGAACATCTTACAAAGAACAACCTCTTAAGTCCTTATCAGTCTGGTTTCAGAGCTGGACATAGTACCACCACTGCGCTAGTCAAGATCACAGATGACATTCGCTATAACATCGAGAATAAACAGCTGACTGTACTGACTCTTCTAGATTTTTCCAATGCCTTCAATGCAGTCGACTTTGAGATCCTGCTCGGTTTTCTTAGAATACTAAATTTCTCTGAATCTTCTTTAACTTGGTTCCGCTCCTACTTACAGGGTCGCCAGCAGTTGGTGAAGATCGATCAGCATAAGTCTGACTGGTGTGAACTCGATGCGGGCGTCCCACAAGGAGGAGTGCTTTCCCCGGTTCTGTTCTCTATTTTCATAGACAGTATTACTTCTCTTCTTACTTCTTCCTGTCACCTATATGCAGATGACCTACAAATCTATGCGGCCGCCCCTTTTGACAATCTTCATCACGCTATCAGTGTCATTAATTCTGACCTTGCTGCTATAGCAAATTGGTCCCATAGCTTCGGGCTTACGGTCAATGCAGAAAAATCTCAGGCAATTATTATCGGCAGTCCTTATTTCATTAGCAAAGTCCATAACTCCACTTTACCCAACATTCAGTTTGACGGAAACATCATTCCTTTCACATCGACCGTAAAAAACTTGGGAATAACGGTTGACGAAACCCTGAGTTGGGCTCCACAAATCAATGAGGTGAGTAGGAAGTTATTTATTGCTCTTCACTCCCTGAGAAGACTACAACATTTTCTCCCTACAAACACAAAAGCAATGCTAGCCCGTTCACTCCTGATTCCTCTTTTGGATTATGCTGATATCGCGTATCTGGATCCTACCGAGGAACTATTGGATAAACTGGAACGCCTGCAAAACGTTTGCATCAGATATGTCTACGGTTTACGTAAATACGACCATATTTCTGAATATCGTGGTAAACTCAATTGGCTACCGATCCGAATCCGTCGTAACTATCATATTCTCGCTCTCCTTTTCAATGCTCTCTTTAACCCTTCCTGTCCTAATTACCTTCGCGAAAAATTTTCTTTTCGTCAAATTGACAGCCGCCTACGCTCCGCTGACAATATTCTTCTTGATATACCTCCTCATTCTTCGCAGTCTTATTCTAAATCCTTCTCTGTAATGGCAGCACACCTATGGAATTCACTCCCCTTAGATACTAAAATGGCATCGTCCTTGGGTTCCTTTAAAAACAAAATATTGAACTTTCCAGAATCCTAAGTTTCTCCGAGCTACCTAATTACTTAATTTTTTATTTTATTTTATATTTTAGATATTTGATATGTATATATATATATATATATATATATATATATATATATATTAGGCATATTAGTATGTATATTTATGTATACTTATATGTAAGTTTATTCTTAGTTGTATTCATGTAGTTTACATCTATACTATATATTATTTTTACAGTATCATTGTGTAATTTTATATTGTACTGTTCCACTTCTGCCCCAAACGCATAATAAGTAAACATTCCTCTCAATTACTGGCCGGTTGACTGGAAGAGATCCCTATAAGGGATAAGTCCGCCGTTGTATGTTTACTATTCTGATTTGTAACTGTGTTCTTTCTTGTGTACAATAAAGCTTTATAAACAAACAAACAAACAAGATATAAAAAAAATTTCATCGAACTCCTAGTGGTGTGACTTTGGCCATCGAATACGCAGTTATCTCTAAACACAAATAGATAAACTATAGTGAACATATGTGTTCATTTTGTTACAAAACATGCCTGAAAATTTCGGCTTCAAATCTCGGATGGAATAAAAGTTATTATAAAATCAAGAAAATATCATCAATTCTCCTACAAACCGACTAAATAACGGAGGCTACGAAAAAGCGGCCGTTTCATACTTGCGGGTTTCCTACGCAAATTAGCAACCTAATAACCGATAAAAAGTACAGTCGAGCAGAATAATATTCATGTAGGCGATATTTAAAATCTTTTAAGTATATTTACTATGGTATTATTTGGTGTGAATTCATACATTTGTGATTTAATTAGCGTTAGCAATAGGGTTGTCAATTCTATGGCAGTGTATGTCGGATAGATTAATAAATGTCCCATCCCCCACTCAAACAAAGCAATAAATACTAGTTTTATATTTTATAATTATCTACGAGACAGATTTTAAATTCCTTGTCGTCATTAGTATAAGGTAACCAGAAAGAAACATAGTTAAAACGAAATATTTAATAATATCAGTTGTAAATGAATAGATGATTACTTTGCTCGAGTCCTTTTCTAAAAGAAACACATGTGATCAAATTTTATGCATTTCAATATTGATATAATTTTCAATATTGAAATGCATAAAATTTGATCACATGTCACGGTGTCCAACACAAGAAGTTTGTTTTACAGTTCTCTCTCGCTTGCCACTATGTAGGCGTCTCTTTCTCACAACGCCGCGAAGCACAGGCATACATTTTTCTACCATGAGTCATGTTAGTCAAGCCATACCATTGTGAGACCTGGAAAGTTGCTGTTGTGCTGCGCTATTATATAAAAAAATGGTGAGTATTTTTATTTTTTCTTTAACTTGTTTATAGTGTGTGTAATATATAGCTTAATTAGTAATTATAATATTTGAAATATTGTATCGTTTAGTATACTAAGTATTTTTACTAAGAAAAGTTAATTAACTATTGTAAATGTGTTTGAGCTTGTACTGAAAAGCATTTAATTATTTAAGTCTAAAATTAGTGATAAAAGTACAGTTGTTTAATAATACTCAATTTATCTATGATTTTCCTAGTTTAAGTTATATAGCATACAATTATTGTAAAATAGTAATTTGAATAAAATATAATCATGCTCATATATTTTCTTTATCCACCAAACGCAAGAACCTTTTTGTATGCGACTGTACTAGCAAAAAAAGACTATTATACCATTTTTTTGAGATGGTTACGCTCAAGTATGAAACGGCCGCTTTTTCGTAGCCTCCGTCATTTAGTCGGTTTGTAGGAGAATTGATGATATTTTCTTTTTTGTTTAAGACGAAGTGGTAGCTAAAGTGGCGCCCTCATTTGAAATAAATTGTTTAAAACTAAATATGGTGATAATTAAAAATTTCATTTGTATGTCTAGCATGACCTTTAAAGTATTTTATGAATAACCTTTGAAATTATTACTAAAAGTCCGTCTAGTTTTAAAACTGTTTTTCGCCAAAAGTGGCCACTTTTGGCGAAAAACAGTTTTAAAACTAGACGGTCTACCAATATTACTTTCAAAGGTTATTCATAAAATAGTTTAAAGGTCTTTCTAGACATTCATACAAATCAAATTTTTAATTATCACCATATTAAGTTTTAAACAATTTATTTCAAATGGGGGCGCCACTTTAGCTACCACTTCGTCTTAATAACTTTTTTTCCATTCGAGATTTGAAGCCGAAATTTTCAAGCATGTTTTGTAACAATATGAACACCTATGTTCACTATAGTTTATCTATTTGTGTTTAGAGAGAACTGCGTATTCGATGGCCAAAGTTACACCACAAGGAATTCGATCAAATTCCTTCATATCTTCATATCGCGTAATTTTTGTTCATCCAAATTTGTACGCGTTAGAAGGGTATATCATACGTATATGTAACTGCTTTTTATTTGTTAGTAAATGTACTAGTTTACGAGTAAACCGGAATTTTCCGATTTTTTTAAATAATAAATTACTTCGATATTTGTTGATGAATCGGAATACTTATATTTAAACAAATTTGAACATACTAAGGCCCATAAACAGTATTTTTTTCAAAATTCTGCTACTAACAGTTTTCAAGATATGGAAAATTGCAAAACGTAACCCCAGCAAAATCTTGAATATCTCAAAAAGTATAAGATGAACAAATTTTGCTATCGGTATACATTTACAACTCATTAAGAGCTGTCTTTTCATATACTTGATTCTAGGCTAAACCCTTTTTTTGAAAAACATCTTGCTGGGGTAACGTTACTCCAGCAAAATCAAATTTTCTCAAATAACTTCAAAAATACAACATGAACGAATTTTGCTATATTTGAACATATTGAGGCTTACTATGAACCAAGTATCTGTATAACTCTCATTTCTCTAAGGCCCAACATTTTGCTGGGGTTACGCATTCCATGTAGGTACGTATGTGTTGGAATCGAGCTTTAAGGGCGCAGCGGGAACTTATCAGGAGCAAATCAAAAAAATAATAGTCCTGCCTGATCTTGCCATTCTTGCGCGCCCTGAGTCTACGCCATGTGCCTGGGCAACGGTGGCATCGCCGGATTTGCCTAGAAAGGTGTTAAATTAACAAACTAAATCTGTGAAATGTTGTGATACCCCTGTATATTAACTGGAATAAACAACATGTCAATACACATGAGTTCATGCCAATAACAACACATTTATTACAATACCTTTACGAGTACCTACACATATTTCCTTTTGTGTTGTGTTGGTGGCATGACTTTCTTTAAGGTGGAACTAGTCGATACTTATTCTATACAAATTGCGGAGGGGATTTCCTCCACTGTTTGACATCGTACAGCCAAAGTTTAAAATATCGTGTTGTCTCATTATAAATTTTGTCCGTACGGATACAAAATAGTAAAATAAATGGCTATTAAAAAGATATGAGCCATCTCTTGCTTATTTTTACGCAAATTTCGGCGTAAATAAGTATTTAAAGAAGTGTAAAATCTCTAAAACAAAGTCGGCACCGACACAGCTAAGTATCGAAAATTTTAATAAACTTTATTCGTAATTGATTAATGCAGTTGTTATGTTAGCATTTTGTATGTAGGTTCATTTTTAATGTCAATCCACGAAACTACAAATTTTACACTTTAATGGACATTTACAGGAAGTTACCAATCAAATATCTGATTCGGTATTGATGTTTCTGCCGGGGTAACGCACTCAGTATTTTTTTTTTAGGCCGTTGAAGTACTCAAATTAGGCGGTAACCTTATATACAGTACTTGCACTGTAACTGAAGAGGAGAACGAAGGCATGGTGGCTTGGGCGCTGGAACAGTTCCCATGTTTGACACTGGTTCCCGCTAATCCCTTGCTTGGTGGTCCCGGGCTGCCAACTTGTGGACTCAGTGACCAACAAAGGTAACTTTAATTATTAAAAATTGCAATGGTTTTGGAAAGCTTATTGTGTTGCCGAGCATAGGCGTACCCAGGTCCGAATTTAGGGGAGGATCGATTAGGTACTTTATTATTATAACCAGTGACCACTTTACACTGCCCAAATGTCAATTACACAAGTTACTACTTACTATACGTTTATCAAATACAAGTTTATCGAATAGGTACATAAAATAGCGGCAATATTTTTTTTTTACTACTACACCACACACACGTTTATCAAATACTTAGGTGTTTGTGATGCAGAAAAAGTGCGTGCGCATACTTACCAATATTCGGGTCCCAAATAGCTGCAAACCATACTTTACTGAAAAAAATATACTGACACTCCCATCGTTTATACATATTGGAAATAGCCTTGTGCGGGACGGCCTTCGATGCTGAGCTCAGATGACACGTTTACCGCCTCGCACAAGTCGGGTCTGATGTTCCGTGTCAAGCAATGGACTGTAGGGATATGCTCTTCTCATAGGTAGCTTCGTGGAGAGGGCCGAGCGGCAGTAAAACAACAGTATGGTGGTTCAAACGCAGCACGCCTTGGAGAGTGGGAGGCCAGAGCTTCTTCTCAGGGTTTCTTCTTAGGGATCCTCGCGATCGTATCCAAAATTTCACGGACTAATTTCTGCGGGCTGGCCCCGCTATACTTATAGCTGCGCGAGCGTATGCCCTGCCTCCCGCTACCCGCGAGCTTGCAAACTTTATTTCTCTTATATTTCTTATACTATGCAATTAACAATTATGAAACTTATATCAGCATAAAATATAAGTTATCTTTTATTCATTTCTATATTTGTACGAATGCCAAGACTTCTATTTTCCGATGAAAAGCCAAGGAAAAGTTGCCAGTATAAATACCCCTCTAATACGTACAGCGCCCCGCACCCCTCAATCGGGGTTCCTTTAAATACTCGGAACTTAGATTCTGGCGCTCTCATTGTTAAAGCGAGCATAATGGCATTCATACAGACCTATTTCCTTAGATCCATGTATACTTTATGTACTTTAAGGCAAGTGCTAATTACTTCAAAATCAGTGTTCCTACTTGTATGTATGTAAGTGAGTATGAGGTACCCACTTCTAACGTGTACCTATCTTACGTTACTTTCTCTTAGCAAACAAAGGCTAGTTATCCTATCTTGGATCTAAGGTACCTATCAGTAAAAGACAAACACAAAATAATCTTTATTTTCCATATAAACCTATGTACATAATCTCTTATTCCTATTCTAAGTAAATAAATCACTGATAAAAAATTCACTACGCATTATATGTCCAGTATGTATGCGCTATGTGTTCAAGCCTTGTTTGTAAGAAAACATTAACATCTATTTATCCAAATTAAAGATACACATGACAGAAATACGTGCCACAAAAATAAATTAAATCTACCGATATCAAATATGCAAATGTTTCAAAATATTCCATACGTTATGTCAATTAAGATATTTAATACAATTCCTGAAAGAAGAACAAAAAGACACAAAATTCAGATCACGCTCCATATTATTACTGATCTCTAAGGCCTATTCTTGTGTAGATGAATTCTTAAACAACAAGTTTAGTAAATAAGTAAATAAATTAGCTTGTAGCGTTTGTTACCTCAATCTCACGTCCACGAAAAATAAATTAAGTAGGTATAAAATAAATTAATTGAATAAGTGTATATATCTAAATAATAATATTGTTTTCCTATTTGTTTTTGCTACACCCAAATAGGGATGCAAAATAAAAAAAAAACAAATTTGTTTGTTTTCATACGTTAAAAAAAACATGAAAAAAAAACTTAGTGCCCTTGTTTTTTTTTCTAAATTTGGTTTTTTTTAGAACAAAAAAATCTATAGATATTGAATAATTTATTGATGTAGGCTTTCATTGCTTTCTTATTTTGTTTACGGTTTATGTTTGTGCCAAGTTGTACCGAGAATCCCGGTGCGCAATTTGAATGTTGCCAATATATTTATGTATACTTGGTACATACTACATGATTTAAATTACTTTGTGCAATTCCGCCACCAGTTAGTTCATGCAAACTATTGCCGGCCGGCGCCCACCCACTACTGTTAGTCCCAGCATACCTGCCACCAACAGCCCGTGTGCACCCGCCACCAACAGCTGATGCATGCTCCCTCCGATACTGCTGCATCCGCTGCGGCTGCAGCAACATCGGACACCGCATACGCGACACGTGTTTCGGCTCTCCACGAGGCATCTTCACGCACCAAACAAGTTGTTGATCGTTCGGCGGTCAAGCGTCGAATGATAAAACTACACCGTATTGCCGTCCTTTTATATTGTTAGAGAAGAGGGTGGAGAACGGAGTTGCCCGAACTTTTTATAGTAAAAATATTAATAAAGGGAAATTATTTACCTCAAGCTGTTTATTTATTAATTGAATATTAGATTTTTTTAATTTATTTAGTTTGTCCAATATAAAGTTGTTGACAATCATCGCAAGTTCTGAAAAAATCTGGTATATACAAATTAACTTGCGATGATTGTCAACAAGTTTATATTGGACAAACCGGCCGTAATTTTAAAACTCGATATAATGAACATATAAATGCGTATAAGAACAAACACACAGAAAGGTCAAATTTTGCAGAACACCTTCTTGACAAAAATCATAATTTATCATCAAATAATACGTACAAAATATTACACACTGAAGAAAAAGGGTTAAATTGAGTATTTGGGAGCAACTAGAAATAAATAAATTTAAAAAATCTAATATTCAATTAATAAATAAACAGCTAGAGGTAAATAATTCCCCTTTATTAAATATTTTTACTATAGAAAGTTCGGGCAACTCCGTTCCCCACCCTCTTCTCTAACAATATAAAAGGACGGCAATACGGTGTAGTTTTATCTGGGTCACGCGATCGTGGAAGCGGGCAACGACACCGTGTCTCTTGTCCGGACCCTCCTTAAGTTCCGCTCTCAAATAGAGCAAATTAAGTCAGCCGCCGGGGCGGCAAAACCACGTCAGCCTTAATTATGGGTAGTCTCAATCAGAGGAATAAACCGCGTTTACTAACCATCGCGTACTACAACACAGACGGGGCCTTCAAAGAAAAGAAACTACTGATCTCCCAATTCCTGGCAGATCACCAAGTAGACATTTTTCTGGCCCAAGAGACCTTTTTGAAACCACACCATCGCAATCCGCGCATTGCAAACTACAACCTGATCCGGAACGACAGACTCCACTCTGAGAAGAGTGGCACGTTGATCTATTACAAAAGGTCTCTTCACTGTATACAACTGGACCCTCCACTCCTCGAGAACATCGAATGCTCCCTCTTACGCGTTGCGATGACCGGCCACTCGCCGAGCAATATCGCCTCTATCTACCTGCCATCTAAAAAAGAGCTGCTACGCTCTAATTTAGAAACCCTATTAGCTCTAGGAAACTCCACCATTCTGGCGGGAGATTTCAACAGCAAATCCACCAGATGGCACTCGGTGACTAACTCGACCAACGGAAACAGGCTAGAACGTTTCACAGAACTAGACTTTGACGTTGTAGCCACCTTTGCGCCCACCCGATACCCCCGCAACGGCCAGGGAAACCCCAGCGTGTTAGACATAGCTCTACTTAAGAACATCACCCTTCAGGTATGTTCAGTAGAAGTCCACCCAGACCTTGACTCAGACCACCGACCGGTAGTACTACAACTGGGACCGACAGACAACGGACGTATTATCCACACGAAAACGGTGACAGACTGGAAGAAACTCGCAAGGGTTCTCGACCAAACCTCAGCACACTTGGACGCAATCCCCGATAGGGTAACCACCACTGACGAGACAGACTTGGCGATCTCATCTCTCACCAGCCACCTGCAAGCAGCCGTAAAGGACTGCTCTCGGCAGGTCCCATCTATGGATCCAACCCATAGATTCGAACTGCCCGAGGATATGCGACGGCTGATGACACAAAAGAGAGCCGCAACAAGACTACACGACCTCTACCCAACTGACGAAGCCCGCTCCAACCTGCGCTATCTCCAACGTCGAGTTAGAGAGCGCATTGCGGAGATCAGGGACGAACGCTGGGGTACACTCCTCTCTGAAATTGCACCGTCTCACACCGCCTACTGGCACGTGGCGAGATCTCTCAAGACAGATGTCATCTCCTCTACACCTCCCCTCAACAGGGAGGACTCTGGAGGACCCTCAAACCCCGAAAAGCACCCGGTGCCGACGGGATATCCACCGGCGTCCTAAAACGCCTACCACAGACCCTCCTCCTCCTCCTAGTCACTATATTCAACGCCTGCCTCGCCAACTGCACGTTCCCAGACGCCTGGAAACATGCAACCGTCATTGGCATTCCGAAGCCAGGCAAGGATCTCAAAAACCCGACAGCATATCGACCCATCAGCCTCCTGAGCTGTATGGGGAGATATACGAAAGGATTATTGCGATACGCCTCAGAGAATACGTTCAGTTATCTGAGAGACCACTCATCCCGGATGAGCAGTTTGGATTCCGCGCCAAGCACTCATCCGTCCACCAAGCGCACCGCCTCACGGAGCACATCCTCAAATTTCGACGATGGGGCCGCCGCACAGGGGCTCTCTTCTTTGACGTCGCGAAGGCGTTCGACAAAGTTTGGCATGCAGGCTTGCTTTGCAAACATGGGACTACCAGATAGTTTCGTGCACATCATCCGAAACTTCCGGTCGAATCGCACATTTCGCTACAGATATGAGCCGGAGTCCCGCAAGGCTCCATCCTCTCTCCCCTCCTATACTCACTGTACACCAGTGACGTTCCGCGCACCAAAGGCGTGGAGTTGGCCCTCTTCGCCGACGACACAGCCCTCTATTGCTCTGCCACCATGGTGCAGACAATAGGCAACCGACTCCAGTGCGCTGTCGACGCACTAGGCGAGTGGTTCAGGAAGTGGCGCATCGAAGTGAATCCGGAGAAAAGTAACGCAGTTTACTTTATGAAGGACCCACAAGGTGCGTCGCGACCTCAGAACAACATACAACACCGACCCAAGCCCATCAGGCATATCTCCCTATATGGCAAACCCATTCCTTGGACACGCACGGCCAAATATCTGGGTGTCACCTTCGACAGCGGCATGACCTTCGGTCCTCACATCAAAAGGGTATGCAACACTGCATGCTTGCCATGACGACCTCCGTGGCGTCGTGGTCACCATGCTAGTCCGCCACCTAGAGGTCCCGGGTTCGATCCCCGGTCAGGGCAAGTTGGAAAATGGCCTTTTTCAAATTGTCCTGGGTCTTGGATGTTTATCTGTATATGTATTTGTTATAAAATATAGTATCGTTGAGTTAGTATCCCATAACACAAGTCTATAACTTACTTTGGGGCTAGTTCAATCAGTGTTATTTGTCCCTATATATTTATTTATTATTTATTTATTTATGCTTCTATTTGAGCCGTCTCAACCCCATGATACGCAATGAATAGTTTTCTCTTGGTAACAAGTTAACTCTTTTCAAACTTTGCATTCGCCCAGTCCTGACCTACGCAAGCGTTGTCTTCGCACACACAGCCCCAACTCACATACGTAGGCTTCAAAGAGTACAGAACCGATTCATCCGCAGAGCTACCAACGCTCCAACGATGGCTAGAAACTGCTGAAACTAACCTACACCGCGATCTCGAACTCCCGTCCATAAAGCACTTTATGAAAGAAGCGTCCCAACGTTTCTTTGATAAAGCCGCCGACCACCCGAACCGACTAGTTAGAGAGGCAGCTAACTACATTCCGGAGCACAACCCTCGCCGACTAACCGGCAGACGTCCGAGGCATGTTCTCTCTGATTCCGATGACCAGATTATGGCTGACATGGTCCAATTCGATACCTCTGCGACTCCGAGCAGCCAGAGGAACCTCGCGGTCCGACCGCCCCGCATTCGTCGTAATCGAATACGTAGGCGTAGAAACATTAGTTCGTTCATTAGGTACCGCCCGGCGGTACCTGGACGATTTGCGTCCTAAGAAGGCCCTTCTGGCACCGTAGCTTCGGCCCTTCCGGCAAAACATGGGTGTTGCAGCACCCCAAAATTTGCCATAATCCCTAGCGCGCCCAAAGCCGAGGTTTCCCCCTTGGGAGCCCTTTGCGCTGCTGCTAGTAGTATATAAATATAGGATGCCGGGCCTCTGGCCCGCTCCTCAAACCTTGTCCGGGTGAAGTAGGAAATGCCGTCCGAGGCAACCTATGTATGTCATTTCCAAAAATAAAAATTTAGTTTTATCATTCGACGCTTGACCGCCGAACGATCAACAACTTGTTTGGTGCCTGAAGATGCCTCGTGGAGAGGCGAAACACGTGTCGCGTATGCGGTGTCCGATGTTACTACAGCCGCAGCGGATGCAGCAGTATCGGAGGGAGCATGCATCAGCTGTTGGTGGCGGGTGCACACGGGCTGTTGGTGGCAGGTATGCTGGGAGTAACAGTAGTGGGTGGGCGCCGGCCGGCAATAGTTTGCATGAACTAACTAGTGGCGGAATTGCACAAAGTAATTCAAATCATGTAGTATGTAACTTTGACTTCCGCGAAGTAACACCTGAATCTATTAACTAGTATACTTGGTACTTACTATTCCACCAAAAAAGTATGGTAGGTTCATATATAAATAAAAAACTCTAATTATAAACTGTTAAGTATTAATCTTTTAGGGAAACTGACTTATCAATTTTGAATTCTGTATTCTTGAAAAAAAAAACATGCTCCAGAAAAAAAACTCTCATCTCATCTACTCAAAAAACTATGTTTTCATCCCAAAACATTTGGAACTAAAGTTACTGGTTATTCTCTCGGGACTAAAACGTGAAAAAGAAGATCTCTAGGGATTAAAACCAATTTGAAAACAGAACACGACTGTAATCTATGTAGAATCAAAAATAATGTTGCCAGTCCCGCAAAAAAAAAGAAGAATTTTGGTTTAAAATAAAAAAAAATGGCACAGACTTCGGTGATTTTTTAACCCGACAACAACCGCAATTTTGCAAACCCATTGTTATCTATTGTTCTCTCGGTCGGATCCGACCGTCTGGAAGCTGACGGGTTAAATTTGGAATACATATCGTCTTCAACATGGATGAATGTAGGTAAATTTTTTTATGTTCTTTGCTTCGGGAAAAGAAATAAGTATAATTGAAAAGCGCAATTTTTCCTTTGATTCAAGTAATTACAGAAGTTTTAGGTTATTTGTATTGAAATGTAATTATTTATGTAAATGTGAATACTTTTTCGTGAGTTTAAGCCAATAGTGAATAGTTATCAAGTTTACTTATAAAAATAAAAAGATATGAAGGACCACAGAAACAAAGTTATGAGTAAACATTTTATCTTTAGTTGGTGGTCTTCGAAAAAATATTTCTTAGTATTTATTGTATGAAAACGACACCAAACAAAGGTTAGTATTAAATTGTCGGTTGAAGACTGTTAGGTATTGTAGGTGTTCTACTGTTCTTTATATTCTGTTTTGTATGTGCTAGTTTTTCTCATAGATGAAGATGAAAAGTAGAGTGTGCTACTCGGGTACGGTAATATTTTTATCTCGGGCGATATACATGAATCCCTCGCTACACTCAGGATTCCACCGTAGAATCACTCGCTACGCTGGTGATTCAACTGTGGAATCCTACGTTTCGCTCTGGATTCAAAGTAGCGCCCTCGCCTTCAAAATATTACCTTATCCCCTTGTAGCACAATCTACTATGTTTTTGTCATGTTTTTTTTATGTTAGAAAAAAACTGTTTTTTACCCACCCGGGTACATGTTGATCTGCATAATATATTGTTAACTTTTTGCTTACATGTTGCGATAAAAAAAACTTACTTAAAATTCAAACTTCAAAATTCATTATCTGTGCTGTAAAATGGCGCAAATAAAAAAAAATTGGCGAAGTGATATTAAAATGATTGTCGTTTTACGTTTCAGAGAAATGGTGCAGCGATTTAGTCCAGTTGATGACAAGTTGAGGACGGTGGATCCATTATATAAGGACACAATAGGATTTTTTATTGCAAAATTTATAAAAAAACCATAATTTTTTCAAACTGATGTTTAGTCTTATTGAGATATAATTGTCATAAGGGTTAGGGAGAAAAGATCGAAAATCGTAGAATTTAAACACGGGAATGATATAGACAGATACATTAGTTAGAAACGCTGAGTTACTAAACTAATACAAAAATCCGTTCTTTTGACTAAAGTGTTTCAAAAATGGCACCACAGAACGTATTGGTAAAAGTATTTATCGCATTTATCAATTAAAAGTAAGTGAATACATACGTGAAAAAATATATTGAATTCATCCCTGTTATTTGAAGTTTACTTTGGGCTTACCTAGGCTAGAGAGCCAATATCAAATAATTAGCTACCTGAATGTCCCGACCGATTTTTCGACTCTCATAGCCATCACGTCTCCACTGGGGACAAATGGGTAAATTTTTAGATATGTGTGTTTCGATTGTCACCACCGCGTTGTCCCCCACTGGGGACGAATGGGAATTACTATTATTTCACAGTTTCATTCGTCCCCAGTGGAGACGAATTTTCGTTTTCTGATTCCTATAATAGCTGATAATAATTTTAAAAAGTTTATTTTTAGGATAGATGGAAACGAGGTCTTTATGTTCATTGAAATAAAAGTTTCATGTAGGTATGTCAAATCTTTTAGACTGTTATATATGTATTACTCTTAAGACTTTCAAAGATAATCATTCATATATAATATAATAAACTTTTTATGACATAATTATGTACAAAATTATGAAAAAAAATTACAAAAAACATGATATTATATTTTTTACTTCTTATAATTATTTAAGAACTACTCTAATGCAACATAAGTACCTAGAGAGAATAATGTACATTTAGTTTAAGACAATTTTTATAAAAACTACGCTATATTTTACCTATCATATCGTTTATAAATTAACGAGCGTGTAGTATACTTTGCTTAATTAATTAAAAATCCAGTTCGATGTTTGAATGATCGTCTTTGTAAGGCTAAATAGTTATATTAGGTACTATATAAAAGATTTGACATACATGTTATTTTTATTTCAAAATACTTACATAAAGCCTCCTTTCCTTAGTCCAGTCATTAAACAAAAAAAAAACCGACAAATTCCTACACTCTTGATTTCTTATTCTAAATGTTATTGTGATGATTTTAGATAGCCTTGTATAACTTTTGTCTCCTTCCTCCAGAAGCATCATGAAATATGGGGGGAAATATACTAAACGGCCTTGCTCGTACAAAAAAAATCTACAGTAGACATTAATGTACGCTTTCAAATAATAGGACATACATAGGGCGCACTATAAGTTTCCGGAACTGGCCACTTACATAAACAATATTTAAAAATTTATTGCAACATTTGAAAATAGAACTCTTTGGCTGTAGAATGCAGTTTGTTTCATCGGACTGTCTTTTGTTTTTACCTTGTGGCGCCATTTAAAAAATTGTGTGTCTGCATCAACATTGATTTACCTCGGGAAAATTTTCGTAGTATGATTTTCTACGATTTTAAGTGTAATTTGACAGCTCAACAGAGCATCGCTCGGCTTGAAACAGCTTTTGGCAATGAAGCACCATGCAAGACAACTGTTTATAGCTGGTTTGCAGAATTCAAGCGTGGTCGTATCAATCTCAGTGACGAATCTCGCGATGGTCGGCCGTCCACCGCTGTGACCAACAAAAACATCGATGCTGTGCGCCGTATGATTGAAACAGACAGGCATGTGACCTACCATGAAATTCGCGCATCCTTAGAAATAGGCATGAGTCAAATACAATTAATCCTACACAAACATTTGGGTCTGAGAAAGCTGTGCTCGCGGTGGATCCCACACAACTTGACCGAGGCTCAAAAAACGGACCGCGTCACTTGGTGCAGTGCCATGCTTACCAGATTCAACGAAGGTGCGTCAAATTTGGTGTGGGACATAGTAACAGGTGACGAAACATGGATTTATTGCTACGATCCCAAAACAAAGCAGCAATCGAGCGTATGGGTCTTTCAAGATGAGCCGAAACCAACCAAAGTGGCGAGCGTGAAAAGTGCATCTAAGCGGATGATTGCTTCTTTTTTTAACAAAACTGGACACGTGACTACTGTTGCTTTAGAGAATCGTCGTACAGTGAATAGTGACTGTTATACGACCATTTGTTTGCCGGAAGTTATTGACGAACTCCGTAAAAATAACCGTAAACGCCGTATCATCCTGCACCACGACAATGCTAGTTCTCACACGGCCAGACAGACAAACGACTTTTTGAAGGCGAATAATGTAGAACTCATGAGTCATCCTGCATACAGTCCCGACCTGGCACCTTGTGACTTTTTTCTGTTCCCAAAAATTAAGAACCAATTACGCGGTCAACGATTTTCATCACCAGAAGAGGCTGTCGAGGAGTATGAAAAACACGTTTCAGAGGTCACCACAGAGGAGTGGCACAAAAGTTTTCAAAACTGGTTTCATCGAATGAAAAAGTGCATAGACGCCAAGGGAGATTATTTTGAAACAATAAATTAATTTTGTACCTTTAATAGTATTTTTTCATATTCATTCCGGAAACTTATAGTGCGCCCCACGTAACTATCCTGTAAATAAAAGATCTCCAGTTTTTAATAAGAGTTTCCAGTCATAGAAAAAAAATAGCTGTTCTTTAAAAAAATTGTACTTACAAAATCATACACATGGTGAAAATTTGGGAATACGACCACAAAGTAGTCTTGAAAATATCTGTAACTTTTCACCAGGGTGACTTACACACGGAACTAATTAATTAACGAATATTCTTCGTTTCATTAATTGTTTTTGTACCGCGCATTAATTCTACATCGAATATTTTATTTTATCTGTAAATTTCTTCACATGAACCAATAAATATCAAAAAATCCCTTAATTTTACGAAGAGGAATTATTCACCTAAAAATTTAATAAATTAAATGTATGTCTAACACGCGTGAGTCGCGTGACCTTGATTGCGCTGCGGCCACGCAGCAAGTCCCAGTGTGTGAAAAGGATAGAAATAATATACCTACTACAGCTCATAACCCTTAGAGGGGCGCGCGCCGTTTCATTCATTTGTTTATTTTCATGTCACCGCTTGTTTGATTACATTTTGACGCATAAGAAAGTGAACATTTGGTGGGCCTAAAAATACTAGTTTGGTTAATATGGAACCGAGATATGGATTGCATTATTTGTAATTCACCATTAGGTGAAGAGATAGTCACGGTGACAAAAAAAATCCGGCCCAGTGCGAGTCGGACTCGCGCACTAAGGGTTCCGTACCCTTATCTATAAAAATTCAAAATAAATATTTGATGTGTGTATATACACACATCAAATATTTATTTTGAATTTTTATAATGGCGCAGAACCACAAAATCTAACCACATGCACAAGCCACCTGCAGAAACGTGTTCAAATTGTCGTAAACAAGTGCACAGCTGCTCTAAGTATCAACGAGTATAAAAGCGGTCGCCCTAGCGACTAGTGACTCAGTCTTGTGCGGACCGCCGTACTGCGAACATCTCGGTTGTGTAGTGTGCTATGGGCTTGGACGTGATTACTTTAATCGTGATTATTGTAATAGATGTGGATTGGTAAACCGATTTATTACAATGTCAGTTTGTTTCAGCTAGACGATAAGCCCAGGTGGACACAGAATATGTGTGGGCCAGAGAATTCAACTAACGTGGTTGGAATTCATGGATCAGCGCGAGGTGGGGTGCTATCTGTCGTCACATTTTTTATAAGGTCTCTCATGCAGCGGCATCAGTAAGGTGACGTGACTGTAAGTGAGTTTTCATCCTGACATTACCGTCTGTTCTCGTTCTGTGAGTAACTCAGTGGGTAGATCACGTCACTCAGGATGTCAGATGCTGATCCCGCCCTGCTCTGCCTTTCGTTTACTTGGCTTCCGCCACATATATATATATATATATATATATATATATATATTAGATATATTAGTATGTAAGTTTATTCTTAGGTGTATTCATGTAGTTTACATCTATACAATGTCCTTTTTAATTAAGTACAAATATTTTAAGAGGTGATTCAGTCCATCATTTTAAACAACTTTTTACAATAAATATATATCGAAATACGAAAAATTTTTTTGCATTTTTCATAGTAACGATATCACGTGACTACTTCGATCTGTATGAGAACCTAAATATTTTTTTTCGTATTTCGATATATATTTATTGGGCAAAGTTGTTCAAAATGATGGACTGAATAACCCCTCAAAATATTTGTACTTAATTAAAAAGAACATTGTATACATATTATTTGTACAGTATCATTGTGTAATTTTATATTGTACTGTTCCACTTCTGCCCCAAACGCATAATAAGTAAACATTCCTCTCAATTACTGGCCAGTTGACTGGAAGAGATCCCTATAAGGGTTAAGTCCGCCGTTGTATGTTTACTTTTCTGATTTGTATCTGTGTTCTTTCTTATGTACAATAAAGCCTTATAAACAAACAAACAAAATTCACGTTTGTTGTATGGGAGCCCCACTTAAATATTTATTTTATTTTGTTTTTAGTATTTGTTATAGTGGCAACAGAAATACATTCTGTTAAAGTTTAAACTGTCTATCACGGTTCATGAAAAACAGCCTGGTGACAACCAGACAGACGGACAACGGAGTCTTAGTAATAGTGTTGCGTTTTTACCCTTTGGGTACGGAATCCTAAAAAAGGTAATAAGACATTAGCAGCAACATTTTACCTGCAATTAAAATGTTTATTAAACATACTTACCCTGTTGGAAGCTTAAAAAAAGAGAGGCAACCGTTTCCGGTTCTAGTACTAGTCATGACTCTCAATCTAGGTTCACCATGCCAGCCGTTGCTTCCGCTCCCCGCTACGCAACACTAGCGCCACCAAGGCAGTTGGGTTTGAAAGCCAGTTTGTTCGTCATTGGATCGTCCTTTGTGATATCATATAGAACTATTAACTATACCCTCGAATAGATAATCCTATAGACATAGCAAATACTTTCAATATTTTTTTTATAGATAAATTAAACCTTTAAGTAAGTTTATGGCACCTAGTGTACCACAGGACATATACAGTATCATAAAAAACGCAAAATAAAAAAAAAAACACCAAGAGCGTTGGGCTTGATGGTGTTTCAACGCAAATAATTAAATCTGTAAATAAATACATATGCAGTCATTTAAGTTACATTATTAATTTGACAATAGAAGCCGGTATTTCCACAAGATCTAAAAAATATAAAAAGTGAAACCTTTATTTAAAAAAATATATAGACAACTAATGGAAAATTATAGAGCAATTGCTCTCAATTCGATATGCTCTAAATTTTTTTAACAATTATTATTCCAGTAAAATAAGCTCCTATTTTGAGGATAATCATGTGCTTTGTAATAAACAAAAAGGTTTTCGGAGAAATAAGACACTAAATCTGGCAATATTTATTACACAATTAGATATACGAAATCCTGTAAGTGCTTTGTACTATGATATTACACAGTGAATGATATGATTATGTGCTACAGAGAATATTTTTGCAAAAACTCGAAGCTTACGGAATCAGAGGTAATGTTTTTAATCTGATAAAATCATATTAAACTGACCGTAAGCAAGTCAAGAAATAACCAAATTAGATTTTAATTTAAAAAATGAACATAATACGAGCCGTAGGCTATAGATCGTAACTGACACTGAAACACGTAAAAAATGCTGCCAGTGCCAATCCTGCCGGATATTTTTTAGTAAAAATTACGTCATAAGGTACCCAAATATAATTTAAAAAAAATGCTGGCAACAGGTGATAAACAATTGATTAATTATGTAAAAAACAGTGAATCTGTTACTGCGCACCGTGCCGAAAGTACTCGGCAGATCTCTAAAAATATGCCTTTCCGACACATTAAACCTACTTCATCGAGTACCCTCATGCAAGGTAATATGATCTAACAGTATTCTATCTTCATACAAACGGTTGGGAAGCAAGTCATACCTACGCGACTCAAAGGTTAGCATACACTTGTTCCGTGACTCAGCGTCAAAACAGTCGCGGATGCGCAGCTGTGGCGAATGGAGTTTTGTTGTAAGCAGTAAGCGTGCAATTTGTGAATACTTACTTATTATATAATCTTATTTGTGGAATAATAATATGGCGAAACATAGATAATATTGTGCTGTATCATAAAATTTGTCAGTCAAGTATGTAGATAAAATTAAAATACTGCAGGTGGGCAGCCCTAGCGCACGCGTGGCGTAGGTCTATTTTTTAATGAAAGCGCCGAGTTACAAAACTGTTAGATAATATTACCGTCCTTAATGGATCCTATGCTAATTATAACCAAGATGCCCTTTAATAATACTTTTAGTTTGAGATAAGTTTTGACCTGGCAGATCAAAAGGTCAAATTTTACCGGATTTAGCGTTCAAAGCAGTTAAAGGCAGCATAATTTTACCTAAATTCATAATAACATTTGATTTTAAATTTATCATCACTTCAGCCACAGAAAGTCCACTATTGGACGTAGGCGTCCCCCCAGTAGAAGCGCGACTTAAGATCTTTGTCGTTAGTCAAAGCGCCCGGAATGCTGCGGAATAGAAGTTCCTCCATAGTAATTGCTTCTACAGTTAAATATTTCTGGATCGTACTGCTTAGTAAATAAAGTATGTGTCCTTAGCTTTATTAAATGCCAAATAGTATACATTCTTTATAGCGGAGGTTAACCTATATTCGCGGAAACTATACGCCGCAACTTGCTTTGCGAGCCAGAAACGCGCTTCCAGGTTTTTTCATAAATAAATACGGTAGGAATTCTGCATAGTAGGAGTTCTATTATAATTACGTTAGTCTGTGCAGATATTTTGTATCTACCTGGGCTTATCGTCCAGCTGAAATAGATTGTCATTGCAATAAAGATAGCATTGGATTGTGATAAAGATAAACCAATATCACACTCAAAAAAGGGTTAAGATTAAGGGATTTCTGTCTCTGTAAGACCAATAAACCTGAGCTGCAAAACTTTTATATTTATACATTTTATATTTCTAGCCTGTAGGTATTGTGTCCCACTGCTGGGCAAAGGCCTCTCCTTATTTTTTCACTCGTCCCTTTCTTCTGCGAACTGTTATTAAATAAAAATACAATTTTAAAGTTAAACATAGATCTGATTGTCAAACATACCATTAAGAGATAACTAGGTAAAATAATCTGTAAAGAAATAAGATTCCAGAGATAGCAATAATTATATGCGTTCTATGAACTTTAACACAGTTAAAATTTAGAAAAACAATAACCGAAATAAAATGGAGAAAAAATATTGCTTCAAAATACTTACCTACGATTTAACCACGTAAATTCAATTTGCTATCTCAATTAACCTGAAAATTCTAAACGGCTATATTCCATCGAATTTAACACTTTTCATCCTGAAGTTTTTAGCTAGTAAAAGTAAGAAAGAAAGAAATAATTGTTTATTTGGTTACTTACACACTTTTAAAACTTAACAATTTGTTTAACTACATGAACACAAGTATGCACAAAAACAGCCTCGCTCAGCATGTAACGGCAAGGCGATTTAAATTATGCATTGCATATTAGATAACAGTCTCGAACGGATTCGAAAATGCCAATGACGAACCAACTGGGTTGATAAACCCGAATGCCTAGGTGGCACTAGTATCGCGTAGCGGGGAGCGTGTAAAGTGGGAAGCGAAAGCGGCGGCTGGCGTGGACCTTGATCGAAAGTCATGACCAGGGATCGGATGAACCGTTTAATTTCAAAACCCTTTAAAAAGGTTACCCTTATAAAAAATAAGCTTAAATATTTGGAAACCTCATGAATGACTTTCCTAGTAATATGAATAACTCTTGATTGGGAAATGCAAGCACTATCCAAAGAAATAAGCGCTTACCAAGCCTAAAAGGGAAACCCTTTGTTGAATAAACTTTCCGCTTCTTAAAAGGATCTTCGTCACCAGAGATATAAATGGGTTATAATTCTATGGGATTATAATTTTAGTTTATAGTTTTGGCCTCTATATTCTATGCTCTTCACACACCTCCCCCGCAGTCCTCACACGCATGACTCTTGTTTTTTTGATTAGTCTTTCATATAATTCCTTAAATCGCGAGAAGGTGCACGAAATGAGGTTAAATTGTTGTTAAAACTAAAACTAGTACCGACAATTTGACACTCGAGTAATATCCTTATGTGGTGATAATAAGTCACATTTTTGCGCGACGCGCTCACAGGTCGGCATACAATTAATGATCGAGAAAGCCTTTGGTAAGGTTTCCTTTTTAAAGCTATCCAAATAAAATATCCAGCAAAGGCATAAGGGTTTTTAATTAAATAGATATACCTAGCTCTTCAAAAACCCAGGTTAAAACCCTCAAAAGGGAAAGCGCTACCGGTCCCTGGTCATGACTAGTACTAGAAACCGGAAACGCTTGCCTCTCTCATGATATAGGCTTCGAATGACGGGGAAAAATGCGTGAATGTCGTGGAACAGTCGGTAGGAACGAAGATTGAATAAAATTCGTGATAGAAAAATCTCAAATTTAATTTAAAAAAGAATTTAATTACTAAAACAAAAGCTTTCCCACAAGTACATACATTTTTTTCTTCATATAAGATTTTTCCGTTTTAAGAAAATAGTGTAACATACTCTACGAACGGCATACTTTTTATTTTAAATAACCAGCCAAGTGCGAGTCGGACTCGCGCACTAAGGGTCCGTGCCATTATCTATAAAAAATCGCGTTTGTTGTATGGGAGCCCCACTTAAATATTTATTTTATTCTGTTTTTAGTTTTTGTTGTTATAGTGGCATTAGAAATACATCATCTGTGAAAATTTCAACTCTAGCTATAACGATTAATGAGATATAGCCTAGTGCCAGACGGACAGACAGTCAGACGAACGGCCAGCGAAGTCTTAATTTGGGCCCATTTTTTACCTTTTGGATACGGAACCCTAAAAACAAACCTTTATTTCTAAGTACACGTTTTCGACTACCTAACCTAGAACCTACTCGTACTTTGTTGCACTACGCAATGACGCGCCCCACTCACCCGTTCATGCGTAAATGGTTTTTATTTTATTACAGAAATTCCCCCGAATATTTATCGGAGATTTTCTTAATACTTGATTCAATAATTTATAGTTTTTAAGGTTATAAATAAATCTTGAATGTAGATTTAGTGCGTCAGCATGAAAAATCATTAAATATTAATAAAAAGAAAACTGCTGATGTCACCCTGGTGAAAATTTAGGATAATGAGCATTACAACAATATGATAATAATATATAAAAATCACAATTACCGTATTTTGTATGCTTGCACAGCATATCTTTAAAAAAATATAAATCCTCTTCTTATTTAGGAGAGATTTCTTAAATCTCCCGTGTAGAAATTATTCTTCGAAAGATATAACAATGTGAGTTTAAGAATGGCATTAAAAAAAAAAATCTTTAATCATTTTTGGGGGAAAACCTTTAATTTACGGTTGAAATAGCGCATTCTAAGGAATTTCGAAAAAATCTCTACTGTAGGATTTATTGTGAAATTTCCATACAACTGAAAATTCACAGCCCCGACTACCTAAAAATATAGGCACTTTGTAAAAATTAGTATCAGCTAATCTATTTATCATTATTAGCAACGAAATAATATACTGGGGACCAATGGGAATCATAATAATGAAAACCATTGAATTGGAAAAAAATGTCCCATTTGTCCCCAGTGGAGACGTCTCCACTGGGGACGAATGGGATATACCCCGCAGGTACCCACCTGCGGGGTCCGATGATATCCGTAGTCCCACCAGTAGGACAAATCGGTAGGATCACGGGTAGGTACAATACAACATGATTATAGGATTTGCCTTCATATCATCAGTCTCCTCTACAGCAGAAGCACATCCCTCATAAATTTAAGCCACAGAATAAGAACTAGTAGGTACTCACGTACCTAAGTCTTCCTCAGAAAATAAATTCAAAGAAATATCTACTTAATGTTGTTAGCGCTATGGTCTAAATTAGCTCGCGTCAGAAGTCCTCACCTCTTCGGATAGGTATCTAATATAATATAACAGCCATGTATAATAGATGTCTAGGTAGACGAGAATAGCAAACGATTCATGTAACCGAATTTTCCCCTTCTAATTTAATAATGTAGGTATATTTTTGATACCTACCTAACCAAACGAGGAGTGGCACAGGCCTGCTTGCTTGGTTTACATATTGACAACTTGTTTTACAAAATTGGGGAGGCAATTCAGTTTTATTTATAAGTATCTTATTAAATAAATAAACATAAATTATAGCAGCTATTTAAAAAGTAAAACTTTAATTACATGTATGCACTTAAAATAGTTTGTGACGTTTTCGACCTTTTTTTTACGTGAAATCAAATTTCCTTCCGGTGGTTCTTAGCTATGTTTGATGAAAATCGGTTCAGTCGTTCAAAAGTTATTGGGGGTGAACGTTTGATTATCGTTTTTTTGCCTTGCAAATAAACTTGATTAATGTTGTATATTGTATTGCAAATGGCAAAAAGTTCTTTTTCTTAACTTTAATTGACAAAAGTAGATTGTTAGTAGGGACGTAAACAAAATCCAAGGGGGGCAGCTGCACCCCCGCCCCCTCCCCCCTGTACGCCCATGGGTTTCATTGATGTTTAGCTTGTGTTTCCTGAAGTGCCATTTCTGAAACGCGGAGTCACCCAAACGAATGGTTTTCCCATTTCAAAAACCATACGTTTAGTGACTCCGCGTTTGAAAAATGAGACCACTGAGTCGCTTTCTACGCTTATTGTTGGATCATTTAATACAGGATGAGTTACGCAGACAAATCTTTTTACAAAACTTTCTGCCGCTTTTGGTGCAGGGGTAAGCTATTTCTACATCTAAACAAAATCACACATTCACAGAAATAATGTGTCGCTATAAATGCACACTACAAAAAACTCAAACACTAGCTTATTTTCTGCACACCAATAAAACTCACACTGAAAAAAATGAGTAAATACACATAATAATACACTCTTGGCAAGAAAGAGAGAGAAGACAAAAAAATATATCAACTCTTAAGCACAGGGAATATAGACAAAGGTTGTAAATCATAAATACAATAGTCTCGTGAGGAGGAGATTTGTATAAATGTCTAGAAAGACCTTTAAACTATTTTATGAATAACCTTTGAAAGTAATATTGGTAGTCCGTCTAGGTTTAAAACTGTTTTTCGCCAAAAGTGGCCACTTTTGGCAAAAAACAGTTTTAAAACTAGACGGACTATTAGTAATAATTTTAAAGGTTACTCATAAAATAGTTTAAAGGTCTTTCTAGACATTTATACAAATCAAATTTTTAATTATCACCTTATTTAGTTTTAAACAATTTATTTCAAATGAGGGCGCCACTTTAGCTACCACTTCGTCTTAAATGTAATTTCTGAAAAATCTAAGAAATATCTATTAGTATCGATTACGGAAAAAATAATCGAATTACGTTTGCAACTGATTTCCTTCCAGCCCATAAAATAATCTAAGATCGCATATGAGACTAGGTAGTTCATTTACCCCCGTTTTAAATGTATCAATTACATTCTTAAGGTTCTGTAATAAGGTTCCAATTTGAAAAACGATTAGTTGATGACGAGGCGCACTCCCCACGAGACTATAGCGCACTCCTCACAAGACTAAGGCGCACTCCTCACGAGACTATTGTATTTATGATTTACAACCTTTGTCTATATTCCCTGTGCTTAAGAGTTGATATATTTTTTTGTCTTCTCTCTCTTTCTTGCCAAGAGTGTATTATTATGTGTATTTACTCATTTTTTTCAGTGTGAGTTTTATTGGTGTGCAGAAAATAAGCTAGTGTTTGAGTTTTTTGTAGTGTGCATTTATAGCGACACATTATTTCTGTGAATGTGTGATTTTGTTTAGATGTAGAAATAGCTTACCCCTGCACCAAAAGCGGCAGAAAGTTTTGTAAAAAGATTTGTCTGCGTAACTCATCCTGTATTAAATGATCCAACAATAAGCGTAGAAAGCGACTCAGTGGTCTCATTTTTCAAACGCGGAGTCACTAAACGTATGGTTTTTGAAATGGGAAAACCATTCGTTTGGGTGACTCCGCGTTTCAGAAATGGCACTTCAGGAAACACAAGCTAAACATCAATGAAACCCATGGGCGTACAGGGGGGAGGGGGCGGGGGTGCAGCTGCCCCCCTTGGATTTTGTTTACGTCCCTACTAACAATCTACTTTTGTCAATTAAAGTTAAGAAAAAGAACTTTTTGCCATTTGCAATACAATATACAACATTAATCAAGTTTATTTGCAAGGCAAAAAAACGATTATCAAACGTTCACCCCCAATAACTTTTGAACGACTGAACCGATTTTCATCAAACATAGCTAAGAACCACCGGAAGGAAATTTGATTTCACGTAAAAAAAAGGTCGAAAACGTCACAAACTATTTTAAGTGCATACATGTAATTAAAGTTTTACTTTTTAAATAGCTGCTATAATTTATGTTTATTTATTTAATAAGATACTTATAAATAAAACTGAATTGCCTCCCCAATTTTGTAAAACAAGTTGTCAATATGTAAACCAAGCAAGCAGGCCTGTGCCACTCCTCGTTTGGTTAGGTAGGTATCAAAAATATACCTACATTATTAAATTAGAAGGGGAAAATTCGGTTACATGAATCGTTTGCTATTCTCGTCTACCTAGACATCTATTATACATGGCTGTTATATTATATTAGATACCTATCCGAAGAGGTGAGGACTTCTGACGCGAGCTAATTTAGACCATAGCGCTAACAACATTAAGTAGATATTTCTTTGAATTTATTTTCTGAGGAAGACTTAGGTACGTGAGTACCTACTAGTTCTTATTCTGTGGCTTAAATTTATGAGGGATGTGCTTCTGCTGTAGAGGAGACTGATGATATGAAGGCAAATCCTATAATCATGTTGTATTGTACCTACCCGTGATCCTACCGATTTGTCCTACTGGTGGGACTACGGATATCATCGGACCCCGCAGGTGGGTACCTGCGGGGTATATCCCATTCGTCCCCAGTGGAGACGTCTCCACTGGGGACAAATGGGACATTTTTTTCCAATTCAATGGTTTTCATTATTATGATTCCCATTGGTCCCCAGTATATTATTTCGTTGCTAATAATGATAAATAGATTAGCTGATACTAATTTTTACAAAGTGCCTATATTTTTAGGTAGTCGGGGCTGTGAATTTTCAGTTGTATGGAAATTTCACAATAAATCCTACAGTAGAGATTTTTTCGAAATTCCTTAGAATGCGCTATTTCAACCGTAAATTAAAGGTTTTCCCCCAAAAATGATTAAAGATTTTTTTTTTTAATGCCATTCTTAAACTCACATTGTTATATCTTTCGAAGAATAATTTCTACACGGGAGATTTAAGAAATCTCTCCTAAATAAGAAGAGGATTTATATTTTTTTAAAGATATGCTGTGCAAGCATACAAAATACGGTAATTGTGATTTTTATATATTATTATCATATTGTTGTAATGCTCATTATCCTAAATTTTCACCAGGGTGACATCAGCAGTTTTCTTTTTATTAATATTTAATGATTTTTCATGCTGACGCACTAAATCTACATTCAAGATTTATTTATAACCTTAAAAACTATAAATTATTGAATCAAGTATTAAGAAAATCTCCGATAAATATTCGGGGGAATTTCTGTAATAAAATAAAAACCATTTACGCATGAACGGGTGAGTGGGGCGCGTCATTGCGTAGTGCAACAAAGTACGAGTAGGTTCTAGGTTAGGTAGTCGAAAACGTGTACTTAGAAATAAAGGTTTGTTTTTAGGGTTCCGTATCCAAAAGGTAAAAAATGGGCCCAAATTAAGACTTCGCTGGCCGTTCGTCTGACTGTCTGTCCGTCTGGCACTAGGCTATATCTCATTAATCGTTATAGCTAGAGTTGAAATTTTCACAGATGATGTATTTCTAATGCCACTATAACAACAAAAACTAAAAACAGAATAAAATAAATATTTAAGTGGGGCTCCCATACAACAAACGCGATTTTTTATAGATAATGGCACGGACCCTTAGTGCGCGAGTCCGACTCGCACTTGGCTGGTTATTTAAAATAAAAAGTATGCCGTTCGTAGAGTATGTTACACTATTTTCTTAAAACGGAAAAATCTTATATGAAGAAAAAAATGTATGTACTTGTGGGAAAGCTTTTGTTTTAGTAATTAAATTCTTTTTTAAATTAAATTTGAGATTTTTCTATCACGAATTTTATTCAATCTTCGTTCCTACCGACTGTTCCACGACATTCACGCATTTTTCCCCGTCATTCGAAGCCTATATCATGAGAGAGGCAAGCGTTTCCGGTTTCTAGTACTAGTCATGACCAGGGACCGGTAGCGCTTTCCCTTTTGAGGGTTTTAACCTGGGTTTTTGAAGAGCTAGGTATATCTATTTAATTAAAAACCCTTATGCCTTTGCTGGATATTTTATTTGGATAGCTTTAAAAAGGAAACCTTACCAAAGGCTTTCTCGATCATTAATTGTATGCCGACCTGTGAGCGCGTCGCGCAAAAATGTGACTTATTATCACCACATAAGGATATTACTCGAGTGTCAAATTGTCGGTACTAGTTTTAGTTTTAACAACAATTTAACCTCATTTCGTGCACCTTCTCGCGATTTAAGGAATTATATGAAAGACTAATCAAAAAAACAAGAGTCATGCGTGTGAGGACTGCGGGGGAGGTGTGTGAAGAGCATAGAATATAGAGGCCAAAACTATAAACTAAAATTATAATGTCTTAAATAGAAAACAACGTTAATAAAATAAAAAAATACTAATGAAAGGTTATGCCATCTTTTGGAAGATTAAATGTGTTTGACCTCTTTTTACACGAGAAAATTGCATAACATGGGATTTTAAACGGAGCACTTTTAGACGTCTTTTCGATGCCTTACCGATTCACATAATGATCATAATCGGTTACGCAACTAGTTTTTATGAACGTATTAGATTTTTGTTCTTATACTTTGGCAGAGGGGAACGCGCAGGTAAGGCTTATCCTGTATTAAATTATCTAAGTTTCTACGACATCTACGAGTAGACATTGGATTGAAGGGATTTTGCCGGAAACCACATGGCAATTTTTTAAAGTGGAGTGAAAATAATGAAATTCTTTTGCTCACCCATAGAAATTAACCTCACCTTCGTGAAATGAAAAGAAAAAGATGTGTCAAATAAACGTCACTTCAAATTGGAATGTCAATGTCAATCAATTTTATTAAACTTTCTTCAGAGACGGACGAGAAGAAAACAAGAAAAAAAGAAAATCGCAATCAAATGAATGAGATTACGAGATATTTACTAATAAATTAATCTCTTTCATTTTTAAAGTAATATAGGCGGTATATCACTAGAACGTTGGGTAATAACACCTGCATATAAAACCTAACCTCATAAAAAATGGGGAAAACATCGAAGGACAAAAGGGATATTTATTATAGGTTGGCCAAAGAAGAAGGCTGGCGTGCCAGAAGTGCATTTAAACTATTGCAAATAAACGAAGAATATAAAATATTTGATGGTGTTTTGCGAGCTGTTGACCTATGTGCAGCTCCTGGCAGTTGGAGTCAAGTTTTAACCAAGAAGTTGAGACAAAACACTGAAAATGAAGATGAGGTTAAGATCGTTGCCGTAGATTTACAGGCCATGGGCTGCTTTACCAGGGGTCAAACAAATACAAGGAGAACATCACTAAACTATCCACAGCGAATAAAATCATTAAAGAATTTGAAGGATTGTAGGCAGATTTGGTGGTGTGCGATGGTGCTCCTGACGTCACAGGTCTTCACGATATTGATGAATATGTACAATCCCAGCTTCTACTGGCCGCTTTGAACATAACTACGCATGTATTAAAAGTTGGTGGACGTATTTGTGGCCAAAATCTTCAGAGGAAAAGATGTGACACTTTTATATTCTCAGTTAAAGCAGTTCTTTGATATGTTACAGTTTCGAAACCAAGAAGACTCTAGAAACTCGAGTATAGAAGCCTTTGTAATTTGTCAGAATTACCAGCCCCCAGAAGGTTATATTCCAACTATGGCGAACCCACTATTAGACCATAAATATTGTGATTTCAACCAATTTGCTGGTCCAAATAGATTTATAGTTCCATTTAATGCATGTGGTGATCTAAGTGCATATGACTCGGACACTTCATATCCTTTACTGTTGGAAGGGACAAACAAGTTATGAATACAAGGGAACCAGTGCAGTCTCCCATCAATCCTCCTTATAAAGAAATACTGGAGAAAACTAAAAATATGCAGATTAACAAATAAATTGATTCTTTTTACTGGCATACATGTCATGATTTCCAAAACTATGAAATTATTTTTGCTGATATAAATTATGATATATACCTATTAATTTATTTCATCTTTATTGTTCATCAAAAAACAAAGGTTGAAGACGCAATAGCAAAAACTAAAAACTAACATGGAGATGGACAGTCCACATACTCAATGAGAATGAAAATAAATGGACCAAGGATTTAACAGAATGGACACAGATTTCAAATCAAACGGAAAAAGGGAAGACAAAAAGCCTTGATCTGATGATATAAAAAAGATTGGCGGCCCATTATGGCAGAGAACAGCAAAATTCTGAAAAGTTTAGAAAAAGCTGGTGGAAAATTTTGTGCCACACAGTTAGCAACTAAAGGCTTATAAATAAATCACACTGATATTATAAAGGCGAAAGTTTGTGAGTGTTTATGTTTGTTACTTCACGCACAAATGGCTGGGCCAATTTTAATAAAATTTGGAATGTATCACACTAATATTATAAAGGTGAAAGTTAGTGGGTGTGTGTGTATTTTTGTTACTTCTTCACGCGCAAACGGTTGGACCAATTTTGATAAAATTTTGTATGAAGGAAGCTGACACCCTGGATTAACACATAGGCTACTTTTTCCACGGGTAAGACCGCGGGGCGCAGCTAGGAAGATATAAGTATCATGTATGTAATGATTAAATATATATATATATGTATGGTATGTATGTATATGGGAAATATATATTATTGTATTTATCGTTTTTTACCTTGCAACCCACATTTAGACTATTTGTACAACCCAAAGGATGACTGATAGACAACGCTTTTAACGTAAGCTTGCCTATTGTTTTGTACAATTTTTATTTGATGAACAACTTTTATTATTTACTAGCTGCGCCCCGCGGTGTTACCTGCGTAAAATTTTCATATATATATATATATATATTATTTATTAATTATATATATATATATATTAATAATAATTATAATATATATAAATATAAACAATTATAATATATAGTATATTTAATATATACATATATATATATATATAATTATGATTTATATATATATATTAATAATTAATAAATAATTTAATTGTAAAAATTTTTTTACCAAAAAAATTGTGTAAAAATTTTACGCAGGTAACACCGCGGGGCGCAGCTAGTAAATAATAAAAGTTGTTCACCAAATACAAATTGTACAAAACAAACTTGTTGTTTGTTCAAACTTTGTTCAAAACTTGTATAATTATCTGCGTTAATCTTCACAGTATTTTTTTGTAAAATATGTGAGATAAGCATATAAGGGAACTAAAATGTGATTGATGTTTTTTATTTTAAGTTATAATGTTAATTCCTTATTCTGTTTTTTTAGTTAAAAAAATATATGTATTTTTTTGTAGTTTATGAAGTATTTGACTTCATTATATAGTTTAAACCTGCTTCAATCTTCATAGAATTTTTTTGTAAAATAGGTTTGATTAGCATTATATACTTAGTGATCTAAATGTGATTGATATTTGTACTTAAAAGTTTTATTGTTGATTGTATGTTTAACGTTTATACAAATATGCGTAGAAATAGGTAACTGTCGATCAACCTTATCAGGTCTTAAAACATTTTTTTAAATAAATGATTACTTGTAAAAGGGATAATTTTATTTTAAAATACGCAGTACCCATACAGAAGTAATCTGTTTTGAGCCTAACATTGTTTTAACAGTAGATTTAGTCAAATCATAGAACGGTGCACATATTGCGAAATGCAAATTTTGCGAAGTGCTCATTTTGCGAAGTGATCGTTTGAGAAATGCACATTATGAGAAGTGCCCCTTGTGAGAAATACACGTTCTGCGATATGTAAAATTTTTGATGAGTGCTCATTTTGCGAAGTACACATTCTGCGTCAGACCCCCCTAGACCTCATAAGAACCTGTGTGTCAAAAAAGAAAAATAACAATCTAAACAATTTTTTTGCAATTTTTGTACTGTGCGCGGTGTGCGGGAATTTTCATACGGGTAAGTCCCTTCCACGTTATATACTAGGGTGTGTAAAATTAACCCGGCCGACAGGGCTGTGAAGATTTTGGAAATCGCTGTCTTTTACCCTTTTTAATAGCAAAAAATTGTTATTGTTTTTCTTTGCAGGAATCAAACCATGAAAATCTTACATAAGTTTATAGCTCTTTCAGCTGTATCATTTACAGCCCTTAAAGATAGAACCTTTCTTTTTCCCTGTTAATAGGCAACACCTTCTTTCCACGTAGGGGAAGGTGATACAAAATGATCCCCCTACGAGAAAACAGCTGTCAACCGAGAGTATGCAGTTTTTTCTGTAACTGAAACTATTTAAGCGTTAACAATTCTATTGAACTATAAATTTTGTAAGCATTCCAATCGCATTGGCAATTAGGAATTGCCAATATTATTGATTATTTCGTGATCACTTCTCTTAAAAGGATCATTTTGTACATTCCCCAAGTTTAAAATGATCCCGGAGATGCGGAAAATTCAAGCAAGAAAGTAAACATATTGTACGAGGCACTTACACTTAGGTATTCTACTCGGGTTACATACTTATTACGTATTTCATACTTTTTAGCTTTCAACACCCATTCATATTACCCATTTAACATTTTTATATCGGAAATAAATCAAATCAGTGTAAAGTTCAAATTATATATTATTTAACATCTTAACTCAACTTAAAATCTAAGGTGTATGGTCCTGGATCGTACAACTTTGTGGTCTTTCGAGAAACAAACTTCGGGACTTCGCGCGCGGTAAACCACGTGGCCGTTCAGTGAAGACCTGTAGAGAACCAGTGAATTGTGGAGAATCTGTTCATTGTGGAGTGTAACATTTAGTGTCGGTGCTAAAGGAGCACTTGCACTGGGATTAACAACTAACAATTAGCAACTTCGGTGGGCAAACAGCTCGCCACGCCAGCCGCCGCGGTAAGCAGCCAACACGTGGCTTTGGTAACAGCAGTGGGGAAGGCAGCAGCATTCGCCACACCCAACAACAACTATACAAGTAAGATCTGTCCGTTTCTTACTAACAAACATTTCATTTTTATTTAGCCATGGAGGATTTATATATTACTCAGGTTCAAATATATGATGAAATTAACAAATTAGCACGGAACTTTAAAAAGGATAGTCAAGAGAGGGAAACAGTTGACTATTGTAAGCGCCGTTTGGAGATTTTAGAACAATATTGGGTAGATTATGAAAACAATAATGACCGAATGACGACGGGAACAAGCCGTACTCATAGGTATTTTACTGACTCAGAATACGATAAACAAAACAGCTTTATAAATCAACAAAACTTATTTTAATTGAACAACTAAATAAATTAACAGTAAAATCGGTAGCAGTATCAGATCAGCAGGGGACAACTTTGCAAGGTAGTGACCGCGAAGAACCCTCGGCAACAACACGTTCGCGAAGTGATAGCGAAGAATATCAAACTAAACCAAGGAGATCACAGCTTCAGGTGGCTGATGATAACAAAGATTTTCAGGTGAGATCTCAAGTGTCCCTTAGCAAACTCGACGAGACGCTTCGGAAACAGTGGGCTAATATCAAAGCATTCAACAGAACGGTAGCAAACATTGACGTCGATTTTCTGGCAGATAAATGGGAATTTGAAGCCGCATTAAAGACGTAACAAACAAGGTGGACGGCTATTGACAACCTACATTGGGAGTTGGATAGTGAACTGAATGGTGAAAATGAAGAATACGACATGATGTACAACCGTAGCGAAAAGACATTTAACACCTTGAAGAAGGAAATCAACGTAAAACTATGGGCAAACACTCACAGAGAGGAAACATTACCGGTTATGCAAATTCCAGACTTTGGGCAGTATAATCAATGGGTTTCCTTTAAGAATCTTTTTCAAGAAGCAATACACAACAATCGCTCCCTTTCTAACGCACAAAAAATGCAATTCTTAGAGGGAAAAGTCAAGGGAGAGGCCGAACGATTAATCCAACATCTAACTATCTCATCCGAAAATTACGAAGCATGCTGGGAAATATTAAACCACTTTTTTGACAACAAAAAACTAATATTTACTTCTCACATGAATATTTTGTTAGGTCTACTAACTCTACAGCATCAAACATTAGGTCAAATAAAGAAAATGCATGACGTTACTGTAGAGTGTCTACACGCCATTAAAAATCTAGGCGTCGATGTAAGTACTTAGGACCCGATTCTTGTACACATACTCTCGCAAAAGTTGGATTCCGATACTTATAGCGAATACGTAGAGTCCATTAAAACCCCTCGAGAGCTTCCAATTTTGCAAGAATTTCTTACTACTAAATTTACATCTTTAGAATCATCCCGAAGGAAGCAGGATTTTAAATTTCAATCAAACAACAATAATTCAAACTCTCAGGCGTCAAACAATAAAAAACCTTATTTCGTAGAAAATAAAGTCACTAGCCAACAAACTAAATCCACTATCATAAACTCTACATTTAAATGTCCGCTTTGCAAACAAAATCATGGTCTCTATAATTGCGATAAATTTGTTAACATGTCCAACGAAGCTAAATTAAAAACCATTCGTGATTTACAAGTATGTCGAAATTGTTTATTTAGCCATTACGGAAATAAGTGTATTTCCACAAAGCGGTGCCGCATATGCGCATCAAATCACAACACGCTGATAGATGATGCCTGCACAAAGTCTGCGCATGCATCGAGCTCTAATGCAACCCCAGCAAAACCATGCCCTTCACGACAAAATGAGTACGTGACCATCGCCTCACATATCTCTCAAAATGATTTTTCAGAAATTTTACTAGCAACAGCAAAGGTCAATGTGTGATGATCGCAATGCCTTGATTAGTGAAAATGCAGCACAACGATTAGGTATCAAAAGAGAACGTTTTAGTGGAACAGTATTTGGGGTTGGACATATGAAGAAAAATTGTAAGGGCTCTATTAAAATTAAATGCTCATCTTTGTACAACGATTATAGTTTTGATACGGATGTCCTTATTATGAATGAATTAATTAAAAACCTTCCTAACAAAACATTTTCGAAACCATCATGGTCGTATATCCAAAACATTAACCTAGCTGACCCAGAGTTCTACCAAAGTAGCCCTATTTATTTACTTTTGGGCGCAGACATTTATTCCGCGATCATGATGGGCGGAATTATCAAAGGCGACAACTCCACACAGCCGATAGCGCAACAAACACATCTAGGCTGGCGGCTATGTGGAACCGTCAAAACTTACTATCATTGTAATGTAGTAATCAACAACCTAGAAGACATAAAACAATTCTGGGAAATTGAAAACATAAACGAACAAACAAATTTAACAACCAATGAACAAAATTGCGTCGATTACTACAAACAAACAACCAAACGCCTTCCGAACGGGCGCTATGAGGTAAAACTACCCCTATGCGCAGAAATTGAAAGTTAGGGTCAACGGAACACATAGCGATAGCTCAATATAAAAATTTGGAAAAGAAATTAAAAAAAAACAACCAATTTTAGCACGCGAATATAAACAATTTTTCCGGGAATACGAACAATTAAATCATATGACTTTATCAAAGGGGAATACGAAACCGGAATTTGTATTACCTCATCACTGCGTCGAGCGGCCAGAAAGTACCACTACTAAGTATAGAGCTGTTTTTAACGCATCAATTAAGTCAACGTCGAATTTGAGCCTTAATGAACTTATGCATAAAGGCTCAAATTTGCAGCAAGACCTTCAATTACTTATATTGAAATGGAGAAAATATAAGTACGGGTTTGTAAGTGACTTGGAAAAAATGTATAGGCAAATTATCCTATCAGAAGAACATCAGATATACCAAAAGATCATCTGGAGATACGAGAAAAATCAGCCTCTCCAAAAATACCAGTTAACCACAGTCACTTACGGCACCAAAGCTGCACCTTTCTTGGCGATGATGACATTAAGACAACTGGCAGCTGACGAACGTAGTACTTTCCCCGAAGCAGCCAAAGTCGTGGAGGAGTCATTTTTCATGGATGATTTGGTCCATGGTTGCTCAGATATTAATGAAGGGAAAAACATGATCAAACAACTCCGATTTCTCCTATCATCTGGAGGTTTCAATTTACGAAAATGGTCGTCTAACGAACCTAAACTATAAGCAAAATATTAGTGATTCAAAGATTCAAAGATTCAAAGATTCAAATGTTTATTCAGTAATTAGACCTTTACAGGCACTTTTACACGTCAATAAGTATAATTTATGTTACGTGTAAAGTATATTAAAATTTAATTTATTTTTTAAAGAAAAGCTACCGATACCAGCGCTTCGTAACGACCACTGCTGAGAAGAAACGCCGAAAGAAACTCATTTTCACAGTATTGGTCGCCTACTCGCCAGAAGGGCTTTGTCATATTATTATAATTGTCTTTTAATTAATAAATACTTATAATATAATACAATGTTGACACATTGTAACATGTAATGCTTGCGAACAAGTAAACTAACATAAATTGCGTAATAAAAAATATTAAGTAGTCAAAAAAGCGAAGCCGAGCTGACCAGTCCCTCCCGGCAGCACCCGTTCACGAGTTGACGCACGGATCAGCCATCGTTAAACTCAACCATATTAGAGGGAATCCAACGACCCGACCAGCGACGCCACCACCGGATTGGACATTTTAGTGAGCATGAAAAACCCGAACTCGCAGACCTTGTCAAGAGAAAATATTAATTATATGTTGGTCAACAAAACTAAAAATATTATTTCAAAAAGTTTGTTCTTTAAATTTAGCATGGGATGACGTCATATCTAACGACATAAACAATGAGTGGTGTAAGTTACGAGCAGATATGTTAAACATAAATAACTATGAAATACCTAGATGGATTGGGTGCGGTAACAACGATAACATTCAGCTTCACGGGTTTTGTGACGCGTCGCAAAACGCTTACGCTTGTGTCATATACGCCCGGCTAAAAAATGTAAAAACAAATTGTGATTGTAGCCGCTAAGAGTAAATTAGTGCCATTATCCAAAACAACAAAAACATCATTTTCTATCCCTCAATTAGAACTTTGTGCAGCTCAGTTGTTATCTAAATTGATGAAAAAGGTGATAGAAAGTTTAAAACAACATAATTTGGAACTTTATGGTTGGAGTGATTCCATGGTTGTTTTAGCATGGCTGCAGAGCGATCCTAGACGCTTCAAAAATTTTGTAGCTAACAGAGTGAAGGAAATATTAGATGTAATTCCGGAAAAGGCATGGCGGTACGTAAAATCCAGCGAAAATCCAGCCGATCCAGCTAGCAGGGGTATACTGCCTTCCCAACTTAAAGAAAACACTTTATATTGGCAAGGCCCAGAATTTCTAACAACATTTATATCAGATGATAGGAGCAATTTAAACCAATATTCAACAAACGAACAGCAAAGAAAAATTAAACAAGTTAACATTGTAACAAATTCATCTGATGACAACTCTATTATTAACATTTTACTTTGCAAATATAGCTCGTTATCGCGCTTAATTCGAGTGGTAGCGTGGATTAGGAGATTTTATGTTAAAAAACAAAATAAACAACAATACTTAACATTAGATTTAAAACAAGCTAATATCATGATAATTAAGCACATGCAAAAAGAAGCGTATAAAGAGGAAATACCAAGTCTAAAAGCAAACAAAAACATTTCTAACAAAAGCAAAATCTTAAATGTAAATCCTTACCTGGACAGTGATGGAGTAGTAAAAGTAGGCGGTAGATTAAAACATCCGAACATTCATCCCGACATGAGAAACCCTGTAATAATTGATAAAAACAGTCGGTTAGCAGAGTTAATCATATTGCACGCACATAAACTTACCTTCCATGGTGGAGCCCGCGTAACATCCGCATTTATACGCCAAAAATATTGGATAGTAGGTGGCAATCGGGAAATTAAAAAACAACTTTATCGCTGCGTAACATGTAAGAGACATGACCCTGTAAAAAATTCTCAAATCATGGGAGACCTACCTCCCTCTCGAAGTAATCCGTCTAGGCCATTTTTTCATGTTTCCGTGTAATCGACTCCAACACGGGTCACGTTTTTATCAAAAGCAACAAGGGTCGTGGCATTAAAACATCCAAAGACTATGTGGCGGTCTTTGTATGCATGGCTACAAAGGCTGTACACCTTGAACTGGTCTCAGACATGACAACATCCACCTTCCTAGCTGCGTTAAGACGAATGGCGGCCAGAAGAGGAACACCAGGTCACATTTATAGTGATCAGGGGACTTATTTCATAAAAGCAAATAGGATCCTACAAGAAGAATTTAAACAATTAACAACTGAAAACAAAGAGTTTATGTCTGAAATAACGGCGATGCAGATTACATGGCACAACAACTCTCCCTTATGGGCCTCGGCAGGCGGTCTCTAGGAAGGAGCTGTAAAGAGCCTCAAATACCACACAAAGCGAGTTATTGGCGAACAACACCTAACATATGAGGAATACAGCACATTGTTGGCTCAACTTGAAGCTGTCCTTAATTCAAGGCCACTCTGCCCGATGTCGGAAGATCCTGATGATCTTAACTTTTTAACACCATCCCATTTCTTAACAAATGGTCCAACGAAACAACCTAAACCAAACATTAAACTTAATGACATAGTCATTATACACGATGCGAACCTCCCTGCCGTTAAGGAGGTGGGCGCTGGGGAGGGTAGTACAGCTACATGCGGGAACCGACGGCAAAGTGATAGTCGTCACTATTAAAACAAAAAATGGTCTATTAAAACGCCCAATTATAAAAATATTAGTTTTACCAACAAATCCAAAACAAGAAAAATTAGAAGAATACAAAGAAAATGAGGAAGAAAAAAATTAAAACAACAAGTAACGAAACCTATTGAAAAGCAACGAAGAACAAGAAAGAAAACTGATAGATTTTGTTTAGCGACAACATTAACATCCATAATTTTATTTTTTATGACCTTGTTATCACCAGCTGATTGCAAGTATAACATTACAAACTTGCCCGCGAATCGTAGTCTTTGTTATGATATTATATTTCGTCGCTTCATTCTTCAGATATAATAAACAACATGTAGTCCTTTTTACCTACTGGCAACATCACGCACATTTAGAGAAAAAAGTAAATCAAATGACGTAGTTCCCCTCCATTTCCCCCGCTCGCCTGCTCGGCGTAACGGCGTAACTTGTCATTCTTTTTGCGTGCGTGGCAACAAGCACATCTTCCTACAAAACAGTTCTATTTTATATTAAATAATAATGCCTAAACGAAGTGCTGAGGAAAAAATCGAATATTATGCTGCAACAATTCAAAAGTTAAAGAATAAATGTGATAAAAAAACGGAAAAGACGTGTTATAGTGTACTCATCGGATTCGGATGAAAATTCAGGTAAGTCCAAAGAATTTATATTTGAATTAGTGATATCAGTGATAGTAGTGACCAAACCATGAAGTATCTTAAGCTTTCCTGGAGGTTAACTGCGGGTTAACACGAGGGTTAAGCACGATACAAAAATAAACCTGGAGGTTGACTGCGGGTCAACACGATGGTATAAAAAAGTAATAATATATGATTAATTTTTTTTACCAGAAATCCAATCGCAAATGGGCAAACACGACGAGGATTCACCTCCAATCTCTCCAACGCTTCCTCTGCCAGCAACGTCACGACCAGCTTCGCCTCTTCAGTTAGCTATGTCTCCGCCATCAGTAACTTGCCCGTGCGTGTCAACCGACGATGCTATACCACCGTTACAAGAAGTAAATAATGAACCTGAACTTGAACCTGAGTTATTGCTGGCGTTGAGAGATGCGTCGGAAGATATTCCAGTTTACGGCCCTGATATCAATAAAAATTTGGCTCAGCGGTGGCTTCCAATTTTAAAAAGGGTCTAGACACTGAATCCAAGGAAAGGCTATTGAAGGAGCATATTATACCGGATAATTGTCGGCTATTAAGAGCACCAGTATTAAACCCAGAAATAGTTGCAGCTGTAACCGACATTGTAAAAAATCGGGATAAAAAACTTGCTACTAAGCAAGATCAACTTGGCCTTGGTATAACCGCTATAAATAGAGCCATGTCGTTAATGTTGACTGGAGATGACAAGGTTCAAGCCATCAAAATCCTTTCGGATGGATGCCGTTTACTGACAGACCTTCACTTTATGGAAACTGAGTTAAGGAAAAAACTGATAACCCCAGGACTGGAAAAGTCTTTCCTAACCGTGATCCAAGATCAGGCAAGAGATGAGAGCCTTTTTGGAGTTTCGTTGTCTGATAAGATAAAGGCATCAAAAACGATTGAAAGACACGGCTTACAAATTAAAAAGCCCAGTAATCTGAAGCCGGCAACTTCAAATGCTCCATTAACGTCAGCTCCTTCACGTCACCAGGGAAACTGGTCAGGCCCTCCTCGGTTCTAGCTGTCGAACAGGGGAGGGCATACTTCATACAGAGGTCAACATCGCCGTGCTCGTCAAGCGACACCTCCGAGATCAACCCGCACGACGGGCTCAACGTCGACTTCCAACAAGCGTGTTCGTCACTCGACCCGCAGATAAATCAGGTACATGCTGGTAGATTACAATATTATTATGATTGTTGGCTAACTATCACAAGTAATCCAGTAATTTTAGCTTGGATTCGTAATGGCTATCGAATAACCTTTAATCGCGAGGTTATTCAATCACATACTCCTCGTAATAACTTCTGCAACCGAGAAACGGGAAATGTCGGTAGCCATTATCAATCTAATAAATTTAGGTGCTGTAAATGTATGTCAACCCCAAAAACATCAGTTTATTTCTAACATTTTTTTGATCCCAAAAAGCAATGGGACTCATAGATTTATACTCAACCTTAAGCAATTAAATAAGTTTATTTCCAATGCACACTTCAAAATGGAAGACTATATAACAGTCTCAAAATTAATACCAAAAAATGGTTATATGGCCACAATCGATCTCAAAGAGTCTTATTTACTTGTTCCAGTAGCTGCTTTACACAGAAAGTTTCTAAGATTTGAATTCGAAGACGAGAACGGTCAATTGTTAACGTACGAATTTAACGCCTTACCATATGGTTTGAGTTTTGCTCCTCGAACTTTTACCAAAATAATGAAGGCAGTAATTGGTAATTTGAGATCGCGTGGCTTCCAATCAGTTGTTTATTTGGATGATATTATGTGCATTAGAAGTAATTTTAAAGAATGTTTAAGAAATGTTAAGGAAACTCTGAATTACTTAAATGCTTAGGTTTTATTGCTAATTTTGATAAAAGCTGTATTAAACCGCAGCAGTGCTGCAAATATTTAGGTTTCGATCATCTGGAGGTTTCAATTTACGAAAATGGTCGTCTAACGAACCTAAACTATAAGCAAAATATTAGTGATTCAAAGATTCAAAGATTCAAAGATTCAAATGTTTATTCAGTAATTAGACCTTTACAGGCACTTTTACACGTCAATAAGTATAATTTATGTTACGTGTAAAGTATATTAAAATTTAATTTATTTTTTAAAGAAAAGCTACCGATACCAGCGCTTCGTAACGACCACTGCTGAGAAGAAACGCCGAAAGAAACTCATTTTCACAGTATTGGTCGCCTACTCGCCAGAAGGGCTTTGTCATATTATTATAATTGTCTTTTAATTAATAAATACTTATAATATAATACAATGTTGACACATTGTAACATGTAATGCTTGCGAACAAGTAAACTAACATAAATTGCGTAATAAAAAATATTAAGTAGTCAAAAAAGCGAAGCCGAGCTGACCAGTCCCTCCCGGCAGCACCCGTTCACGAGTTGACGCACGGATCAGCCATCGTTAAACTCAACCATATTAGAGGGAATCCAACGACCCGACCAGCGACGCCACCACCGGATTGGACATTTTAGTGAGCATGGAAAACCCGAACTCGCAGACCTTGTCAAGAGAAAATATTAATTATATGTTGGTCAACAAAACTAAAAATATTATTTCAAAAAGTTTGTTCTTTAAATTTAGCATGGGATGACGTCATATCTAACGACATAAACAATGAGTGGTGTAAGTTACGAGCAGATATGTTAAACATAAATAACTATGAAATACCTAGATGGATTGGGTGCGGTAACAACGATAACATTCAGCTTCACGGGTTTTGTGACGCGTCGCAAAACGCTTACGCTTGTGTCATATACGCCCGGCTAAAAAATGTAAAAACAAATTGTGATTGTAGCCGCTAAGAGTAAATTAGTGCCATTATCCAAAACAACAAAAACATCATTTTCTATCCCTCAATTAGAACTTTGTGCAGCTCAGTTGTTATCTAAATTGATGAAAAAGGTGATAGAAAGTTTAAAACAACATAATTTGGAACTTTATGGTTGGAGTGATTCCATGGTTGTTTTAGCATGGCTGCAGAGCGATCCTGGACGCTTCAAAAATTTTGTAGCTAACAGAGTGAAGGAAATATTAGATGTAATTCCGGAAAAGGCATGGCGGTACGTAAAATCCAGCGAAAATCCAGCCGATCCAGCTAGCAGGGGTATACTGCCTTCCCAACTTAAAGAAAACACTTTATATTGGCAAGGCCCAGAATTTCTAACAACATTTATATCAGATGATAGGAGCAATTTAAACCAATATTCAACAAACGAACAGCAAAGAAAAATTAAACAAGTTAACATTGTAACAAATTCATCTGATGACAACTCTATTATTAACATTTTACTTTGCAAATATAGCTCGTTATCGCGCTTAATTCGAGTGGTAGCGTGGATTAGGAGATTTTATGTTAAAAAACAAAATAAACAACAATACTTAACATTAGATTTAAAACAAGCTAATATCATGATAATTAAGCACATGCAAAAAGAAGCGTATAAAGAGGAAATACCAAGTCTAAAAGCAAACAAAAACATTTCTAACAAAAGCAAAATCTTAAATGTAAATCCTTACCTGGACAGTGATGGAGTAGTAAAAGTAGGCGGTAGATTAAAACATCCGAACATTCATCCCGACATGAGAAACCCTGTAATAATTGATAAAAACAGTCGGTTAGCAGAGTTAATCATATTGCACGCACATAAACTTACCTTCCATGGTGGAGCCCGCGTAACATCCGCATTTATACGCCAAAAATATTGGATAGTAGGTGGCAATCGGGAAATTAAAAAACAACTTTATCGCTGCGTAACATGTAAGAGACATGACCCTGTAAAAAATTCTCAAATCATGGGAGACCTACCTCCCTCTCGAAGTAATCCGTCTAGGCCATTTTTTCATGTTTCCGTGTAATCGACTCCAACACGGGTCACGTTTTTATCAAAAGCAACAAGGGTCGTGGCATTAAAACATCCAAAGACTATGTGGCGGTCTTTGTATGCATGGCTACAAAGGCTGTACACCTTGAACTGGTCTCAGACATGACAACATCCACCTTCCTAGCTGCGTTAAGACGAATGGCGGCCAGAAGAGGAACACCAGGTCACATTTATAGTGATCAGGGGACTTATTTCATAAAAGCAAATAGGATCCTACAAGAAGAATTTAAACAATTAACAACTGAAAACAAAGAGTTTATGTCTGAAATAACGGCGATGCAGATTACATGGCACAACAACTCTCCCTTATGGGCCTCGGCAGGCGGTCTCTAGGAAGGAGCTGTAAAGAGCCTCAAATACCACACAAAGCGAGTTATTGGCGAACAACACCTAACATATGAGGAATACAGCACATTGTTGGCTCAACTTGAAGCTGTCCTTAATTCAAGGCCACTCTGCCCGATGTCGGAAGATCCTGATGATCTTAACTTTTTAACACCATCCCATTTCTTAACAAATGGTCCAACGAAACAACCTAAACCAAACATTAAACTTAATGACATAGTCATTATACACGATGCGAACCTCCCTGCCGTTAAGGAGGTGGGCGCTGGGGAGGGTAGTACAGCTACATGCGGGAACCGACGGCAAAGTGATAGTCGTCACTATTAAAACAAAAAATGGTCTATTAAAACGCCCAATTATAAAAATATTAGTTTTACCAACAAATCCAAAACAAGAAAAATTAGAAGAATACAAAGAAAATGAGGAAGAAAAAAATTAAAACAACAAGTAACGAAACCTATTGAAAAGCAACGAAGAACAAGAAAGAAAACTGATAGATTTTGTTTAGCGACAACATTAACATCCATAATTTTATTTTTTATGACCTTGTTATCACCAGCTGATTGCAAGTATAACATTACAAACTTGCCCGCGAATCGTAGTCTTTGTTATGATATTATATTTCGTCGCTTCATTCTTCAGATATAATAAACAACATGTAGTCCTTTTTACCTACTGGCAACATCACGCACATTTAGAGAAAAAAGTAAATCAAATGACGTAGTTCCCCTCCATTTCCCCCGCTCGCCTGCTCGGCGTAACGGCGTAACTTGTCATTCTTTTTGCGTGCGTGGCAACAAGCACATCTTCCTACAAAACAGTTCTATTTTATATTAAATAATAATGCCTAAACGAAGTGCTGAGGAAAAAATCGAATATTATGCTGCAACAATTCAAAAGTTAAAGAATAAATGTGATAAAAAAACGGAAAAGACGTGTTATAGTGTACTCATCGGATTCGGATGAAAATTCAGGTAAGTCCAAAGAATTTATATTTGAATTAGTGATATCAGTGATAGTAGTGACCAAACCATGAAGTATCTTAAGCTTTCCTGGAGGTTAACTGCGGGTTAACACGAGGGTTAAGCACGATACAAAAATAAACCTGGAGGTTGACTGCGGGTCAACACGATGGTATAAAAAAGTAATAATATATGATTAATTTTTTTTACCAGAAATCCAATCGCAAATGGGCAAACACGACGAGGATTCACCTCCAATCTCTCCAACGCTTCCTCTGCCAGCAACGTCACGACCAGCTTCGCCTCTTCAGTTAGCTATGTCTCCGCCATCAGTAACTTGCCCGTGCGTGTCAACCGACGATGCTATACCACCGTTACAAGAAGTAAATAATGAACCTGAACTTGAACCTGAGTTATTGCTGGCGTTGAGAGATGCGTCGGAAGATATTCCAGTTTACGGCCCTGATATCAATAAAAATTTGGCTCAGCGGTGGCTTCCAATTTTAAAAAGGGTCTAGACACTGAATCCAAGGAAAGGCTATTGAAGGAGCATATTATACCGGATAATTGTCGGCTATTAAGAGCACCAGTATTAAACCCAGAAATAGTTGCAGCTGTAACCGACATTGTAAAAAATCGGGATAAAAAACTTGCTACTAAGCAAGATCAACTTGGCCTTGGTATAACCGCTATAAATAGAGCCATGTCGTTAATGTTGACTGGAGATGACAAGGTTCAAGCCATCAAAATCCTTTCGGATGGATGCCGTTTACTGACAGACCTTCACTTTATGGAAACTGAGTTAAGGAAAAAACTGATAACCCCAGGACTGGAAAAGTCTTTCCTAACCGTGATCCAAGATCAGGCAAGAGATGAGAGCCTTTTTGGAGTTTCGTTGTCTGATAAGATAAAGGCATCAAAAACGATTGAAAGACACGGCTTACAAATTAAAAAGCCCAGTAATCTGAAGCCGGCAACTTCAAATGCTCCATTAACGTCAGCTCCTTCACGTCACCAGGGAAACTGGTCAGGCCCTCCTCGGTTCTAGCTGTCGAACAGGGGAGGGCATACTTCATACAGAGGTCAACATCGCCGTGCTCGTCAAGCGACACCTCCGAGATCAACCCGCACGACGGGCTCAACGTCGACTTCCAACAAGCGTGTTCGTCACTCGACCCGCAGATAAATCAGGTACATGCTGGTAGATAGATAGATAGATAGATAGATAAAAACTTTATTTGTCTCACTGAGGCACACACATATACATTTTTACACAAATCAACATAAAATCATAGACAATAAGTTTTAGAAATAAGGTGAACCGCAGTGATACAAAAAGGCAATAACTCAGCGTTAAAATTGCTCAGGGAGCAAACACTGATTTTCAGTCATCACCGTCGAGTGAGAGAACATGAGCCTGTCGGAAGAGCTATAAATAAAGATTAGGTATACCTAGCTTTAAACCGCTTTGGATATATTATTAACTACAAAGTGCCGACGTGTTGGAATGAAAAAGTGTGAAAAGAATATGAACGAAAAAATACAGAAGTGAGAGAGAGAGAGAAAGTGATGATTACAATTATAACCTACGATTCATAGTGTCCGTCATCTAAGCGACCAATTTCTGTTTTTCTAACAACATATCTTTAATTTTTCTTTTAAAATTTAGCTTTGACGTGATTATTCTAATAGGGGGTGGAATATTATTCCAGCATTTGGTCGCCTGATGACGAAAACTACCAGTAAATGCTACCGTTCTATGTATGTGCATCGCTAACGGGGGTCTACATGCACGAGGGACATTCCTACCATTCAGAAATTTAATTTTTTTATGCAAATAATCGGGATTCTTTCGGTATATGACATCAAACATAAGAGATGCCAGATGTAACTGCCTGCGCGATTCCATATTTAGCATGGAAGCGCGATTCAGGTAAGGTGTAATGTGCGACCGCGGGGGTATATCATAAATAAACCTGCAGCAAGCGTTCTGCACACGTTGTATCAGACGCCGAGTTCTATACAATAATCGTGGACCAAAAACGACATCTCCATAATTTAATTTGGATAAGATGAGTGATTCGCACAGAGCTATACGCGCTTTTTCACTAATGTACTTCCTAATCTTATACAAAATCTTAAGTCGATAAAAACAATTCCTAACCAGGTCCAAAATATGCCTTTCAAAACGCAGGTCGTTGTCAAAAACGACACCGAGATTCCTTGCTTCATTTACGCTTTCAACATTAGTTCCGGCTATTTTAACTATAGGGTTATCAGCTAAAATAGTTTCAACCTGATTTTTAGATCCTAATACCATAAATTTTGATTTTGAAGGATTCAAGACCAAAGCGTTGCTTTCAGACCAAGTAGCGATGTTAGCAAGATCCTCATTAAGTTTCCGTAAAGATTCACCTGTATTCCCTGGATTGCAAGCTATGTAAAGCTGAACGTCATCAGCGTAACAGTGATATCGGCAGTGTTTAATCACATTAGGGAGGTCTGAACTATAAATAATAAATAGTAAAGGACCTAGTATGGAACCTTGGGGGACTCCTCTATTTACAGGTTTAGGAGTGGACATTACAACAGACCCATCACCCTTTATGAGCTTTACAGATTGATGCCGATGTTGTAGATAGCTATGGAACCACTGAACCGTCATCGGGTCGAAGCCAAAGTACGCAAGCTTAGACAGAAGCAAGGGAACGTTAAGACTTTCAAAGGCCCGTGAGTAATCAAGAAGTGTTAGTATAGTTCCTTTACCGTTATCTTGATTAGAGAGGATATTATCTGTTACGTCGAGCAAAGCTGTTACAGTGCCACGTCCTTTTCGAAAACCTGATTGGAAAGATGGCAAAATATTGTTAGATTCAATATATTTTATCATTTGAACATTGACAGCTTTTTCCAATATTTTCGACAAAAAAGGCACTATACTGATAGGGCGGAGGTCCTTGAGCTCTGAGGGTTGACTTGTTTTTGGTAATGGTGTGATCGAAGCCATTTTCCAAATCTGAGGAACTACACCCGTTGCTATAGATTTATTAATTATATGAGTGATCACACTCAGAGTACGGGGCAATGTGAGAAGCACCATATCTCGACTAATTCCATCACTGCCGCATGCGTTTGACTTAACAGAGAGGATATACTTAGCAACATCATTCTCAGATACAGGTTGCAACTTGAAAGATGCAGAGGAATGTCTGTGATGTTCAAAAAAAGTTATTTTCGATAGTGGAACCTTATCAGGGCCAGGAATATCTAAAAAGTGATCGTTTATGTCGTTTGGATCACTAAATTCTTCCGGAAGACTCTCATTTTTACCAGTATCCATTAAAATTTTTTCTTTGACATTTTTCCAGAACACTTTACTGTTATTAGTATTCGAGTTTACGATATGATTGTAATATGCTCGCTTTTCATTATGAATGCTAGATGTGACCAAGTTCTTCAGGTCTTTGTAATATTTCTTGTGTACTTCCATCTTGGTCTGACGGTAGGTATCATGTGCTTCGTTACGTAATTGCATCATTAGTTTAATTGTGTCAGTAACCCATGGCAAAGACTTATCGTGCTTGATTCTAGATGAAATTAAAGGCGCATGCGTATCCAAAAGACCCAGAAGTAATGTATTAAATTTTTCAACCATCTCATCCACAGTAGTCATCTCTTTCACGCACTCCCAGTCAATCGAGTGAAGGTCTCTATTAAACTCCTCCCTATTAATTCTCTTTAATGGCCTGTAAGTTATGAGTCGCGGCGGAACTTTAACTTTTTTCAACATAAGACTGACATTAATCATTGAGTGTCCTAGAGTGCCTTTTATGTTAGTGACCGACACATCCCGGACAGGGCAGTTAGTGCATACGACGTTATTATTATGATTGTTGGCTAACTATCACAAGTAATCCAGTAATTTTAGCTTGGATTCGTAATGGCTATCGAATAACCTTTAATCGCGAGGTTATTCAATCACATACTCCTCGTAATAACTTCTGCAACCGAGAAACGGGAAATGTCGGTAGCCATTATCAATCTAATAAATTTAGGTGCTGTAAATGTATGTCAACCCCAAAAACATCAGTTTATTTCTAACATTTTTTTGATCCCAAAAAGCAATGGGACTCATAGATTTATACTCAACCTTAAGCAATTAAATAAGTTTATTTCCAATGCACACTTCAAAATGGAAGACTATATAACAGTCTCAAAATTAATACCAAAAAATGGTTATATGGCCACAATCGATCTCAAAGAGTCTTATTTACTTGTTCCAGTAGCTGCTTTACACAGAAAGTTTCTAAGATTTGAATTCGAAGACGAGAACGGTCAATTGTTAACGTACGAATTTAACGCCTTACCATATGGTTTGAGTTTTGCTCCTCGAACTTTTACCAAAATAATGAAGGCAGTAATTGGTAATTTGAGATCGCGTGGCTTCCAATCAGTTGTTTATTTGGATGATATTATGTGCATTAGAAGTAATTTTAAAGAATGTTTAAGAAATGTTAAGGAAACTCTGAATTACTTAAATGCTTAGGTTTTATTGCTAATTTTGATAAAAGCTGTATTAAACCGCAGCAGTGCTGCAAATATTTAGGTTTCGATCATCTGGAGGTTTCAATTTACGAAAATGGTCGTCTAACGAACCTAAACTATAAGCAAAATATTAGTGATTCAAAGATTCAAAGATTCAAAGATTCAAATGTTTATTCAGTAATTAGACCTTTACAGGCACTTTTACACGTCAATAAGTATAATTTATGTTACGTGTAAAGTATATTAAAATTTAATTTATTTTTTAAAGAAAAGCTACCGATACCAGCGCTTCGTAACGACCACTGCTGAGAAGAAACGCCGAAAGAAACTCATTTTCACAGTATTGGTCGCCTACTCGCCAGAAGGGCTTTGTCATATTATTATAATTGTCTTTTAATTAATAAATACTTATAATATAATACAATGTTGACACATTGTAACATGTAATGCTTGCGAACAAGTAAACTAACATAAATTGCGTAATAAAAAATATTAAGTAGTCAAAAAAGCGAAGCCGAGCTGACCAGTCCCTCCCGGCAGCACCCGTTCACGAGTTGACGCACGGATCAGCCATCGTTAAACTCAACCATATTAGAGGGAATCCAACGACCCGACCAGCGACGCCACCACCGGATTGGACATTTTAGTGAGCATGGAAAACCCGAACTCGCAGACCTTGTCAAGAGAAAATATTAATTATATGTTGGTCAACAAAACTAAAAATATTATTTCAAAAAGTTTGTTCTTTAAATTTAGCATGGGATGACGTCATATCTAACGACATAAACAATGAGTGGTGTAAGTTACGAGCAGATATGTTAAACATAAATAACTATGAAATACCTAGATGGATTGGGTGCGGTAACAACGATAACATTCAGCTTCACGGGTTTTGTGACGCGTCGCAAAACGCTTACGCTTGTGTCATATACGCCCGGCTAAAAAATGTAAAAACAAATTGTGATTGTAGCCGCTAAGAGTAAATTAGTGCCATTATCCAAAACAACAAAAACATCATTTTCTATCCCTCAATTAGAACTTTGTGCAGCTCAGTTGTTATCTAAATTGATGAAAAAGGTGATAGAAAGTTTAAAACAACATAATTTGGAACTTTATGGTTGGAGTGATTCCATGGTTGTTTTAGCATGGCTGCAGAGCGATCCTGGACGCTTCAAAAATTTTGTAGCTAACAGAGTGAAGGAAATATTAGATGTAATTCCGGAAAAGGCATGGCGGTACGTAAAATCCAGCGAAAATCCAGCCGATCCAGCTAGCAGGGGTATACTGCCTTCCCAACTTAAAGAAAACACTTTATATTGGCAAGGCCCAGAATTTCTAACAACATTTATATCAGATGATAGGAGCAATTTAAACCAATATTCAACAAACGAACAGCAAAGAAAAATTAAACAAGTTAACATTGTAACAAATTCATCTGATGACAACTCTATTATTAACATTTTACTTTGCAAATATAGCTCGTTATCGCGCTTAATTCGAGTGGTAGCGTGGATTAGGAGATTTTATGTTAAAAAACAAAATAAACAACAATACTTAACATTAGATTTAAAACAAGCTAATATCATGATAATTAAGCACATGCAAAAAGAAGCGTATAAAGAGGAAATACCAAGTCTAAAAGCAAACAAAAACATTTCTAACAAAAGCAAAATCTTAAATGTAAATCCTTACCTGGACAGTGATGGAGTAGTAAAAGTAGGCGGTAGATTAAAACATCCGAACATTCATCCCGACATGAGAAACCCTGTAATAATTGATAAAAACAGTCGGTTAGCAGAGTTAATCATATTGCACGCACATAAACTTACCTTCCATGGTGGAGCCCGCGTAACATCCGCATTTATACGCCAAAAATATTGGATAGTAGGTGGCAATCGGGAAATTAAAAAACAACTTTATCGCTGCGTAACATGTAAGAGACATGACCCTGTAAAAAATTCTCAAATCATGGGAGACCTACCTCCCTCTCGAAGTAATCCGTCTAGGCCATTTTTTCATGTTTCCGTGTAATCGACTCCAACACGGGTCACGTTTTTATCAAAAGCAACAAGGGTCGTGGCATTAAAACATCCAAAGACTATGTGGCGGTCTTTGTATGCATGGCTACAAAGGCTGTACACCTTGAACTGGTCTCAGACATGACAACATCCACCTTCCTAGCTGCGTTAAGACGAATGGCGGCCAGAAGAGGAACACCAGGTCACATTTATAGTGATCAGGGGACTTATTTCATAAAAGCAAATAGGATCCTACAAGAAGAATTTAAACAATTAACAACTGAAAACAAAGAGTTTATGTCTGAAATAACGGCGATGCAGATTACATGGCACAACAACTCTCCCTTATGGGCCTCGGCAGGCGGTCTCTAGGAAGGAGCTGTAAAGAGCCTCAAATACCACACAAAGCGAGTTATTGGCGAACAACACCTAACATATGAGGAATACAGCACATTGTTGGCTCAACTTGAAGCTGTCCTTAATTCAAGGCCACTCTGCCCGATGTCGGAAGATCCTGATGATCTTAACTTTTTAACACCATCCCATTTCTTAACAAATGGTCCAACGAAACAACCTAAACCAAACATTAAACTTAATGACATAGTCATTATACACGATGCGAACCTCCCTGCCGTTAAGGAGGTGGGCGCTGGGGAGGGTAGTACAGCTACATGCGGGAACCGACGGCAAAGTGATAGTCGTCACTATTAAAACAAAAAATGGTCTATTAAAACGCCCAATTATAAAAATATTAGTTTTACCAACAAATCCAAAACAAGAAAAATTAGAAGAATACAAAGAAAATGAGGAAGAAAAAAATTAAAACAACAAGTAACGAAACCTATTGAAAAGCAACGAAGAACAAGAAAGAAAACTGATAGATTTTGTTTAGCGACAACATTAACATCCATAATTTTATTTTTTATGACCTTGTTATCACCAGCTGATTGCAAGTATAACATTACAAACTTGCCCGCGAATCGTAGTCTTTGTTATGATATTATATTTCGTCGCTTCATTCTTCAGATATAATAAACAACATGTAGTCCTTTTTACCTACTGGCAACATCACGCACATTTAGAGAAAAAAGTAAATCAAATGACGTAGTTCCCCTCCATTTCCCCCGCTCGCCTGCTCGGCGTAACGGCGTAACTTGTCATTCTTTTTGCGTGCGTGGCAACAAGCACATCTTCCTACAAAACAGTTCTATTTTATATTAAATAATAATGCCTAAACGAAGTGCTGAGGAAAAAATCGAATATTATGCTGCAACAATTCAAAAGTTAAAGAATAAATGTGATAAAAAAACGGAAAAGACGTGTTATAGTGTACTCATCGGATTCGGATGAAAATTCAGGTAAGTCCAAAGAATTTATATTTGAATTAGTGATATCAGTGATAGTAGTGACCAAACCATGAAGTATCTTAAGCTTTCCTGGAGGTTAACTGCGGGTTAACACGAGGGTTAAGCACGATACAAAAATAAACCTGGAGGTTGACTGCGGGTCAACACGATGGTATAAAAAAGTAATAATATATGATTAATTTTTTTTACCAGAAATCCAATCGCAAATGGGCAAACACGACGAGGATTCACCTCCAATCTCTCCAACGCTTCCTCTGCCAGCAACGTCACGACCAGCTTCGCCTCTTCAGTTAGCTATGTCTCCGCCATCAGTAACTTGCCCGTGCGTGTCAACCGACGATGCTATACCACCGTTACAAGAAGTAAATAATGAACCTGAACTTGAACCTGAGTTATTGCTGGCGTTGAGAGATGCGTCGGAAGATATTCCAGTTTACGGCCCTGATATCAATAAAAATTTGGCTCAGCGGTGGCTTCCAATTTTAAAAAGGGTCTAGACACTGAATCCAAGGAAAGGCTATTGAAGGAGCATATTATACCGGATAATTGTCGGCTATTAAGAGCACCAGTATTAAACCCAGAAATAGTTGCAGCTGTAACCGACATTGTAAAAAATCGGGATAAAAAACTTGCTACTAAGCAAGATCAACTTGGCCTTGGTATAACCGCTATAAATAGAGCCATGTCGTTAATGTTGACTGGAGATGACAAGGTTCAAGCCATCAAAATCCTTTCGGATGGATGCCGTTTACTGACAGACCTTCACTTTATGGAAACTGAGTTAAGGAAAAAACTGATAACCCCAGGACTGGAAAAGTCTTTCCTAACCGTGATCCAAGATCAGGCAAGAGATGAGAGCCTTTTTGGAGTTTCGTTGTCTGATAAGATAAAGGCATCAAAAACGATTGAAAGACACGGCTTACAAATTAAAAAGCCCAGTAATCTGAAGCCGGCAACTTCAAATGCTCCATTAACGTCAGCTCCTTCACGTCACCAGGGAAACTGGTCAGGCCCTCCTCGGTTCTAGCTGTCGAACAGGGGAGGGCATACTTCATACAGAGGTCAACATCGCCGTGCTCGTCAAGCGACACCTCCGAGATCAACCCGCACGACGGGCTCAACGTCGACTTCCAACAAGCGTGTTCGTCACTCGACCCGCAGATAAATCAGGTACATGCTGGTAGATAGATAGATAGATAGATAGATAAAAACTTTATTTGTCTCACTGAGGCACACACATATACATTTTTACACAAATCAACATAAAATCATAGACAATAAGTTTTAGAAATAAGGTGAACCGCAGTGATACAAAAAGGCAATAACTCAGCGTTAAAATTGCTCAGGGAGCAAACACTGATTTTCAGTCATCACCGTCGAGTGAGAGAACATGAGCCTGTCGGAAGAGCTATAAATAAAGATTAGTTATACCTAGCTTTAAACCGCTTTGGATATATTATTAACTACAAAGTGCCGACGTGTTGGAATGAAAAAGTGTGAAAAGAATATGAACGAAAAAATACAGAAGTGAGAGAGAGAGAGAAAGTGATGATTACAATTATAACCTACGATTCATAGTGTCCGTCATCTAAGCGACCAATTTCTGTTTTTCTAACAACATATCTTTAATTTTTCTTTTAAAATTTAGCTTTGACGTGATTATTCTAATAGGGGGTGGAATATTATTCCAGCATTTGGTCGCCTGATGACGAAAACTACCAGTAAATGCTACCGTTCTATGTATGTGCATCGCTAACGGGGGTCTACATGCACGAGGGACATTCCTACCATTCAGAAATTTAATTTTTTTATGCAAATAATCGGGATTCTTTCGGTATATGACATCAAACATAAGAGATGCCAGATGTAACTGCCTGCGCGATTCCATATTTAGCATGGAAGCGCGATTCAGGTAAGGTGTAATGTGCGACCGCGGGGGTATATCATAAATAAACCTGCAGCAAGCGTTCTGCACACGTTGTATCAGACGCCGAGTTCTATACAATAATCGTGGACCAAAAACGACATCTCCATAATTTAATTTGGATAAGATGAGTGATTCGCACAGAGCTATACGCGCTTTTTCACTAATGTACTTCCTAATCTTATACAAAATCTTAAGTCGATAAAAACAATTCCTAACCAGGTCCAAAATATGCCTTTCAAAACGCAGGTCGTTGTCAAAAACGACACCGAGATTCCTTGCTTCATTTACGCTTTCAACATTAGTTCCGGCTATTTTAACTATAGGGTTATCAGCTAAAATAGTTTCAACCTGATTTTTAGATCCTAATACCATAAATTTTGATTTTGAAGGATTCAAGACCAAAGCGTTGCTTTCAGACCAAGTAGCGATGTTAGCAAGATCCTCATTAAGTTTCCGTAAAGATTCACCTGTATTCCCTGGATTGCAAGCTATGTAAAGCTGAACGTCATCAGCGTAACAGTGATATCGGCAGTGTTTAATCACATTAGGGAGGTCTGAACTATAAATAATAAATAGTAAAGGACCTAGTATGGAACCTTGGGGGACTCCTCTATTTACAGGTTTAGGAGTGGACATTACAACAGACCCATCACCCTTTATGAGCTTTACAGATTGATGCCGATGTTGTAGATAGCTATGGAACCACTGAACCGTCATCGGGTCGAAGCCAAAGTACGCAAGCTTAGACAGAAGCAAGGGAACGTTAAGACTTTCAAAGGCCCGTGAGTAATCAAGAAGTGTTAGTATAGTTCCTTTACCGTTATCTTGATTAGAGAGGATATTATCTGTTACGTCGAGCAAAGCTGTTACAGTGCCACGTCCTTTTCGAAAACCTGATTGGAAAGATGGCAAAATATTGTTAGATTCAATATATTTTATCATTTGAACATTGACAGCTTTTTCCAATATTTTCGACAAAAAAGGCACTATACTGATAGGGCGGAGGTCCTTGAGCTCTGAGGGTTGACTTGTTTTTGGTAATGGTGTGATCGAAGCCATTTTCCAAATCTGAGGAACTACACCCGTTGCTATAGATTTATTAATTATATGAGTGATCACACTCAGAGTACGGGGCAATGTGAGAAGCACCATATCTCGACTAATTCCATCACTGCCGCATGCGTTTGACTTAACAGAGAGGATATACTTAGCAACATCATTCTCAGATACAGGTTGCAACTTGAAAGATGCAGAGGAATGTCTGTGATGTTCAAAAAAAGTTATTTTCGATAGTGGAACCTTATCAGGGCCAGGAATATCTAAAAAGTGATCGTTTATGTCGTTTGGATCACTAAATTCTTCCGGAAGACTCTCATTTTTACCAGTATCCATTAAAATTTTTTCTTTGACATTTTTCCAGAACACTTTACTGTTATTAGTATTCGAGTTTACGATATGATTGTAATATGCTCGCTTTTCATTATGAATGCTAGATGTGACCAAGTTCTTCAGGTCTTTGTAATATTTCTTGTGTACTTCCATCTTGGTCTGACGGTAGGTATCATGTGCTTCGTTACGTAATTGCATCATTAGTTTAATTGTGTCAGTAACCCATGGCAAAGACTTATCGTGCTTGATTCTAGATGAAATTAAAGGCGCATGCGTATCCAAAAGACCCAGAAGTAATGTATTAAATTTTTCAACCATCTCATCCACAGTAGTCATCTCTTTCACGCACTCCCAGTCAATCGAGTGAAGGTCTCTATTAAACTCCTCCCTATTAATTCTCTTTAATGGCCTGTAAGTTATGAGTCGCGGCGGAACTTTAACTTTTTTCAACATAAGACTGACATTAATCATTGAGTGTCCTAGAGTGCCTTTTATGTTAGTGACCGACACATCCCGGACAGGGCAGTTAGTGCATACGACGTTATTATTATGATTGTTGGCTAACTATCACAAGTAATCCAGTAATTTTAGCTTGGATTCGTAATGGCTATCGAATAACCTTTAATCGCGAGGTTATTCAATCACATACTCCTCGTAATAACTTCTGCAACCGAGAAACGGGAAATGTCGGTAGCCATTATCAATCTAATAAATTTAGGTGCTGTAAATGTATGTCAACCCCAAAAACATCAGTTTATTTCTAACATTTTTTTGATCCCAAAAAGCAATGGGACTCATAGATTTATACTCAACCTTAAGCAATTAAATAAGTTTATTTCCAATGCACACTTCAAAATGGAAGACTATATAACAGTCTCAAAATTAATACCAAAAAATGGTTATATGGCCACAATCGATCTCAAAGAGTCTTATTTACTTGTTCCAGTAGCTGCTTTACACAGAAAGTTTCTAAGATTTGAATTCGAAGACGAGAACGGTCAATTGTTAACGTACGAATTTAACGCCTTACCATATGGTTTGAGTTTTGCTCCTCGAACTTTTACCAAAATAATGAAGGCAGTAATTGGTAATTTGAGATCGCGTGGCTTCCAATCAGTTGTTTATTTGGATGATATTATGTGCATTAGAAGTAATTTTAAAGAATGTTTAAGAAATGTTAAGGAAACTCTGAATTACTTAAATGCTTAGGTTTTATTGCTAATTTTGATAAAAGCTGTATTAAACCGCAGCAGTGCTGCAAATATTTAGGTTTCGAGTATAATTCTGTAGACATGACTATAACTCTGCCTACTGAGAAGCGGGATAAAATATTACAATTGGTAAGGAATTTTTCTTCCTTACCAACATGTACAATTCGTAACTTTGCCAAATTAATCGGCACCCTTACTTCTGCATGCCCCGCAATTAAATATGGCTGGATGCGTACAAAGATAATCGAGAGACATAAATATTTGGCTCTTAAAAACAATCAAAACTATGATTCTAAATTTAAGCCTGATAAAGAAATTTTGTCTGACTTAAACTGGTGGACATATAGTATTCTTTCCTCTTCAAATTCATTTTCACCTCTAAACTATTCATTAGAAATTTTTACAGACGCTTCAAAGTCAGGTTGGGGTGCATACTGTAACAAAAATCGCGCTCATGGCGGTTGGAAAGATAGTGAACTCGATTTACACATAAATTATTTAGAATTACTGGCTGTTTTTCTTGGATTAAAATGCTTTGCTCATGATATGACCAATTGTAATATATTATTGCGTGTCGATAATATGACAGCTATTAGTTATGTTAATCGAGGAGGAGGAATTCAGGGGGGTTACTCCATAATCATACAACGCAATCACGTCTGAAAGAAACCGACGTAACGCGAGTCGTGCCTACTACCCACTCCCTGGATGACGATACCTGCTCACGTATTCTTTTCGTTCCCATAGACAACGCACATCGATACCGGTGATGTGAATTTTGTTGCTAAAGTTATCGGTACTATGACGGTACTTTCAAAAATAATTAATTTATCTTGATTGGTTATTAAATACGAGAAGTTTACTTTCGTTTCTTACATTTTAAGTTAATATGAACCAAAAAACATTTTTATAATAATAAAAAGTAATTTATTTCAGTATCGTAAAATCGGTATGACTCAATATCCTAGAGGCCATGACCATAAAAACATTAAAAAGTCGTATCACAGACATGTCAACTTCAAATATGACATTTGTATGACATGTAAACATAAACATAACCTATGGGTAATATACTTTTATTTCCATTTGTTTTAAGAAAACTTCTCCAGTTTTATTTCGAAAGGGGGCGATTGTTACCAAACAAACCAAAAAAGGCAAATTTTGAGACCCAACGAAAATTGGAAAGATTCACGCCGAAATATAACCTCTACAGTTTAAACCTTGCTTCCGAGTAACTTTGGAGCGCTACGACCTTCATCTTCAGCAACTAGCAAAGCAAAGAACTTCTCAGAACAACATTCCAGCTGCTCTAAGTCACCTATGCCAAAAATACGCTCTTCTCAGTGAATCCCAAAAAATAAAAGAATTTTGTAACCCTCCAGATTGTGAAAGCTTGTGATTGATAATTTATTTCGAGATGACTGTAATATTAGCTATACAATGGATGGAAAATGTATTTCATAAGCGACAATACATTGTACCTATGCAAATATATTATTATTTGATGTAAAAGTGTTGATTTTTTTATAAAGCAAATTATTTTCAACGCCTGAATTTCTTGTAATTACTCAAATTAGGTACCCTTAATGCTAGCAATTACTAGAGAGAATAGACAAATATTAAAAACACAAGTCATGTGTATCAGATTGGTTGCATAGCTAAAATGAAAATCTTTTGTAGGATGTGTACTTTGTTTAAATTTGTGCGAGAAGTCTTCAAATTCAATTTTACTTTTTGCAGAGGATGTTTTAGTGAGTTGTGTAGGCTCTCACATGCTGGTCTGAAAGAAAAGGCTTGGAATGTAGCTGATGCTTTTCTTCTTGTACAGACTATAAAGCCGATCTAGGGAATGGGCGAGTTTTAATCAAGTTAGTAGCCAATGCCACTGTATATATTACTATTTCCACCTTTGCTCGCCCACCGTCATGCTTAAAGTGGGTTTAAAATGCTTTATCTGTTTTGACGACCTCCGTGGCGTAGTGGTCACCATGCTAGTCTACCACCCAGAGGTTCCAGGTTCAATCCCCGGTCAGGGCAAGTTAGAAAATGGCCTTTTTCAAATTGGCCTAGGTTTTTGATGTTTATCTATATATGTATTTGTTATAAATTATAGTATCGTTGATGTTGTATCCCATAACACAAGTCACGAACTTACTTTGGGGCTAGCTGAATCTGTGTTATTTGTCCCTATTTATTTATATATTTGTGTAGGTTTATTGTACCTGCATCACAAATAGGTAGGCATTTGAATAATGTTTTTATGTACTTATAAAAACATATTCTAAAACCTAGCCTAAAGATTAATAAAAACAAATTTAAAAGAAATCGTGGCTTCATTCATGAATAAAATCAAAATTAAAATATTAATAAAATTATATATTGTTTTATTTACACTCCTTAATTTTAAATGGTATTATAAACATATCAATAATATTAAAACACTGCATGGATGTTATCAGTCGGAGCCCACAAATCCTGGCTGATTGTAATTACATTGTGGATTGAATTAGTAATTGTTAGTAGTTCTTCTGCCTTGCTCTGTACATCTCCCTCCGTTAGTTCAACATGCTGCATTCGCCATTGATGCCTTGGGTGAACCTGTAAAATATTAATTCAAGTAGTATAGTGTTACAGTATCAAATATTCATCCTTAACGGGGTAGACAGCAGACTCTATGGCCGTAAGAGCACAATGTCACTTTTAACCTAACGGTGGGGTGGAGGTATTCTTAGTCATCGCTTGAAGTGTTTGTATCATTTTACATCTTGTACCTATGCCAGGTCAGTAAATATTTTTGTACTATTGGAAAACAAAAGTACATGTATTCATAATTTTTTTTAGCTCTGGACCTAACAACATATTGGGAAAAAAATTGTACTGACCTGCGCAAGCAATTGATAATTATCAATTGCTTGCGCAGTCATTTAAATCATTATAAACCAAGATGTGGCTAAAATAATTATAATTATTTTAGCCACATCTTGGTTTATAATGGAGCTTTTGAGCTGATAGTATGCGGCCTCATCTAATCTCATTAGGGGTTCCAGTTTGTCTACGATGGGGCATTTTGTTTGGGTTAGTTAAACTAAATATCTGGTCTAAAGCCGCACCACTTGTACCCAGAATCTCCTATAAAATAAGAAAAAAATGCAACATGTATGTATGTAGGTAGATATGTTAAAAACAAGTAGAAAGGGAATAGCACCTAGTAAGCCCTTACTAAGTGTAGTGATAACATATGTAGGTACAATTGACATACCCAGTTAGATAGCTTCTTCGCTGGATGATTTATATGGCTATTTTGTCAAATAAAGCATTATGGCTCTATACACCATAGTGTGCATGCACTACAGACCCACACTGTCACCTGCCGCAAACACCGAGACTCAGTCTGATGCAACTATAGCCACATCCTCCTTGTAACTGCCCGTTCCATAAAATGCAAGAGCAAATTAATATCTGTAAAAATATAGTAACCGATAAGAGGTTCTATACCAACCACACACTTAATGACATCGCAAAAGAAAATTAATCTAAATTCACAATGAGTTTACATTCCATCACCTTGGAGCTTGGAGTAATTACAAGTCGGACGATGAGGGAGGCGAAACAATCCATCTCTGAGCTCCATGCATTCTTATTTCTTGTTCCTTCAAAGGCTAAATCCATCGACTTATACATCATAACCTTAAACGCAAGTCCGTCGAGTGCAAAACTCACTATACTCTAGTCCAGCAAAAAAGCGGCTTACCCACAGCCCACAGCTGGACTTGATAAATTGTATAGGTAGGTAGGTACGTAAAAATTTTGAACTGAAACTAACAAATAAAAGCCCAAAGCCGTTTCGGACGAAACGAATGCGTAACTAAAAGAGGTGACTTTGGCGGGGTGGTGAAGCGGGAAGGGTCGGGGGGCATTTTCAGACGACTCGCGTGCTGTCAAGTAGACATTTTGGCGCAAATCGAGTACCGTTTTGCTGCTTATCTGTCAAAGTCGTTGCGTCCGCATTGAATACGTACGAAAGCGACCGCTGACGTCATGACGAAATGTGTTTCGGATTGCCTCGCATGTGCACGCATCGCGTACGACTGACGTCGTAACATTATGTAGTAACCCCCCAGTTTCCTCATTTAAATAATTTAACCAGTGACATATGGCGATGGTGCGAAGTAAGAAATATTTGGATATATGCATCTTATATAAATTCTAAAGATAATGTAGAAGCTGACCAAGAATCTCGTACTATAAATACAGATATAGATTTACAATTGTCTCATCTAGATTACCAAAGAATAATCAGAAGTTTTGGTGTACCTGAAATAGATCTTTTTGCAACCCGCACTAATGCTAAATGCAAAACATATGTTTCTTGGAAACCAGACCCCGATGCGTTTACTGTAGATGCGTTCACACTTGACTGGGGTTCAATATTTTTTTATGCGTTTCCAACATTCTCACTAATTTTAAAATGCATTCAAAAGATCATAATCGATGAAGCAGAAGGTATTTTAATTTTCCCAAATTGGCCTTCGCAGCCGTGGTACCCATCATTAAAAAGAACACTTATTTCAAAAGCTTTATACATTTCTCCAAATTTTTCACTCGCTTCATCCTCTTCCAGAACCTCTTAACATCGGGTTACCCTGGATGCAGCAGTGCTCTCAGGTCGGCGTTTGCGAGAAGAGGAACTCCAAATCAGGCCTTAAACTTAATGCTAGCGTCTCTTTCAAAAAATACCTTGCTCCATTACAACGTTACATATAAATTATGGTGGCAATTTTGCCTAACTAATAATCAAAACCCTTATCAGGGTAGTTTTTCGTCCATTTAGCTATTTTTAACGGATCAATTCAATAGAGGTGCCGCATATGGTACTTTAAATAGTCACCGGTCTGCATTATCATTGCTAGTTGGCAGCGATTTCACCAACAATGATCAAATAAAACGTTTACTTAAGGGAGTCTATAAAATGAGACCTGCCTTACCTAAATATTCCTTTACGTGGGATCCTCAAGTTGTTTTAAACCTTATTGAAAACTGGGTACCAAACCGAGATTTGCCCTTAGAAAAAATTACAAAAAAGCTTGTGATTTTGTTAGCTTTGTGCACAGCTCACCGGGCACAAACATTTTCGTTAATAAAATTAGAAAATATTATTATTCGTTCGTCTGGAGTAATAATTGGTATCACGGATGTAATAAAAACTTCGGCTATTGGGCGCAATCAGCCAGTATTAACTTTAAATTATTTTGAAGAGAACCGAGCCATCTGTCCTGCTACAGTAATAGAAGATTACTTATTTTTGACAAAAAATATTAGGCCTGCATTGACAAGTAATCTTATTCTTACATACAGACCACCACATAGATCAGCAACTGCTCAATCCATTAGCAGATGGATTAAGCAGGTACTGTGTGAAAGTGGTTTGGATGTTTCGACGTTCAGTGCACATAGTACAAGACACGCCGCTACATCCACAGCACGAGCCGCTGGCCTTTCTTTAGATATTATTAGAAAGACTGCAGGTTGGACTAGCAGGTCGCAGTCTTTTGCCAAATTTTATAACAGAGAAGTGTTAGAAAATGATGATTTTACTAGATCTGTATTGACTTTTAACAAAAAAAAAAAATAAGTATGTAATAATAGAGAAATAATTTAAAGAGTTAATTTTGCAATAATCTTTGTAATGAATAAAGTTTTGATTCATTCATTGGTCTGTTTCATTGATCAAAATTTTCTAAGTAGTCTCTAAACATCTACATGTTGTTTATTATATCTGAAGAATGAAGCGACGAAATATAATATATGATCAAACGAACTTACCTAGTGAAGTTCGATCAATATTATATGAGTACGCTTCATTCGAAGATATAATCTCCCTTCCCTCCCTTATCAAACCCAAATGTAAAAAATTTTGATTTCTCTAAAGAATGACAAGTTACGCCGAGCAGGCGAGCGGGGGAAATGGAGGGGAACTACGTCATTTGATTTACTTTTTTCTCTAAATGTGCGTGATGTTGCCAGTAGGTAAAAAGGACTACATGTTGTTTATTATATCTTCGAATGAAGCGTACTCATATAATATTGATCGAACTTCACTAGGTAAGTTCGTTTGATCATATAAAATATCGCACATGCATTTAATCAGAGATGAATGGAAGCTCGTCGTGTACTACGATTTGACACCTTATTGGGACGGAATAAAAGAGTTTTCTAGAGCACTAGGTTATCTAGAAACATATGTTTGCCAATAAAGGAACATTCACCATGCAACGGAATCATATTACAACTACGATACGGCGAGACAGAATTAGAATACTATAACAGTGTTATACTTCTTGGCCCCGCCACAAAAGCAATTTAAATGAAATTTGGCAGACTAGTTGTCCATAAAATGTCCTTTTTAGTCCATAGATTTAATAAATAATCCTTTAATAGTTTAAGAGAAATTGAACGAAATTGGTGGCGTGGCTGGGAAGTATACTTTGTCGCCACGCCACCTCGCAAATCGAAATAAAAGGGGTTAAATTAATACTAATTTATTATTATACAAATGTCTATTATTTGTCTGTTCTAACAATATTAGAAATGCTGCTAAAATCATAAATTGTACATCGTTGTGATATCTATCCACATCATTTTGAATGAAATTTTGCACTCAGATAGTTTATAACGGATTAACAAATACCGGATTAACACATAGGCTACTATTCTTTGCGAAATAAAAATGATTTTTGTAATTTTAAGTAATTTTAATAATGATTTACGAATGATACATCAATAAATGAGATTGTAAATCTGAATCTGTTTTAGTCTTCAAAATTTTGTTTGACATATCATCAAAGCATTCCCAATATTCATTTGTCGCTATACGTTTACAATGAACTTTGTAATGTCCGATACCTTGACCTGACAGTGGAAGAATAAATTCAATTACTGCACCAAAAAAAAAAAGTTTTGCTACATAACAAAATTTCCGCGGGGATATTCTTTAAACATAGATTAAAGTCTAATTCGAAAAAAATTAAATTATCTGAAATCTCAAATTTACAAATTTGTTTTCCTTTGTATTGTGCGGTTTTACAATCACGCACAGTTTCTTCAATCATTGATGAAGCTGCAGAATTTAAAGCAGATATGCCGTGATCGGACAGGATTAGTAAATTTAAGGGTAATAGAGCAAATTCTTTCAGACTTTCGACATATTCAGAATTCTACCCATACCTCGAAAATCAGAGAACAACATGATAACAATTGAACCTGTAACAGAATACGCAGCTATCAACCTCAAGAAAGACTCTTTAATAACTTTAACAGAAAACGATGTAAATTCTTGTTTGCATATAAATCCTGAAACACTACTTTGTAAACAAAAACAGCCAATTTACCATATTCAAGATGATGCTACTATATGTGAGACTAATGAAAACTCAAGAACCTGTAAACATAAAATTTCTCCATGCGCTAACAAGTGGGAAGAGTTGAACGAACCAAACAAGTACTTTTATTTCTGTTGTAACATATGTTCCATTAAGTTACTATGCGAGGATCAAATGACAGCGCTGCAACTTACACGCGCCGGCCTACTCATTGTGAGTCACGGGTGTGTTATCAAAACGAAAGATTTTATTGTTTATTCCCACAGACAGATGACTAGCGAATTGCATACAAAACCTGATACGTTTTCTTTCGAGATAGCTCCGATTAACAATATATTGAACATTGATATGACTCACGAAAACCTCACTAGCAATTCGTCCGAGTTAGAAGAAAGCTTAAACAGTAAACAACTAGAAAACATTAAAAAACAAATACTTAGATGTCTTACATCAAAGCACTCCGTTGATTGAATCTGTATCTTATCACGACATACACCACTATGTAGCTATTTATGTGTTGGTGGCCATCATCGCAGCTGTTGGAGTATTTTTTGCCTGGAGAAGAATGCATCGTCACTTAACAGGAGGAGCCCCAGTTGCCCAAACAGAGTGACAAGTGTGAAAGCATAGTGATGTGCGATTTAAAAGAGTGTAGTAATGGAAAAAGTGTAACAAACTTGCGACCGAGCGGACACGCGCGGAAAATAAAACGAGACAGAGGCACTTCGCCAGTGCTCCGATCTGTACAAGCCTTAACGGATGAAAGTAGTTCTTAACATCATCTTTTTTGAACGTTTATATAAAAACTAACATTTCATTTAGATTTAAAAAAAATTGTAGCGTATCATCTGTGTAGCACTTTCATTCATTCATACTAACAATTTTGTAATACTTCTTTTTCTCTTTGATTATCTATTTTTTCTTTGTCCCCCGGGAACATGTACGAGGCACTTACACTTAGGTATTTTACTCGGGTTACATAGGTACTTATTACGTATTTCATACTTTTTACTCAGTCGGCTTTCAACACCCATTCATATCACCCATTTAACATTTTTATATCGGAAATAAATCAAATCAGTGTAAAGTTCAAATTATCTATTATTCAACATCTTAACTCAACTTAAAATCTAAGGTGTATGGTCCTGGATCGTGCACATATATTTTTTTACTTTTATTCTAGATTCAAAACTTTAGGTAAGGCCTATGTCCAGCATTACTTCCTGCGGCTGATATGATGATTATGATGATACTAGATTGTCTTAGAAACTTTGTATAACATCATTGATCTACAGTTATAATATAACAAATAAAATTAATAAATATATACGGACAAATCACACTGATTGAGCTAGCCCCAAAGTAAGTTTAAACTTGTGTTAAGGGATACTAACTCAACGAAACCATATTGTATAATAGATACACATATAGATAAACACCCAAGACCCAGGACAATTTGAAAAAGGCCATTTTCCAACTTGCCCTAGCTGGGGATCGAACCCAGAATCTCCGGTTTAGCGGACTAGCGTGTTGACCAGTACGCCACGGAGGTCGTCGATAATAGAATCACAATCTAATGGTGTCTGAATAACTAGTTTTACAGAGTTTTTACCCGACTGCGCCAGAAGGAGGGTTATGTTTTTCGAGAGTATGTAGATATGTACGTATATTGTAGAGTTAGTTTCGCGCGTAACCGCAAGTACGTACGCTCTTGTGTAAAAACCTTATATCTTAAGCAGAAGCGAAAAGTACTTGACTTAATCGAAGTAGATCTAAAATTAAAGTGACGAAAAACAATAAACCAAAAAGGGATAGTGACAAACAAAAGAACTATTAGTGTATAAGTGAAAATAATCTCACAAACCAAAAAGCTCTGTATCAACGCACCGGCCATCAAGCTGCGACATTGACGTCTCGCTCACACTCCTCACATCAAGGTAACGGACGACCACTATCACAAATTATCTACCGACACTAACTAAGAAACACAAACATGAATTGCTCAGCAAATTGCAACCAACCTATAAAATATGCCGGTGAGATGCTCAGTTGCAATGGATGTAGAAGTACATATCATTATCAGTGTTTAAACATAACATCTGCCTACTTTATGGCTAATAGAAACGACCTAAAATGTAAATGGCGCTGCCCATCATGCTCAAATATAACACAGAAAACGTGATGATACCCTTGTCAAATGTACACAAATGAATAACGATCTTTTGCATGACGACCACAATTTCACGGGAAACACAGAACACCTAGCTGATCTTAGCAACCAAGCTACAACCCGCAACAATTAACATACTCAAGAAACTGACATAAACACTAACACAATCTATGACCGATTCAGCAGCTTATTAGATTCTAAATTGGAAACTATTCAAATTACACTATTTAACAACCTGACCAGAACAATACAAACAGAAATATCAGCTTCAATAAATAACCATAGACAAGAGACAAAGCAACATATCAGCAAATTAGAAAATAAACAAGAACACTTGTCAAATAAAATAACAACAATGGGAAAACAGATAGAAAATCTAGAGCTAGAAAAACAAACATTACGAACACCACACAAAACTCACAAAATCTATAGATAGAAACACCACCAACGGGCATTTCGGAACTGAATTTAATATAATGTTCCAAAATATGCAAAGCCTAAAAAATAAATCCCACACACATGAGTCATTCCTTGCTACGAGCGATAAGCAAATACATGCTATCTGCGTGTCCGAGACATGGATATCTGAAAACAAATTAAATCTCATAAAAATACATCGCTACGAGTTCGCAGCTATCTTCCATCGACGCAACCAAGAGGAAGGAGTGGCGATTCTACTACGCCACGGTATAGAATGCATAGAAAGAACAGACATCGCCGAACTCTCTATACAAGGAGTAACAGAATGCCGTGGAATTGAAATACCGGAATATAACATTTTATTAATTAATATTTATAATCAAGACAGGCAAATTGAGAATTTCTTTAAAACCATAGATAACATACTAAACAAACTGAAATATAAAGACTGTAAGAAACATATAATAATAGTCGGAGATTTTAATATAGATATGTTAACAACCACAAAACACTCAGTAAACCTCAACCAATTAATGCTAACGCGTAATCTTCACCAGCTAGTTAAAAAACCAACAAGGGTGACGAAAACATCAAGCACTTGCATCGACCTGGTATACACAAATAAAGATGATAATCATAATATTCATGTCGAAGATTTTGGTTTTTGCTACCACCATGGCGTTTTGTATACAACTCGAACAAACAAAACAGTTACTGTACGGGCCTCGGCCTGGCCGTACATATAAAATGATAGAGTTGATAAGAAGTTATTAAACTGATTTATTATCTCCAAAACTTAAACTAATAAATGGTAATTAATAGTCCATTGCGACCGTGATCACGCGTAGCTTGTTGCTAGCCGATACGTGTACTGACTATGCAAAATGTGCGGTGTTGCACCGTACATGCTCGCGACCGCAGATGGAGGATGATGGATGAATCTCTAGGTGATCAAAGATGTTGTTTTGATGAGTTACAAGGTGAAATTACAATTTTTCAAATATTAAATGATCGTGTCCCTACTTGAAACTGGCTTTGTTAATTATAGGCGTTGTACACTTGTCCACTTTATGCACTGCCGCGATTTTACTATACTCATTTACACACTGAGCTACATTTACACACTGCTCACTGCTATTGCCGGCCTCGACCATCGCTTGTGACTGAGCTCGACGACGAGGGAGAGTGTACATCTCGATGTCCCTTTCCTCTGCTGCTGTACAAGATTCTCCCTGAGTGTGATCTGGTTGCTGATGCTGCTGTTTGATCCTTCGGATCCTTCCCCACCAGAAAGCTAGGGCTATCACGATTAAAACTCCAAGAAGTGTGTATAATGCTGTGTAATGATGTATATCGTGATATGATATTCTATCTGATATGTCTTAGTTTTGCTGTATATCTGTGATCTGCTGCTGAATTCTTTTTAAATCGTTAGAACTGTTCAAATCGGTATTAATCTCGAGTTCGGTCGTCGGAATAGAAAGATTTAGAATGTGATTAATGGGCTCAATGACTGAAGTAACTGTTTCCGGTTTTGTATTAAATATGCTCCTACGTTTGCTATGTGAAAAAACTGTGAAACCTTCCGTCTTAATGACGCATCCATGATCAATGCTGACTATACCAGTATTCGTCAACTGACTCAGACCTACATGATCTTCTCACAATACTCGTATTGGACATTGTTCACAGCAAAAGAAGAAGTACTTATTAACTTTATTTATCTCAACCCATTGATTGATACATATGTCCGACTTAATTTGACATTTGTCTGTGTTTGGGACTGTCGCACAAAATTTCTCATTGTTAGTGATATGATACACGGGTTTTTGAATAAAACATATAAAACTATCGACGTCATCATGTATGCACGATTGTACATCGTATTTAGATAAAACTAAATAAGAATCTTTTCGTAAGTTAATAGCAACATACTCCGCGACGGGAATAACGCTGACCATGCTATGGTTATTTGTCACGCGCGGTATAGGTATGATGCGCATGATTTCATAAGCGTCTCGACTTACCAAAGGCAATCTTATTTCAAATAATAAATAATCGTCAGACATTCTTGTTCTAATTTTCAATAAATGATAAATGTTTCTCAAATCTGTTTGAATGTTGATAGGTAGTGAGAGATCTTTCGAAAGATGAGTCGAAATTATGCTAAGCTCGTCTTTCAGTTGTTCCGGAGATAGTTTAGTTTAGGAGCATTAGCCGTCATATGTTGCTGGCGGCTCATGCTCCTAAACTAAAATCGCTAACGATATAATTCTTTTTAATTTCCGAGTTTGTTTCTGTAGCAAGTTGTTCTAATTTGATTGATAGCTGATTTAGCATTTTATGCTGTTTGTCAATAGAGTCCTGATTTCGTTTTAAAACATTGAACTCTGCCTCTATCACCGATGTTTAATTTTTTATAAGGGATGCTAAATGATTTTCGTTGTCACGCACTAGTTGTATGTCTGCCTGATATTTTTCCGCGAATCGAGCGTCCAGTACCCCGAAGAGGCTATTCGCGAGATACCCGACTCCGTCGATAAGACCGCGGCGCCGACGCTGTCTGGGCCGCGCACGCGAGTTAGAGTGCTGATTTAGCAACATAGTATTGTAGTAACTAAGTTCCGATAATTCTTGCTGCAATTGAATTGATATGATTTTACAATGAGTATTATCTTTTATTTTAGTACAAATTGAATCTAGATATGTTAAATATTGTTCACATGCCAATATTCCTTGCCAGTATGGCTCCATATCATAGTAGCTGACAATCTTCCACTCATCTCGAATCAATTGCATGTTTGCTATTCGATCAAAGTAGAGAGCCTGTTTGGGGTTTAGGTCAGTTACGTTAAATAAACAATATGATGTCGTAATTATGCTCACGAAAAATAACAAAGCAGTCACCAATGATACAAAACTACCTTTAACCGTTGTTCGTGTTCTGAAATGTTTTTGATCCGACTCATCCGTCTGCCCATCTTTTCCAGTATCATTGTTGACTGGCAATGGTGATAATTTAATGATGGGGCGTTTGAAATACCCATTTTTCGTTTTAAGAGTAACGACTCTAACCAAACCGTCCTTGCCAGGATGTAACTCTGTAACTCGACCCATGGCCCATTTGCCAGGCGGAAGATTATCGTCATTTATTGTTACTATGTCGTTTAGTTGTAGGTTGCTTCGCTCCGTTGTCCACTTACTCCGTGCTGTCAGCTGGCTTAGGTATTCACTACGCCACCTCCGCCAAATATCTTGAACAATTTTTTGAGTCAGATACCACCGTGTGCGCATATCTGACTCAGTTTCTAATACGCTTAAGTTTAAACTAATATTCATAAATGATGATGGTGTTAAGAAATCTAGGTCATCAGGGTCCTCTGTTAAGGAACACAGCGGCCTGGAATTCAAAACTGCTTCTACCTGTGTTAATATGGTGTAAAACTCTTCGTATGTGAGTTTTTGATCCCCAATTACCCTTTTTAAGTGGTATTTTAAACTCTTTACAGCGGCTTCAAAGAGACCGCCAGCTAAGGGGTTTGATGGTGCATTAAAATGAAATTCAATCTGCATTTCAGTGATATTTGCTAAGAGTTGTTCGTCATTGAACATTTTCTGATAATGTTCGTACTCTTGCTCCAAAATCTTGCTAGAGCCAACAAAGTTGGTCCCATTATCGCTAAAAAGATGGCGCGGACAGCCCTTTCTGGCTGCCATCCTCCGTAATGCTGCGAGAAACGCCGAAGATGTTAAATCTGATACTAGTTCCAAATGAACTAGTTTAGTTGCCATGCATACGAAGACAGCGACGTACCCCTTTGTAGTTTTAACACCACGACCCTTGTTGGTCTTGATTGAATAATGACCAGTAAAATCGCACCCTGTATTGTAGAAAGGGGTGGCGGCGTTACATCTGGCGGGCGGTAAGTCACCCATTAGCTGTTGCTGTTTTGCCGGGTTGTGCTTACGGCAGGTGACACAATTACCTAACCGCTTTTTGACTGCTCTATTGCCACCAACGATCCAATACTTTTGGCGAATCGCTGCTGACGTCACCCTTGCCCCACCATGTAAGGTAAGTACTTGATGGGTGTAATCAATAATGATTTCGGATAATCTGCTGTCTGAAGGCAGTATTATGGGATGTTTCATATCCTCACTCAACAATGCATGCCGCAGCCTCCCGCCTACTCTAAGGAGACCGTCTCCGTCAAAGTAAGGATTTAAGTTTAATACTTTGCTAGTTGCTTTGATTTTGCTCTGCTTTTGTAAATTGCTTATTTCTTCCCAAAATGATTGCTGTTGTACATGCTTAATTAATAATATATTTGCTTTGTTTAATTCTTGTAATGATAAGTGTGCTTGCTTGCTTCGCTTTGTATTTATAAATCGTAATATCCATGCTAATATTCTTTTAATTTTAATGTATGAACTAAATTTTTGTAGTAACGATTGTATGATAGAGTGCTCGTTGTCTGATTTTACGACCATGTTAGTCTGCCTACATTTCTTTTGTTCCAGATCTGTAGTATAATTTCCGATGTTCGTATCTGCTTCTTTGAACCTCGGTAACCACGCAGGATCTTGCCACCAAAGCTTATGATTTTGGAGCTGGACCGCGTCTAAACCTCTACTCGCACAGTCGGCTGGGTTCTCCTCAGATTTTACGTACCGCCAATTGTTCGGTGGTATGACTGCTGTAATCTGAGTAACTCTATTCGCGACAAATGTTTGCCAGCGACCAGGGTCACCATTGAGCCAACCCAGCACTACCATGGAGTCTACCCAGCAAAAGATTTGGATATTACAGTTTTTCAAGCACTCCTGCACTTTAGCCATGAGCTTTGATAAGAGAAGTGCTCCTGATAACTCAAGTTTCGGAAGACTAATTGTGTGTTTATTTGTATTTACTAATTTTGCCCTGCCTGCAACCATTTGTATTGATATTTTACCATGATTTTGGGTTTTACAATAGATAACGCAGCCATAAGCTTTTGTAGACGCATCGCAATAGCCATGCAGTTCTATGGTTTCACCCTGATGCGTATTTAACCATCTTGGCAAAGTGAAAGGTTTGATATTTTTTATATCTACTGCTATTTTCAACCACTCATTATAAATAGGTTCTGGTAACTTGTCGTCCCAACCAATATCCAAAAGCCAACATTTTTGAAACAAAATTTTTAGCTTTGTAGTGAGTGGGGAAATCCAACCCAAAGGATCGAAAAACTTTGAAATTGCTGATAACAATGCTCGCTTAGTCATTGATATTGATGTAGATGTATCCACATTCAATTGCAAAATAAAGGTGTCTTCACACGGACTCCAGCTAAGTCCCAATGTTTTGGCTGACTCTGGTTGCTTGAAGTCAAACCCTTGTTGATTACTCTGATCACACTCTACATTTTCTAACAATTTTGGGCAGTTTGATCTCCACTTTCTTAAATTAAACCCGCCTGACTTTAATAAGTGAATTAAATCTTGCTGTAGCTTTTTACCCTGCTCAATAGAGTGTGACCCATAAATAAGGTCATCCATGTAAAATAATCTCTCAAGGACAGTGATTGCCTCAGTATCTTGATAATTCAATTTCTCATCATGTGCGAGTTGACGCAAGGTCATCATCGCGAGAAAGGGGGCTGCTTTGGTCCCATAGGTAACCGTAGCTAGTTTATATGATTTTAAAGGTTCGTGGGGGTTGTTCCTCCACACAATTTGTTGTAAATTCTGATCTGATAAACTAAGCCAAATATATCTAAACATTTTTGCTAAATCTGCTGTGAATGAAAACTTGAACTGTCTCCATTCGATGATAAGTCTCTGTAAATCCTGCTGTAGGTTCGGACCTTGTTCCATGACGTCATTAAGGCTGTACCCACTCGATGTTTTTGAGCTGGCATTAAATACAACGCGAAGTTTTGTCATTGTGGAATCAACCTTATGAACGCCGTGGTGAGGTAAAAAAAGCTGAGTAGTTGAATGTTTATGAACTGGCGTGATGTGTCCGAGCGAAATGTACTCGTCAATAAATAGCTTATATTGTTGCGCAAATTCTTTTTGATGATCGAATTTCCGCTCTAATTGTGCAATTGCTTTTCCTCGAGACAGTCCTAAAAGTTTTTCAAAATCTAATTTTAATGGCAACCTAACCTCATATTGACCGTTTTGACGCCTAACAGTAGTAGATTTATAAAAATTAATAACCTTTTGATCTTTTTCTGATACAATTTGCTCTTCCTTGATATCTTCAATTTCCCAAAATCTACTAATCTCCTCTATGTCATTAGTGATGACGTTACAATGCAAGGTGTTGTTTACCGTACCGCTCAATATCCACCCTAGTCGGGTTTGTTGAGCAATAGGCAAGGAGCCGCTCGGTTTGCAAACACCCTCTAACAAAATCTCTGCATAAACTTCTGCGCCTAGTAAAAGGTCAATCGGGCGTTGTACGTAGTACTTAGGATCAGCAAGCTGAATGTTATCCAAATATGGAATTGACAATTTACTAAATGATGTGCTTGGTAAATGCTTTGTTAATGTTTTCATGATACATACATTTGCTTGAAAGGAATACTCGCTATAAATAGATGCGCAATTAATGATAAGCGCTCCCTTACAGCTGCTAGGTTTGTTACCTATTCCTGATATTGATTTCCCTTTGGTACTCTGTCGAGGGATACCTAACAGTTGAGCCGCATTTTCCGAAATTAATGAAACTTGCGACCCCTGGTCAATAAGGGCTCGCAGGTTTTGATATGTACCATCGATTTTTTGAACCCTAACAATAGCTGTAGCTAAAAGTACTTCCGGCATTTCACCTTGTACCGACACGTGGGTGCCGCGTGTTGCCGGCGGTGCCTGTGCAGCGGTCAGCCCGCTGTTTGAAGTCGACGGTGTCTGATTGCTGGCGGTGGCGTAAGCCTCGTGTAAAATTGTATTATGTCGCCCATTGCAAGTGCGGCATCTTTTCTCGGAAATACAATTGTTACCACGATGGTCATAAAGACAATTATTGCACAAGTTTAAGTTTGATATAGTACGTTTCTTGTTAAAAGGTGTCAAAGAAGGTGACATACCTAGGAACTTTTGACATTGAAATATGGCATGTTTATTGCTGCTGCAAACTAAACATTTGAAACGTTTTGATTGCACATTGTTTGAAGATGATGAAATTGATTTATTAGTGTTGTTAGATAATGCCTGTCTGCAAAATTGTTGTTTCTGATTTTGACCGTAAGCCGCAGGCTTACCCGTACTCAAGGTAGATAGATTGTTTAAACGACCAAATGTCTCCAAACTTGTAAATTTGCTTTCAAAAAATTCCAAGAATTTCTTGAGTACCGGCAGCTCACGCGGTTGTTTGACCGATTGTACGTAGTCATTATATGTTTCTTGGTCTAATTTTTGCGCCAGAATATGTACAATTAATGGGTCCCAAGACGCGACGTCAACCCCTAAGTTTTTGATTGCGTTTAAACTCTCTAATGCTTCATCATGGATACGTTTAATGTGACTTATTGATAGTTTTTGACTTGTAGGTAAAGATAACAGGGTATTAGCGTGCGACGTGAATAATAGTTTGCGATTATTGTACCTATGATTAAGGATGTCCCAACAAACGGGGTAGTTATCTGCGCTGATTGGTAAATGCTGTATTAGTCGCTCCGCCTCACCTCTTACCTTAGCCTTCAAAAATTGCATTTTTTGTGCATTCGTTATATGGGGATTGCTATGAATGCTCTCCAAAAATAAATCTTTAAAAGAACACCATTGATTGTATTGACCTCCGAAAATCGGAATGGTCATTTTTTCGGTGATCTTCTCCCTGTGGGAGGCTGGCCATAGTTTCCTATTAATACCTTTCTTTATATCTAGATATAAAGAAAGGTATTAATATTATCTATACAGTGTGAAACCATTCAATATGTAAACGAATATGTCTATCTGGGTCAAAGAATGTCATTCGAAGACGGTACAAAACAAGAAGTTGACAGAAGAATAAGGATCGCCTGGAACAAGTACTGGGCCATGAAACATATTTTTAAATCAAAGCTACCAATGACGTTAAAGAAAAATGCAATGGACTCTATGATTCTCCCGACGCTATTATATGGTTGCCAAACCTGGACATTAACGAGAGAAACAATAACAAATATACAGGTGTTTCAAAGAGCGACAGAAAGAAGTATGCTGGGAATAAAACTTAGAGATCGATACAGAAATACTGACATTAGAAAAATAACTAAGTTAACAGACGCAGCTGAGCTTGCCTGTAAACTAAAATGGAGATGGGCGGGTCATATAGCCCGCACTGATGATGGACGCTGGAGTGAACGCGTGCTACATTGGTGGCCTCGCGATCACTGCAGGAGACAAGGAAGGCCGCGTGCCCGCTGGCGCGATGACATCATGGCCGTCGTTGGACACACCTGGACGAGACTCGCGACCGACAGATCACGATGGAAGCAGATGGAGGAGGCCTTTACCCGACATTGGGTATCCAATTCCCCAGAATTAGACTCACAAATATAATTAATTAAATATAAAATTTTACTGACATATTTTAAATGATATTTGACTAATAAACAAGAGAATTAATTCTAATTAAATTCTGACACTGAAACTGATATAATATTAATAATTGAATATGCTTATAAATAATAAAAAATAATAGTCAACAAATAACAAATAGAATAATGACATTGTTGTTAATATATATTCCAAAATATAATAATAAAGTGTACAATTTGTGAGACGTAGCAATCAAGGCAGAAATATGCATGAAAAATTATTTATATTGTAATGTGCGAATTGGAAATAAATGGCTTTATTATTATTATTATTATTTTAAAGAGTTTTCTCTTCTCAGCTAATAAGCTGGTATTCTTAAACTTCTATCTTATTATTATTATTATGTTGGTACGCTTTTCAGCCACGGGTCCATGGGGACCCGGTCCTTTGAGGCGTTCATGGGGCCAAAGCCAACATGAAGAGGCCTTTTAGTACCTTTTTATCTAAAAAGTGAGATGGCTGCATCTATGGAGGTCTATCCCTTAATGTACCATTGAGATGCATTAACGGACAGTCCTCCACAGCTGCCGAACTATTGCCAGGGAGGGATTTACTTGGTTTGGGCTATATGGATGGGATGTTAATTGACCGGTTAACTGGGTTATAGAGTGAGATACGAACATCTACCTAAAAATCTCTCACAACAATTTTAGCCTGGTAGATGGTGACTTGCTGCTCGTTGGCTACACTGCCTGTGGGCACCCTAACTAGCCACGAAAATGCAGCCAGGGCACAACACAATGTGAGCAGCTAAGGGTGTCGAGAGGTGCGGCTCCGGTTTCACCATCACGGGGCTTACCCCCGAGAGCGGGTTTCCCCGTTATTACGCCATTACGTGCAATTCACCCTGGAGCGTATGTTCTGCTCTTGCGACTCCACTCTGGCCGGCCAGTTAAGGCAAGACAGAGGCGGGGGGTGTGTAACTGTGTGTATGTGTGTGTATAAGCGCATGTATGTATGGTCCCCCTGGAGGTAGGGTACGTGTATTATTATTATTATATCTAGATAAATTTGTTCATAATGAGAAAACATGGATTCGTATTCCTGATTGGTTCCACCGTCTAATTCTTTATCAATCTCCCAATGTAGGGAATCGATAACTGCCCAACGAGATTGGAGGGTTTTTAGGAGATCCTCCATTTCCCATTTTTCCGATACCGAATCGATCTTAATGCCCGATACAGTTCGTGTAAACGCTCGGAAATTGCTCGCGTGCTTTTTGAGCATTTCTTCTGTTTTGCTTTATGTACCCTTAGAAACGGGGAAGGATCCTGTTGGTCCCGAATCCCCGAAAGTTACTGACTTCAGCGCCGGTATTGGTGTTGGCTGCCTACTTGTGGGCTGATAGTTCTCAATCGCGGTGCGAACGGTATCGTAGCGCTCCTTCACCGCCTCATATTGATCAGTAGAGAAGTAAGAATGAGTCCTAACTCCAAAACTACAGAGACTGACACGATTGTTTTGAAATTCACGCCAATATCCGTCCAATGTATCTAGTCTACGTTTAATGTAATAGGCGGTCTTACGATCAGAGCCGTCCTTTTTAAAATTCGTATATGTCTGCTCAATTGATGTGGCAATCTGCTGCTGTGTTTGCAGGAGATCTTCCATGGTGGCCATGATATAATAGTAAGAGATTGGAAAGATCTTACTTGTATGCTGGTAGCTGTTTGCTGTGTGCGGGAACTTAGCTGTAGCTCGGCACCCGACTGCTGTTTGTTGATAATGATAACTTCTAAATGATAGTCCACTGCTGGGATTGATAGTTCACTTGCTAATGTTTGTACACTCTTCGATAACTGCACAAGAGTTGCTGGTTCATTGATAGACACCTCACAGTCACACGCGGAAAAGTCACACGTCACACCACGAGGTCCAAAATTGCTTCGAAGGACCAATATGTACGGGCCTCGGCCTGGCCGTACATATAAAATGATAGAGTTGATAAGAAGTTATTAAACTGATTTATTATCTCCAAAACTTAAACTAATAAATGGTAATTAATAGTCCATTGCGACCGTGAGCACGCGTAGCTTGTTGCTAGCCGATACGTGTACTGACTATGCAAAATGTGCGGTGTTGCACCGTACAGTTACCATTAAACCACAATCGTGCAAAAATAACCTCTCTGAAAAGACTATACACGGAAAAAAATATAACGCAATTCAAACTGGCGATCGCAAAAATTAACTGGGGGGATGATATTATTAAAAATGAATATGACATGCCGTCGCATGCACATGCACCTTGCGGTCGCACTGCGCCCAGAGGACGGCGCGTAGGCACGGTGCCCACTAACTCACTATACCTATCGCCCGTATCGGAGCGTGAAGTCTATAAATTGATCAGAGGACTCAAAACCAAAAGTAGCTTTGGTAATGACGAAATACCGAGTACATTGCTAAAAGCTTGCGCTCCCGAACTGACTGCCCCTTTGACCAAACTAATTAATAAATCATTTGACGAAGGTTGCTTTCCGGAAAAATTAAAAATAGCAAAATTAAAACCAATTTCTAAAAAAGGAGGTAACTGTACAGATAAATCAAATTTTCGACCCGTTGCTCTATTATCAATAATATCCAAGATCTTCGAAAAAGCTATGGCAAATAGACTTTATAAATTTCTTGAAATAATAATATTTTTGACGAAAACCAATACGGATTTCGTAAAAAACGATCTACGACCCTAGCCGTGTACAAATATATACAACAAATACTTACAACTATAAATGACAAAAAGTATGCTGTAGGCCTACTACTTGACATGACAAAAGCTTACGATAAAGTCTGTCATAAAACACTATTAAAAGCTTTATATGACTCAGGTATTCGCTGACAAGCCTACAAATGGCTTAAAGCATATTTGACGGACCGTAAACAATACGTGGAAGTGATCTCACTAATGACTCGCACGAAACGCAAGCAGTAAGATCTGACACTCGAACTACCAACTGTTCAATTCCCCAGGGAAGCGTGCTCAGGTGCATCCTCTTCTTGGTGTACATTAACGATCTGCCCAAATTATTTCCCAATAACTTGTGTGTCATGTTCGCCGATGACATTTCACTACTGTTCCAATGTGACACATCACTGAGGCTAACGCGACCCTATTAGATAGCATTAAGAAATTAAAATCGTGGCTCGACAAAAAAATTTTGAAATAAATATGAGAAAATCTAAAATAATTCAATTTCTCCCATGGCAGAAAAAAGCGCTATCTTTAAAATTGTCTTTCGAAAATCAAGAAATTACAGAAGTAAATAATTTCAAACTACTAGGCATAACGATAGATTCTTATATTGTCTGGAAAAAACATGTGACAAGCATCAAAAATGAGATTGAGGACAAATGCCTAAACAAATATATTGTAAAAAAAAAATTATCAAAATTTGTATACGCACTAAGCATTCTGAAAGTAAGCACAAACTATGAAACTGCCCTAACCGCGTATTATGCCTACTCGTACTCCTGGCTAAAATACGGTGTTATGCTTTGGTGCAACAGTGTACACGCGCACGACCTACTCCTCATGCAAAAAAAGTGCTTGCGTATACTATGCAACCTACCGTACAGACATAGTTGCAAGGCGTATTTCATAAAACAAAAAATCTTGACTTTACCATCAATTTATATCCTGGTCATATGCACATTTGTGAGAAAAAATAAACACATATTTACACAAATTAAAGACACACACAACATAAACACGCGACATAAATATAGACTGGCACTGCCATCGAGAAAAAACCTAGACATATACAATAGAGGACCATATATGTGAGTGCAATCAAAATATATAATAAACTACCGAAATCATTACAATTAGAACATAATGACAAAACATTTGATAAAAATCTTAAAACTATGTTATTGACAAAAGGTTACTATTCGGTTGAAGAATACTTAGAAGACAAATTACAAAACTAGTTTTAAAGAATTCTCAAGCCGTTCATCAATTATTATACTGACATTTATACTACATATTTATATTATAATTTTTTGACATTACTATTATTGAGATAATTGAAATGTTTTAATGTATCAGAAAACACATCCAATTTAATTTAATTAAAATGTAATAGAATTTCCCTGAAATAAATACTTAACTTATAAGTTTATGTAACAGCTGATATTCAATTCAATTACTAACTGGTTACTAACAATTTCTGACACATCCCAAACGTAATATTTCTGAAATCACTATTATATAAACTCAACTACATACTTAAAGTTCGCGACACCCTGCCAGGGTTCATGTACTTATTTACCTACTAACCATGTTATAATATAAGTGCATGTAGGCGAGAAATAAAGAAATAAATAAAGAAATACGTATGTACGAGTATATATAATTGTTTGGCACGCCATGCAGCCTATACGACTCGGTGGATTTTAGTATGTGAGGTGTCGTTAGATTCGTATTTACTGTAAGAGTGATAATAGGTATATAAAAAAATAAAACAAAATTTCGGATTTTTGCCGCCAAATTCAAATGTTTGGCACGCTCTGCAGCCTGAACTGCTCGATGGATTTTAGCTTGAGAGGTGCCGTTAGATTTGTATTTACTGTGAGAGTGACACTGGGTTGTTTTTTATTTTTAATAATGACTTGTTTAAGTAGAAAAGTGCCTTATGTGGAACTGAGAAATTATTGGAGGCAATTTTATATGACATGCCTTCTTTTACGGCATTTATGATGTTAATCATTATGTTTTCATTCCAATTCTGGCGTGTGGTTTTTGAATATAATTTCGCGGCATGATTTCTAAAAGAGGTATGCAAACATGTAGCATGCAAGCAAGCATGCAGCATGCAAGCAATCATGCCGCATGTAAACAAGCATGCAACATGCAAGCAATCATGCAGCGTGCAAATAAGCATGCAACATGCAAACAAGCATGCAAGCAAGCAAGCAGCATGCAAGCAATCATGCAGCATGCAGCATGCAGCATGCAAGCAAGCAAGCAAGAACATGCAACAAGCATCGTTTCTGTCACGGCTCCATAGGAATTACACTCTAATGGTAGGCCAGACCAGACTACGTGGAGTCGATTTTATACCCATTCCTTTCTGTGACTAAAACCTAATTTGAACCTAGTGTTTTAAGCTAATAATCTTATTACAAATTAAGGAGGATATGTGACTTTATAGCATCCAAAATTAGTAAATTAAAATTATTGTAGCAATTCATATTATGGCACAAAAGTGTTATGATATGAATTAATGATTCAAGATAATTAAGTTAATCAAAATTACGGTTATTTAAACATTATAGATATAGCAAACTTGTTATGGATTATGACATTCGGACAGAAAATTTTAGGATAAGAAATGGAGTACAAAAAATAATATCACGACGAATTCATAACTTCCTACTTTTTGCAAGTCGATAAGCAAAAAAGGTAAAACTTGTGCTATGTCAAATCACAGTAAACGTCTAAAAAGAATACTGTTCAAGGAGGTCCAAATAATTTTATTTGTACTGGCGTCAATATGTAGCAAACTGGCCACCTTCTTTTCGTAAAGAATTAAAAATATACCTAAGATTGACATCATGTAAAGTTAATCAGTTGCAAATTCTAAATTCTTGCAGTTTTAATTTGATCAAGAATTTCGAAATTCAAGTAACTTTTTGAAAATAAATTATCAGTAAACAAAATGGGGAAGTTTAAAATGCCAACTGTACAACAGTTCTTAGATAAAAAGGTACTTCTAAATTATTTTTTCTATAGAGTTATAGTTTACGATGCGCTTAATTCTCCCGAGGTTCTGTAAACTAGTGAACCATTGACAGCTCAAGCAAACTATTCAACCGTAAAGGCCTTCATACCCGGCAGCTATAATGTAGGTATATTAATGTACATTAGTTTCCGGGATGTATATATAGCATATAGGTAATGTAATGTATCTTTCCCTTCATTTCATTGGTATACGTCCCTATTGACGCACTTTCCAGCCGCTAAGGTGTTATACAGGGTGTTCTTTTTTTTATGTTATAATACTATGGACCCGTAGGGCTACTATTTTATATACTTAGTGCATTATAAGACGATTCTGATTATGATTTTTATGCGCGGTGCCAAAAACAGAACGATCAGGATTGAAGATTAAAAACTATAAGGAAAATTCCGGAGAGTTTAAATTATACGATGAATGAATTATTGACCACCTCTGTGGCCTAGTGTTTTGTGGTCTTGTGTGGCCTAGGTTTGATCCCCGGTCAGGTCAAGATGGAGAATGTTTTTTTTTTCAGATTTACCTGGGTATTTATATTTATCTATATAAATGCATTTGTTATCAAATATAGGTAGAATCATTGAGTTAGTATCACACAACATAAGTCTTGAATTTACTTTGGGGCTTACTCAATCTATGTGATTAGTCCGTATATTTATATTTATTATAAGACGGACTTTTTTTATTATTTCCGTGAGTCAAGATCAACGTTTTTCGAACTACATGATCTAATTAAAGAAGATATTAGAAAAATAATAGATGCACTTAAAAATAACCTTTTTAAAGAGAGATATACGGAAATATATTGAGATGTATCGAAATATAAATGTATATTTTCGTATCGCTCTGTATGTACGTATGTAAGATGGGAAGTTGTAAAAATAAACATTACTCGTATAGCTGTCGTGTGTGGTCTCCTGACGATTTCTATGGAAAGATGTAATTAGATGTATCGTGCTATATTGTACATCTGGACCTAACGAAAAATTCAGGTAGCCCATTTAGTGCCCTTTAGTAAAACGCTCATTTTAGCGAGTCCTCGGTTGCATTCTGTAATGGCATTCTTAACTTCGGAGTCCTATGGGGTTAAACATTGTTAGTTAAGTTCCGAGTTTTCTATGCATTTGCTTCTTAAATCCTTTTTAACCGACTTCCAAAAAAGAAGGAGGTTATCAATTCGTCGCTATCTTTTTTTTTATGTATGTTCACCGATATTCGAAGACGCCTGGACCGATTTGGAAAATTATTTTTCTGTTTGAAAGGGTGTACTTGTCAGGTGGGTCCCATAGAAATTTTATCAAAATCGGTTGTGTACTTTGGGGGAGAAGTCGGTATTTAGTTTTGAAAAATTATGAATTGCGTCATCATGTACTAACGACGTTAATGCTTATGGTGCTCCTACTTTTCTAACACTAAAACATTTACTAACAAATATTATCAATTGTTACATTTTGTTAGAAACTGTTAGATGTTGTAAGTGCTCCTACACTAATGGAAAATGTTTACTTACATTTTATAACATTTAAATCTGACATTGGCCCGCAGTTTGGTTTTGCGTTCTGAGGCGTTTACATGAAAATGGAAGAAGATTTGCTCATTGGAATAACTTTTGTTTATTGTTTAAAAAAAGAAAAAGCGCCTTCTTATTGAATGCGCCAAACGCAACCCCCGACTCTTCGCATACCCCACTGTCACCTGTATAAAATTTTTACAAACAAAAGATAGCAAATGTTTTATTTTGTTATATAATGTTAGCTAACAATTTAGTTCAAAAATGTTTACTAACGTTAACTAACATGAAAACATTTTTTAACATTTGATATTAAATGTTTGCTAACAAATGTTTACAACACATTTTCTAACAGCAGTGTGGGAGCACCATTAAGGTGCTCCCACACAGCAGTTATATAACGTCATAAAACATTGTGTAACACGATAACATTCCATAACAATGTGTAACATTTTGCTACAACATGTTATACAATGTTATATGTTATAAATGCACCCACACTGGTTGAGTTCGTTGTGTAACATAATTCTGTTGTAAGAAGTTATATAACATCACTAACAATTTATAACTTTTGTTAAAATTTGTTATAAAATGTTAGACAACAAATGTTATGCAACATTCTCTAACATTATTTACCTGTTGTGTGGGAGCACCTTTACGGGAATTAACGCAAAACATACCTTTTTAATTATTTTTTGCTGACGTTTAATCCGGGTTGCACAGAACATTCGCATTAATTTAGTAATAGATAACATATTCCATAATGATTCCATGCCAAAACAATATATACCAAGAAAATGTGAATTCTAGCAACCCGTGATCCATTTTTCGACCTTCTTGGCTACCATCACGCAAAAGTGGCATTTGGGTCTTCCGGGGTGCAGATCCAAAATACCTACTTCGTCTGTCCCATTACAGATAAAGACGTTATATGTAGTGTGTGTCATATGTGTGTGTGTAGGTAGGTAGTGTATTCCATAACTAGTGGCTCTGTCGCGAGTCACCCCCGACACGTGGAAGTTTTTGCGCCTTAATAAGGGTTATTGATGACGGTTTTGGAATTTTTCGGAAATGGCTGAAATATGATATTTATAAGGGTTTCAAACCCAACATTTCGGCAATTTTTAAGTATTTTTCTAAAAACTGAATCTACTTATATATTTAAAAATCTATATACAAAGTGTTACGGAAAGGGGTACCGTCCCGAAAGGGAGTAAACATACTAATTAATGTGAACAACCTTTTCTATGGGACCATCGCTGAAATCGTAAAAAAAATATCTTTACCTCCATGCAAAATTAAATACCTACCTTGCCAAAATGTATGAAGATGCAGATTTTTTTACGTTATCAGGGATGGTCCCATAGTAAAAGTTGTTCACATAGATTAGTATGTTTATTTTTTTTTATTTAATTTATTGCACTTAAATCTTAAGATTATAGTACAAAAGGTACAACTTAATGCTAAGCATTGTCTACCAGTTCACCTTTGGAACGTAGGAGAAAAAAATGGTAGATGGGGTGCTAATTTAATTAGATAAGTATATCGAAAGTAATGAATAAAGATGTATTTCATTACATAAACTATACACAACTTTAATATAAATATTTTAATATAATACTATATAAATATAAATATTAAAAAATTAAGTAATAAATGCAGATTACATAGGGCGCACTATAAGTTTCCGGAACTGGCCACTTACATAAACAATATTTAAAAATTTATTGCAACATTTGAAAATAGAACTCTTTGGCTGTAGAATGCAGTTTGTTTCATCTGACTGTCTTTTGTTTTACCTTGTGGCGCCATTTAAAAAATTGTGTGTCTGCATCAACATGGATTTAACTCGGGAAAATTTTCGTAGTATGATTTTCTACGATTTTAAGTGTAATTTGACAGCTCAACAGAGCATCGCTCGGCTTAAAACAGCTTTTGGCAATGAAGCACCATGCAAGACAACTGTTTATAGCTGGTTTGCAGAATTCAAGCGTGGTCGTATCAATCTCAGTGACGAATCTCGCGATGGTCGGCCGTCCACCGCTGTGACCAACAAAAACATCGATGCTGTGCGTCGTATGATTGAAACAGACAGGCATGTGACCTACCATGAAATTCGCGCATCCTTAGAAATAGGCATGAGTCAAATACAATTAATCCTACACAAACATTTGGGTGTGAGAAAGCTGTGCTCGCGGTGGATCCCACACAACTTGACCGAGGCTCAAAAAACGGACCGCGTCACTTGGTGCAGTGCCATGCTTACCAGATTCAACGAAGGTGCGTCAAATTTGGTGTGGGACATAGTAACAGGTGACGAAACATGGATTTATTGCTACGATCCCAAAACAAAGCAGCAATCGAGCGTATGGGTCTTTCAAGATGAGCCGAAACCAACCAAAGTGGCGCGCGTGAAAAGTGCATCTAAGCGGATGATTGCTTCTTTTTTTAATAAAACTGGACACGTGGCTACTGTTGCTTTAGAGAATCGTCGTACAGTGAATAGTGACTGGTACACGACCATTTGTTTGCCGGAAGTTATTGACGAACTCCGTAAAAATAACCGTAAACGCCGTATCATCCTGCACCACGACAATGCTAGTTCTCACACGGCCAGACAGACAAACGACTTTTTGAAGGCGAAAAATGTAGAACTCATGAGTCATCCTGCATACAGTCCCGACCTGGCACCTTGTGACTTTTTTCTGTTCCCAAAAATTAAGAACCAATTACGCGGTCAACGATTTTCATCACCAGAAGAGGCTGTCGAGGAGTATGAAAAACACGTTTCAGAGGTCACCACAGAGGAGTGGCACAAAAAGTGCATAGACGCCAAGGGAGATTATTTTGAAAAACAATAAATTAATTTTGTACCTTTAATATTAATTTTTCATATTCATTCCGGAAACTTGATAGTGCGCCCCACGTATAAACTTACATAGTCCCTTTCGGGTTGATACCCCCTTTCCGTTACACGTTGTACGGACAAAAGCATTTTTGGCCAATCTCGAAACTGAGACGTTTGGCTTGCTCAGTCAATGATTCGTATTATACAGGTCTATTACGAACCTAAGAAGGAACCAGTATGGGTCTATTTGGAAAACGAAATGAAAGCAAACCTCCACAAAAAGCCTTACAATGAAAAAGTGGGAAATTGGCTGAAGTTTTTAAAAGATTTGAAATACTATTACTTTTGTGAAGGTAAATAATGAAAATATCTATCAATTTTATTCCCTTATATACTGTATGTGACCCAGGTTAGAAGGACGTATTAAGGCGGCCCTTCCCGGCTGCCCTGACGTCAACGCGGGCAAGTTTGAAAAGCTTGTTGTTTCATCCAGAAAAGACGCAAACCAAAAATAGAGAGATAGCGCATAAGGGCACGGTTTGCATTCTATTGAATGAAATTAGTATTATTATTAACTATCAATGGATTGTTAATAATAATACTAATTTTAGTTAGTTTTATTTAAACTGTACATAATACTGAAATTATTTATAATTTATCTCAGTCCATAAAAAAATACTACTTCCATTGAACGAATATTAACTATTCATAGGGTGCGGATATTTCATAAAACTTGTTCCAGGTAATATCTACGTGTTTTTCAGTAAGCCTTACTGTGTGATTTTTTTATTACTTTCATTACATTTGCGAGGTATATATCGAAATATTTTTAACAGATTTTTGGAGGCGTGTGCTGAATTTATTTTTCTGTTTAATTTTTTATTTGGATAGAAACCTAGTAATAGCGCACAAGATATCTGTTAGTTCAAACGTTTTCAAGAAAGATCAGTTACAACGCCATAATCACGTACGAGCGTTTGTATGGAAAGTAAGACGGGAAAGCCGATCTTTATTACCAAAATCGAACTGTTTCATGCACAAGTATCATATATTATTTATGGGTTTAATTATTATTACGGGCAAGTAGGTACCTTCAATAGAATGTGGACTGGGTCTAAAAATTATTTTTCATCTCATCTACTAGAAAAACGATGTTTTCATCCCAAAACATTTGGAGCTAAAGTTAGTGGTTATTCTCTCGGGACTAAAAATAAAAAAGAAGATCTCTAGGGATTAAAACCTATTTGAAAACAGAACACGAGTGTAATCTATGAAGAATCAAAAATAATTATGGCAGTCCAGCAAAAAAAAAGAATCTTGTTTTGAAATAAAAAAATAATTGGCACAGACGTCGTGATTTTTAAATTTGGAATACATATCGTCGTCAATATGGATGAATGTAGGTAAACATTTTAATGTTCTTCGCTTCGGAAAAAGAAATAAGTATAATTAAGAAAAGCGCAATTTTTCTCTCTGGTTCAAGTAATTACCGAAGTTTTTGGTTATTTGTACTTATTGAAATGTAATTATTTGTGTAAATGTAAATACTTTTTCGTGAGTTTAAGCTAATAGTGAATAGTTATCAAGTTAACCTATAAAAATAAAAAGATATGAAGGATCAATAGTTATCAATCACGCAAACAAAATTATGAGTGATCATTTTGTCTTAAGTTGGTGTGTCTTCAAAAAAATATTTCTTAGTATTTATTGTATGAAAACGACACTAAACAAAGGTTAGTATTAATTGTCGGTTGAAGTCTGATTATGTATAGTAGGCGTTCTACTGTTCTTTATATTCTTTTTTGTATGTGCTAGTTTTTCTTATAGATGGAGATGAAAAATAGAGTGTGCTACTCGGGTAAGGTAATATTTTTATCTCGGGCGATATACATAAATCCCTCGCTACACTCAGGATTCCACCGTAGAATCACTCGCTCCGCTCGTGATTCAACTGTGGAATCCTTCGTTTCGCTCTGAGTTCAAAGTAGCGCCCTCGCCTTCAAAATATTACCTTGTCCCCTTGTAGCACAATCTGCTATCATTTAAGTAGTCCGTCAATAAGATTACGTAAAAATATTTTTTCATCTCATCTACTCAAACAACGATGTTTTCATGCCAAAACATTTGGAGCTAAAGTTACTGGTTATTCTCTCGGGACTAAAAAGTGAAAAAGAAGATAGTAGACACAAAAATAATATAGTTAATAGATTCAGGTTTTACTTTGCGGAAGTCAAAGTTACATACTACATGATTTGAATTACTTTGTGCAATTCCGCCACCAGTTAGTTCATGAATAATAGGCACAGACGTCATTAATTTTTAAATTAAGAATACATATCGTCGTCAACATAGATGAATGTAGGTAAACATTTTTATGTTCTTCGCTTCGGAAAAATAAATAAGTATAAATTAAAAAACCTCAATTTTATCTATTTGATCCAAGTAATTACAGAAGTTTTAGGTTATTTGTTAGGACATGTAATTATTTGTGTAAGTGTAAATACTTTCTCATAAGTTCAAGCCGATAGTGAATTGGTATCAAGTTTACTTAACAAAAAGATACGAAGGACCACGCAAACAAAGTTATGAATGAACATTTTATCGTAAGTGGGTGGTCTTCGAAAAATTATTTCTTAGTATTTTATGTATGAAAACGACACCAAGGGTTTGTATTTAATTGTCGGTTGAAGTCTGATTAAGTGTTGTAGGTGTTCTACTGCTCTTTATATTCTGTTTAGTATTTGCTAGTTTTTCTCATAGATGGAGATGAAAAGTAGAGTGTGCTACTCGGGTACGGTAACATTTTTATCTCGGGCGAAATACATGAAACCCTCGCTTCACTCAGGATTCAAAGTAGCGCCCTCGCCTTCAAAATATTACTTTATCAAAGATTCAAATGTTTATTCGGTAATTAGACCTTTACAGGCACTTTTACACGTCAATAAGTATAATTATATTAAAATATAATTTATTTTTAAAGAAAATCTACCGATACCAGCGCTGCGTAACGAGCACTGCTGAAAAGAAACGCCGAAAGAAACTCATTTTCACAGTATTGGTCGCCTACTCGCCAGCAGGGCTTTGTCATATTATTATTTTTGTCTTTTAATTATTAAATACTTATAATATAATACAATGTTGACACATTTAACATGTAATGCTTGCGAATGAGTTAACAAACATAAATTGCGTAATAAAAATATTAAGTAGTAAAAAAAAAAGCGAAGCCGATCTGACCAGTCCCTCCCGGCAGCACCCGTTCACGAGTTGACGCACGGATCAGCCATCGTTAAACTCAACCATATTAGAGGGAATCTAACGACCCGACCAGCGACGCCACCACCAGATTGGACATTTTCACAACTTTTCTGCAAGGCAGGAAAGTCATTAATATAAGTCAGAAACAAAAATGGACCAATTTTTGAGCCCTGTGGCACACCCATGCTCACAGGTGCACTATTTGAGGTGACTCTGTTGATTTCAACTCTTTGAGTTCTATTATCAAGATAAGATGAAATCACAGAGAGTGCAGTATCAGTAACGCCATAAAATTTTAGTTTTTTTTTTTAATATAATGTGATCGACACAGTCAAAAGCTTTCGACAGATCACAAAAAATGCCTATAACGTCTTGTCCACTCTCCCAATCTTCGTAAATAATTTGAACTAAGGTCGCTGGCTTTACAAAAGGGCGATCCACCACTGATGCAGCAGTGGTGGATCGCCCTTTTGTAAAGCCATATTGGCGACAGTGAAGTAACTTATTAATATTAAAATATGATACTAGTTGATATAATATAATTTTTTCAAAAATTTTACTTAATGCCGGTAATATTGAAATTGGTCTAAAGTTGTTCGGATCATGTTTGGATCCCTGTTTGAACAGTGGTATAACTTTACACGCTTTCATTAAGTCAGGGAAAACACCTTCTAAAATACATATAAATGTATTTTAGAAGGTTATTATTAAATATTAAAGTTAAGTGAGGAGCAATCAGGTCGATGATACTACTAATATTTATTATTAAATATTAAAGTTAAGTGAGGAGCAATCAGGTCGATGATACTACTCAAATCGGAAACCGAAATACCCCATAAGTCCTCAGTTTTTTTAGAGTTAAGAGCCTTGAAAGCTGAGATAATGTCGTATGGAGTTATGCTAGTAAAGGTAAAAGTTGTGTTGGGCGTAGATGCGTTACTTTTCAATAGTTCATCGGCAGCGTTCGGACATGAAAGCAAAGACTGTGTGATATCTGTGGAAATATGAGCAAAAAAGTATTGAATTCATTACCTACTTCGATATCCGAGTCAGTGGTTTTATCTCCAATTTTTAATGTGTATGTAAAGTCCCTAGTATTGTTTTTTCCTGCCTCATTATTAATAATTGACCATGTTGTCTTAACATCTTTAGAATTTTTAATTTTATTCGTTAGGTGAAGTCCTTTCGCAGCCAAACACACCTTTATAAACAATTTAGAATATGTTTTAACATAAGCTACAAAATTTGCATTAAAATTATACCTTTTTTCATCGTATAGTTCGTATCGTCTTGTAGCACAGTATACAATTTAAGTATTTTGCCATCTTTTATTTAGTTTGACCTGTCCCGCGGTCTGTCCCTAATCAAATCTTGTAAGTTAAATTTGGCCCACTTCCCGGTTTTCTATTGAGCAGTACCTAATTTTGTATATTGCGTGACAACGCAGTTTAATAATGACATGAAGCTCATCTGATGATAGAACTGGCCATAGGAACTCTATTAAGAAACGACGCAACCTCATCGAGTTTAGGCGAGTTTGCATTTGTCTTGATAAGAAGGTACTTAGGCCTCTCAATAAAAGATTGAACAAAAAATAGTAGATTGTGCTACAAGGGGATAAGGTAATATTTTGACGGCGAGGGCGCTACTTTGAATCCAGAGCGAAACGAAGGATTCCATAGTTGAATCACGAGCGGAGCGAGTGATTCTACGGTGGAATCCTGAGTGTAGCGAGGGATTCATGTATATCGTCCGAGATAAAAATATTACCGTACCCGGGTAGCACACTCTACTTCTCATCTCCATCTATGAGAAAAACTAGCATATACAAAACAGAATATAAAGAACAGTAGAGCACCTACATTACCTAATCAGACTTCAACCGACAATTTAATACTAACCTTTGTTTGGTGTTGTTTTCATACAATAAATAAAAAGAAATATTTTTTCGAAGACCACCCACTTAACATAAAATGTTCACTCATAATCTTTTTTTGCGTGGTCCTTCATATCTTTTGGGTGTCCAGTGGCAGATTTCAAAGTTTGAATAAACATAGTTTCTGAACGCAACATGCTAGAGGGGCGCGGGGGACGTCTTTAGAAGCGCGAGCGCTGCGGATTTTTTAGTAGCCATGGAACAGTGGAGTGAAGAGCACCGCGCTTTCGCTGTCGAGGCGTACATGTCCAGTGGATTTTCGCTGTCTAAAGCACGACGTCGATTTAATAATCGTTACGGTATTCGTCAATTACGTGATGGACCATCGATCAACCTCATTCAGTCATGGGTAGCGAGGTTCAGAGCAACAGGATCAACATTAAATAAACCCAGGCCTGGACCTACACCAACGGTAGCCACGGATGAAAATGTCGAGCGGGTAATGGTTTCTGTTGTTGAAAATCCTCGTTTATCACTGCGTGCACGTTCGTCGATATTGGGAATTCCAAAATCAACCTTGCAGGTAATAATGCGAAAAAAACTCAAGTTCCATCCATACAAAATCCAAATCGTTCAAGATTTACACGATTCTGACTTTGAATTAAGAAAAACTTACGCGGAAGTGATGTTATCGAGATTTCGTACTGCTACACGGATGGGAAACATATTCTTTAGTGATGAAGCTCACTTTCATATCGGAGGCTATGCGAATAAGCAGAATTTCCGTTACTGGAATGTCCACAATCCAAGACAAATGCATCAAGAGCCTTTACATAAGCCTAAAGTAAACAGTCTGGTGTGCCATGTCTGCATCAGTAATTATAGGGCCTTATATCTTTGAAAATCAACGTGACCAAACTGTAACCGTGAATTCGGAGAAATATGCCCAGATGTTAAATGAATTTTTTAGAAGAGAAGTACTGAATACACCATCCTTCAACCGTAACACATGGTTCCAGCAGGACGGAGCCACTGCTTATACTGCCAATGTGGCCATGAATGCAGTGCAGCAGTTATTCCCGGAAAAAAACATATCCCGGAACGGTACCTAGGCTACGTGGCCACCTAGGTCACCCGATTTAAGTCCTTGTGACTTTTTTCTATGGGGATACTTAAAATCCGTTGTTTATAAGACAAATCCGAGCACTTTTTGAAAACATGCGTACTAGACTCGAAGACTGTGTCGCACTCAACGGCGGACATTTGGAGAACGTAGTTTTCAAAAAATAAAATCCGCATTTTTTGTTTTTAAATTAAAATAATCTTTGTTTGTATGACAGTTGTAGTTTATTTTTTACAATTTTATAAACATTGAAATCTGCCGCTGGACACCTTATTTCTTTTTCCGAAGCGAAGAACATAAAATTGTTTACCTCCATTCATCCATGTTGACGACGATATGTATTCTAAATTTAAAAAATCACGACGTCAGTACAATTATTTTTTATTTTAAAACAATATTCTTCTTTGTTTTTGCTGGACGGCCAACATTTTTTTTGATTCTACATAGATTACACTCGTGTTCAGTTTTCAAATTGGTTTTAATCCCTAGAGATCTTCTTTTTCACTCTTATTTATCTCTTATTTACAAGAATTGCTTGTTTTAAACAAAAGTAGGTATATTCTTTTTATCGGTTTTTCTATAATCTATAGTTAAGGATCTGTTTTTTTTGTTTTGGCTTAGCAGTTTAAAAATAAGGGGAAATGGTAAATTTTCGCCTATTTTTTTTAAACTTTAAAATAACTAGGTACTAGCAATATCTTACCAGCTCTTTCATTTGATATATCGCAATATATAGAGTGACATAAAAAAGAAACCGTTTTATGTGAGATTAAGTATTATTATTATTTTTTAAATTGATCATATGTAGCCCTTATGCTCTATTTATGTTTTTTTTTGGTTTGTTATACCTAAGACAAAGTAACGGGTTAAAAAATATTTTTATAGACCTTTCCTTTACTTTCAAATAAAATACTGTTACAATTTTATTAGTGATTTTTTGTTGTGCATTTTTGAGAAAAGGTTTTGTTATGTTAAAAGTAGATATGTTGATATAAAATAATACTATTTTTTATTATCTTTTGTTAAAATCACTAATAATAATTCACATTGTTTCTCTTTTAAACCGCTTTGCCCACCACTAGTAACCGATTTGACCAAATGCTGTAACCGCTTTAGACCACCCCATGGGCAAAGCGTTTTTTTTTCTACGATTACGCGTTTTGCAAACCTATTATTTTATATAAATTTCTCATTAAATTGACTTCTAGGCCCTAAAGTACATCGTTTGTTTAACGTGTTTTTTCTCTTTATCAAAGTGAAGATAACTGCTTTGAGCTGATCTCCCCTAGATATGCATACCTACTCGTTTCATCTAAAAATAATGCATTTCCAGAAAGGAGAAAACTACGTAGACTCAAAGCCGAAGTTGGTCCTCCCTGGTACATCGAGCTGTCAGTTGCACAAAAACTCGTCCTAGCTGATCTCAAGGCTAATATCCACCAAGATTTATTGGAAGACTTACCAATGCGAGTCCGGAAATCTCTAAGAGATCTTGGCATTACTTTAAAATTATCAACGAAGACGCTGATGAAAGCCATGAACGAGTCTGTCGAGGACCCCGGAGTTTTCGTTTGGAATCTGTATACAGAGCACTTTAAAACACCACCCAGTGAACCCAGAACTTGTAAGCCTTACGTAACACGAAAATATAAATGGACGTAGCTTTTTAAAATACAGATTGTTTCCATGTTATTCTGGAAGAAAAGAAAAAGCGTACGAATGTAAGAGCTATTTTTTCCCGCTCAAATCGTAAAATCCGATCGAGGTAATGTACAGTCAGGCTTCAAAATGGAGTCATAATTTCTCATACAACTATGAGAAATTATGACTCCATTTTTGAAGCGCACCGTACACACACGAGCATCAGAATCACGTGACAATATATCTGTATCAATATGGATTAATTTGGGTACTAATATATGCTAGTTTTATAAAAAAAACAGGTGTGATTGTTAATTTGTAATGGATGAACTCAAAACTATTCTTTGATCTAAGAATGGAAAGCTACATTTATATCTTTCAAAACGCGTTCAACGCCGCGAGGAAACCGCTATAGTCCTACATGAATATCTACTTAAATTGGTTTTTCTCGTTCACTTTGTAGCATACAGCATGAACGCCATGATATTGATGTCTTCTCTGGTGTTCATAGACTTGGATGAGTGCATCGCCAGATTGACGGATCTGGTGAAATTGAAGAAACCTGAGCCGCCACGTCCACCAAAACGTATCGTATCAATAATAATTTAATAAATTTCCTTTACATACGTGCAGACATCTGACACATAGTTTATTAATTCAACAAGACATTAAAAATAACAATTTAGCCGTAAGTGTGTATACGTATTTGTATGAAAGTAACAACCGTGACGTAGGGTAGACTGGGTACGGTCACAGAATAGAGACATATCTGTAACGTGGTACGGTTGTGCCAGGTTGCGGTTGTGACAGTCGCGATATCAGCCAAACTATAAGGAATAGCGGGGGATGGTAAAGGAGAAAGAGAAGCGCACGTGTCACAGCATTGTGTTATCCGTCGTGCGACATTAAAGCTAGCAGAGGCATGTATTACTTTTTCGCAATCCAAAGTAACTAATTTTATACAATTTCTTGTAATAATTGTTTCGTGTAAGTGTTAATTCAACTAGTAGGCCTGACGAAAAATGGATCGAATATCAAGGAAAATGTGAACTTAGGTCACACTTAGAGTGCACAAGTGATAGTCGCCTTACATTTGTAGAATCTTAACTAATTCTTCACTTTTGTACTTTTCCATAGTATCTTATGCTACAATATTTTAATTACTACGTTAAATAAAAGTGATTTATGACGATTTTGGTATATTTTTGTACCTGTCACTACCGCCCCTAGCATGTGATCGGTTGTGACATTTTCCCGATTTTTTTCTAATTTGTTCCCACGAGTTAACCATTCCACTAAGGGTTATTTTTTTTTTCATTTATAAGTAGACAAATGTCCAATTTACTATGAAAAACAAAATTATAGGCGATCAAGTGAAAATTGACACAACTGTACCCAGTCTATCCTAATACTTTAAAAAGTCAAATGGCCCTCTTAATATTAGGTTTTCTACATTAACGAATCTAAAATCATGATGAAAATGTGACGTTTTAGACCCAGGCATATACCCAATTTATGTATAATTTTTAGTTTTGTCCTTATTTTAGCACCGAAGAAAACTTACAAGCCCGACTGTCGCTATGGTGATTACTTACAAAAATCTTATGTAACCTGTGTGCAACAAGTCAAGGCGAAACCCAAACACCCGGAACTTGATTACAAATTACGGTTACGAAGCGAAGAGGTACATACTCGTTCCTACCTACAAAAAAGCCAGAAAATATCGATTTTTTTTCGAGTTCCAAGCATAACATTGGACCCATAGGAAAAGTAGTTCATATTGACGGTCTGAGTTGCTCGAACAAGGATCGGACAGGGTTTTTGTTACATATTGTATAGGGACAAATTACACTGATTGAGCTAGCCGCAAAGTAAATTCGAGACTTGTGTTATGGGATACTAACTCAACGATACTATATTATAACAAAAACATATATAGATAAAAATCCAAGACCCAAGACAATTTGAAAAAGGCCATTTTCCAACTTGTCCTGACCGGGGATCGAACACGGCACCTCTAAATGAGTGAGAGTTAGACGTAATATAAGTATACCATTTCACTGTTATCGTCCTTATATACAAACGCCCTAAATGATGCATCTAGCTCTCCACCATCCCCATTCTTTATCCCACGTTCCTTTATGTCGTATCTCAGTCATTTTACGTCTATTTGTAGTAGGTATATTCATAAAGGAGCCCGTTGTTAACTAAAAGGGTCAGTTTGAAATCTGAATATCATGTCATGCGGCTGAAATGATGACGATTATATTCAATACTAACTTTTATAAGTATTGGTCCGAGTTTTTTATGCTATACAATATGTAACAAAAACCCTGTCCGATCCTTGTAGGGGCAGCTCAGACCGTCAATATGAACAACTTTTCCTATGGGAATAATGCTTAAAACTCGAAAAAAAATCGACATTTTCATACAAAAGTGTTCGACCGGGCCGGCAATTGGTATGATAATGTCGATTTTTTTCTTCGAGTTTCAAGCATTAGTCCCATAGGAAAAGTTGTACATATTGACGGTCTGAGTTTAGTACGCGTTTTATAACACTTCTTCGTATATTATTTTCAGAGTTACACGTCGCTAATCAAAGATCATAGTTTTGTAAGTATTCAGGTATTTCTTTTTTCTTTTTGTTTTAACTTTTACTGTGTCTTCTAATATACATTAACGTCAAGTGATTTTACAACTACTTAGAGCAGTCTTTCCCAAAGTGGGCGATAACGCCCCCTTGTGGGCGCTGGAGGCTTTAAGGGGGGCGGTAACGGGCCCAGAATAAAGTTGGGGGGCGCTGATGTGATTAAAGCAATGAGTGATTTATAACTTCAGCTATTTCATATTTTAAAGTTCACTGAAATTAAAATCCTCTTACTACACAACATCCATTTATTAGTTCATATTTATATCCTTTTTTATTGTACAAATATAAACTAAAAATGTAATTAATATTTATTATTTTAATGCGTTCACAACGCTATTTATATCGTAAAAGGAATCAAACACTGAAAAAATTTCGTGTTTTAAAGTTTCGCAGGTGAGGTCCCCACTTCCGATACTCTTTATTATTGTAAAATTGTATTATTATTGCTATTTTTTTATTTAAAATTAACAATGTTGATTATTGTTATTTTTTATAAAAGATACTCTAATGTATTGGTGTATGTATTATTATTGCTCTCTCGTTTAGAATATAGGTTGAATTAAACTACAGGCAAGACAAATATGTGATTCAGGTTTTTATGGTGAAAAAATGGGAGGCGCTACAAAATAACTGATTTTTTAAAGTGGGCGTTTGACAAAATAAGTTTGGGAACCTCTGACGTAGAGGCACAGATTTTGTAGACGGAAGAATTCATATATTTTTAAATTTAGTAATTAGGCCTTTGTACTTGTACACATTCATAAAGTTAGTATAGTAGTGGTATTATAGTTAGGTAGAAATAATAACAAGTTCTTTGGAAAATGCTTTCAGCTTGAAAAACGAAAAGAGAGAAATAAGAAAGAGCAAAGGACAGAGAGAGTATGTAATTATAAATTCTGGGAACCGCCTAGTACATTACGTTAGTATTTAAATATTTTCTTATTTTCGTCTGCTTTCACTGCATATTCAGCTGAACGGATTGGAATGACATTATACATGGCTGATGTGAGGTTCCCGAAGGGTTGTTTAAAATTTTACCACGCGGTCAACGCCGCGCCGTCACATCAGCTGGTACTTAGTTACCTAATTATATATCTTTACCTATGAAATTGCCGTTCTGCAGTACTGGCCATTTCAAATCAAAATAATTTTTGTTTAGCTAAGAATTCTAATTTCAAATTAATTTTATTTTAAAAGCATGGAATTCTTTTTCCAAAAGTAGTCATTTGTTTATTGATTAGTGTTACATTTTCATTGCAATTCAATATTTTTAGTCATCGTGGATACGTTAAAAATTCGAGTAATTATGGAATATGAGTACCGTCAAGGCAGCAACGCGGCACAAGCGGCACGCAACATCAACGAAGTTTACGGAGCTAACACTACAAACCAACGCACCACCTGTTATTGGTTTGCTCGCTTCCGTTCTGGAAATTTCGACCTGAAAAATGAACCTCGCGGTCGTCCGAAGACTTTGGTCGACAATGACGAATTAAAGGCGATTGTGGAAGCTGATGATACACAATCTACGGCTGAATTAGCAGCAGCTTTCGACGTTAGCGTCAAAACAATATTGGTCCATTTGCGTCAAATTGGCAAGGTACAAAAGCTTGACAAATGGGTGCCCCACGAACGCAATGATCGCCAGCGCGCAGTACGCGTCGAGACGTGCCTTGCACTGCTCAACAGACACACAAATGAAGGAATTTTGAACCGCATTGTTACCTGCGATGAAAAATAGATACTGTTTGATAACCGAAAGCACTCAGCAAGTTGGTTGGATCCTAGTTCAGCACCTAAACAATGCCCTAAATGAAAACTTACCCCTACAAAAGTGATGGTCACTGTTTAGTGGTCTAGCGCCAGTGTGATTCATCACAGCTTCTTACCAAACGGGGTGAGCATTACTGCAGATGTGTACTGTGAAGAACTGAACACAATGATGGAGAAGCTGGCACATCTCCAACCAGCATTGGTCAATCGCTCCTCTCCGCTGCTCCTGCACGACAACTCGCGAGACCTCATACTGCACAGCAGACGGTCTCCAAGTTGCAAGAACTGGGGTTGGAAGCTCTCCGTCATCCGCCCTACTCAACAGACCTTGCGCCTACAGACTACTACTTTTTCCAGAATTTGGAAGACTTCTTGGCGGGAAAAAGATTCAATACCCGAGAGGCAGTACAAAATGCCTTTGAAGAATTTGTTGCCTCCCGTCCAGCTGATTTCTTTAAGAAGAGCATCAATAAACTGCCACTGCGTTGGCAAAGATGCGTTGATTGCACGGGTGAATACTTCGATTAATACAAATAAAAAATACATGAAAAAAAATCGTTTAAATTTTTTCATACAGAACGGCAATTTCATAGGTAAAGACTAATATATTTGTTACGGCTAAAACCCGCAAAGCGGCTACTCCTGGTTTTACCCGGCTAGAATTAGGTGCAGCCGGTCTCAGATGGTTACACTTAGGTGTATCCTGCTTATCTTCGGCTAGAACTAAGTTTAGTCTTTATCATTCCGGCGAGAACTAGGTACAGCCGGTCGCACTTGGTGTATCCTATTTATTTTTGATTTGAACTAGGTTTTTAGTTCAGTTAAGCATTTTGTTTTTGTGAGGGTAGTCTTGTATTGTGCCCGTAGACAAAACATCTTTTAAAGACAAAACATGGCGATCACTTTCTCATATCAGGCGGATGGTCACGCTTCACTGCTATATAAAAAGACTGGTCTGATGTCTGATGAATGATGAATTTGTAGTCATATTATGTCCTTTAACCTAACCGGCGTTTTGGGGTCACAAATGAAAACAGTTACCTCGCGCCACTTTGCCCATGTGGCAGATATACGGACTTTGAAGTTGGCATCCATGTGTCCGGACGCATGAAATACAGATCCCAAGTATTTGACCTGGTGCGTACGCATAGGGTACCTACGGATAGGGGATCAGTAGCGTTGCAAGCAATGTAATCAGACTTTATTTTATTTTATTTTTATTTTTATTTTATTTTTTATTTTGTTTCCTCCCTCCACGTATTTGCGCGTCTTACCATCCGTTTGCCGTCTGGTTTCTGGCCTAGAAAAGTACCACTCCATCTCTTCCTGAATTTCATAAGAGGCGACTAAAGAACTAAGCACAAAACTTCTTGTGTTACAACTGCACCACTCAAGGAGCGTCCATCTCACAACCGACAACCAGTTGTAATTTTTCGCACAAAGCGCATAGAACGAGAGTTGACCTTCTAGTTGGGACGACAAGCAGGTTCTTATCTAAAGAAATAGATATTATTTAACCCATTTTCGACTGTAAAACAACAGCTATTTATTTTTCAATTTGAATTTTAAAAAGCCTAACAGCTTAGTGCTTTGTCTGAGCCGTATAGCTAAGGATGCAACCGGGAACGTGCTAAAAACAGAATTACTTGTTTGGGACACTGATGTTGGCGAATGGCGAAGACGGTCGCCGAGAACCAAGGTCGCGGGCATTCTGTCGCTTGTCTGCTAGGGCACTAGACATAGACACTATACTTTTACGTTAGTAATTATCCTTCATCTTATCAGTCTTAGTCCTACAGCCTACCTACTTCTAGTTTGTCGGCAGAAAGGTCAACCCAGCGTCATATATGGATGACACTCTTCAAGATACACATTTTCTGTATCTTGTATCTTAAAAAGCGAAACGGTACTTACAGTGCAACTTTTTTATTGAAATTATTTAATTTTATTAATAGGAAATACAGACCCAAAAATGGCAGCTTATGTGAGGAAAATGAAAATGCTGAAAATGAGACCGAAACAGAAATACAAAGCTCCTTTCAAAAACGTCCAGTATCTCGTGTCTGGAGTTTCATTTACTGGTGGAGTGCCGAACTATATTTTGTCCAGTTAGTATTAATTTAACTCTACTTATCAACGTGGAGATAATTTTACTGGTTATGATGTAGGTTTTTATTTTTATTTATTTAACTTTATTACACATGTGATAGGACGGCTTTACCAGTCATCCAGTACTACCGAGAAAAATAAAGTGCAAAATATGTTTTGAAAGATATTTATTACTAATGTAATGTACTTAATATAAAATAAAAACATTTATTTATTAAAATATATCTTATATCAATAGCCTTGGGTTGTCTAGACTCGAATGCACAAAGAAACTAGTGTTACGTTGTGTTAGACTGTACTTGCGCTCTCTTACTATTTTGACTTAATGTGCTAGATTGCTGGCGACATTCTATCAGCCGGTCGATTTTGGCCAGGAAGCACACAGGCTTTTGTAGTTAAAATTCGCACTCCAAACCCCAGAACATTTCAGCCAGGCCGAGCCCTACTAGACCAGGGTTGTCAATTTTTGAAACCAATAAAAGTTATAGTAGGATGACACCCATTGGAAAAGTAAGAGAATACAACCAAAAATTAAATGAAAAATAATTTACGGGCGATCTTAGGTCGGGAAGTGGGTGAGTTTTTAAGGGTAAAAACGGTTTATCTTGATTTCCGGCTAAACTACAAGTCTTATGGGAAAAAGTTGAATGGCAAAGTTGTAGGTAATATAAAGATCTACAACATTTGTATTAACACTTTTTTCACATAACCTCAAAATCATATGAAAAATTCAAAAAACCTAGTTTTTGGTTTTTTCTTTTTCTTTTACAAAGAAAAAAAATTTCTGGTGGTCAAATAATACATTACTGTGATAAATCTTCTCTAAAAATAAAAGGAAAAATACTTGAAATCGAAAACTATTCTTTTAATCTTTAATATTAATTTTGTGTTATTTCTTAAAATGTATAGTTTAATTACTTGAAAAACGTAAGATTCTCCATTTTCATTTATAAACAAATAATCAGTAGATAGTCATGAGTATGGCAGGTTCCGTTGTTTCTATAGCAAATTTGCAATAGCCCAGCATATTCGTCCATCCCAACCTCATTTCATAACCCATAAACATTCCATTTTCTTGCAATAGATCTTTCTTCTGCTGAAACCTGCGTTTATTAACGGTGTCATATATGCTACAGGGGCTGGCGACAACGTTTATTGGACGCTATTGAGTATAATAGAAAACGGAATTTGTCGCCGTATATAAACTTTAACGGGGTATCAACCGTGAAAAATTACATACTTTAATGTAATTTTGACTGTAAATGAATTTTTGACTAGTGATCTTTGACAATGACTTCCTCGTGATACTACTATATAGTAAACGGGAGGCTTATTATGTTTTAGCCGTTTCCATACTGCCGACGGGGTACATTCCCATCAACGGCGGCGTCGTGTTTAAGGGCACGGAGTATGTAACTACCATAATTGGTTTTTGGAAGTTCCCCAAAGTAGTAAAAAAGAAGTGTGACACCACATGCGACTGTTTGCATAAATGGTGGGTATTTAAAACATTTTCAATGAGTAGATTTCAAAAAGTAACAATTGACAGACTTGAAAATTTGATTAAGTAGGTAACAATCTATTACTTCAGACTGAATTCATCCTTATAATCTTCTTCTTCTTGACAGGCTATATCAGTTAACTGCTGGACTACCTAATGCCTCTGCCAATAAAGGGAGGATTTGTCCATAATAACCACGCTGGGCAGACGGGTTTGGTGATCGTAGAAGATGGCATTAAGTTTAACGGGGTATCAACCGTGAAAAATTACATACTTTAATGTAATTTTGACTGTAAATGAATGTTGACTAGTGATCTTTTACAATGACTTCCTCGTGATACTACTGTATATTAAACGGAAGGCGTTTTTTCGGGAACGCTGCTGCCCGACCTCTAAAAACTATTTCTCACTTAGTCGCCTCTAACTTCACCCATGGGAAGGAAAAGGGCTGTACCACACGACCAATATCTATTCTTAAAAAAGTTTCAGTACTCTAGTACACAAGGGCTCCAATGATTTTAATATAACACTAAACACAGTATTTATTTAGGAAGTGTCAGGCTGGATAATCAATCGATTTAGGTGATATTTTTAGGGAATCCCGTATTCTCTGTATTGGGAACATTACAATTGTATACGAAATATCATTGCAATTGTAAGTTCGCCGTTTTATGATTACCCGACGAATCATATATTTTTTCTAGGGAACACCCGGTCATGGATCACTTAGCGAACTCAAAATGCAAATGCGGGCATTTGTATGACTATTACCACACCGGGCGGGCCACGGAGAAATATTTCTATCCGCCGAATAAGCATGGGCCGCATATGTTCGATAAGGCTAAGATCTACCAGATGGACCCCTGGGAAGACTTTATCAAAGACACGGTTCGAGATGCTGTCCAGTCTAAGGATGTCACGGTGAATCTTTATAGCCGTAGTTGTATTGCATAATTAGCTGTTTAACATAATCGCTAGCGTGTAAGTTAGGTAATAGTTAATAGTCTTTGTGTTTTGCGTGAAATTTCAGCATTTTCAGCATCTACGAAAAAAAAATAATTATGGCTAGGTACTTAGTTTTTTCGCTTGCCATGCTAATTAATAATTTAGTCATTTTTAGGGCTTATTTCGCTATTTTTCTTTTTTCAAGTGTACCTATCTGCCTTATTTAATAAAACAGGTGATATTACGGGTAGAAACTTACGTAACATAAATTTTTTAGTTACCCCGTATTATAGGCTGAAAACAGTCAGTAAATCGTTTAAGGGAAACTGTATAAAGTTTTATAATAAATTGCCAGAATCAGTCCTTGATATGCCAGATAGAAAATTTAAAGCTTATGTAAAAAAGTACTTTGTGAGAAGGCTTATTACGGAACCGATAATTATCTTAAAGACAAGAACGTCTGACTTGAGCTTGGCGCGGGTCCCTCTTAAAGGTTTATATTTATACACTCACAAATAACATAACTTGAGTACAATCGGTACATGTACTTTATTAACAAATTGACATTAATTTCTAATTTGGCATCATTCTTAATTAATAATTATGACATAGCAATGTATTCTCAGTCCACACATCTAATTTTAATATCAGTATAATTGTAAGGTTGACGTTTTTGGAGAAAATGCTGCAGTACAGTTTGTTACCGCTTCTTCTGTACTTGCGCTTTGGAGGCGGCAGTAAACTTAGTTGTAAGTAAATGATCTGACGTCAACAACTAACTATTAAGAAATCGAAAGAAAAAAGAAATGACAATTATCAAGTGATATAAATATCCAAAGATTATATATAAAATAATTGATTTTTGACTTTTTTACACGGTTAAAGATCTTTATTTCTCAAGAGGATAAACATTCACTTACAGAGAAACATAATTTAACATGATGAAAATTATAAAATGTCTAAATGTAGGTATACAACGTGGAAGGGGCATACCCGTAATAAATCAAACAACAGGCTATACAAGACCACTATAGTCACCTAAAGTATAATGAAATTAAAATTACAGTCAAAACAAACAAATTGGCACTTTCATATAAAGTGTGCCCCGGGAAATTTTTATAGGACTGTAGATATTTTTCTTTTTTTCTTTTTTTGACTGTTATTTTAATTAATTATACTACAGTGATCTAGTTTAGCGCGTGGTTCGATTTATTACGGTAATGTTCTTTCTACTTATTGTATAATAACATATATTTTTACAGCCGGAACTATCTCAGCCCACAATCTCTGCTGCTGGTTTAAAGCTTAAAGCACTCGTGGCTGTAAGTAAAACTAATTACATTACCCCACATTACTCATACTTGTACTTGCCTATTTCCTTTTTCACACATACGAAATTTGTAGGTAAATATTTGGTACATATTAGGTACCTGTTCATACCTTTAATCATAGAATCGTGTGGAATATATTTCCGCCTACTTTATTGCAAAGAATGATAGAATTAAATGTGTATTCAGTAATTTAAGTCTTTGCGTCTATAAGTTTTGTATAACGACACACTGCTGAGAAAAAACGCTGAAAGAAACTGTCGTGCCTCGTGCCACTTTCGGAGTAAGGGTCCAGACTCTCACAATCTTTTGCTTACCATGTATGGTATGTTTCATATACAACACAACGACAGATATCGTTGTTATCATTATGATGAAAGATAGAAGAAACAAAGAAAAAGTTTATTTTTAATTTTGAAAATTTTGGCATGCGATGCTTGTTTGAAAATTGTAAAAAGCAATTTTTCTTGAAACTCTGTAACCCAAGATTTTAAAAAGAAGATTCTCGTAAATAAATTAAAAGGTAGAGGTACATAAGGACACAATAAGGATATTTCTAGAATTAAATAACTCTCGTAAGGGATTTTTTCTTTCAGGCTGTTTTGGCTGATCTTTCGGATACACCTTTGATAATTCCTCATTTGCCTAAGGCGTGTTTATTGAATAACCTACAAGAATGGATGCGACAACGTGTAAATGGAAATTTAACTCTATCTGATAAAAGTGAGTTTTTAAATACTTTATAACATGCCGGTATAATTATTGCGTCTAAGATAGTCGTAGGTAATAGGTATCGGTATGGTCAAGTTAAGTAGATCTACTACGTAATATGTTGGCGTTTAATTATTTTAATATTTTTAATCATATAACAATTTTAAAAAGCAGAGGCGAGTTGAATTTTGATGTGGGAAGGAAGGACAAAATTAACCGAAAATACTGTAATTTTGTTACTCCATTAAATAGGCAGACAGTCGTGCGATAGTCTCGTCTTATGTGTCAAACCAAATAAGACTTTGCTTTGCCATTGAGACACGTACCTGTAGCAACGTAATGTGTGTAAGTACGTAGCTGCAGGGGCGTTACTCCAAAAGCGGTACGCAAGACGGAAGTTACTGCGTATGATCGTACGTTCTTCTTCTTGCGCCACGCAAGAAGAAGAACGGGCTGTTAGTGGCAGGTATGCTGGAAGTAACAGTAGTATTAAATTTATTTTTTGTGCTAATGTTTTGTCTAATGTACTTGTACCAAATTTTTTTTCATTCCTTTTCTTTCTGGTGGCAGAATCTCTCAAAGTAATTCAAATCACATAGTATGTAACTTTGACTTCCGCAAAGTAACACCTGAATCTGAAAGTGTCCCAATTCATCACTTGTTCAATACCTATATTTTGACTTTAAATGTAATCTAGCCAATCTAACGCTTTACGCCTCTTTTTAGAACAAATGAGTTTGCATTCGGGACGAAGATGGCTTGAATTAAAACACGTAGACTTCCGCGCGCTAGCGGGCAAGATTCCGTTTACCCATAAACAGCTTCACCACATGAACTGGTCTTATCGCAAGGAGGTGCAAGAGTTGGTAAGTATCCCGGGATATTTTACAGAAGACCAATCCGCTAGATGACAACAACTCAAATTAGACACTTTTTTTTAATCGTTAAGAATTTTTTTATCGGATTAGTATAAAAATTACAATCGAGTCGAAAAGCGCTCTTAATACCAGTTTTTTTGTAAATAAATCTAAAATCATGTTGAAAATTGATATAATCAATGTAAACTGACACTATTTTGTGACCATTTATTTTATTAACTGTACGGAATAATTTATTTTTGACCCAGTCATCTACCCAATGCTTGAATGCGGAAGCCATACAACGAATGTTTTTGCGAAAGTGTTTCCAACACAAAACTATATCAAGTAGAAGGAAAAAGTGTATGTTCCTCGCGTGCTAAAACGATATGTTGAAGGCGGCATTGCTCGCCGGAAAGTTCAGTCTGCTCCCGATCGCTTTCCCCGTGCGTATTTTTATCTCGGGCGATATACAAATATTTCCTTACCCCCTTGTAGCACAATCGACTATTATTTATAACGTCATCAGTTGTAGCACGGGACCTTAGAAGTCCCCGTGCTTCACCCAGGTGGAGAACTTAGGTGAAGCACGGGTCCGGACTCTAATAGTTCTAGACTAAATGCTAACTCATTTTATTTTTAAATTTAGATGTACGTGTTAAATCGGTTCAAAGATTAATTATACAACAATATTTCATAATGAACTATTCAAATCTAGACGAGCTTAAATATAATTATATATAATAAAAATTAGGTAACTATTTTTTTTTTGTTTAAGAAGTGTTAATTGGAATTTGACTAGAAGTACGAATTACATTATTCATGATAAACGGCTTATACTAAATTATACATTCTTTACAGTTCTTAAAATTGGTAGAAGATTTCACTGCGAGAAACCGTCTGAAGCAAGTTTTACAGACTCGTTTGTGGTGGTCGACAATGAAGTATGACGCCTTTCCCAGTAAGGCTTTTCTGTGAGTATATAATAATAAATTACAAGTACATTAGTGGCCCATATTTATATATACCTTACAGACTAACATACATTTAATATAAAACTTAAAAATACTACTATTTTGTACGTAATGTCTGTGACGCACTGCACGATGTCGCGTTGTCCGGTAATCTCCCGCGATAACGCCGCGCCGGAAGACACCTCTCGGCCAGAAATCTTCTTGCGTGAAGGTCTCCAGCTGTGCGGTTGGAACACGCACCACATATAAATTAAAATTCACGTTGTGACATGATCCCAACTTTACGACTCTTAAGGTAAACTTGGTTTTGATTCTCATGTACAAAATAATGAAGGCGGGATACTTGCAGACAAACTCCACAGGCCACTCATCACGGTCTTATTGAACAACCTGATGGTGTCCTGGAGACTCTTCTCTCCCTTTTCATCTCTCCTGCGAGACGTCATTCGTTCGCTTGACGCAGAGATTTCGTCTTTATTCCAGTTGCTGGTACAAATCTGGATCACACTGACTTCGTCCATGCAATCCAGTAAAAATCTTTGATACCTGGCTATTTAATTAGACAAGAGCTATCAACCTTTTTTAGCCTCTTTGGAGTTCCCATATCCATACATGGAACTTATAGTTTTGGTACCTATGACATGGAACTTATAGTTTTGGTACCTATGTCAGTCTACTCTAAGCATGGCCCGAAACGCACTTGCCTTTTATTAATGTTCGGTTTAGTTTTCACGATTTTCTGTTAGGCACATCAACGCTCGCGGTAAAAATTCGAACAGATTGTAATAACTATTCTATTTAACTAAAGATAGAAAATAATCTGTGCCTAAGTAATGTTTTATTGCTTTAAAAGTTAAATTTATTCGTGTAGGTGAAAAAGGGGATTCAAAATACTAGTTGCTAACTGCATCGCCTAATAAAATGATGGAAATTTTCGCCCATTCCCTCGTCGGCTTTGGCAGAACTGGTACATTTTGCATACTTTTCTCCTCACCAGCGGCAGTATGAAAGTTGTTTCTTATAAATAGCTGGTTTTGTTTAAAAAACACAAAAGACCCAATACTTTGTCTACTACAACGGAATAGGCCTACCTTAAGCCCACCCTAGAAATTTTAAAAAAATCTAAAATTAAGTTCAAAGTCTGTTGGGCCCGATATTATAGATACTTATGAAGTGACTTATCTTTTTTCAGTGATGTTTTTTTTACTTACATGCCTGGGAGAATGCAGGACTCTTTCTTATTGAATCCCTACAGTTCCGAATGTACCCCTAAGTCCGGAGCTAAGACGTGTCCTCTTGGAAATTAATTTGGTTTCTGTTTTATGTTCGACCAATGTAGGTAAGTAGGTACTACTTATTGGGATTTGTGAAGTTCCTTTTTGTCCAATAAAGTGTCAATAACATTATTAGTAAGTAAATAGTATTTACGTAAGTACGTCAGTTATAACGATATGTGAATGTTAATTGTTACATAGTTTGATATTATTTTAAAAAGTGATGTAAGTAGGTACTTTTTAGTCCTTTGTTTGCCTTTCAAAAAGTGGTGTAAAACGAGTTTGACGTAATGATGTTAAGTTATGAGAGCTTTACAAAACTACAAGATTTTAACCTTTATAGGTAATGTAACGCCCTTGCCGCCATCTTGAATTAATAGGGTAATTTTTTTTTAATACCGTCTCAGTGGTCAAATGTGTACCTAATAAAAAAGTGGGTCTATGAGAAGAATTAAGAAAAAAAGAAGGTGAAAACTTCTATTTAAGTATTGTTGATAACGCTTATACCACCTTTTGTAAGGCTAAGAGCGTTTACACATGACGGCGCCGCGCGCCTCGCGCATTTTATATGAAATTTGTATTGACCCCTTTGTCACCCTAGTCGCGCCGGCGTAGCCGCCGCAGTGATCAACAGATGTACAGATCGCGCAAAATACTTGGCGGCTCGGAAATTAGCTGCAAGTGACAGTGGCGTAGCAGACGCCCGGCGCACCGTCCCCGCGCACACCTGTATTAGTCTACTGCACAGCTTCCGCTCGAAGTTCAAAGCCGCCGAGTTATTTTGCGCTTACTGTATCTACCTACGAGTTTCGTTGGTTGGTTACACACTCAGAGAAGGTCGCTGCGCACGGTGACCTATGAGTTTTGTTGGTTGGTTTCTCACTGTGTAAGTGAGGGAAATTCGCTGTGCACAGAGTCTGTCAAAGTATATTATGGCAAAATGTATATAGAACATAAATTAAATATGGACCATTTAATTGAAATAACACGAGATGGGTAGTGGTAAGGGAATATCCCAAACCCTATTACGTGATTCTTTTAGGGGGGGATCTTCAAAATACCACGCTTGGTCACAGAGGGGGAAGGGTTTAGGTCTTCTTGACGTAATTAATATCCTCTATGGAAATTTTACGCTTTTTCGGGCTGTACCTATACAAATTATACCTAAAACTTGCAGGCACATATTTATAAATTCGTTAAGTTTTTTTCCTTAATCTTTGAGAAACAATCATTTTTAAGAATTTTTTTTCACGTGTAATTGGACATAAAATATATATGCACGCACTCTTGACGTCACGCGGCAATCAGGCTAAATGAAAAAAATATTATATTTTTACTTTTTGTTTGCACAAAATGGTTTAAAACCGAATGGGTATGGGTACGTAAAATTATTGCGTTGCATTTGCAAACCATTGTGAAAGCGTTCTTACAGCTGACCGAATGTACCTTATACTCATATAGAAACAATTACGGAGCTTTTCCTCAAACTCACAAAAAAATTCGTTACTTTTAAAATTGTAATTTTATAAATGGATGTACTGTACCTATCCAAACTGTTCTGGTTGTTTCCTTTTGACAACGATGAGGCCTTTGAGAGGGCTTTGAGAGGCTTGCGTTCGAATACAGATCCTTTGGAGAAGTTGATGTAACGTCGCGCTCCCGCCAAAACCCATATCTGGACATACCTATGAAAGGTGTACCCTTATATACATATTGCAAGAAAAAGGAATTCGTACCGCGACTCAGACCAAGTTTCAAAAACCGGTGCGGGCCGTGCCGTGCCTCAGCCGATGTCTCGCCTACACTATCTGTGTGCACTCAAACAAACAAAAAGCTGAGCTTATATCTCAAGTACCTGCCTGTGTCAATTCTATGCGAATGAGTGAGACTGATCTATGATCTCGTCGCAAAGGCCACAACGGCGCCTTCCGCCAGTTCTGCGGTGAAATGCCGATTTGTCGGTGTCCGTCAGAATGAACGGTCATTAGGCGTAAACATGAAATGATATCTAAACATTGCTTCTCTATTGCATCTATTTGCTTCCAATTAGTAGAGAATTGCTTCCATAGTAATTTAGGAGGAATAAAAGATTTATTGGTATCATTCTGTCTGAAATCAGAATGGCCGGTCACCTCTTTCGTGGAATCAAACAAATCTGTCTAGGCCAACTATTGCTGCTCTTCAAACTTCTTAAAAGTGGATTTGCAATTATGCCGCAGGTCCTACGGGCACAGCTTTGTAACTATAAACGTTGCCGCGTCGGTGTTATTTGTAAACGCTCGCTCTAATGCTCTATTATTCCTCTATTGACCAGACTGTATCGAATAATGTCCGAAATAAATGCCGACTATTTCGATCTGACGTAGGTACGTAAAGCAAAATTTAATTTTTATAAATGTATAAAGTATGTAAGTCTTTAGATAATTTTGTTATGATCATAATTTGGTTACATTCTACCAATGTTGTAAAAAATAAAAATAAGAAATAAACTGTAATTTTTTTCGTATCTTATTGTTTTATTTAAACACCTACTAGACCGGAAGTTGTACCTACCTTGCCCTACAACATTGTGATGCTGGAGGAGAATGGAGAAAATAAAAGTCTAAAGGATAGAGTAACTATAATGCAATAAGGAGGTACTATGAGTAGAAGAGGGAAGTTTAAAAACTCATACATATTGTCGCGTAAAGAGATGAATGACACTGTCAACGTCACGAATTCGAACAAAAATAATTCAACAGAAGAATTAGCCTAGTGGTCTAAGCGATGGACTGCAAAGAGTATGTATATTATAATCACTTCGTTTTATGGACTGTGAATTTAGAGACCGCTGATTCAAATCACAACCACTTATACATAGGGCGCACTATAAGTTTCCGGAACTGGCCACTTACATAAACAATATTTAAAAATTTATTGCAACATTTGAAAATAGAACTCTTTGGCTGTAGAATGCAGTTTGTTTCATCTGACTGTCTTTTGTTTTACCTTGTGGCGCCATTTAAAAAATTGTGTGTCTGCATCAACATGGATTTAACTCGGGAAAATTTTCGTAGTATGATTTTCTACGATTTTAAGTGTAATTTGACAGCTCAACAGAGCATCGCTCGGCTTAAAACAGCTTTTGGCAATGAAGCACCATGCAAGACAACTGTTTATAGCTGGTTTGCAGAATTCAAGCGTGGTCGTATCAATCTCAGTGACGAATCTCGCGATGGTCGGCCGTCCACCGCTGTGACCAACAAAAACATCGATGCTGTGCGTCGTATGATTGAAACAGACAGGCATGTGACCTACCATGAAATTCGCGCATCCTTAGAAATAGGCATGAGTCAAATACAATTAATCCTACACAAACATTTGGGTGTGAGAAAGCTGTGCTCGCGGTGGATCCCACACAACTTGACCGAGGCTCAAAAAACGGACCGCGTCACTTGGTGCAGTGCCATGCTTACCAGATTCAACGAAGGTGCGTCAAATTTGGTGTGGGACATAGTAACAGGTGACGAAACATGGATTTATTGCTACGATCCCAAAACAAAGCAGCAATCGAGCGTATGGGTCTTTCAAGATGAGCCGAAACCAACCAAAGTGGCGCGCGTGAAAAGTGCATCTAAGCGGATGATTGCTTCTTTTTTTAATAAAACTGGACACGTGGCTACTGTTGCTTTAGAGAATCGTCGTACAGTGAATAGTGACTGGTACACGACCATTTGTTTGCCGGAAGTTATTGACGAACTCCGTAAAAATAACCGTAAACGCCGTATCATCCTGCACCACGACAATGCTAGTTCTCACACGGCCAGACAGACAAACGACTTTTTGAAGGCGAAAAATGTAGAACTCATGAGTCATCCTGCATACAGTCCCGACCTGGCACCTTGTGACTTTTTTCTGTTCCCAAAAATTAAGAACCAATTACGCGGTCAACGATTTTCATCACCAGAAGAGGCTGTCGAGGAGTATGAAAAACACGTTTCAGAGGTCACCACAGAGGAGTGGCACAAAAGTTTTCAAAACTGGTTTCATCGAATGAAAAAGTGCATAGACGCCAAGGGAGATTATTTTGAAAAACAATAAATTAATTTTGTACCTTTAATAGTATTTTTTCATATTCATCCCGGAAACTTACAGTGCGCCCCACGTAGTGGAAGTTTTGAAAGAAGTTTCTAGATAATACTAGACTAAATGGAAAAGAAAATACGGGACAGAAAATAAGTGAGAGAGAAGGCGATAGAAAATTAGTCATTTGAGTTTGGAACATTGATGCGATTTTGTTCGAATTCGGGGGGTATATAAAGGGAACAAGGCGCCGCCTGAGGCTGAGGCAGTTTAGTTGGAAAGTGAAATCCGAAGAAGAAGGAAGAAAAGAAAATAATAGTAGTGAGTAAAGAGAAACAGTGAGTAAAGTGAAGTAGTGAGTAAAAGTGAAGTGTGCAGTGAAGTCCGCGAGTATGACAGTGCAGTGACGTTTCCGCGCGTGTGACAGTGCAGTGACGTTTACGCGCGTGTGACAGTGCAGTGACGTTTCCGTGCGTGTGATAGTGCAGTGTCGTTTCCGCGTGCGTGTCAGTGCTGTGACGTTTCCGCGGGCCTGACAGTGAAGTAACAGTTGGAGTGCAAAGAGGACTGACGCTGTCAATTGTGAGTACTGCTTGAGTTGTGACAATATAATAAAACAGTAAAAATCGCCGTTGTTTTCTCGTAGTCCCAGTCCTAACTTACGGTGCTCAGGCCTGGTCATTCACTGAGGACAGAATTCCAAACTCAAAGAGCCATGGAACAAGTGTACTAGAAGTGAAAAGACCGGACAGAGCCCCAAATGTCACACTCCGTTCTAAGCCTGGCATCGCCGATGTGGGCCACAAAAGTGGAATTGGGCGGGTCATGTTAACAGAATATCCCCTGAAAATGGGCTCACAGGATAACTCCGCGGATACCCGAAAACGGTCGGCGTCGCAGGGGCAGGCCTCGAAAACGTTGGCGCGATGACTTGGACGCTTTCCAGCGTGATTGGTCAGACGCTGCTCTGGATAGAGAAAAATGGAGGAAAATGGGAGAGACCTTTGCCCAGCTGTGGGACAGTATAGGTTAATTTTAAACTATCTACTTATTATTATCTCTATATATATATAAAAGAAGAAACTGACTGGCTGACAAGATAGTGACTGATCGATCAACTCAACGCACAGTCCAAACCGCTGGGCCTAGACTACAAATTTTACACATAGGTTTCTACTGAGGTCTAGGGGTGCACTAAGAAAGGATTTTTAATACTCACGGGGGTCAAATAGGGGTACAAAGTTTGTATGGAGAAACAAGATTAGTTATACAATTTTATTCGAAACTTCGCAGGAGTACTTTTGTTGGTAAAGGAGTAAGTACGTGTTTCAGGATTTTTCGAAATTGAGGAAGGAGAACAGGCGGAACAAAGTTCGCCGGGTCTACTAGGCCTTTTTAGAACAATTTTCGACGTCTACGCGAATGAAAGCGTGGGTTAAAGCTAGCTTTACCCAACATAATTCATTCAGCTATTACATATTTCTGTTATTATGTTTCCATGAATAATGTTTTCCTGGGATTAGGAAAAAAGAAACGAAATAAAGATGGGCTCTAAAGACTTGTATCCAGAACCGTAAAATAAGTATACAAAAAATGTCAAAGTCAATTTGACATTTATGACTGACATTAAATTTAAAGTTTTCAATGTTGACTTGACACTGATAGTCCAATTTTTCACGAAATAAGATTTTTATTCACCAAAAAATGTCTACACGGCGAGCTATACAAGTTGGAACTAAAACAGTTAAACCTTTGCTGTCCACAACCCAAGGAGAAGCCCGGAGAAGGGTGTTAAATCTGTACAAAGCGTGGTATCGCCAAATTCCATACTTAGGTGAGTTGTTATGTCATCATTGTTTTTAAGATGTTCACAATAAAGTCTAAAGTAAAAGCATCTCCAGACGAGTGGATTAACATGTGTATTCCGCATTAAACCATGCTATTTCTAATACTACATAGGAGGTACCTCGTTTTAGAATAGGATGGAAACAGCAAGATGTTCCTAATATTTGAAGTAGATGAAGTCATTTAAGCATTTAAGCTTTATCTCGAAAACCCTCGAGGAGGCCTATTACCAGCAGTTTTGCGGATGAGAATTATGAAAAAATGTCAGAAAACTCTCAACTTTAATTCTCTATGAAATACCTACCCAAGAGTGATTTTCATAAAATTAATACATTTGGAGGAAATCAATAATGATGATGGAAACTTAAGAGCAACTTGGTATGCGATGGCCAAGAGGGATCTTGTATCGGTAGGGAAATAAAATGACTAATAAATATTGTTTTTACTAATTTTAGTGAAGGACTTTGACATACCAAAAAGTGAAGAAGTGTGTCGGGATAAGTTGAAAGAGATTTTTTTGAAGAACAAAAATGTATCAGACATTAGAGTCATTGATATGCTTGTAATTAAGGTAAGTTAATTTGGAAAATATGGCTATTTATTTTATTACTCACTTGATTCGTCAAGAATTGATAAAGATTCTATCTCAATATATCTTGTTTGTTGTGTTATTTGTTTCATATGAGTTATATATTTTGGTGCATACTTATTATGAATATCATTGTTTTATGATATAGATGTTTTATGAATACAACAAGTAAAATTGAGGGAGCACGCAAAACATTACCATTTTAACTTCAGATAAAATTCTTTTGTGCTTGAATGTTCAGATTTCCTGCTGTTCCTGCTATTCTCGCTTACAGGTCGCATTTCTCAACAGATTCTCGTGAAATTTTATGAGTAGGTTCTAATTATACTTATAAAATTCTTTTGACGATTCGGTTTTTCGAAATTTTTTAAAATGGCGGAAGTATGGTTGGAACAGAAAACATTTTTTTCCCTCATACGATTTTTTTTAGTTTACTTACAGCTCACAGACCCACTAATTTTATGTGGAAAATAAAATTCTATAAAGTGGAATACATGTAGAATGTAGAATCATGTAGTTTTATAAGCATGCTTGACCATTGAGTATTGTACACAAATTACTTTATTTTTATTAGTAAGTAACATTTCAAATAAAATGCTTTGCTCATAGAAAGAATTATTATAAAATGTCAATTTTGTATTTGCAGGGTCAAATGGAATTGAAAGAGTCAGTAAACATGTGGAAACAGAAGGGACACATCATGTCATACTGGAAGCCAACCGAAGAGCCCAAACCCGAAAATTTCCTTTCTAAATTCTTCTCTGGCAATGAATAGAAGAATTAGCGAAATGTAAATTAGTGCAAAAGTTAAACATAAGTAAAACAGTTATGTTAATTAAATAGATATTCAATTCACATTTAAGTTTTACTTTAAAAATGTAGTTTAGTACCAGTTGAGGAACGTAATGACCACTACCACTCGTTGTATTGCCGCAGCGAAATTACCTCGTTGGTCTCCATGAGGTGATTTCGTCGCGGCAATATAATAAGTATAGAATTTAAATGCACGAGCGACGAATATATCGCCGCGATGAACTCGCGCATGTGGACAACGCCTAAATATAAATATAAGTACAAAAGGTAATAAGAGAAGTCGATATATAGGAATTAGATAGTCTACGAGTCCAATGTACTAAATTAAGTAGGTTGTCAAAGATACACTATCACTTCCTTCTAGGTAGGCATCTATCGGGATAGAAACAGATTGAGGCCATTAGACCCAAAAGGGCCTCGTTTAGTGTGATGGAGGGTGTGAATAAAGTTGGAACCGGCCAAGTGCGAGTTGAACTCGCATGGAGAGGGTTCCGAACAATGCCAATTTTTTTTAAATAAATAGAAATTACCTATCACATTTGAAATCCTCACAGTAATACGCGAGTTATCTACTACTAGCGCTATCTCGTGGTGATTTAGTGAACTATTTTCCGTAAGTAAATAAATAAATATATCGGGACAATAAGTAAGTGAACGTATTATATTGAGTTTTACGCTTTATTTTTAATTGATTGAATTCTTACAGGTTTTCCATTAATCTACAAACAATGAAATATATTGCTTTTTTTTTTTCAAAATTTTAGGCTCAGTAGTTTCGGAGTTTAGGGGGGAGTGGACAATTTTTGTCTTCTTTCATAGATAAAAACAAAACTATTTATTTTATAATCATAACTAAAATATATTTGAGATCCCTATAACGAGCCCTTTCATTTGATATATGACACAGTAAGGCTTGCAAAACTTTTTTTTCTATTTCCCATTTTATCCCCCGATGATGACCCTTATTTTTAAAAAATTACACCATACAATACAATACCCTTTATTATAATATACCCTTTATTGCACAAAATAAATAAATACAGGACGTTATTATCTTAAAAACTGTGTTTGGGTCATAGGTAATCCTAATGGTGTAATCACCGTCCTACCAAATTTCACTTGATTTGGTCCAGTAGATTCGAAGAAAATTTGCTGTGGACAGACAGACGCACGAGTGATCCTATAAGGGTTTCTATTTCATTTTTGTACAGAACCCTAAAAGGGAGTCAAAATAGGGCTAGGTAGGTTGTGGATTGGTTGCTAGCCGCGTCGCCTATTGCTTATACCTGCAATCGGCTTCCAAAATCTGCACGGGAAGAGAAGCAGCTGAGACATCTTATGTTCTTTCTTTTCAGATCAGCAAGGAAGTATTGTCCACGGAGTTCAAAGATCAATTTTATGGTTGTCTCATGTAACCTTCAATTTCAACCTTTTTCTATTTAATAGATTTTCTTTACTGACCTGTCATTCATACTGTCAAGCTTTTGATTTCCCGAAGAGCAAAAATAGTTTTATTCCAATCAACCGACAAGCCCTCGGCCACCTAAAGACCTGATAAAGTTGTGATAAACCAGATTTGTATTATCTTTGAACACCAGCCCTGGCTACATATTTTTAACTACATTGCAGCTCATATACATCTATTTCAATGGCTGGAAAAGAAACTATAAAAACTGCTTGCAAATGTGCCGGAGCTGTAATGTCCACGGACTTTTGGCAAGCGCACACACGAGTGTTGGGTCTCTACAGGGCTTTCTACCGATATATACCTTACGTCTGTAAGTTACTAATGCAATTCTCAGTAGTATTATGAAGATTTTGAGTAATTTGAGAGCTAAGATTGAGCTTGGAGTCAGGCCGGTGGCACGGAGGAACCGAATGGCTGCTTTGCAAGCGTTCATGTTTTCATCATATTTATTTTTATTTAGTTATCTAAAAGGAGGATTGAATTAGTCAAATACTTAGCTATGGTAGCACCACAAGAACGCTATTAATTAAAATGTGATAGGTAGGTAGGTAAGGCATCAGTAGTAGGTATCAAATTTTCGATGCTTATTCAAATATACTTACAATAATACCGACATGAATCGTTTGTCCAGAGTAATAAGAATGAAATTGGCTTGCAATGGATGTCTAGGTATCTAAACGAAGAGGTAGGACTTCTGACGCGAGCTTAATTATATATCATAGCGCTAACCACGTTGAGTAGATATTTCTTTGAATATCTTTTCTGAGTAAGACTTCTGTATGTGAGCACTAGTAGTCATTCTGTGACATAACGCCGGATACAACCTCTTGGCTTCGGCCGCTCCTTATAGGCCGTTCTTTTAATCTGTAACTATCCTATACATGTTTATAAAATTATTATAAGTTTTAATGAACGGAACGAAATCCATATTATTTTCATACAAGTACGAATAGGTACTACGCCATTTCATTATTCCTATCACTTTTTCAGGATTTTTTATCTTCAAATAAGTAAATATTTGTTTGTTTGATGAAGATTGTTTTTCGTGTGAGTAAGCCAACGCTGGTGTCAGATTTTTCAAACTGCCTAAAAGCATATCGGGTGCTTTTAAGACTGACGATCAGCTTGACGATTCCTATACAACGATGATCAACGGCTTTACATGCGTTCCGAAGCACAGAGCTCCAAAAATGTTCGTGCCACTTGTCGCCCATATAAATACTATCCCGGGGTTGCTTAACTCACGAAAACGCTGACAAATTTACACCACCCACGGGGCCAACGAAGTTCTCCGAGTCTGTTGAGACAATCCAACAATCTTTAGTCGAAATTTATGCCAGTAGATACTTAGAGTATTTCTATATCCCTGACGTTTCGACAGTTCCTGTGATGATAGTCGTTGTGACCTGGTCTGGTGTGAAGTGGTACTTAATTATTGTAATTTTTTCTTTGGCAGTAAAATATTTTGATATTCCGAAGACTGAGCAAGATTGTAGAATGAAGTTAAGAGAACATTTCTATAGGAATGCTTGTGTTACCGATGTCCGCATCATCGATATATTGGTTCTTAAGGTATAGATATAGATCGTATTTATTGAGCAGACGATAGATGAAAGGTTGACCGCGATTTTAGTAGGTATGATATACTTACCCAGGATGTAAGTCATCTACTGCGCCGTATCGGTAAAACAAAGTCGGATCCCCTAGGCAATTTAGGGCTTCCAGCCTTAGGGCCTGGAGAATTATGTTGGAGGCACAGCGTCTCAACCCCTAACATTTGTTTGATTGGAGTAAAGGGTCTTCGGAATCCCAGTAACTAAAAACAGTAACTAAAGCGCGGGGGGACCTCACCAGTTTTTGAATAAAACTTTTTTCGTTGGTTACTAAGCCTAGCGCGGCCGCAAATTAGGTATGTATAAGATTTTTTCTGTCAGAACATGACTCTCGCTGAAAGGTTATCTCCCCATATGTTTTACTCTAGACCCGCATTCAATCAGACACGTCCGAAATCTGATAGTGTGCGGGCTCTAGAATCTATGGTCGAAGGGCGGCACAAAACTTGTTAATTCTCCAGCGCCGAAATTTGATGTTTCTCCGCCATTGCTCAAGGGACTAGCGGAAAAATAAACTTCTCGACACCCAGTCCACATCTTTCGTTTCATTTGAAGCGTTGTATATTTGTATTTATTACTTTCTAGGGTTACATGGAGTTAAAGGAAATCACTCATCAGTGGCAGCAGAAAGGCCACGTAATGGCTTATTGGAACCCGTCCCTCGAGCCCAAACCTTACACCTTCATTAGCAAGTTCCTTTTAGGGGTAGATTAGATTCTAATTCGGTGTTAAATATAATGCGATGCGAAATTAAATGAAAATGGCGGCCGTAGGCGCATCATTTGTACCTGCGCCGATAACCGCCATTTTGGTTCAACCTGCGTGCCGGGAATTTGTACAAAAATGCTTTGTAGTCCGCCATTTTTGTTAAACTTATTTGTGTCGCATTGTACATCTTTATAATTATTGAGATATTTTCTAAATTATCTAATAATTACATATAATAACATGTACTTATCTGGTTTCATAGATCCTGTTTTTATTACGCTATTGAATTAAATTATGGTTAAGTGCTTTTGTTAGCTATTCCTTTGTAGATTTGCACTTAAATTTTTTGAAGGTAGGTTTTGATAGTCTGTAATACACCTAAGGATCCACACAAGTTGAGCGTTTTCAAGCAGGCGCTTATTCTAAGTGGTTCAAATAAAAGTTTATTTACCAGGCAAATTAAAAAAAAACCCACTTTCAAGGCTTTGCCCCCATAACTTTAAAATCGCTGAACAGATTTCCATCAAACATAGCTAAGAACCATCTCGACCAAGTCAGCTTTCAAACAAAAAAAAATGCATCAAAATCATTTACTTACGCAGGCACGTCAAACTTATAACACCCCTCGTTTTCGTTGGGGGTTAAAAAGAGAAGGAACTCTCTCTTGATTGTGTTCACCTTTAAATTCTAGGCTCGAACAAATTTTATTTTCGAATTTTATATATTATGTGTAGGGTTAGGAGAAAAAAAAATTATAACAAATTCAAAATTTATTGATCACGTTCATTCCAAATCACTTGCCTTCCAAAGGCCGACTTGACTATATTAAACTAGCATGTGATTATTGCAAATGTTATTTATATTGCCACTGTTTTCTAACCAAAATACAACGTACACACTGGATATGTATAAAAAGAATTTAAAAATATCAAAGTTTATATTTTAGCCAAAATAATCAAATTCTCATTTGCAATATTCTTCGAATAATCGAGTTTATGAATAAAAATAAAGTATTTTACAATAATAATATGAAGATAAGTATTATATAGTGTCAATTCAGGTGAAAAGAAACACTGAAAGCATATAAACAATTTTTGGTATAACTTTATCATTCACAACCATAAAATTACGATATTTTATGATATTTAAGTAGGTATACAAATATAAGTAAGTATATACGTGTCGCATACGCATACGTATACAAATTACAAAAATAACGATGTCTTCATAATCCGTTCTACTAATATTTCATAAATCTGGACGACTTCCAGAAATATTAAAATTAAATTTCAAAAACTACTATAAGTACACTATATTCCGTTTCTTATTCAATCTGTCTGTTATTAAACAAGTATTTAGCTGTTTCTCCTATATTTTTATTTCTTATTTTTACTTACGAAATTAGGCATACCCGCTATATTCACTGAACTTTTATATTATTCGATATTTTATTGTACTTTTGTATTTTTAAACATACATGTAGTAGGTATATTACCAAATATAAAGTCCAATTTTAAGTTCCGTGGATATATACCAACAAAACGTTGTTCCTGCCATCTTCCCTAAACTTTGACTTGTAAAAGTGCCTGCATAGGCCTGCATTTAACTGAATAAATATTCCTTGATTTTATAAATTTTCTTGTCTATAGAACAAATGTCTTTTTGTTAGTGATTCTATACATTTAAATAATAGGTACCGCGGCCTTCATAAATACCTAAAATTTCTTGTATAATGCTACGAATTAAAAAAGAATAAATAAATTTTAATACGCAGTATAAATAGATACTTATGTAAGTATAAAATATAGGGCTCAATATACTTGGTAACGAGTAATTTAGTTTACTCTCGTGATATAATATTATATAACAACAAATATAAATATACATATTATGTATTATTCTTAGATTAGTTACGCTAAGTATATTTTATGGTTAATACAAAAGGTACTCGTATGTACATACATTCAACAGTAAACACTGCTACTTTCTTCCAATATGTACAAAGAAATTGGTGTTTGTTTTATTAATTTTAGGCTGCCTTTCATCTGAAAGGTATTAAGTTAGTCTAGTAAGTCTGAGGAAGTGTGCATACGCACACGGATCAGCGTCTGGTAAATATGTTATGTGCGTTAATACCGCGGGTGTACATATCAGAATTGAACTGCTTTCCTTCACAAAAGGGGTACCTGCAGTGTACCTCAGTGTACTACTTATGAAATCCAGTGTACTTCTTTCGATCTATAGATATTTAATAAAATATGAACACCCGCCATTCTAACGTTAGGACTGCGGGTGTACATTTTTTACCGATTAGGTTATGCATATTTTACATTTTTTTTTTTCGTAATTGTGTGTACCTGCAGTGTACTTTAATGTGGCTTTAATGAAATTCACTTTCGTTTTATATTCGTATTTGTCAAGTTTTTGCTAATTTTATATTTTTATATACAAGTACGCAGTAGGTACACATGATAACAAAAAATAAATAAATAAGCGTCTTCTCACTTAATAAAAATGTACACCCGCAGTTCTAACGTTAGAATGGCGGGTGTATATATTTTATTATTTATCTTATTACCAGAAAAAGAAAGTGAATTTCATTAAAGCCACATTAAAGTACACTGCAGGTACACATAATTACGAAAAAAAAGTGAAATATGCATAACCTAATCGAAAAAAAATTTACACCCGCAGTCCTAACGTTAGAATGGCGGGTGTTCATATTTTATTGAATATCTATAGATCGAAAGAAGTACACTGGATTTCATTAGTGGTACACTGAGGTACACTGCAGTTACCTATTTTGTGAAGGAAAGCACTTCAATTCTGATATGTAAACCCGCGGTCTTAACGCACATAATTTGTTACGTATAGCGACGCTACGTCACGCGATAAACGTCATCAATCTGTCGCAGTCACCCACTATGCGTGTGAAAGAGACGCCTGAAATGCGACGGACGTCCGCGTATATTTATGTGACGCAGCGTACACCGTAAAAAGCATTTTTGGTTCACTCTATGCATATAAACGGCGGTTACGTTTAGTTTAAAAATATGGAAGAATTTCCTACAGTAAGCAAGCCTGCCTAACCATTCTACGACAACTTGTCAAGCATCAGGAACACTCTTCCGGCGGCTACCACCTGTCTTTAAATACACCATTACATCTAGTGAGGTCTCGCAGAGGTACAATTACAGCAGCATCTTTACAAATTCTGAAAATAATGATAAAGAACAAATATAGCCTAGGCAAATAAAAAACATATGTTTTGTATAAATAATATCAGTCTTATTATAAAACAGGGACTTTTTTGTTTAAATCAATATCCGCCCAAAACAAGAAGACTTCCCGCAATATGTCAGCTTCTCTTTTGTCACTATCAACTTCATTTGGGTGAATAATGGTTTAAGCTATTTAAACGCAAGGTCTTTGGTATCCTTGGGCGACCAATGACATGCATATTATATTAAGATACAAAAAAAACGGGAATCGCGCATCCGGGGCTCCGAAGCAGCACAGCTGAGGATGCAACAGGGAACGCACTAAGATGAAGAAAAAAGTCTTTGGCACCCTTGAAATACATGTTTTATGTATTGCCAAAGACTGTAAGGCGGGACAAGCAGTATAGTATATGCGATCGAGCAGCTCGCTTATATGGCCCGAACCCTACTTATATGAAATGGTTACAAATGCCATTAATGCCAATGTCAAAAGTAGACACACGGCTGAATGGAGAGATATTAGTGGACACATCCACTCCAAGGAGACACTCGCTGAAGTCTTTGCCAAGTGGCACAAACGGTTAAACCAATGTAACAAAATTGACAAGAACTCTTTTGGGAGCCCTGACTGGACACTTTTATGAACTCAGTCATGGCTTCAAAATGAGACTTGTTGAGAGCCTTAAATGTAGGGCATGTGAGGGACTAGAGGAGACAACGAGACATATCTTGTGTAGCTGTGAGTCACAGCTACACAAGATATATTATGTCTCGTTGTCTCCTGGCTGGGCTGGAAATCGTATGGACCTCTTTGGAACAGCATATCCTAAGTTAGAGGACTACAGGCACTACGCACCAGGTGACATTCTGAAGCTTATGCAGTCCTGCTTCAGAAATCCCGATGCGGGTGAGTAAGGCAATAAGTACAATATAACCCAAAGGTTCGACGTGCTTCCAAATATGGACACCAAAGCAAGATATAAGGTAAGATGGTATATGCGGTACCTTCGTAGTCGATGCGGCCGTCGTGGTCGATATCGCCGAGCGCCAGCACCTGATTGAGCTGCGCGTCCGTCACCGGCTCGCCGATCATCTCCAGCGCGGTCCGCAGCTCGTCCCGCGTTATGTACCCGTTGTCATCCCGGTCGAATACTCTGGAAGTACGAACTGGCATTTTAGTACCGACATACCTAAAAAGTCAAGTTAAGAAATTACTAATATACAACGTGAAAGGGACATACCCGTGATAAATCGAACCACGGGCTTTGAACACTATAGTAGGTACCTATAATGAAATTAAAAGAACAAAGAACTATGTTTATGGGAATGTCGATTTTTATTGTTTTTGACTGTCATTTTCATTTTATTATACTATAGTGATCTAGTATAGTCCGTGGGTCGATTTATTACGGGTATGTCCCTTATGTACCTACCTAAATGAATAAATGAAATAACTAACCTTACATTAATTATCACGAATAACTCACGTAACATAGTCTGAAAGACCGACCAGGTTTCGTTCGTTGGCGTGCAGCGACGCCGTCCACGCCGCTCCTTACACTCGACCCGAAGATGTTCTTTAAGAGCGAAGTTTAGCACGCTCTCCACCATACAAAAAGTGGAAATGTTTTTCCACTCATAAATGTTATCTAGTCACAAGGATTTTTTTGTAGTTATTTACACAATAAAAGGCCTTTTATTGTATGGACCTAGCACGTGCCAATCGATTGAAACTTAGTCGGCCTGTCTATATTACGTGATTCTCCCTGGCAGGACAGCAATAGTTTTTAAAATTAAATATAATAGAAAATATCTAGAAATTTTCGAGACAATTGTAATATTAATTAACCGTGCTAATTATCCTTTAGTTCCCGTGGTTGATCTGGCAGTCCACCCAGGTGAACTACGGATTGTTTTTTTTTTTTTTTTCCAGTGGTCTACCTGCATCTGCGAATTATCTAAACTGTCTAAACTAATATTATAAAGAGGAAAGATTTGATTGTTTGTTTGTTTGCATATAAACAGCTCCGAAATTACTGGACCGATATTTAATTCTTTCACCGTTGGAAAGCTTCACTGTCCCCGAGTGACATCGGCTATATTTATTAAAAAAAAAATAATAGGGATCCTTATTAAAACTCTAATAATGTAACCCAACGTGTAAAAAAATGCTTAAAAAATGTCTTAAATCGTGTGCGCTGCGAAATCTATTGGTGACTGAACAAAATAATGTACTACAACTTTGTAGAACACATCATTATCTACAAAGAGTATCGCAATAGCATATGTCTAACTATTATAGTCATGTAACAATAAGTGTTATATTAAAATTTTTATTGAAATGCCGCTGCTAGAAAAGGCTCTTTATTCGTACCTTGGTATTAATCCTTACCAAAATAAATTACTTCATATTTAAGACTGCTTCAATATTACCTTCTGAATCATTAAATTTGGACATTCATTTCGAAAGACATCACGAGTTAAAAAAATGTAAGAAGAAAAGTCGCGTAGTCGCCGCTCACCCCGCTCGGCTAGCTAGGCAGCACCGTGATATGCGATGCGATGTAGACACCACCAGGGTAAGCGAGGCGAGTCAATTTTTGACTTTTTTGTTAAATACCCATGTGAAGCCGGGGCGGGCCGCTAGTGTTTGGATATAATGTGAGAGGTACGCGACGCAAAAGCTATGAACTATTAATAAGGGTTGGATCTCATTTGTCAGCACGGAGCAGCACTTTTCTTTGCTGCTATCCTTTTCTGTCGCTTAGAACCGTCATTTGCCAGAGCGAGATGGAGCGCAGAATGCTATAGCATGCTATCGCACGGCCGGTGCGATATCGTTTCGTCGCTCTCTCCCGCTCTGGCAAATGACGGTTATTAACGGCAGAAAAAGATAGCAGCATAGAAAAGTGCTGCTCCGTGCTGACAAATGAGATCCAACCCTAATATTTTGGACTGGACGCTACGACTCTACGATGCACCTTTAGGCTGGTTTTGAGAGTCACGGGTTCGCTCGCGCGGGCGTCCGGCGATGCGGGCGACGCTCTTTGAGCCTCTTGGATCGTTACACAATCAACCGCGCGTGTGAAGTATGGCAAATCGGGCCGCGCTGGCCGCCCGCGCGTGCGAACGCGTGACTCTGAAACCAGCCTTACAAAGGGCGACTGGAGACTCTGGAGAGAGGCGCCTTTGTCGTCCGGATGCCCGGACGCTCGCTACGCCTGTGTGCACTCGCTACGTAACAGCTACGCCGTAGTCTGGCCCGCTACTAGTACGATGTGTCGCCTACGGGCTACGGCGGGCGATGCGATGACGAGATTCTGCTTCAAGACAGCTACGCCGTAGACAGGCCCGCTACGAACTACGAGTCTACGATGTATCGCTACGAGCAATGTCCAGAAACCAAAAACCGCTTCGTAATAGCTACGCCGTAGATCGACACTACGGGCTACGAGTCTACGATTTATCGCTAAAAGTCGTTTGTTCCCGTTGAGTTACACCAAGATTAGTAACACTGCTACTCATTGGGAAAAACAGTGATTAAATAAATTAATTTAATAAAAAAACATTTCTTAAATTCATTTTTATCCTTTATTACTGTGACTCAACGGGAATACAGAGTGCCGATTAGTAACAGTGTGACTCATTGTGAAAAATTTCAGTTGCAATGTGTATCACTGTTACTCATTGAGATTTTTGTCCCAATGAGTAGCAGTGTTACTTATCTTGGTGTGACTCAACGGGAACAAACGCTCCAAATCATGTCAGTCAGAAAACAACGTGCACCCGTAACCAAATCACCCGCTGCTTAACAGCTACGAGACGGTAATATGTCCAAAACCCGCTACAAGCAAGCCGCATGCCCAATGTAGTAATTATGGGCAAATCCTCCCTATATTTTGGGAGGTCTTTAGAAAAGCAGTGGACTGTTATAACTCACTTGAAGGCTGCTAACAAATCCCTCGTGATCTCCTCCTCCGAGTCGCCTCCGCTCGTGCTCACGTCCATTCCTTGTAACGCCTGTATCTTCGTCACCCATTGCATGAAATCGTTTTCATCTATTAATCCGTTACCTGGAACAATCAGATATTTAACTAATATTAATGATGATGTAAATATTATTTGTCTTACAATAAAATTTGGGATCGGTAAAGAATCGTAGAAGAGTAAGTACCTACAGTAAAATTCTTTAATTTTTTCACCCTTTATTCAGGATTTGACTGGACCTGGTCTGGACTGGACAGGACCTTTGGCCTCAGAACTCTACGTCTTTCACATTATTCAATGGGTACTCTTATGTAATATAATTTTGATTTCGTTGCGAAATATTAACAAAGACCTCATCTCGAACTTTAATTACATTTCTAAAAGTCTATAATAGTCCTGAAAAATGTAACAATGTGTTGATATCGAGTTAACGCTCTCCAACCTTAAATTCAGACACCTGAAATTATTCAAAGACAAACACGCATATCAATACAGGCCAATTAATAGTAGCCTTCGCAGTGGCACGCGAGCCTTGGCCTAAATGATCTCAACTGCGATTATCAACCCTTTGAAGGCGAGGTGGAGAGCGGCGAAACGTTGCGTTCGTGTCTCTACGTATCGCAAAAAAATAAGAAATATCAAGTTTGCGAACAACTAACGACGTAGATACTGCCGTTACTAATGTTTTCCGAGTTAAAAAGTTACAAGGCAAATTGCTTCTATGTCATTACCTATAATTTTCATAGGCTTAGAAAAATACTTATTGTACGATTGATAAGAACCATTAAAGCGAATTGCCCAAAATATAAAACTCAAGCATGTCACAAAATTTAATGCGGCGATCAACAAAAGGGCTGGTGTCGTTAAATCTTAATTAACGCTGTGGTGGGAAAGTCATTACGTGCGTGACGGCAGCAGCCGCCCTGCGCCGCAGAATTAACTTTCAGTTAATTATTCTCTTAATTGTCTATGTATGTAAATCACAGAATGATAGGAAAAATAATTGGCTAGCTTCCCGAGGAATTCGGTGAGAATCCGGTCACTACAGCTAAAATGAGAGAAACATTCCGACGATTCTATCGTGAAATAAAATTAAGTTAATCATCTATTTCGCGAAGAGCACAAAAAATATTCTATTAAATTAAATTCTTCTTCTGTTGTGATAACCATAATTACAAAAAGATAAATAAAAAGATATATTTATTTGCAAACACATTGTAATATACATTCATAAATGCATATTATAATTATCACAGGGAAAAATAGTAACATTCGTTAAAGTTTATTTTTAGGAAGCTATTTTCTTTAGTAAACTAACAGTGGAGTTTAGAGCGCTTCATTGCTCTTGTTTATAATGCTTTTTTTATGCTAATAAATAAATTCCTTAAATACTTAAATTTGGTTTAGCTTGTATAGAGTCTGGAAAAAAAGTTATGTTATGCATTCTCTTTTTTATCGTAATATAATAAGTATGTTATTGTAAAAATAACTTTATACTGTCTGAGAAACGTAATAGCATGTTTAAGAGTGCTATTAAACTAAGGGCGCGCTATCTGATGAGATGGCTGATAATCCTAACGCGATGGAAGGTTCTACCTAAGTGTGGTTACGGTGCAGCACTAGTAAATCCCATCCCAATGCGAAAAAATACCTATTGTCTGTCACAAAATAAAGAGTTCAATGCCTTTTGTCTCATATTTTCATCTCGCCTTCAAAAGACTTGTGCATTTAAAATAAACTAACACAATCCCATACACACAATTTTTTTGAAAACAAGATAATTTGTCTTTGTTATTCCGAAAATATACCTTTTCTTGTGAATGTCTCGTTTCGAGACAATTTTCGTTTATTAAAAAAAAAAACAATGAAAAATTGTTTGCGATTTCTGAATGAACGGTCTAATTAAATTTTTCGTCGTAAACTTGTAAATACTTTAAATATAGGTACAACTATTAAATTCTAGATTTTGCCTTGAAACCAATTACTTAAGTACTTACGTAGGAAGCAGTTAAATACAAATATCTGTCTTTCTAAAATTCCTATTTTGTTATTTATATGCAAAAGTATCTCCTTTCTGTATCCAACGTCCCTCTCAACGTGTTTGATTTCATTTTTGTCAAGGGCCATATTTTAATAAGTTACTTGTTTTATTTATTTCTTGACCTAATCTTGTGCAAACCACCTAATAAAAAAAAATAACAACCCAGATTTAGGTCCGTTTGCTATCCAGAGCTTACCAATCCAGCGAGTGGATAATCACTAGGCAAAGGACAATAGTTGATAAAGTCCAATCGTGTAATTGGAGGAGTCTCCGACCTTGGCACGGGGTCGCCGGCGGCGGAAGCTCCCGCCCTTCGCCACACGCTATTTTACAATAACCTGAATTAACTGTGAATAAATTATCCACATCGATACAGCCGTCGTTGTTTACCGTTTATTGCTAAACTTTCGTGCAAGAATTACAGAAGAATTTCTCGTGACGTGCCGGAAGACGGTGATGTTTTGTAATTTCAGAAAAAGATAAAAATGCAGAAGGACTGACTTACCTTGGCAGTTGGTAATTATTAACCTCTAACTAAAATATTGTCTAAATTCTCCAGATATTTGGCAGGTTCCTTAGGGACATGATGACATTCCAAACTGACGATGTCGTTGGCAGCCGCTAAATTTCCAAGTAATTGTAACCAGCGTGAAATATTTCGCACTTTTTGTGATTTTCAGAAGCATTATTACAAAGACTATTCGCTGTTGCCAACAACAATACGAATACGTGAGTTAAGTAAACGTAAACACGGTATTTTTGGGTTGTTGATGACTGCGTCCATCACTAACATCAGCAATCTGTCGCACTCGCCGATCATCCACTCTTCTAGAGCGAATAAAAACCACATGACATCTTTGGCAAGTATTCAAATCAGTGAGGTGGGGGGCAATGCTAATTTTTAGAAGGACATTAATTTATTTTTTAAAAGTACCTATTTTGTTTGTTTTATTCGCTTTTGCTGTACCTAATAATCTTCGGGGAGAATCGGTAGTCTAATGACGACTCGACTTTGACTCTTGTTAATGTTTGAGTAACACGCAACGACATGAGCAGTAATCTTTTTATTGCACTACTAAGCTTCTTGGAATCATCGGCGATAAATCTCACGTCAATTATCTTATGTAGAGCCTGAGGTGTGTAAAGTCTAGGATCGTAATTATTGAAACCTGCGTGTTTAGCATGGTTTTATATCTGAGAAATCTTTACATTTCTTCCCTAATTAAATATGTATAGATTATTGTGTTAGCACTATAATGCGCTAATAAAACTATTATATGCAATGAGGTACTCGTAATATTTATTACGTAGACAAACACGATACGTCACAGGTAGGTAAGTATCACAACACGTCTTATCTCGAAGCCACACATAGCATTAATGAATTAAAACTTGGTAAAATGAGTCGTCACACGCAAGCAGTTTTTTAACTGTGTTTCTAATGTCTTCTAAGAAATACAATAGTTTTGTAAAGCAATAACCTAAGATAAAGAAATTATATAAGTATGTAATAATTCCTAGAAAAGAATATTGCAACCAAACAGTATTAAAAATATTAAAACGAAATGTTATTAAAATAAATGTGCAATGGAACGTTTCAACTCATGTCATACAGCCAACATAAAGAAAAAAACAGCCACTGAGTACACCGCCGCCGAATTTAAAGATGTCTGTCTACATGTAAATATACATACATTTACAATACAATACAAATACTCTTTATTGCACCATAAACAAAAGGAAAAACAATTAACAGAAAAAAGAAGACAGAATTATGAAACAAAGGCGGACTTATCGCATAGCAATCTCTTCCAGTCAACCTTTGGGTAGAGGGAGAAGTGAATATTAAAAAATAGGCGGTGCAGTATGTCAGATGTACTGTAAATAGAACTTGCCACAATATATACATACATACATACATACAAATACTCACATACACTACAAACATACCTACAAATTAATAGACATACGTATAAAATATATATTATAATTATAACAAAATAATGAAATATGAGCATAATGCGAAAGAATCCACTACAAAATAAATCATAAGTTGGACAGATAGTGAGCTTTTAATTGCGTTTTGAAGCTGCACAAAGTTTTAGCGCTACGGATATTAATAGGTAAGGAGTAGTATGTGGAAGAGTGGAGGGGGGCTTGAAGACGGAGATTGTAGAAGCTGCGTAAGTTACGGTTTGAGACATCAGTTAGGAATATGGAACGCTCTTTTAGATAGCTGGGAGCAGAAGGTATAAATAGTATGGAGTATAGAAGAGAGAGGATATGATAATTACCGCGAAGTCGAATAGGGAGCCACTTGAGTTGCGCGCGGAAGTTTGAAACATGATCATATTTACGTAGCCCAAATATGAACCTGATGCCGAAATTTTGAAGACGCTCAAGCTTATCAAATTGCTCTTCAGTGAGGTCCAAGTAGCAGGGGTCTGCATAGTCGAGAATGGGGAGGATTAAGGACTGAGCGAGCAAAATTTTGGTCTCGATGGATAGGAAATTCCTCAGTCTTAAGGGATTCCTGCAGCACCTTCTTACTGACTTCAGTAAATTGGGTCGACCACGATAGTGTTCTATCAAAGTGAACCCCCAAGTTTTTTACACTCTCACTGTACTCGACCCTGACGCCATTAAAGATAATGGGAGGAAGAGAAGGCCAATCAATCCTGGAGATAAGTCAATGGCTCCCTATAACAATAGCTTGTGTCTTCGATGGATTGACGGCAGACCATGGGCTTTAGCGCAATCAGAGATGTTTGCTAAAGCTTCATTGATTTTTCCTATGCCATTAGGAAGGTTGTCTATGGTCGTGCTACAGTATATTTGGAGATCGTCAGCATATAGATGATAGGAAGTACGGAGATCGAAGGTGATAGAATTGATAAATAGTGCAAAAAGTAATGGGGATAGCACACCACCTTGTGGAACTCCTGAAGTAGTGTCGCACCAGGAGGAAAATCGGTCTTCAATTCGAACTCGTTGCTGGCGACCATGTAGATATGAATGAAACCAGTCGATTACTGAAGGAGATATGTTCAGTGTCCGCATCAGACCTAGTAGAATATCAAAGTCGACCATGTTGAACGCATTGCTAAAGTCGATCAAGGACATAACAGTTAGTTGCGTGCCATCCATGGCAAAGCGAATGTCATCAGCGCATAAAGCCAGATTGAAAGGGATTAAGGAGATTGTTTTTATTAAGATAGGAATTGAGTTGGTTCTGGACTAAACGAGTTCAAGGATTTTAGATAGGAAAGGTAGTATAGAAATCGGACGGAAGTCGGAAAATGAAGAGGGGTTAGCTTTTTTAGGAATAGGAGTCACATTTGTAGATTTCCAAGCCGCAAGGAATGTTTTGCTTGACAATGAATTGTTCATGATGGCAGTAATAGTGGGAAGGATAATGTCAAAGATTGGCAGGATCATATTACGACTTATTTCATCCGTTTCAACGGCGTTTGAAGTCACTGACATCACTAGCAGTAATCATACTGAATGAAAACGGTGAATAGTTAGGAGTAGGAATAGAAGAGAGGCTTAACGTATTCGTTTTATAATTTCCACCAAAAGAAGATGAAGATGGAAAATGCTTGTTAAGGGCATCCATATCTACATATTCGTGGGATTATCAGGATTCTTTTTTCCTACACCTAGTGACTTTAATTAAGAAATTAGTACATTTGATATGAATTCAATGGAACAACTGTATAAAATAAGATTCTAAATGGTTTAATAGAGTATTATAAGATATATACAATTTGTCGCAGTCACCATGCTTCGCATGCTGATTATGACATGTGTGAAAATCTGCAATCAATGATATTCCTGCTTGTAAAAAAGTAGACGGGTATACTTTAAGTAAATTACTTTTAGTCCCAAAATTGGGTTCCTGAAATTTTTTTTCAAACCGTTTTCAAATAATTTAAACTGAAATTGCACTGTAAGGTGCTAAACTGCGCAACTACCGAGAATAAGGAAACCAATTCCCAGTTCTGATAGACGTAAAGTTTAGGTGAAACAATTTATTCCCGTAACGAAATGGTTATCGAAGCGACAGCTCCCATTTCACGGCGACGGTGTAGTTACGGACCGAACGAGTTTTAAGCCAACTTATTAGAATCGAGCCAGCGAACCCTTACACTGCAGACACCAATTATAAGAAAACACGACAAGCTTAGTATTTTAAATTAATCAATTTGTTTCAGTAGGTCGTAAAATATATTTCTTTTTTGTAACATACATGTTTGAGGTTAGTAAATGTACTGAAACCATGATTTTATAATATTTATTCAGTTTGATACATCTTGGCCTGTGCTACAGAAAGTATGTATGAATACACTTTAATGTAATTTATATTATTTTATATTATTATCGTACACCCTAGTACCTACGTATTTTCACAACTATACCATATTTTAAGTTGGGTGTACGGTAAAGTGAATTTCAGCCAGATGGACCGTTGACGTGAATAAGGTGGCGGGTAGTGGCTAGATGCGGAAGGCAGAGGACTGGGTGAGATGGCGAGTCTTGGGAATGGCAAATGTTTACCAGTCGATCAGGCTGTTGATGAAGATGATTATGATGGATTTTAAAGTGCATCTAAACTTGGAATTGGATTGGATTTCAACCCTTTTTTAGGCGAACAATTGGCGATAGGAACTTGGCCCCCTTTTTAACAGGTATATTTTTGCTGGGATTTCAATACTTTTTTTCAAGAAATCATACCTATTTTTTAGCAGTATTTAATAATAAGCTTTACAGTGTGCATTATGTATATACATGACAATATTTTATACCACCTCCCCCCTCTCCTCCTCCCACCCTCCTCATCGTATTCTTATTGTATCACTGGTTCATAAATATTTTTATTAAAAATTCGATATTCGATTGAGCCAACTCACGCTTGACCGATTTCTTAAATATCTTATTTTTTTGTTAATCTACATATAAAACACGACCTGCGTGCCAAATTTCATAACGCTAGGACAATTGGAAGTGGCCTAGAGGTTTTGATTACCGGTCAGTCAGTCAGTGCCAAAATTAGCTATTTTCACAGGGTCATATTTCAGGATCTACTGAAGCTATATCTATGAAATTTGGCTTACTGCTTTAGTACTAGTATATGATTACGTAAATACAATTTCTGTACTTGCAATAGGCACTGAGCTACAGGGGGGTCAAAAGTGGGTCGAAACGGTTCGTGTAAATAGTGCACGGCATGCGCGCGGCCTGTTGCTGGAACTTGGCCTGCGCACTACCGTGCGCTTAGATTTGATGAGTCACTATGAACATTAATTCTTTTATAATAAAACGAATACTGGTATAATCTACAGTAACAACAGGATTTGTGACCATGGATATAATCATTTTTATTTAATTTTTAAAATTTTAATATTGACATTGATTGATTGATTTTAATTTAACAGGTGGTGTAGTAATGATTGTAGGTTTGATAAGGCTGTCACCGAGTGGTACCCTAGGAATGGAAAACGGAGTATTGGGCGTTCGGCAGCTAGGTGGGTTGACAACAACAAACGAAATTCTGAAAAAAATTGCGACATAAGGAGGTATATACCCAGCATTGGGCCGCTGAAAGCTCAAGGTGATCATCACCTTTAGCTTTCAGCTTTAGATTATTTTAAGTGACAATTCAATTCACCATTCGCATAATGGGTACTTACTTGAAAATATCTCGGTACACGAAATTTCGTCACGTTTTAGAAAATTGCGTCTTCTGTAATATTTTTACCTACTCGTCTACCTACCTACCTACCCTACTTAAAATCACAGGCAACATCGAAAGCATTTTTTTAAATTAAGACATGATAACATAATTGGTAATCAACGTTGAATAATCTAAATTTTCCAAAGCTTAAAAATTTTGTCGGTGACAGTCAGTGGCGGTGCGTGACTTGCTATCAAAGTAAAATATTTCAACGCGAGTTGAACTCAGACTTCAGTTCAAGGTGAGAAAGGTTGACTATGGAATACCCTGACGAAGAATAAAGTCTTATCGCTTTGATTTTAGAAAGTGGTAGTAATATTTCTACGCGCTTCTTAAATCCGTTAACGTCATCATTATATGGACTTCAAAAGTTAAAGAAGTTCAAATATACAAACTTTACACAAGAATAACTTTACTTGAAAAGTACCTATTTCAATCATAAATTAAATACCTGCTTTATTATAATAGGTTAGGAGTACGTAGTATATTCAAATAAAATTAAACATGAAAATATTGCTTCTTTGAAACTTTTTGACTTTGATCTCAACCCGAATATTCTTGTTATCTTACTGATTTTACGTTACACTGGTATAGTTAGCATACAAATTGTAAAGGTATTCAAACAGAATCTGTGGTGCCTAAAATAGTTGTAGAAACAAAGCAGTTTGCTGTTCGGATGTCACGATAACATCGTTGACGGAAAAGATGAATGAGACTTGCACAGGATCATAGAATGTGAAGCGACAAAGTGATGGGCTAATGATGATGAAAATTTCATAATCAACACAGAACGAAACGTACCTACTCGTAATACTCGTAGATTTGGATAACAAGTTTTTCCGAATAATATAAAACCGAGGTAGCCTACTTTTCTTCCGAAAAGTTGAAAAAAAAACATGACAAAGATGACAACACAATCATTTCATATCTTTAAGAATAAGCTGAAATCCTACCGTTATCTCTTATAGCAGCACTTAAACTGAACTGTATTGTTTAATGCAACCATGACACCTTTAAAGCAGGCCTTAAACAGGATTGTTTTGGTTGACGTCACAAAACCATTCACTTTTTTTGTATGGACTATTCCTACCATCACGTCTATTTGACAGCACGAAAACGATTATTGCGCGTCTCAAGTGTCAAATAAAGCGATCCTTAAAAAGTTACTTTCCAGTAACTTATATGGAGGATTTTAGTTGGTTTTCTTGTGAATGTGAATGTGTTTTTTCTTTATTTTTACAAAACAGTAGATAATTGAAGTAACGCTACCATGGGACTTAATTAGATAGATAGATAACTCTTTATTGTACACCAAAAGAAAAATGTAACACAAAGAAATAATTTTAAATTAAATGAGTACAATGGGCGGTCTTATCGCTTAAAGCGATCTCTTCCAGACAACCAGTGGATGGAGAGGAATGTGAAAAAGACAAAGACGGTGGTACAACTGACTAAGAAGGAAAAAAAAATGTATCTAAAGCAACTATAAACTTAATAAATTTAACAAAAATTTATACACATTTTAACCTTTATAAATACATAAAAACATAAATAGGTTTAGGCAATTAATCCTACTTAATACCTTTTATTGGAAATTTGGATTTCAAAAACAAAGTAAGATATATTACTTCATTATTTTAGTACAACTTATGTGAAAAATAGTAAGTTATTCCAACTTACGTAACATATTTCTTTGTAAGTAATAACAATGCTAATCCTTGTAAAATATTTATTCACACGCGAAAACAAATAAAAAAACATTCTTAAGTATAAGTTATTTATTAAAATTACAACTACATACATTTATACATTTTGTCTTACAGGATTCTTTGGTTACTCTCTGAGAAGTACCATGATGACATCAATTAAAAAATACAAGACAGGATTCACTGGAGCCTATTATTAAATACAAACAAGACTGAGAGAGCCAGAGGATTACAGCCTCCTTTGAAACCTGTGATTGAACCAGTGAAATGGCAGAAAGTTGAATTCCAAGCATTTTACAAGGCTAGATCTGTTGCTAGGCTGGTCGCTTTTACACCAGAATATCTGAAAAAAAAATAGTTAAGATTCATGTTGCAATCTACGAATATCAAATACATACCCATACTTTGTAATAAAATTCTTTGTGCACTACAATCACTGCGTACTTACTTAAACCTAGCCTTTATCTCGTTGAGTTAGTCTCGAACTTACTTTGTCTGTATATATTTATGTCATTTATAATAGCACTTAGTGAAGAAGCTGCAAGTTTGAACACATAATTATCTAAATATAAACTTTGAATAGGTATGTAGTTAAAATGTTACTTACGACATGGTTATTGATAAAATATATTTATGACAAGACACTGTGCTTTTGTACGATGAAGCCCACAATAAAATTAACTTCCAAACACTAATCGTTACCATCGTATAATAACTATGTATCACGGCAATTCGAAAAAGCACTATAATATGAAGTGATGGATATATTTTGTCAGGTGGTTGCTCGGCTTCCAGCATTAAAAACATAAAACATTTATGTTGTCACGAATTTACGATTCATTTATAATTTCGAAAACCAGACGCAGACATCCGTTCAAAACTTTAACTCACAATTTTTTTCGCACTCATTAAAATTTTAGCCATCTTTAATGGTCAATATCAAATTAAATTTATGTACATAATCAAATGAAAACAAAGTAAATAACACTAACTTTTAGATATTAAAATAAATATGATAGAAATAATTTAGTTTAACGTAAATAAAAAAACCGGTAAAAATAATATTTTTTTGTCAAGGATTTGAACGTCTTCGCAATCTCATCACCAAAACAAGCCAGAGACAACAAACAGTTCACCATTCAGGAATAACCATTCAAAAAACGTTCAGCATTATGAACGTAATGGTAGGATTTAAAGTTGTCCTGCTTTTGACCTGCTTAAAAACTGCCTTGTTTCTGAATGGTTTTATAAGTGTTGGTGGTAGCCTTCCTGAACTGGGTGCTGTAACAATGTCCTTAGTTTATCGGGAGCACCGATTCCGAGGCATAATAAATAAACAATTAAAATAACGTACCTAGTTAGGTACGTTATTTCAATTGTTTATTTTTATTGTATGTAGCTTGTTCTAATAATTATCTCAGAACTAAGTACTTATTTACTATTAAGATGACATTTAAAATAAATAACTTTCGTGAGGAATTGAAACCCAAGAGGACCTCGGAGGTCGATGGATAGAGTAGTTAACTGTTGTCTTTTTTAAAGCACACATTTGTTAACGTGTTACCCTCTCACGCCGCGGTAATGATTTAATACTACCCTCATGGAACCTCGCAACATACCAACATAGCGCGTATTACAAGGCAATTCAGGTGTACAATCACTTCCCAAAAACAATTAAAGATCTCCAAGGAAATAAATTTGACAATGAATTAAAAAAAACTGATGATTGACAAGAGTTATTATAATATGACGGAATATTGGACGGACAAACTTTAGTTTATAAGAACATTTTATTTCATTTTTTAATATAATGACAATACTTATTTAAATTAAAATTTTGTACCTATATGTAAAATGAATTATGATGTAACATAACTAGTAAATAATAAGTTAGAATTATGTTTTGACAAATTAATAATTTTAATGAAAAGATGAAATGAATTGAATTGTTGAATTGTATAATTATATAATAGGCAATTTTGTAAATAGTATTAAAACACTAATTGTAAAGTGCATGAAAATGAATGTTATATTGTTTACAAAATGGTGAATAAATGAGTTAGGAAATACCGTGGTTGCCTAATAATAATACCTACTTATGTGACGTCATGTGTATTAATTCTAGAAAACTATACTTTGCAAAGTGTTACGTTTAACCTTTTATTGATGGGGTAACACCCACTACCTGGTGTTACTCTAAATTGTCTGAACCAATATAGTGACTGACGCATCCACCCGCCACACCTATTTCTACTTTAAACTACAAAGTCACAAACATAATTTTTTTGTTATTATTCTACAACTCAATTAATGAAGCCATTAATTTGAACGATATAACTACGGATCAACACAAGCACGACATCGCGATAAATTAGGCTGTCCTTTGCAAAATAACTTAGGTATTTCTATAGGTGTAACAGACACTCAGATAGACCCTTATACTGCCAAAGACGTGTATGTTTTGTGGCACAAAAAATTGCTGCGTTGGACGTACGGAGTTTCGCGAAAAGTCTGGAATTCCCGCGAAAGAGCCTTCATGTCCGAGACATAGCAAACAAAATTGTTCGAGAGTTGCCTATGCTGGTGCGGTCACATCCTGCGGGACCTGGCTTCACGAATAGTCAAAAATAATATACCCAATAGCGATGCCACCGTCAATAATGATATGTCTCAAAACCAGGGATACTAGAGACCCAGCGAAGTGAAGAAAAAACCAACCTCGTGCTCCGCAAGGCACTTAAGGCAGCCCTTCCCGGACGCTTTATCGTCAACGCGAGCATAGTTTGAAAAGCTTTTTATTTCATCCAGGGCAATGCTAGAAAAAGAGGTAAAACAAAAACAGAGGGATAGCGCCCGAGGGCTCGGTTTGCATTCTATTGAATGAAATTAGTATTATTATTAACTATCCATTGAACGAATATTAACAATTCATAGAGTGCGGAAACATAAAACTTTTTGTAGGTATATACGTATTTTTCAGTAAGCCTTACAAATGTGTGAAATAAATGTTTTTTATTTTAAATTTTCATTACATTTTCGAGGTTTATATCGAAATATTTTTTTACCTATACAATTTATGAGTACTTTATGAATTGTCGAAGTTCAGGTAACATTTTTGGAGGCTTATACTGACTTTGTTTTTCAAAATTTTTATTTTTATTTCTATCGAAACTTAGAAATAACGCACAAGATACCTGTTAGTTCGAAAGTTTTCAAGAAAGATCAGTTACAACGCCATAATCACGTAAGAGCGTTTGTATGAAAAGTAAGACCGGTTGGCCGCTCTTAAGGCGGCCCTTCCCGGCGGCTCTGTCGTCAACGCGAGCATAGTTCGAAAAGCTTGTTTTCATCCAGAGCAATGCTAGAAAAAAGTTAAACCAAAAAAAGAGAGATAGCACATTAGGGTACGGTTTGCATTCTATTGAATGAAATTAGTATTACGTGGGGCGCACTATAAGTTTCCGGAATGAATATGAAAAAATACTATTAAAGGTACAAAATTAATTTATTGTTTTTCAAAATAATCTCCCTTGGCGTCTATGCATTTTTTCATTCGATGAAACCAGTTTTGAAAACTTTTGTGCCACTCCTCTGTGGTGACCTCTGAAACGTGTTTTTCATACTTCTCGACAGCCTCTTCTGGTGATGAAAATCGTTGACCGCGTAATTGGTTCCTATTTTTTGGGAACAGAAAAAAGTCACAAGGTGCCAGGTCGGGACTGTATGCAGGATGACTCATGAGTTCTACATTTTTCGCCTTCAAAAAGTCGTTTGTCTGTCTGGCCGTGTGAGAACTAGCATTGTCGTGGTGCAGGATGATACGGCGTTTACGGTTATTTTTACGGAGTTCGTCAATAACTTCGGGCAAACAAATGGTCGTGTACCAGTCACTATTCACTGTACGACGATTCTCTAAAGCAAAAGTAGCCACGTGTCCAGTTTTATTAAAAAAAGAAGCAATCATCCGCTTAGATGCACTTTTCACGCGCGCCACTTTGGTTGGTTTCGGCTCATCTTGAAAGACCCATACGCTCGATTGCTGCTTTGTTTTGGGATCGTAGCAATAAATCCATGTTTCGTCACCTGTTACTATGTCCCACACCAAATTTGACGCACCTTCGTTGAATCTGGTAAGCATGGCACTGCACCAAGTGACGCGGTCCGTTTTTTGAGCCTCGGTCAAGTTGTGTGGGATCCACCGCGAGCACAGCTTTCTCACACCCAAATGTTTGTGTAGGATTAATTGTATTTGACTCATGCCTATTTCTAAGGATGCGCGAATTTCATGGTAGGTCACATGCCTGTCTGTTTCAATCATACGGCGCACAGCATCGATGTTTTTGTTGGTCACAGCGGTGGACGGCCGACCATCGCGAGATTCGTCACTGAGATTGATACGACCACGCTTGAATTCTGCAAACCAGCTATAAACAGTTGTCTTGCATGGTGCTTCATTGCCAAAAGCTGTTTCAAGCCGAGCGATGCTCTGTTGAGCTGTCAAATTACACTTAAAATCGTAGAAAATCATACTACGAAAATTTTCCCGAGTTAAATCCATGTTGATGCAGACACACAATTTTTTAAATGGCGCCACAAGGTAAAAACAAAAGACAGTCAGATGAAACAAACTGCATTCTACAGCCAAAGAGTTCTATTTTCAAATGATCCAGTTCCGGAAACTTATAGTGCGCCCTATGTATTACATAGGGCGCACTATAAGTTTCCGGAACTGGCCACTTACATAAACAATATTTAAAAATTTATTGCAACATTTGAAAATAGAACTCTTTTGCTGTAGAATGCAGTTTGTTTCATCTGACTGTCTTTTGTTTTTACCTTGAGGCGCCATTTAAAAAATTGTGTGTCTGCATCAACATGGATTTAACTCGGGAAAATTTTCGTAGTATGATTTTCTACGATTTTAAGTGTAATTTGACAGCTCAACAGAGCATCGCTCGGCTTGAAACAGCTTTTGGCAATGAAGCACCATGCAAGACAACTGTTTATAGCTGGTTTGCAGAATTCAAGCGTGGTCGTATCAATCTCAGTGACGAATCTCGCGATGGTCGGCCGTCCACCGCTGTGACCAACAAAAACATCGATGCTGTGCGCCGTATGATTGAAACAGACAGGCATGTGACCTACCATGAAATTCGCGCATCCTTAGAAATAGGCATGAGTCAAAAACAATTAATCCTACACAAACATTTGGGTGTGAGAAAGCTGTGCTCGCGGTGGATCCCACACAACTTGACCGAGGCTCAAAAAACGGACCGCGTCACTTGGTGCAGTGCCATGCTTACCAGATTCAACGAAGGTGCGTCAAATTTGGTGTGGGACATAGTAACAGGTGACGAAACATGGATTTATTGCTACGATTTCAAAACAAAGCAGCAATCGAGCGTATGGGTCTTTCAAGATGAGCCGAAACCAACCAAAGTGGCGCGCGTGAAAAGTGCATCTAAGCGGATGATTGCTTCTTTTTTTAATAAAACTGGACACGTGGCTACTGTTGCTTTAGAGAATCGTCGTACAGTGAATAGTGACTGGTACACGACCATTTGTTTGCCGGAAGTTATTGACGAACTCCGTAAAAATAACCGTAAACGCCGTATCATCCTGCACCACGACAATGCTAGTTCTCACACGGCCAGACAGACAAACGACTTTTTGAAGGCGAAAAATGTAGAACTCATGAGTCATCCTGCATACAGTCCCGACCTGGCACCTTGTGACTTTTTTCTGTTCCCAAAAATTAAGAACCAATTACGCGGTCAACGATTTTCATCACCAGAAGAGGCTGTCGAGGAGTATGCAAAACACGTTTCAGAGGTCACCACAGAGGAGTGGCACAAAAGTTTTCAAAACTGGTTTCATCGAATGAAAAAGTGCATAGACGCCAAGGGAGATTATTTTGAAAAACAATAAATTAATTTTGTACCTTTAATAGTATTTTTTCATATTCATTCCGGAAACTTATAGTGCGCCCCACGTATTAACTATTATCCATTGAACGAATATTAACTATTCATTGGGTGCAGAAATTTCATAAGACTTGTTCCAGGATATAAGTTTTTGTCAGTACGCCTTACAAGTGTGTGAAATAAATGTTTTTGATTTAAAATATTTATTACTACTATACGAGGTTTCTATCGAAATATTTTTATTTAAAATTTACGAGTACTTTATGAACGGTCGAAGTTCAGGTTAAATTTGTGGCAAAAAGCAGATTTTGAGAGGCGAATACTGAACTTGTTTTTTCAAATTTAAATTTTTTATTTCGATAGAAACCTAAAAATAGTGCACAAGATATATGTAGTTCAAAAGTTTTCTAGAAAGATCACTTACATCGCCATAATTACGTACGAGCGTTTGTATGAAAAGTAAGTCGGGAAGGCTGCTCTTAAGAAGGCAACCGGGAACGCGTTAAAATGAGAAAGAGAGAGAAGTGTTTGTGTATAGCCCGACTAACCTAACCGAACTTATACCTTCTTTACGTGTCGCAAAATAGCAATAAACCCTTACGACTATGCCTACCCTACGCAAATACTTACCTAATAGTCAATTTTCAAACGATTACAAACGAATAATCGAGTTGTTATAAAGACTCTACTAGTAAATAACGTATACCTACTTCTTACTTCGCCTATGCAACAAAGTAAAAAAACAGAATACTGACCAGTTTTACTGGCGTCTTTGATGAGATCCGAGATGAGGTCGTCGCTGACCTCGATGCCCAAGTTCCGCAGCATGAACTGCAGCTCCTCCGGCGTCACGTGGCCATCGCTGTCCCGGTCCAGAAGACCGAACGCTGTCCGAAGGTCTGAAACAACCACACTGTGTAAATTTACGTACTATAATCTATTAGGTACTGGGTGTAAAAATACACTTTGACCGTCAGTTTAAAAAACTTTTCTTTATATAAAGTAATTCAGCTACATGACAATTTATATCGGAATTAATCAGAATTAATCGAAATTTCGTAAATGTTTTGAGATCTAAGCATTTGACTCCTTAGGAAATGTATCACATTACATTGTCGGGCTGAGTCACACAAAATATATAATTTTATACTACGACCAAAAAAATATAATTAAGTATAGCGAGTATTTTGACTTGTGAAACATTATTTTTATTGTTTTTCCTGCGTGTTAGTGGCCAACACACGTCAAATTTTCCAAGCTAGTCAGCTTGGAAAGTCTGCGACACGCTTAAAATATTAGCTCATTCAACATCAAGATTATCATTATCATATGGACTGTAACAAGTCTCATTATCTCAACTTTGATTGTTTGGGTAGCGTCAAATAAATTAAAATGTTTTCATTTAGGTACCTTAATTATTCATTGTTCCAGATTCCAGACAATACTAGCTATTATTCACGATTTTATCAATCATCAATGTTTATCAGATCTATCTGTTTGTAGGTACCCTCAACTCGATATTAAAAATGTCAAGGTCATTTCGGATAGACATCAAACGGCCTGTCTGTAAAATTGATATTTTTTATAGTTATTTACTTTTATAACGTACTTACAAAACTCATTACCCTTCGTCGCCATCTTTATCACCACAAACAAATTATATAACACTAACAAATGTTAAAATTTTTATACTATATTCATTTTATCACAAACTTTGCTACACGGCGTGACAAACAAAGTGTTTTTAGAAAATGCGCGGAACCCATCATCTCCCATCATATAACGTCGACAATATTGACAAAAGATTACTTGTATCACACTCTTATCTTATGGCTCACATTTTTAGACAACATCTCATGTATGTATCGTATCATCTAATAAACATAGCTAAGTATTCATACTTTTACACCCCTATCTTGAGATAAGAGCAAGCGATTGATCAATCGCTCGCTCAAGAAAATAGAAAGACACGTGATAACGTGTCTGTATTTTCTTATATGAGACGTTATCAACTTGCTATGAGAAAATGCAAATCGAGCTTGTAGGATTTATATCTAGTGCGCGTTTTGATAGATAAGTGTCAAGTTGGCATATGGTTCACAAGTAGCCACTACTTGTATATTTTAAATCTTTGGCAAGTAGAGAGGTGCTATGTGCAAAAAGAAGTCAGACGACACCTTTAATTTGTAATAACCTTATAATTTAAACCGATTACGTACTTATTATTTTATGAGTAGACAGAATCAATAACACCCAAAAGTTACGTTCAAATACATCCAATGACTTTGTAATACACATTTATAGTACAAAGTAAAAACAGCCTAGTTTTAAAACTTAAGATATATTAGACATTTTATTTAAAACGGCTACTATCAAGTTCATTGATTAACGATTCTCAAGCAGATCAAGACTGTCTGATATTATTAAAATATTTGTTTCCTTCGAGCAGTGAATATTGAGACTGTAGGTATGTAGTGGTGCCAAAAATGACAAAATATACCTACAAGTCCATAGTTAGGATCTCGACCCTACGTCGAAACTTTCCGCAGTCACCGTGATGATTGATCAGCTCGCATTTTCCCACACTGTATTTATTCCGCACTCCCAAAATAATCGCCAACCTACTTAGGCATATATAACCTATATGCAAATGAGATTTTTTTTATTCTTTTGACTCATTTTTTGCGAGTCATTTTGCTTATAACATTCCTCTGCTTTTTCATTGCCAACGATACGGCGATTAAAATTTAAAAATTGTCTTTTAAAATATGCTGTTAATTTTTATTATATAGGTCGCGGTGTCGTGGGGTGTCGACGGACGTTCGGATAAAACTTTTACGACCATCATTTATTTGAACGAAATGTCACTTTTAGTTAATTTATTTTAGTAATGAACGCAAATAACTAAGATGAGTAGGTATATCTGACAATGAACTAAACTTTATAGTAACAATAAGCATATAACGGGTAGTCACTTATTTATAGTGAAATGTAAAGAAAAAAAAATTTAAGTTACTATATTGTATGAACATAGCTCACAATGTTCTAGAAAGTATTTAACTTTTTAATTTGTACTTCTACGACGACGTGTACGATGCTACGAAATAAAGTTCTACAAAAAATTCCTTACTAAAAGAGTAAAACGCACATTTTGATTTCACACTAATCTAGCCTTTAGTAAGATGTTTTTTTATGGTAGCAGATGTATCATTTCTCATTGCGTATTATTATCAATTTTCACCATAAACAAACATAAAAAGAATCTTCAAAGTAAACTAAGTATTGATACCGTAAATATACCAAACCATTAACCCTTTGCAATGTGACGTTTATAGCCAATAAAAGCAATAGTTTGCCAGGTATTTATTACTTCATAGCTGTAATTCATACAATGTCGGCGCTGCACGTGGTGGCAGCGCGCGGCAAGTATAACTCAACCACGGCCATTGTCAGTGTCGCGCGCCGCACTGCCAAATGCATTACCTAGTTTACCTATTTATAACCATCCTGGAAAACACGACGCTATATTTGTCACTGTGATTTCTTATTACAAATTTCGCTGTCGGTGTAACGGTCTACTGCTTTGTTTTTGAGAATTTATTCAAGTAAACAATCAATTCACATGTTTTACATACACTGTGAACTTCTGATAGAAGTATCTACTTTGAGAGTGCACCAATCTCTCTATAACTGTAAAAATGTGAAAGCTGAATGATCCTTCAGTTTCATTTGTTTATTTTGGATTTTATTAACGAATTTTTAAAATGCTTGCTTTTATCAATGGCACTTAAATTAAGAGCATACTGATTGTAAAGATAGATAAAGCCTATGCAAGTATGAGATAACGTTTTAGATATTTATATAATGTGTGATAAGCAGTAAACAAATGTATTGTTTTGTTTTATCTTATAAGTAAGTACATCCTTACATGTTTAAAGTTCAATTAACCCAAATATACGAGAAAATTCTTAATACTAGTCAATAAATATGGACCTTCTATTTTTTTTATAAATGGACTAGATTTAGTGGAAAGTTCATACTTTTTTGAGCTGTGGATTGTCAGTTCAATCCATCAAAATTAAATTTCATAACTTTCATTATATATTTTTTTACTCGTAATTGACAACATTTCAAAAATTTTATATTCATATTTTATATTTTTTCCTTAAAGAACTTCAAAAAAAAGGACATACGTATTTTTTCTTTTTCATTTCTTTTCATTATTTCTCCTAAAATTAATTTTTTTAAAATCTCTCCATTCTAAAAGAGCGTAAGTACAAGAGTTAGGATGTAACGAGTTTACATCTTTGCCCTACATTATAATTAAAAAATTAACTGACGTCTATAGAGTTGTGTTTTGTAGCAGTAAGATATCGATATCGATACAAAAACTTACGTATCGTAAAATAGGGTTACTTTGATTAATTTAAAAATTCAAACGCTTCTATCTTAGCTATTTTTGGCATAAAATATTATATTGACGACTTGGTATGTGGAAAACAAATGGCATAAAAAATTACGCTTGTAATACTCGACAAAAAAATTTGCCCTATCATCTGTATACTTGAAATGGGGTTTTTGGGTAACCCACGTTTATTAACGGATTCTCATAGTCGCCCCTTACAGGAATTAAGAACACAAAGCAAAAATGTTTCACTTTTTACTTTTTAAGTTACAGCATTTTAAAGTTAATTGGGGTGAATTTGACTGAAAATAAAAACAAGGGCTCCAGCGTACACGCGTTGTGAAAAGATGGGCGACGTACCAGGATTGCTATTTCAAAAATATAAATAAATATGCGTTCAGAAATTTGGAAGATTTAATTTAAAACCAAAAAAAAAAGCTATCATAAATGTCACCTTGTGTTTTGAAAGTCGCCCCATTTTAGGGTAGCATTTTTCCTTACTTCATTTTTTTTATAGTTTTTAAGACCTGGATGTCAATATTATTTTTATTTTACCTGAAATATCAATCATATAAAAGAAATATTAGCATTTCGTCACCAAACTATGTAAACATTTTAATGCATGTGTATTTTTTCCAATCCTAATTCTACTTTACTGAAAGAACTATCGATAATAGATGGTCTTCATCGAACTGATACTTCTATAGACAACACTACCATTATCTCTCTCTCTCTCACTTGTGATGTCAGTTGTCAAATTGACGGACGTGTCAATTGACAGCTTGACATAATTTTTTCACTTTTAGATGTTCAAGCAAAGGCGTAACCTGTTAAATGCCTATATCCTTATACTTTTGAGTTTTTTTCATTTATCTCCAAAAATATATGTCAAAAAAATCTGAAAAAATATTTTACGTGTTCAGAATTGCTAAATCTCGAAATGATTTTCGAATTTTCATACCTTTTAGAAAATGAAATGTTGTCAATTGCTTTAAAAGCTAATATTAGTCACATTTTTGACGCTGGCCAATAAAAAAATAAAATGTTTGGTCATAACTTTCATTGTCATAATTATTAGAGTGGCGTGATTCGACCTATTATACTAACAATGTGTGAAAACTGTCTACTCATTAAACATTCGACCTTTAAAAGTATTTGCGAAAATGTACACTTTACACTATAATGGATAGTCGTGGAAAGCGGCGGGTGGTGGCTCCCGCCATTTTCCAATGTAAACAATGCTGCAGACACCATACGCTTTGCGTAGGGAGATATGCTGATCGCTGAATATGCAATTTTGTTTACGGTGAGTATGTATCTTATATTATACTGCGCCTTATTTTTGAGTTTTATAAGAAAACTCAAGCTTTGAATAGGTAATATTTTTTATCGAATTTTAATTAAAAGAATCTGAAAAAGATGAAACGAGAATCTTAATCATATTAATAGGCATTTGAATATTTATATTACCTCTTTCCATCTTTACGTCCATTATTATGCTAAAGGTTGCCCTATATTTTGTCTGCCCCGTTAGGTATAAAAACCTGATAGTGTATCAAATTTAAAAATAATAAAATGGAATTTTGAATCTCACGTATTTCATAAACACAAAAAACAAAACTGAGAAACTTATAAATATTTTATGTTGTGCGTTATTTTCATTGTTTGATAAAATCTCTCGTAGTAATAGTCTCGTAGAATTTATTTTTAAAATATAAATAGGACTTGAAATACTAAGAAATGTTAAGTGGCTGTCACTGCCTCTTAATTTTATCACTCTTTCATCATACGAAAGAAAATATAGCAATAACTTATCAATAAAGTAGGAGCAATATTTCGTAGAAATTTTCTGACTCTGAACTTTGTGAATTTAGAAAAAGGTATCGTAAAAATACCGCTGCATTAGTTTTTAAAGTATATAGTTGTATCTTTCATTTGGAAACTGACTTTTAACAAATAAGAGTGGTTTATCCAGTAATAGGTATAGGTATGAGTACTTAGTTATATCTAGTTGAAAATTTAATCACAAAAACTCACTGTTGAGCATTGCTTCACTAGGCGCCGGCACCGTTGGCCGCTCGTCCACTGGAGACTGTTTCTTCTTATTCTTCTTCTCGTCATCTTGCTGTGAAACATTACCACTCTCGTCAGACATAAACACGGCATATAGTTTTTCCCTACTCCTGAAAAATCTGTCAAAGCCACACTTGTTGTTTGCCTGCAGTCTCAACAACAACTGTAAGAAAATATGTATTTGTGACTGATACTGATTTTTTTATCAATTTGCCGACGTTATCAACTTGTCACAGGTTTTATCGGACTATTGTTTGATCAATAATGCGTGGCTATCTCCAGTTATTGAATAATCATTTGGAACATGTATAAAAATAAAATAAAAATGCAGTGCTATCGAGGGCTTGAATAAATCGATACAAGACCTAGACTTTCAGCAAGTAGATGCGGACTCTAAGTTGTTTGAGCTATAAAATATGAGTTGCACCGGGCGGGAAACTGAAGCTGTTCTTCCCGCTGGTAATTCTGAGCTTCGTGACGTCTCGCCTCGAGACCTTGGAAATTCTTAAATAGGAAAACATGCCAGATAAGTTTTCATACACGATCGTAATGTTTCTCCTATCTATCTGCTGAATTAGATAAACTTTATACTACCGTATCTATTTCGGTTTATTATATAGTTTATAATTTAAATATATGCAACAAATTTTGTATTGCGATAATGAGGTATAAATAAGAAAACTTGTAGAAAATAATAAAACTGTTTGTTTTCTAAAGTATTTTTCAATGTAATGGTTGGTTCAGTGGAAATCCGCTGTCCGATTATTTGACGATGTTGGCAAAACCCTTCGACAAGCCTCGTTTGCATTATAGTTGTGATTTTTGTAACGTAGGTAATACGCAGTGTGAAAAAGAGTCTATTATTGTCATAGAATACATAATAATCTGTACGTTCTGAGATCACAATTAAAAGTGCGGAGATTCAAATATCTAGTTCTTAAAATATTTCGTATAATTTTGGTGACAAAACATATTTTAACTAAAATAGGTTTTATGAATATGAGGGGTAGTCTTTAACACGCCAAGAACCATGTATCATCCATCTAGTCATCAATGGATTGTAGGTATATATTAATACACATATTTTGGACTGCGTGAGCGTACTAATAATTCCCGCGTTTATACCTAATAATAGTAAATGTAAGGGATTTCTCCTGCGAAGTCACAGAAATCTCAACATCGGCAACATGAATCTCTTTATATAATGACAAAATTATTAAAGCAAGGCGCATTAATGGTAAAGCACTAATAAATGTAGATTCATGAACTATGATTTACATTTCCTGTACTCGTGTCATCGTACAATGAAAAGAAGTTCTAGAATCCTCTAGTACTTCCAATGCAAGGGAGTGATGCCAAAATCACTAACGTTTAGGTACTGTGCGCTAACCATGCCAAATTGTACTTAGGTGTTGTGTTGATGACCCAATTCTAAAAGATAGCCTCGATATATTGGTGATATGATTTTATTCGAGTAAGATTAAATTTAATATAAAAATACACAATGTATTTTTAATGGCCATTGTTATGCACAACTCCTCCGCTCTTCAAATTTTTCTTTTATCGCACGTCATAATGTATGAAGCTAGAATTTTCCTGATTCAATAATTTCGAGTACAATAATGAGTCGAAGGTGGTTATTACAGAATTTCTAGAACCATTCATCAAATTGCAATAAACTACCTGTCTTTATATAAAGTATGTCGGCAGAACGTTGATCTGACGATGTCACAGAATAAGTACTAGTACTCACGTACAGAAGTCTTATTAAAAACTGAAATTCAAAAAAATATCTACTTAATGTGGTTAGCGCTATGGTTTAATTTAGCTCGCGTCAGAAGTCCTCACCTCTTCGTTTAGATACCTAGAAATCCATTGCAAGCCAATTTCTTTCTTATTACTCTGGACAAACGATTCATGTAACTGAATTTTCCCCTTTAGAGTGGTCAACGCGCTCATAGTAATAATGTCGGTATATTTTCGATACCTAAACGGGGAGCGACACAGGCCTGACGATGTGTGTGCTTTGTAACTAGTATGAATAATTTAATTAACACTAATTTACATTAGTGTTAATTAGGTAAATATCCCTACTCATGCTTGCTTATTTCAAACGAAACGTCATTAATTTTTGATAGGTAATTAGAATTCAATAATTTCGAATAATGAAAATAAACAATACCAAACTGTGAGCGACATATATATTTAGTATTTTTACTAGAAATAATGATAAAAGTATGAGTGTGACCGACTGAAGTTTGCATAGAAATAGCTTGTGTCGCGCTTGGCACGGCGTCAAATGGAGACGCGGTCAGTAAACAGCTGCTGCTGGAGCTTTGTGAAAAACTATGACATCTACACTCAAGGTAAATAAACCGAGGCTGATGTATTACAGCGTGGCGATGAGTACACACCACGCGCTGCCACCTTCAAAGACCGCCCTAAATCAACCCGCTTAATTGTTAAACAAACACTCCCATTCCCAACCCAACCTAACACGAAAAAAGGCAGTGCTCGCGCTTTTATAATTTTGCAAAAAGTGATTTCGCTTTCGGAAAATGTAGGGTTGTTCTTTTAATTATTCAATATTTATCCTATTTGAAAAAGTCACAAGGCCAAACTTATTTATCTTCGACCATATGACAAAATTTAACATTGACATGTAACATTGTAGGTACACAGATAAATAGAATATAAGTATAATAGCGATGCAATGTTATGTCTACCTATTCGCATCTAGGAAAGTACTACTTATAAGCAGGAATTCTTTTTTTTTATGAATTTCTTGTTGAACTTCCTGAATACTTTCAATAAATTGTTTAAATAACCCGATTTTATATATGGCACGAGAAAGGTGAGATCCGATTGTTGTAGCAAAAATACATTCATCGATAAATTACTAATAAACGAAGATGATGCAAAGTGTTGATCAACGAATCGTAGACTAAACATCAGAGGAATGGACCTGTCCTCGAAATATCGTACATCAAAGCGATTATAGACTGTATATCAATCCTGAACATAGGAACCTTCGGCGTGGCGCAACGAGAAGGGAATCTATGAAACTTATTATCGGCGAAATGCGATGAAACGACACAAGGCCTCGGCTAGAGCTGATATGATGCCACTGAGTGAGACACAAATATTATATATGTGACAGATATAAATCCCTATGAATAAATTAGATAGATATTTTAGAAAAACGTTTACGCAATTAACATTCCTACGCTTTTATAGACATCAACGCGCCATATTTATTTATCAATTCCAGGATATAACAAGATGCATGAATTAAAAGAGACGAATAAATAATTATATGTTTACCTACTTTACTACAAGTAAACATTTACATACCAATATCTGTTTGAGTAAATAATTTTAGCCTATATAGTCAGCTATTGTCCGATACACAAATACATAGTCTTATACATACATTATCGTTGGGAACGTATTTACAAGCTGTCTACAAAGGCACAAGGGCCCACACAGAGGCGGCGTAAGGCGTGGGCGGTGTGGGCCACCGCCCACGGCCTCGCGGTGCAAAGGGCCTCGCGACTCACAACCGAAAATAAATTTAAAAAAGTATGGCAAATCCAAAAGTACACCAACGCACGCCGCAAGAATGAAGCAGCTTTGGCAGTTTTATGTATTGAAGTTGATATAGCATACATATAAGTTACGAACCAAATCAGAAATATCAAAATTAGAAAATTTCTGTTCCTTTTTTTTCGTTTTTGTTTAATGTTCCAAAGAAGTATAGTAAAGATTTAGGTTTGTTTGAACTTTTAATTCCACCATAAGTAGTAATATTCGAGAGCACCATCAGAGGGCCACACAGAGCATTATAGGCACCATCAGAGGGCCTCGCGAAATGTACCTTGCCCACATTAAGTTTAGGTCTTGTGCCGCCACTGGGCCCACACACACACAAATGTGAAGGGAACGAAGAATTTTGAACAACATAGTTGCAAATGCTCTCAAACGGCTGAATATTTAACACGGTCCTGTTGTCAAACGAACAGAATGTGGCTTTGACGGATTCCAGCGTCGCGAGAGCGAAGGCCTGCAGCCAAATGACGAATACTTGTCTATTTTTCAAAGCTACAAAGGCTTGTTTGTTGTCAGTCTGAGAATGTGTTGCTAAATTCAATTGAAAATTAGCTAATTAATAAGGTAGTTGGTTCGCACGGTTTTATGGGATTTACACACTTCAAGCAAAGTGAGTGAGCTGGGATAATGTAAGCGCCAACTAGTGGCAATTTATTTTAACTCATCGTGCTTTTGTTAATGGAAATGATGTCTTCAGGCAGCTTGGTAGAATCTGATACCAATGTTGGACACTAATAACTAATTTAGGTTTCTAGAAAATTATATTTTATGGCAATTTAGTACAAGTACGTAATGTTCATTTTACTGAAATGATGTAATAAAAACTAAGGTCTTGTTAATAATTACAGTAATGGTTTTTTTTTCGGTTTTAGAAATAATTTCATTGAAGAAACATTTTTAGTACTTAGAATAAACAAACTGGCCCATAAAACATCTGCATTTAATATAAAGTGACATTAAATATGATGGCGTACTATGTACGACGTATACTAATACTGACTGATATAAGTAGTATCGAATTGAAACATTTATGCCAGTGCAAATTGATCGGTCCATAAAATTGATGCCATTTACTTTGATGTATTACGGATGGACATGAAAGGCTATAAACTTGTGACAGCAAAAGTAAATAAACTTTTATTACCTTTCGTCTACTCCGCGATGTGGTTGCCATACCCTGAAAAAAAAAGAAAACATTCACTTACTAACTTACTAGTAAATAAACAGTTATACCTTAAGTTGTCGTTTATTTATTAACCATTTTATATAAGCATTATCAAAGAGCAAGTATCAAAAAAATGCAATATAGATATATTTGTAAATCCAGGCGCAATGCAAAGTGAGTGTAATTTTGTTTATTTTTTCGCTATAACCCTTCGAGGCATGGATTTAGTTGCAAGATTATAACATTTATAGCTTGCACAGAAAAACTCTATTAAATAATATATGTTTTCCTTGAAATGGTTATTTTTGAAATATATATTAGGTAAATATTTAGACCAAAAAATATTGCTGCATAGTTGATTGGAAGATCTATTCTATATTCTATCTTTTGACAAAGGATCACAGGTATGCATCGATATATCAAATTCTCTGCGTCGCGTTGTCGTGAGTGTCGTGACATATTTATTGCATTCTATTTCTTCATATATTTACTCTACCTACTATGTGAGGTTACACAGGTACAGAGGTGGTACAGATTAATATCTACATTTAATAAATGTATTCTCTGATAATGTGGCATACACTTTACACTAAATACTTAAAGAATTGCCTATTAACTATGCAAGTCTAGACAAAATTGCACTCTATCTAATGTAAATTCTTCCCAAACTGATGTAAAAGAGCCAGACGCCGCAGACGGCCGCGTCGTCATCATGTAAATAAGTTCGTAATGTTCAAAAACATTAGGTACCCCCGCACTTCGCGTCAGGCATCAGGCTATCATGAGCATGGCTGTCCATTGACCTCTAAAGTAAGGTCGTGGTCGTCGTCGTTACATCTAATTGCCTATGACAATAGTTAGAAAGAGGATCAAAAATGAACATCGCAAAAAAATTTGCTGAGCGCTGTCATGTAGGTTTTGTCCATTTTGTTGCATATAGGCACAATAAAGTTGACACATTAAGCTTTTTTAGGGTTCCGTACAAAAATGAAAAACGGAACCCTTAAGGATTACTCGTGCGTCTGTCTGTCCGTCCGTCTGTCACAGCCAATTTGCTCCGAATCTACTGGACCAAATCAAGTGAAATTTGGTAGGATGGTGTAATCCTACGACCCAAACATAAATGTGTAAAGTAAATAAATATTTTTAAAAATAAGGATCATTTTCGAGGAATATATTATAAAATTTATAAAAAAAGTTTTGCCATCATTACTATGTCATATATCAAATAAAAGGGCTTATTATGAGGATTTCAAATATGTATTTGTTATTATTTTAAAATAAACATTTTTGATTTTATTCGTGAAAGAAGACGAAAATTGTCCATTCCCCCCCTGATCTCCAAAACTACTAAGCCAAAAATATCGGAAAAAAAGTACAAAATTTAGTTCATTGCTTATTAATTACAGGAAAAATAAGTAAACAAATATATTTTTTAAATAAGGGTCATTTTCGAGGGTCAAATTAGGAAATTAAAAAAAAATGTTTTGCTAACCTTGCTGTGTCATATGAAAGGGCTTGTAATGAGGATCTCAAATATATTTTTGTTATTATTTTCAAATAAATAGTTTTGATTTTATTCACGAAAAAAGACGAAACTACTAAGCCAAAAATTTTGAAAAAAAATAGTACATTATATAGTTTATTGCTTGTACAATGATACAAGGAAAAATAATATAAGAATTCTATCAATTGAAAATAAAGTAGTAAACTCAATATAATACGTTCACTTACGGAAAATTTTTGGTTTTGTACGGAACCCTCTCCACGCGAGTTCAACTCGCACTTGCCCTGTTATTTAATTAATAATTGTTCTCAAAGTCTGGTGTTATAATACCTTGTCAGAAATGTACATATATAGTAGCTCTAAGCTTGTTGTAGTGCGGTTTTACCATGTCATAAATTGGCGACTGATATACCAAGTTTTTAACAATTGGCTTGGCTCCAGTGCGAGGGGGATATTTAAATGATCACATTAAGCTCCCCGACGCACTTTGTCTAAAATATAGTTCCTTCGAAATCGTCAATGGCTTCAATTAAACAGACTTCATATACACGGTGATTATTTTATTGGTTTTGGAGCCGAAGGCCACTTCATAAGGATCGTTAGTAAGAACTAATTAGCTAGTCAAAATAGAAATTCCGAAAAAAAAAATCTATTAGTAGCACCGGCGAATAGCAGCGGCTGACTAGATTTCGAGTTCATCGGGGTCACGCGGCAGCTTTGGACGGGCGTAACTACGTGGTTTCGATCGAAAAACATTTTCGCAACTTTTTTAGCTTATGTCATACGCACATTTGGATTACGTTTATGAGTAGAGGAATTTATTTATCATACGACATATTTATTTTCCATTACCAATGAAAATTCAGCGTATATATACTGAAACGTATTATGACCTGAAGATTACTCATTCACTTTTTTTTGACATTGACTCTATTGATAATGATAAAAACAAACTCGGAAACATTATACTTATATTAATATAATACTTATATTAAAGAAACACAAGGTTAATAAAACGAATATTCAGTGACCACATTTCGAAGACCTCTTTAATATTTAGGTCAATTACGTTCAAATGTATTTGTTATCTTTAATTTTTTTCTTCAGAAACGACAGGAAAATTTGACAATAGTAAAGGAAAATACCCACCTATCACAAAAAAGGAATTATATACCTACAATTAATAACCTGACTTATTTGCTCTTTTATCAATAACAAGATAACCCGTCTATTTATTGAAGGTTAGTTTTTTCCGACAGGTAGGTAATGATATGCATTATTGATACCTACTTAATGACATCTCTAGCTGTAGAACGTTCACATATAACGACATTATTATAAGGCGAAAATATAAGTACATACAACTGTGCATTTACCGAATACATTATACATTAAACGAACCCATAAATTCAGTTGCGAGCGAGTTCTACGAAAACATCTCACGACATTAAAGGATAATTAATGAGAGCAATAAAGTGACTTACATAATGTTTAAGCCGCAGAAACCCGACGCGGATGTTCTTAAACACGCGCCCCCAATGGCAGCGTGAGTCCATCATCTTAACAGTTCCCGTAACCTGGCCGTGTTCTTGATTTCGGGACAAGTTTCAATCAGAAATAGCAGGAGCAGTGGCCGAGTTCCCGATTGTGTTCGGTGTTCCCATCATCTATTTATAATTGGCGAACCGAACAGTCTGATGCGAGCCGCTCAATTGCCGTTTTCCTACACTGCAACCGCTCGTTTTGCTAATAACTCTGTTTTACAAACATGTGATTCCACAGTCTCACTGTTTGGATTTCGTACAACACAACAAAACCTACGCGTTTCACGGCCCGGTACCCTAAAATCGTAGATTTTACCTTAACTACACACAACTAGCACCTAATAACTGTAAACAACCGCTGAAATAGTTACGATTTTTAACAACATTATGCCGGAATGGAATGACTGAATAACGGCATTAATAAAAAAAACAATTATTCTACTTATTTTTTCTCTTGTTTACTCAACTTTTCTCAATTCTACGAAAACTGACAATTGTCCGAGCACGAGCGATGTTAACGTTTTCACTTTTAAAACTGTTCAAAAATACCGCATGGAAGGAACAAAAAGTCGGTTGCGATTTTGCCAACGCTTGTTCATAGCTAATAACCTAGTTATTAGTACCTATTTGTTCAAAAATTTATTAGACTAGTCCGATGTGTATTGACGAAGAACTATTGAACAAGTTAACATTATCTCACGGCGTTTACATATGACACGAAGCCCGAGACATATTTAGGTAAAGAGCAAGTTGGCTAATGTTTTAATGTTTGGAAAACATTAACGAGGGAGTTGAATACCGCGGGAGCAATAAAAATGCTGCGAAAATTTAACGTATCGAATGCCACCGCCCGCCGGCGACGACGCTCGGGCACGCGACTCGCACGGCATTACGTGTACTTGGTCAACAACTCAATTTTCCTACCGGTTTCCATTACCTAGAATTGCTAGATGCGATCTAACCTTCACAAACCCACGGCAACTTAAAATGATTGTTTTTGTTTCATGGCTTTGATATTTCAATGTCAGTCGATGTCTTACTATGTAAATTGTTCTTTCTATATTGGTAATAAACTTTTCAACGGCAATAAATCTAGTTTTTTAATAAAGTTAACAAAAACGTTAAAAATATTGATAAAATCTACTTGATTGCTTCGTCGTAATTTCTGTTGATACTATCTCTAAAAGCATTTCATCGAATAGCATAGTAGCTACTTACCTTGCTATATTAAATATCTGATTTATACGTAGCAGTGTATAATACCTTAGTTAAGTATGAATAATCTATCCAGAAGCTATAAACCTTTGTATTTTTGGCAGTAAAATCTGTCATAAATAATTATTTTTTAGTAATATTACTTCATAAACATACTTTATCTTATCATATTTACTTAATTAAATTATTTCGTCTAATCTGTAACAGTTGATGAGTTTAGTTAAAGATCGTTATGCGTTCTAAATGACTAAACTATTACAACCAATACCTCTATAAACTACGTTTTATTGGCTGTAAACCATTGACTGCAAGTACACGCATGAAAATAGCTCTATCATCATTATTTTGGTGGATATTAAAAATAGAGTATGAGGCTACCTTCCGCGAAGACAAACAAGGAAATCTTGTTCTCAACGCAATTCATAACATGATGTGTCTAGTTAGACACATCATGTTATGAATTGCGATAAGTAGGTACTCCAAACAAATGTACTTGAATAACGTGTTGTATTTGGAAATCCTTATATTATAGAATTTTTTGATTGCATTTATAAGATCAAAGACTTTGTTTGCACCTATCATTGATTTATACTACAAACTACTACCACAACTACTCTCCATAGTTTCTGTTAATTTTATTATTTTTATTATCTATATTAATATTTATTTTATTATTTTTATACAGTAAAATTGTAGTTAGTTGTTAATTGGTTTAATTTAAATGTGTTTTATTAAATTAATGATTTAAAATGTTTTAAATTCAAAGAAATAAACTTATTTGACGCTTTTTACAGTACAATTTCTATTTCCCCTCGATTTTAACTGAATAAATACGTTTCTTATCGGTCAAAAATCAAACAAGCCAAATAACCCTTTACACACACATTAGCAACAGGGCCCGAGTGAGGCCGATAAACATAATTATTTCCAAGATTTGATCAGGAAAGCTTTACTTTGTTTGTTTGGAAAGGGCAATAGCGACGCGGCGTGGATCGATGCGGTGCCGGTCAACCCTCGTGGAGCAACCTTGCACCTACGACCGCCGTTAGCTTGGACTTGGCCCGGGGTGACATTGTTATATAGGTACACTGCGCGCCTAAAGTGCTACGACATTTTGTGTACCGGAAACTACTCATATTTTTAGCACGTAGACGGAGTTTCCGATGTAAAACACAATGACATTGACAGTTTAGGTACGATCACAGAATATATAATAGTAATAAAGGTACGATTTACTATTTCACTGTGCCTTACTAAGCGAAAATTGTTAACAATCCTCAATGTACTTGAATGTCAAATGATTTCCAGTCAGCACAAAGTAAAGATACTTATTTGTGAGATTGTGTGAGGAGTATTCAAAAACAAGCTGATAAAATAGCTTTCTATAGATGAAATACTTTTTTAATTGGATCAGTAGTTTTTAGTTAATCCATTAAAAACAAACACTCAATCAAATCTGTTCCCTTTATACATTACATTTTTCTACAGAAAGATGCAAACTAAACTACGGTTTTGTTTGTGTAACGTAACCAACATGCAAGGTCAAAATGTAATATTATGTTATTGGAAACCAAGGACACGATATAAGATGCTCTAGGGTTTAATACCTACAATATCCAATATTGTATGGAATATGGGAATATGCATGAGACAATGGAAGGCAGCAATTCTAAAAGGAAGTAACAGGTGCATACCTAGTTTCCATTGCATTCTTTCTTATCAATTCAATGGCTACAGCCCACTGCCACTGTAGCCATTGTCGTTAAGAGACACATAGTGTGCATTACGGTAAAATGCTGATCTACAGACATTACAAACAAACTCACTTCAAAACCACCCTTTTTAGGGTTGTGTAGTAGTAAACAAGGAACCCTTATAGGTTCGCCATGTCTGCCTGTCTGTCCGCGGTTTTACTCAAACACTTTAGTACTAGAAAGCAGTTATTTGGCATGGGTATGTAAGTATATCAATCTAGCCGGCAAAGTGGAAAATAAAATCTCATTTTTTTTTTAGTTTATCTCCCATAAGTACTTACAAAGTGGGAATCAAGTTTTAGTAACCCGTGGTGAGGGGCGTCTTTAAAAAGGTTTAACACCATTTTTAAATTTTGCGATCCGTTTGTGCAATATTTGTTAGATTCCAGTGGTTTCTGTCCCCATCTGTCAGCTAAACGGTTGAATTGTATAGACACGTGAAAAAATTCACGGCAATAGTGTACAGGGTAGAAGGGATATCAAACCACAAGCTATACTAGACCACTATAGTTTAATACAAAGCTAAAAGGGAAACTATCAGAGCTAAGTAGGGTTTACAAATTAAAGAGATAGTCAGCCAACTAATAAAATGTACTCGGGGAATGAAAATTTTATACAAATTATATAAAGTTTGATTTTAGGTCGGTTTTAGTCGCTAAACCGTGAGGCGTGTACTCAAAGTCGGCATTCGCAACTAACCCTACACTGCGCGTGGCCCGACACGCACTTAGCCGGTTATTTATTTCTCACATAAAGAGTCCTGTCTAACTTGTATGCCGGAATACCAGACTCAATATAGTTAAACAATGCGTCTATGCATCGATATACGAGAAGTTAACCTAGTTCATCATCATCACATCGGCCACAGGAAGACCACCGCTGGACATAGGCCTTCCCCAAAGATTTCTAAAACGACCGACTGTAGGTAAGCTGTAAGATAAGTAGTGTTCTTTTTTGTATATTCGTACTTCTCTTTGCTACGAAAACGAAGGAAAATAAATAAGTAGCATCGCATGATCCTAGATATCTTGATTTGATTCTTTTATTGTTATCTACTTATCTGTATTTGTATCTAAATGTCGTGTTACTTTTGTTTTCGTAATAGAACGAAAGTGCTCGTATATTCGCTGGATATCGCTTCATCTAGGTAATCGACTTAGGCTATACATAAGGTAGCTAAACGTCTATTTGCGGCTATACTGCAGATACTTATTAATCAAAGCCCATCCGGTACACGTTAACTCTCAATAGATCAAAGACACTGCAAATCCTAAATCAAAGAAGATCACATTATTTAGGTACACGTTTTTACACACAAGTTTTACGACGAAACCGCACTCTGACTGGGAATGTGAGAAAGTTTTCAACCATGGCGTAAGCAGCCACTTTGGCACTTTGTCACGATTCTGCAATTATTTCAGCGAAACTAAGTCAAAGACACCTTGAAATTCGGTAGAAGTACTGGCGGGTCGCACAATGCCTTTGTATAGTACCTTTATGCAAGCGATATCGATCCCACAACAGTAAACATTGCTAAACAACTACAATGAAAAGTAAACATTAATCTCATTGATTTACGAGTCTCAAATGAAAATTGGCCTATTCAAAGTTAACACAAAAGTTTCAGGGTACCATAGTTCATAGTCGAAAAACACGAAACAATTCAGACTGGAATTTGTTGTTTGCTTTGAAAATGAAACTATAGAATATTTAAATTCATTTCTTAATTGAAACGTTTTAAAAATTTATTAAAACATTATGCTAGCTTTTTTGCGTCCAGTCCGTCTAATAAGTCTATCGGGAACTTTTTAATATGTGTACGTATCGTTCAAACATATTCTTTTTTTATATAAAAACGAAGTTTTGAATCTTCATAAGCTGGGATTTTATAAATTAATTCAGTCACAGTAAATAACTAGTAGCCAAGCCAAGTTATGAAAAATATTCGGAATCGATAATGTGCTTATTAGAAAGTTTCTTAGTAAGTATTAAAATTATATGGGGATATATGCAACCAGAAAACACTAAGATAAATAAAAGATGAGAGATAGATTAAATGCCTAATAATAGTTTAAACAAAGTAAATTATAGTTCACTTTAATATAAGATTACTTTTATTCGTACACTATAAATTTTATTTTTATTTACCGAGTCCTAGAATAGTGTTTAAAATTCAGTGCTACGAACCAGCTACGAAATGCTACGAGACTTTTTGAACGGATCTTAATTTTTATTGAAGTAGATAGATATTTATATTTATTAATTTTGCAGGCAGGTGATTTAACTAGATCGCGATACGATGTATTCACCGAATTTTTGTCATGTTAATATACTGAGCTAAACCAAGATCGAGAGCACCTCATTTTCAAAAGTCTTTTGTCCACAACTTAATTAATTCACTGCAGTCCTCGTGTTAAATACTGGTAATTTGTTTAGTGTTCGTGCAATTCGAGTTTGAATACGTTTTTTTTTTATTTAGCAGACATAGGTATTCTATAACAAGGACATACTTGATATCGTGCAACTTTTTAGTAAATAAATCCTCCATCCAATTATACAAAAGAAGTTTCAATAAAAATTACAAAAAAAACACTTAAATGTAAACATACCAATTTTCTATTGTGAGCACGTGGACGATTTTCTACTCTAATAAAATATTCCTGTCACATACAGACATAAACAGATTATAGCATGACAAGACAAGAGAATTTGATAGTTATTAAATCTACCCTCATCTGCCTTACCCAACTTCTCAGTTGTTAGACATGTTGTTAGTCTTTGAAATTGAGATAATTAATCAGTAGGTACCTATGACAGATGAGATGAAATGAGGACTCGTGTAGCGCGAAGTCGAAGATGAATACGCGAGACGCTGGTAGCTGATGATGGCCGTGGTCGCCGGCTTGCAGAGACGACGCGAGTGCGGTGTCGCTGTACGTCGTGCCTCGGCAGCGTTTAATGCGCGGGTATTTCGGTAGATCACAGCCATCGGACAAATCACGACCGTGCGACCCGGCCTCAACGAGCACTCTAATAATAAACTTGTTTATATTTTTTATACTCCATTACTTTTATTCTGATTCCACGTTACCTACCCAACTAACTTTCGGCAGTTACGAAGGCCTCGGCGACCTCGATGGCCACGTGCGCCTCGAAATAGATGACGGCGCGACACTATGAAGTATGATAACGGGTATGGAATTTATCGAGAGCGTGCAACGGCGCCAAAGTTTGTTTTTGTCGATGAGTGTGATGCGTGTAGGCGTCGTGGCGATGGCGGTCGGCGACGGAGCCGAAGGTACGTACCGAGATCGTGTCTGAGATGGCGCTGCAGAAGGCGCCGAAGCCGGTGGTCGCGGGAGATGCGCTAGTGGGGCTGGCGGGCGGGCTGCCGCTCGCCCGGTCCATGGCGCGGTGTGGCCCGGCGGTCGGCGGAACACTGCCGTCGCGCAGCGTTCGCGCCCTCACGTTACATAAACCCCAATGCTGCCCGCTGCCGCTGCCCGCTCCCACCTGTCTGTTGTCGCTACGTTCTGGCATCACATGCAACCCACAACAATAACACTAAATAATTATAGAAAGGCTATTTTCAGTTCACTCGAAGCTTATTAGTGAAACTAATTTGCAGATGTTGTCCGCCTGTGCGATTGACAACGGAATCTGTTAGCTAAATTGAATTCGTGATTCGTGTACACACCAAATTGCATCGATGCTTGTAGCTGCACGTTAGTGTTAATTCATATGTATTAATTTATATATAATAATAAAAACAAAGACATACAAAGGGAAGCAGATCAAACATACTTTAAACGCGTGGCGTGGCAAATTTCACTCATAATTTATTTTTTAATTGCCTAAATAATATATTTATAAGCAGTTGTTGCGGGTGTTTGTATACTATGTACTCTTTCACATTACATACTTTACTAGTTTTGTTCCAAATATTATAAATAATGTTAAAGAAAAACAACAAAACTTATGTAGCTTAAGTGTAATATCATGCCATGCGCCTTTCTTTGTATCACACAACAATGCTTATTCTGCTTCCGTTTATATGTCTGTGAATAAAACAGAAAAAATTACATGAAAAATAATAACTGCATTTATTGTTTCATTGTTCAACTTGTAGCTGAACAGACTGAAATAAAATAATCGGCCAAGTGCGTGTCGGGCTAGGCGCAGTGTAGGGTTCCATAGTTGCGAATACCGTCTTTAAGTTCACGCCTTTACAACGCCTTAAAAACGAATTTTACTAAATGAAATTATTATTTCTCGAGTATTAGTTGGTTAACTACTCATAACTCTTTAATTTGTGAACCCTACGTAGCTCTTATAGATTTCCTTTTAATTACGTTGTACATGTTATGGACGAAGTGATAAATTTAGGCAATTTTCATAATATTTATGAATAATAACATACTAATTTGAACAAACTAATCTAAACTAATATTATAAAGAGGAAAGATTTGTTTGTTTGCATCCAATAGGCTCCGAAATTACTGAACCGTTTTCGAAATTCTTTCACCGTTGGAAAGGTACACAATTTCCGAGTGACATAGGCTATATCATATTTTCAAAAAATTAGGAATGCCTACTAAAACTCCAATAATGTAACCCAACATGTAAAAAAAATACTTAAAAATTACAAACGTCGCGTGATCTGGAGAAACTTTTGATGACAGAACAAAATAATGTACCATAACTTTGTAGAATACATCATTATCTACAAAAAGTTTCGGGACAGCATCCGACTTATTATAAAACCCAGACTAACTTTGTTACTAGGTTTAAACCATTATCCGATCAACAAAGTTGACATCTAGTAATATCACACTATCTCACCTGTTAATGTCAACTTCATTTTGAGCGGATAATGGTTTAAACCTAGGAACAAAGTTAGTCTGGGTTTTATAATTAGACGGATGCTGTCCCGAAACTTTTTGTAGATAATGATGTATTCTACAAAGTTGTAGTACATTATTTTGTTCTGTCATCAAAAGTTTCCGCAGCGCACGCGAGGTGTGGAATTTTTTAGTTTTATAATAAGACGATGCCGTCTTGTCTAACTATTATATTTATGTCACAATAAGTGTTATTTTATTTTAAAATTTTTACCAAATGCCGCTGCTAAGAAAGGCCTTTTATTTGTACCTTGGTATTGATTCTTACCAAAACAAAATACTTCATATTAAAGACTGCTTCAAAACCTTTGCATAACTTTTTGAATCATTTAATTCGAACATTCCATTCGAAAGATACCACGAGTTTAATAATTTAAGTAAAAAAAGTCGCGTAGTCGCCGCTCACCCCGCTCGGCTAGTTAGACAACATCGTGATAGGAGTATGCGATGCAATGTAGGGCACATATTTTTTTTTAAATAACAATTTATTTTTTTTTTATAAAAAATGAAAGTCTATTGTCTCGCATGATTTTGTTGTTTCCAATACTGTTGCTAAACAAAGATCAAAATATACAATTGCTAAACAATCGATAGTTTTAATAGAAAAATGCCAAACTATCGATAGGCTTATCGATAGTATTGCTTTTCAAAATACAAAAGCTATCGATAATATCGATAGTTTTGAACTATCGATTATTACCTTTATTTCAACGCTATCGACATCTATCGATAGATATAGTCTAATAGAAGCGATAGGCTATCGATAGTGGATTATCGAGCGGCAGCACTAGAGTTTGCAATTTTGATTGAATTCATATGGACTTTCGTAATTCTGTGTTAAATGGTTATGCCCCATAGATGATAAGCATTGTGATAAAGGCCGAACAATTTGATAATTTTAAAAGTTTTTATCAGTTGGGCCTCTTCATTTTGGGAATTTTTCACACTGCGTAGACATTTATTATACTGTCTATGCAATCAGTCTATGCGGTCTATGCAATTCGTTAGTAACATATACACTATTGCCGTGATTGTTTTCAAGTGTCCATACACAACTGTTTAGCCGATAGAGTGGGAGGGGGGCAATGGACTCTAACAAAAAATTTCACTAAGTATGAAAAAAAATATTTCACAAACGGATCCCTGCATTGAAAAATAGTGTTCACGAACTCACCTCAATATTTTTGAAAGACCCATTAAACGACAACCAACCCCACCATGGTGTAAAAAAAATCTCACTTTACATGTATGGGAGCAAACCTAAAAACATTTTTTTTCCTTATTTTATTTTACCACTTTGTCGGCGTGATTGATATTCATACCCACCTATGCCTAATTACTGCTTTAGCTAGCTATTCTCTGAGTAAAACCGCGGACAGCGAAACAGACAGACATGGAGAAACTATAAGGGTTTACCACGGAACCCTAAAAACGATGCCTAGCACCAGAAGCTTTTGCATTTTGACGTATGAAGTAAATTTCATAAAATTATTTATTACTACTCGTTACTAGCTGTTGCCATAGACCTTTTTTTTTACTGCATTCTAAGTCTATGACTGTTGCAATGCCAATGATGTCCGAGTAATCAAATGGGCAAAGAAATATAATAAGGACTGACCACACTTATTACCTAAATTATATTTAAGAAGTATACGTAGATAGGTATATATCATACTTATTCCTTATACTTTAGTGTAATACATAAAATGGCGCATACAAATGCAATGTATAGGTACAAACTGAAAAGTTCCTGTAAAATTTAGTATTATTTATGCCCGTATACCTAGTAAAGTACATATTAAGTATTTTATTCCACAAATGTATTTAAAACAAATGCTCTTGTTTGCTGTAGGATTTCAAAGATCCGAGTACAATCAAACTGTTTGTGAATACTTCAATAGCGGTTACAAAATACCCGTGCGCATTTACAGCCCAACAAACAACTGTTCAAACGGAGACTGAAAGCAGATTTAGACGGATCCAGTCATTGGTAGCAAGCCTTGCTAGCATGCCAGACGTGCTGGCACGGTCTAAACTATCACTGGCGCCAGTAAATCGGTTTATAACTATGGTGCTAGTGGACTTATGGTGGACTTAGAAGGCCTGGCTGGTTATGATTACGCTTTAGTAGTAAATATATTTAAATCCCGGGCGTGCTCTTTCCTTACGTGTTTATCCCTTATGGGGCAAGCAGAGCATTTTGAGTAATAAGTACTTGAATTGTTAACCAAGTGGCAAAACCATGATATCTCGAGCTTCTCCTTGATTCAGAAGGCACATAAGAAAATCTTAATGTGCCATCTGAAGCACGGAGAAGCCTGTCATCAATAAATGACAGTCTTCAAGTTATGTCAGATACCTGAATCTAATCTAACACTGTTGACCCGATACACACGCAAAACAAAAGAGTGGTATGCTGGCCGGACTAACGCCAGTGACTGGATATGTCTACATCAGCCTTAACAATTTATAGATACATTGTCACGACTTTCCACAAATGTTACGAATATAAAGTAAATGTATCGTAGATTCGCAGTGTCTCACTGATTACCGTGTAAGAATGTCCAGTAAAATATTCGCGATAAGTGTTATTGTCACGTGTTGCTTCCTAGTAGAAAGTGGGAGGGTGAAACGCATTGTCGGGGGACACGATGTCCCTTGTGGTAAATATACGGCTATTTACCTTTGATTTTTGCAAGAAATTCAACTTAAGTTTGAATTTCTTGCCTTGTATTCCAACTACTGTGTCGGATGATGTACGTGGCGATATGTGAGGATCCCATAGACTTCTACATATTTCTACTGACTGGGGAGATATTATTGGTTCTTAATTTAAAAAAAAAGAAAATCTGTGAATTTGTCTATTAATTTTTAGTGGCTTTAATTTAGCACAACTATTAAATGTATAATATCAGTAGCTTAGTTATAGTCTTGAAAAAATATTACAAAAAGGGGTTGCTATTAGGTTTTTTTATCGAGTGAAGTCTGTTCGATCATGTAACTGAATGCGACTTTGACTAAACATATTAGGATCTTTTTTTAGATTTCAAAGCATTATTTTCTGTCTCAGATGGTTTTAAAAACTCCAAAACTCGGCCTACTTAGTCTTCAAAGATGAAAGGCTTTACGGGGATAGAACAGCCGAAGAACATGTGATAAATAACTTATACACCACAGGCAGTCATAAAAACGTTCTTGAAACTAATATCACGTACGTGCGTACCATTTAAAATACAAGAAATCCTACATCTTAAAGACAAAAGAAAAAGAGAAAACTTAGAATAATAAGAGATTTGAATCATGTTATAAGGCGATGCAACTAACAACCCATCACTATTTAGCTTCCTCCATCATAACGCCTACCATCGCGCTAAGCGTCGGTGGCCTTTGGGTCTTACGGCCGTGGGTGCTGTCTACCCCGTCAGGGATAAAGATGTGACAATGTATCAGTACCCTATCATTACCGACCGTACCATGATTGAAACATACCCGTTCATCTTTTTCATTGATCTACAGACACATACCAATACGTCGCATCATTACGGAATGCCTTGCTCCAACAAATATGTGGAGCGGTCATAATTTCTCCAAACTTCGCCCTGACTGCTGCTCACTGTGTCCACAACGCCACTGATCGATACCATCTCAGCATGGACAACTACTGTACTGGACCAGAGGACAGGCAATCTCTAGCCCAGGTGCTGGAAGTACTTACACATCCTCACTACGATAAGTAAGGACGGTAATTTACAAATGAGGAACGAATTGCTTTGACTATTAAGAACATTTTTGTTGAACTATTTAGACAAGTCATAAAATGTATAAATTGATCATATATCTCCAATAAGTATCGGTAAATAGTTTAATTTTAAGACAGATTATATAAAACGACGTCATTCATTCCCTAATAATTACGGAAGGAAAGTAGATCTGAAAACATAATCTGTACTGGAAATGTCAACGATATCAAAATCATGGTACAATAATATACTTCGATCAAAATGTACCTATAAACCTATATAACACTTTGGTAACACTATGTACGTAAAACTTCGATATATAACGTGTAACGGAAAGGGAGTATCAACCCGAAAGCGAGTAACCATACTAATCAATGTCAATAACTTTTACATACCTACTGAGCCAAAATGTATGGAGCTGATGCAGATTTTCTTTCTACGATTTCAGGGTTGGTCTCATAGTTTAAGTTGTTCATAGTTTAGTATGTTTACTCCCTTTCGGGTTTTTAACCCCTTTCCGTTACACGTTGGAGATACGTAAAATCTGAACTAATTTTCATTATTATAATAACAGTTTTAATGAAAAATGATGCTCCTTATTAAACATTTTCGAACTGCTAATCTTTTTTTCTCGTGCGTAGCTCAAGAGACGATAAAATAAACGACCAATTTTGCATTGTTCATTCAATTCAATTCAATTTATTCATAAACAATTATACATTGCATTCGAATCCGTAACAAAAATACAAAAAAAAACATTACCAAATTAAAATTCATTTTAAATGCATGCATATGTAATATATTACTTAATTAGTACATTTCGATAATACATTTAAGTCTATACAAATAATATAATATCAGTTCCAAATTGCAATTTAATATTCAATGCGAAATTAAAAGTCATCAAAACTAGCTATATAGCAGCACTTCTTCAGAAGCAGAGTTCTCAATTCACTTTTAAATTTTGAAAGTTTTCGTACTATCTTTAGATGGTTTGGCAATTTATTTAATAAGACTATCTACTGTTTGATATCGCGGACTGTGTTTAACAATTACTAAAGTTGGAGTAATTTTTTGTTGAACGTCTTTTTGTCTGGTACTTTCCCTTAACAACATTTCCTGTTCCGTCTCAAATAAAGTTCTATTTTAAAAAAATCTACTAAAAGCACAAAAATATATAGAAAAGGAACGGTTAAAATTTAAAGCCTATTAAAGTGTTCTACACATGATTCTCTCTTCTATATACAAACCATAGTATTTATTTATGTTGTAATCGTAACTTCCTCCCCAATAATTAATACTGTAACGTAGTTAAGATTCTACGGCATAGTATCAAGATTTCAGTTGGTCCGTCGTCAGTTCATCGCGTAAAGTTCTAAGTGCACAGCAAGAACTGCTAATATTATTTTCCACAGCTTGTAATTCGGGTTCCCAATTTAAATATTCATCAATTTGAATACCAAAGAATTTTACTTCATGCGCTGGTTCAACCTTCTCATTATTTAGCTTCCTTCAAGTTTGTCTCTATTGCTGGCAGTCGTTTTGAATAACATTACTTTGGTTTTGGTTGTATTAAGTTTAAGATTATTATCTGTAAACCAATCATGAAAAACTGACAGAGTAGGTAGTATTTATCTTTATATTAAGAGCGTCAATGTCGTGATACCAGACTATAGCATTCGTATCGTCAGCAAATATTACTAATTCAATGTCAGGTTGTACAGATGTCACATAGTTAATTAAATTTCAGATCACACAGAACTGTTTAGATATTTTTAAAAACTTGCAGGCAACTGCCTACTTACACCAAAATGCCCCTCTAATAATGGTTAGAATAAACAAAATAATGATACTACGGAGGCTCATTAGGTTTTGAAACTCCCAGCTTCTATTTATATAAGTAAGTACCTAATGCGACGTTGCACTACGTGTAAAGAATATTTAAGCGTCGTTCGCTTTTGGATTCTGGCGACCTCCCCATACTCCATACTCCATAGATACTCGTACTTACTTAGTGTCTGCTGTGCCGCAGTTCGTTGTATAACTCAAAGCTGTGATGACAATTATTTTTTAAAACGGATATTTCAATGTTTTAATTTTGATAACTAGCGTCAAGCACCGGCGTCGCATCGGTATTTAAAAAAAATTGACTCGCCTCGCGTACCCTTGTGGCGCCTACATCGCATCGCAATATCAAGGTGCGGCCCTAGCTAGCCGAGCGGGGTGAGCGACGACCACGCGACTTTTTACTTACAATTTTAAGCTCGTGATATCTTTCAAATGGAATATCCGATTTGTATGATTAAGTTATATTAAGTTATTGAAGCAGTCTTAAAATATAAAATAATTTACTTTGATAAGGATTTATACCAAGGTACAAATAAAGAGCCTTTTCTAGCGGCGGCATTACAATTACATTTTTAAAATAAAAAACAAAACTTATTGTGACATAACTATAATAAGTAGACATATGCTGTCGCGACACTTTTTGTAGATAATGATGTGCTCTACAAAGTTGTAGTACATTATTTTGTTCTATCATCAATAGTTTCCGCAGCGCACGCGATGTAAGGAATTTTTTAAGACAATTTTTTACACTTTGGGTTACATTATTGCAGTTTAAGTAAGGATCCCTAATTTTTTTGAAAATATAAATATAGCATATGTCACTCGAGGATAGTGTAGGTTTCCAACGGTGAAAAATTTTTTAAAATTAGTTCAGTAGTTTCGGAGCCTATTCGATGCAAACAAACAATCAAATCTTTTCTCTTTATAATATTAGTTTAGATAATTTTAATTGAATAAGGGTCAGTACTAACCAAATGGCATGATAAGACAGAGCCTCCACATAAAAGCAGCAGGTATATCTGCATCTCTCACGACTCCCTTGTCACAAGACTTGACAAGTGACGCACAACACAATTATGTTTTTCTACCTCAATAGGTACCATTACCTAGGTAAGTACGTATCGATTTTACTGTATCAGTTTCCATATGAAATTCAAAGTAGTCGGATGACTGGACAGTTGCCAAGTCCAATGAAGAGAGTCTTTATTTGGGCTTCTGCATCCCTATTGATTGATATCAACATCTGTTTACTGGTTGTCTCCCTCAAATAATTGAACATATCAATATCCTTGGTGACCTTATGGCCTTTTTTATTTTTAGTTAAACATTTTTATCAACGTTATAAACACCCTATAAATTAGTACTGGTAAAACGGGTTAAGTACTTATTTTACTGTGTGTTGTGGCATCGAGGCCATCAAACGGATGAAAATATTTTGTTTGATTGTGTTCCAGCTAGATCAAAGGCGGATCCAGCTTTGGTGCTAGGGGGGGTCACATAGTTGTGGTCAAGTCACAAGAAGTTATAATTATTTTTTTATAATCATAGATACTAGTAAGAAGTAGGTATTTTATTAATTTACGTAAGTATTAACTGTAGTTAAAAATACCTATATTTAAATAATAAAATCAATATTTCTATTACGTCTTCTCCCGAAACGCGTTCACTTCATCTACTTCAATGAGTACGTTTTTATGGGCATGGAGAAACGCCAGTCCGGTTAGACGTTCTTCAACCATTGAAGCTCTTAGCCACAATTAGATTTTTCGTAACGTAGAGAAAGATCTTTCCGCTGTCGCTACACTAACAGGGAGTGTAGCCATTATACATAAAAAGTTTCTTATATTAGGATACATCTCAATATCGCAATTTAAAATAATGTCAAAAATCGACTGCGAAATGTCCTGTCTCCGCTGCCACTTCACCATCCACAGTGAAATGGCAGCGGAATGACTAAGACCTAGATAAGACTCTAGAACGTGTTGAAATTCTTATGATTTTTTATTAAAAAATATTAAAAAAGTGTTCGCAGTGTTCTTAAGGATGACTTAGGTACTCGTATGTCAATATTTGACACTTATAATTAATCACCTTCTCAAGGTGTGATTTATTGCAGGGCATCCAACGCTCATGACATCTCCGTGTTACGGATCGACCACAATTTGTCGGATATAAGCTGGCTTAATGATACAGTTTTACCCTCGTCTAGCTTTGGCATTACAGGTCAGTGGCTTAACACGTTTTTATCCCCCAAGGAGTAAACAGTGTCAGGAGTGTAAGGAGGAAATCCTAAAAACATTTTAAAGAACACAAGACCATTTTAAAGAGATGATGGAGAGAGGTGGTGTATTTTAGGAATACTTAGATATATCAATGATTATTGTATATCCATTATCATAATACTACTACTATAGATACCTAAGTTATTTACTTAGAATCTCAATTACAAACTATCCCGAAATTTAATTTAGTTTCACAAGACAACGGAGGGCGGTAATTTAAGTTTACTCCCATTTACCTACGCGCCTGTATCAAGGTACATTATCTAATGGAACCGCTTTCACCTGCGTCAAGGTAGTGACTTTAATTACAAAATAAGTAGCTATAGGTATCAATGAAGGTTCGTGTACTCCACCGAAAAGAGCCCATCCCTTAAAATTAAGAAGAAGGTATCAATCAATACCTAGCTAAACGCAAAGATAAATCTATCTTTGGATAAAAAATTGTTTTATAAACCTTTACGAGAAAATCGATGTAGTTAAAGTACTTACTTATGCAAGAGTTTAATAAACAATAAAGGTATCTACGTATATTAAACGAAATGAGCAGTAGTAAGTAAACATACATCATTCAGTAGCTTTTATCGGCCTTTGTCGTAAAGGTCAGGTTCATGCATTCAACGTCACGCGTAATTTCAGGCGAATGTACGATATACGGCTATGGCTTTATAGACGTCACCGTGAAGAAAACTACTGAGATGCTGGCGGGTGCCAAAGTGGCGATATTATCCCTAGACCGCTGCATACAATTGTTGGGGCCGTACGTCGCACCGAAACCAGACAGCGGAATGATATGTGCAGTTGGTGATAATTCCGACGCTTGTCAGGTAATTATAATTTTATTGGGTACTATTACGTTACCGGCGTTATAAAGACGTCACTGTAAAGAAAACTTCGGATATACAGGTGCCAAAGTGAGGGTACGTCGGTCGAGGCAGTACTTTGGCGTCGTTTCCATGAATCGTCTTCTGTATTTATCATCGCGACGATATTGCTTGTAGAGACCACGCCGTACGATGTGCAAAAAAATTGCGGAATCTTACGCTAGACAAGATCAAAGTTTGCACTCACCACTTTTAGTACCATTCTCGTAGCTTGACAGAATGTAACTGGAATGTAAGTCGGCATTCAGCGTGGGAGTTAAATGTGAATATCCTGCTTTGGCGACAACACAGCTAACTCCCGGGCACTTCCCACAATAATTGGGAATTTACGAGAGGACTTCCTGACAATCCACGAAAACAGACAGACAGATATACGTATAATTTGTATTATAATTATGGCGTATTTATAAAATATAAGTACCTCATGTGGTTGTGGTCGCGTGACTGATATCACGTGCCAAACTATCCTTCGTATACTTTCGAAAAAAATTAACAAGTGGAACTCGACTTACTTTGGGTACAAATAGTACTCGTAATTGCTTTGTTTAGTGCGGAGGGATAGCGGCTTGTTAAGATACATTCTACACCATGCATTCTACATTTTTCTATTCTCGCATCATAAACTTTCAGTAACAATATAAATGAATAAGATTAGTTATTTATCATGTCAATAAGCATTCATTTTATTACCACTGATTGCGTTCTAGATTTCAGCGGCATTAATTGGCAGCCGATGCTCCACTATTTATTTATTGAGGCTTAAACAGCTCGAGCCAATTTAAACACGTCGAGATCGTTATCGTTCTATGAAATAGAATAGATGAGATTTAATTTATTCGATGATACATAGGGCGCACTATAAGTTTCCGGAACTGGCCACTTACATAAACAATATTTAAAAATTTATTGCAACATTTGAAAATAGAACTCTTTGGCTGTAGAATGCAGTTTGTTTCATCTGACTGTCTTTTGTTTTTACCTTGTGGCGCCATTTAAAAAATTGTGTGTCTGCATCAACATGGATTTAACTCGGGAAAATTTTCGTAGTATGATTTTCTACGATTTTAAATGTAATTTGACAGCTCAACAGAGCATCGCTCGGCTTGAAACAGCTTTTGGCAATGAAGCACCATGCAAGACAACTGTTTATAGCTGATTTGCAGAATTCAAGCGTGGTCGTATCAATCTCAGTGACGAATCTCGCGATGGTCGGCCGTCCACCGCTGTGACCAACAAAAACATCGATGCTGTGCGCCGTATGATTGAAACAGACAGGCATGTGACCTACCATGAAATTCGCGCATCCTTAGAAATAGGCATGAGTCAAATACAATTAATCCTACACAAACATTTGGGTGTGAGAAAGCTGTGCTCGCGGTGGATCCCACACAACTTGACCGAGGCTCAAAAAACGGACCGCGTCACTTGGTGCAGTGCCATGCTTACCAGATTCAACGAAGGTGCGTCAAATTTGGTGTGGGATATAGTAACAGGTGACGAAACATGGATTTATTGCTACGATCCCAAAACAAAGCAGCAATCGAGCGTATGGGTCTTTCAAGATGAGCCGAAACCAACCAAAGTAGCGCGCGTGAAAAGTGCATCTAAGCGGATGATTGCTTCTTTTTTTAATAAAACTGGACACGTGGCTACTGTTGCTTTAGAGAATCGTCGTACAGTGAATAGTGACTGGTACACGACCATTTGTTTGCCGGAAGTTATTGACGAACTCCGTAAAAATAACCATAAACGCCGTATCATCCTGCACCACGACAATGCTAGTTCTCACACGGCCAGACAGACAAACGACTTTTTGAAGGCGAAAAATGTAGAACTCATGAGTCATCCTGCATACAGTCCCGACCTGGCACCTTGTGACTTTTTTCTGTTCCCAAAAATTAAGAACCAATTACGCGGTCAACGATTTTCATCACCAGAAGAGGCTGTCGAGGAGTATGAAAAACACGTTTCAGAGGTCACCACAGAGGAGTGGCACAAAAGTTTTCAAAACTGGTTTCATCGAATGAAAAAGTGCATAGACGCCAAGGGAGATTATTTTGAAAAACAATAAATTAATTTTGTACCTTTAATAGTATTTTTTCATATTCATTCCGGAAACTTATAGTGCGCCCCACGTATATGTGATATATTTGCATATTTATCTCGCGTTATTGTTTTATTTTTATAGACAGGTTAAGGAATATTAAGTGTCGCAAACTCGAACAAATTTCGTTGAGGTATACCTAAGGCAAAGATAATATAGGCTTCCTTTTCATAAAAGTAGGTAATGTATACCTAGAGCTAATAACATCAATAATAACTAAAACCTTACTAAAAGTAGATTACGATAATGAGTGGTAAAAAATCTGAGGATCTTTATTACGAGAATTAATATTGTGCTTTTAACGTACTATTAATCTAAACCGCATCCGAAGATATATTGTGTACAAAGGTGGACGCGTACTGGGCCCATAACCTGATAGATTCAGTGGCACCATCTGAGAATCGAATGTCAAAGGCAAAAACCACATAGTACCAAAAGATCACGTATGTGTTTATAAACGTTTTATTCCTACAAAGGTGTATGTATATCTACTCATAAATACAGTAGGTAACTATATACACATTCAGCAATGATATGTTTGCAGGGTGACTCGGGAGGACCGCTGATGTGTGCGGGCAAGTTGCAAGGAATCAGTAGCTATGGGGTAGACTGCGGCTTGCAAGGCATGCCCGGTGTCTACGTCAGTATAGGACCCCATTTGCGCTGGATACGCAATGTTACTGGACTTTAAATATAACAAAAATAGTACTTACTTATTTTCTATTATTTATCAAAAAGCGAGAATAAGTTGTTTTTTAAACAAATAAAAGATTGTTTGGACCATTTTACCATTTAATCAACAACCATTTTTCTAACATTAAGCATCTTACTCACACATAGGTACATACTCACGGTTCTGCATACAATTCCAGAAGCGTTCAAAACAGATTGATAGTTATATAACTTCTTAATTACATAGTTTAAGTAGCAATTGGCGCACTTGTCGACAAATTATTACAACATTGGGGGTATAGCTGCAGTACCTACTAAAAATGAGAGAAAAGTATGAGACATACCACCCTTACATATTATTTATATTATAAATAGATAACCGAAGTTATGTAAACTTGTTTGGTTCTGGTAGTACAGAGGGTCGTGCTCTTGCAGTAGAAACAGAAAGGCCTTATACATTTATGAGGGCGACACTGAAAGTCTTTAGAACTGGCCACTTGTAAACAGTATAATAAAAAAATTAGTTTAAATTTTGGAAATGGAACTCTTTGTCAATATTATTGAGTAAGTATTTTATTAATTTGTTTTATGATTTGGCGGCAAATTGAAAATTGTTTGTGTCACGCCAGCATGAATTTAACGCGAGAAAATTTTCGTGCAATTATTTTTTAGGACTTTCGTTGTCATTTAAGTCAATAAGAAAGTTATGATTGACTTCGATTGGCCTTTCACGATGAAGCCCCATCTCGTGCCACTGTTTACAACTGGTTTAATGAGTTTAACCAGTTTTTGATTTTCTAAGAACTTTCAGTTTGACCCTCGTATTATTAATATGTAATCTGAGAAAAATGGTACAAAGTTTGTCTTTCGCGGTTTTATTGTTTTCATCTGCATTTTTGCAAACCCATTGTTATCAATTGTTCTCTCGGTCGAATTCGGCCGTCGGGAGGTTGCCGGTTAAATGTTATTTATGTAAATACTAAATAAAAGAGAACGAGACATGCACCACAGTTGAACGATAGCTGTGGAGTTTTTTTTAAATAAAGTTGAAGACAATCTTAATAGTTTTGTTATGGACAAAGAAGACCGGTTATCTACTGAGAAAGAAATAGATTAACTCAAAATTACATTACCCCGAGTGTCCGTAGTAACATAACAAATTGTGGCATCATATACATAGTTTGTTCTGTGATTATTACCTCCATTGTATATATTATTTGAGACATTGCACTCACTTAAATAAATAATATCATCATTCAACGCTATATTACCATAAAATATAGCAAACCGTACATGGGCTTTGACATAATTAAGCCCAGTCAAGTCACTATTAACTAACAAACATATATCATAAGAAATCTGTATCATTCATAAAATTTACTAATCATTGGTTAACCCGTGTCACTTAAATATCAATTCAAAACTTACTCCTACTGAATTTTATGGAGTGTAAATGTACCGAATACTTACGAAAAACATGAGTGAAAAATGTAATTCTAATTCTAAACAATGTTAACGCAATAGGTAAAATATCTAAATAATGTAATTACTGGTCAAGCATCAGACAAAAGCTGGAGTAAATACATTTCATAAATATCACTTACTTTGTACTTTATTTAACATCTTGTATACGCTACGATATGTTGTTATCTAAAAATTATAGTCCCATTATAATTTTTAGATAACTACATATCGTAGCGTTACATCTTTGCAAACAGTATATCTGCGACCACCTGCGAAAACGATAATAATCATGTGTTCACAGCACGATAGTTTAAAAACCAATATTGCGCTACATGTTCCATTATTATATTTTATAATGAAATATAATTAGCTCTTAAATTATAACCAAGTATACCATAGGAACCATATCTACACCCACCATAAAACTTAATATTTACTTTATAGTATAGCCAGATAATGTTTTTCAATTGTTAAGTATACATTTCATAATTTTGGTTTAAATAAATTTAACTAATAAAATTAACGTATAACCTATACCACAAGTACTCATAAAGAAACCAACTCAATTTTCACTAGTCTACAAAATGCATAGAGATGATGTAAGCTTACGATAAAGCTATTAGAAACTTTTGCAAGCCATCAACAAACAATAAATACATTTTGTTAGTGATTGTAGACAAAGAGCTAACAATGATTGAACAATTTTTTAATTTTAAGTCCTTTTTACCTAACATTGAAAATACTAAATACGACGTCCTATCTATCTAGATCGTCCTATGTATGTAATCCTATTTAATTAACATAAGCATATAAAAGTCAATATATCCATCGGATATTAGCTCTTTATCCATGTTAAAATTTAATATTAGATAACATCATAATCATCACATCAGCCGCAGGCGCCGCCTCCCCCGAGGTTTTCCAAGACGATCGATTGGAAACGGCTTGCATTATTATATTTTATAATGAAAATATTTTAATATACTAATCACAAAATATAATAATTAACATTTACACAACATCATGTGGACAAGTCGAGTTATATTTAACGCTACATCACGTCTACTACTGAGTATAATGAAAAACATAAAAAAAAGAAGTTCTATGAGAAACCATTATGTCTGGGTTTCACAATGTAATACAGAATCTTTTACAATTGATCTAGAAAATCACTTTTGTCACTACACTATGCATCTGCTCTCACTGAACATCAGTGCGAATGATTCAGTTATGTACATTATGACCGAAAAATTTTGGCAAAAATAAAAAATCTAATATAATTTCGACACTTTCGGATTTTTTATGTGCACTCTGGACCACAGTTGCTCAACATTTTCTGGGTAAGGCAATTACCGTGCAAAGTGGCCACTTTTGGCAGAAACGCGTTTTAAAGCTAGACGGACTACCAATGATACTTTCAAAAGTTAAAATAAAATTTCTGATTGTTCGCAAATTATTAATTATCACCATATTTACGATTAAGCAATTTATTTTAAATAAGTTCGCCACTTCTTTATTTGCCTTAACATTTCGCACTGTTGCGGCGAGCATCCTCGTGTTTAGGCAAAACTTGATTTCCAAGAACAATTTTTCTGCATCATGAAGTATATTTGGGGAGTCTTCTATGAGGATGACATGATATGACTTCAAAGGCATCGTATGAACACATCTCAAAACTAAACCCTGTTAGACAGACTGCTGAGATCGTCGAACTTTGAAGCTTACTTAGGACCACATGAACCAAGACCTGCCTTCCCCGGTCGGTGTCGAGCCCGAACTCTTTGGTGTTTTAGGACTTTTAGGGCTTTCTGGGACGGAATTGGTTCCCTCTTCCGCCTTGCCTTCAGCGTTCTCGATTGTAGTTTTCAACTGGAATGGAAGAAAAAAATAATATTGTAAATTATAATAACGAGCCATTTCCGTCCAAATGCCTCTTTCTCTCGCTTCTATTTCTGTCTGAACGGGTGCTGCCGGGAGGGACTGGTCAGCTCGGCTTCGCTTTTTTGACTACTTAATATTTTTTACTACGCAATTTATGTTTGTTTAATTGTTCGCAAGCATTACATGTTATAATGTGTCAACATTGTATTATATTATAAGTATTAATTAAAAGACAATAATAATAATATGACAAAGCCCTTCTGGCGAGGAGGCGACCAATACTGTGAAAATGAGTTTCTTTCGGCGTTTCTTCTCAGCAGTGGTCCTTACGACGCGCTGGTATAGGTAGCTTTTCTTTAAAAATAAATTATATTTAATATACTTTACACGTAACGTAAATTATACTTATTGGCGTGTAAAAGTGCCTGTAAAGGTCTAATTACTGAATAAACATTTAAATCTTTATCTGCACTCATAGATCGAGTATTTTAAATGGTATTAAAATCTTTTACAAAAACATCCCATCAGTAAATACTAACCTAATAATCGGTTCAAACCAAGACTCGAAGCGATATATCGAATTTTTTGCGATACTCTTTGCATCGCGCTGTATTGCAAATATCTCATCTCAATGTGTGCACTTTTGTTTGATAAACTTGTTTCATGTGTGTCAATGTGCCATCGCGTCTCAATGTAAATTTTTTTTAAAGATTTTGACGTGACAACGTCTTATAAATTGGTTTGCCGGGTGACACTTCAAGAAACTGCGTTACGCTCCGCTCACGTTATGCGCTCACAATGAGAGCGAGTGAGAGGCACGCGTCCCTTCCACTCGGGCATTCAAAGTCGTTGTCACGTAAAACTTTCGCCCGTATACCGACTTTACAGGCAACCAATTTTTTTTAACTTTCAGACGGTTTACATTAAACGTTTCTTCCGTGTGTGTGCGGGCGCTATGAAGATCTCCTTATACATACTTATACTTAACTTTTCATAAACACCAAAGTGACATCGCAAGTCACGAAAAATGCATTCTACATTCACACTACTTAGACTGGAGCTGGCAGTGAGCCTGCTAGCGCCCAAATACGTTTGGTTAGAACAATGCCTTACAAAGAAGAAACAATAACTTCCCTGATAGATTTTTGTTCCAATAATATTAAGTCCTTACATATGAAATTGGCGTTTTGTATGGGAGGAACAAAATGTCGAATATTTTTTTAGTTTAATATATTTATTTAATCAAAGTATGAACCATTGTTATCTATGCACTTTTGCCATCTCATAGGTAGTTCATTGATCCCTTTAGTAAAAAAAAAACCATTAGGATGGGAATTAATAAAATCTTTGTAGGCGGTTTGGACTGCCTCATCGGAGTTGATTTTTTTCCCTTGCAAGAAGTTATCAAAATTTGGAAAATGGTAATCTGTTTGAGCAAGGGCCAGGGAGTGCGGTGGGTGTCTTAGACATTCCAATTGAAGCTCTTCTAAAATAATTTGGTAGCCGTCTGCAGTGGCGTAGAGCGATTGACCAGCCTCGGTTGTTTAGCAGCTAGCTTATCCATCATGGTTTGCAATTGCTGACAATAGACGTCTGCCGTAATCGTGTGGCCAGATTTGAGCAAACTGTAATGAACGACGACACCGGCACTAGTCCACCGAACGCTTACAAGTAACTTTTTGGGTCAATTTTCGCTTGGGGCAGAATTTGGCTGGCTTGCCAGGGTCCAGCCATTGCGATGAGCGCTTCCGAGTATCGTAGAGAATCCACTTTTCATCACAGGTGATGATTCGATTAAGAAACCCTTCATTATTGTGCCGGTCAAGTAATGTAACGCAGCAGTCGACGAGCGTTTTCGGGTTTGCTTCACTCAATTCGTGAGGAACCCACCTTTCACGCTTTTTAATCTTCCCAATTTGCTTCAAGTGAATAAAAACAGTTTTATCACTAACACCGCAGCCTGCAACTAACTCGGGTGTAGTTTGCGATGGATCCGCTTCCACAATAGCCTTCAATTTTTCATTGTCAACTTGGGTCTCCGGCCGTCCACGGGGCTTGTTCTGCAGGTCGAAATTTCCAGAACGAAAACGTTGGAACCAAAAACGCACTGTGTTTTCTTTTGCGACACGACCGCCATACACAAAATTAACCCTTCGAGCCGTTTCCGCAGCACTGGCGCCACGGTGGAACTCGTAAATAACGCGATATTTCATGTTTTCCATTTTGTAAACTGAGCGCCGCAAACAGAAAAAAACAGAAGAAAAAAAAACAACTGAATAACGGTTTACGGAACATAAATACATGTGGAAATAGCTGTATAAATTTGAGTTTAGAATTCCTAACCAAAGAGGAGAAATTTGAGATTAAAGTGGCCAGTATGACAAAACGCCAACTTCATATGTAAGGACCTAATATTTTAATTTATTTACATGTTTTTATGTACTTATATCGTTTTCCTAGTTCCTGTTATATATCATCATATCAGCCGCAAGAAGTCTACTGCTGGACTAGGCCTCCCCCAAGGTTTTCCAAAACGAACGATTGGAAGCGGCCTGCATCCAGCGTTTTCCTGCAACCTTGCTAAGGTCGTCCGACCACCTAGTTGGGTTGGTGGGTGTCCTACACTGCGCTTGCCGGTACGTAGCCGCCATTCGAGAACCCTTCTGCCCCATCGGCCATCGGTTCTTCGTGCTATGTGCCCCGCCCACTGGCACTTCAATGAGCTAATCCGCTGGGCTATGTCAGTGACCTTCGTTCTTCAACGAATCTCTTAATTTCTGATTCGATCTCGTAGAGAAACACCCAGCATATCGCGTAGAAAAACCCTTTCCATAGCTCGCTTTGCGACCTTGAGCCTTCTTATGAGACCCATAGTAAGGGACCACGTTTCAGAGTCATAAGTCATCACCGGTAAAACACTTTGATTAAAAACTTTCGTCTTGAGGCACTGAGGTATTTTGGACGAGAGGACACTGCGTAACTTCCCGAACGATGCATTCGTCTTGTCAATGTTCATTTTTAGGCCGGCCTGTTGGGAAATTAGATTTAGGTCTTCAAGCATCGTACTCAAGTCCTCCATCGATTCTGCTATGACAACGATATCGTCGGCAAATCGAAGGTGAGTGATATACTCGCTTTTGAAGGTAATGCCCAGTCCTTCCCATTCCAAGATCTTCTTCCAGAGCAGCGGTGAACAGTTTTGGATATATGACATCTCCCTGTCTCACTCCTCTTTGCAGTGGAATATCCTTCTTACTGAGTCCTATACTCGGACCGACATAGTGGCCTTATTGTATAAGCCCTTCAACACTTCGATATACCTATAGTCAATAAGGCATCGCTGGAGAGACTGAAGCACGGCCCATATGTTTCGATCAAATCGAAGACTTTTTCATAGTCCACGAACCTAATCTTAACGGCCGATTATACTCCGGCTTTTCTATATCCTGCCGCAGCGTGTGGATGTTGTCCATGGTACTGTAGCCTTTTCGGAATACGGGTTGTTCGGGAGGTCGGAAGGCATCAAATCTGTTAGCGATCGGCTTCGTGATGACTCTCGAAAACAACTTATAGACAGAATCGAGATGGGCCTATAGTTCTTCAATAGAGTGTTGTTACCCTTCTTGAAGAACAGAACCACCACACTTCTTTTCTACGCCTCTGGCGTCACTCCCTCGAGTAAGACGGAATGAGCCTTTGAAGGAATTTCAGTACCTTTGAAAGCGGGCGTTTCACCCGTTTCAAAAGCTCTGCTGTGATTCCGTCCTCAAGCCGCGCCTTATTATTTTTGAGCTGTTTGAGTGCCATCCTAATCTCGTACAGACTGATGTCCGGGATATCTTAGGTATAATAATGGTATTTTACCTTCCAATAAAATACTTATTTTCTTCCTGAAGGTCCTTCCGGGTCCTGGAGAGAGCGTTTGTGATTTTCTAGAAATTTGCCTCTAATCGCCGCTAAAAGCCAGTCAAACGACTAATTTCCTGTGGTGATGCCGCTTCCTGAAACATATTTACACGAACAAACCAATCCGCGCGACTTCCGGCCAACGCCATTTTTCAGGTGCGACACACAACCAACCCACAACGTCATTAGCGTCTCAGCAAGTAGCCCTTGAATGGACCCGGAAGGACCTTTAGGAAGAAAATAAGTATTTTATTGGAAGGTAAAATACCATTATTTTCTAATCCATTTCGGTCCTTCCGGGTCCTGGAGACGTGTCTGTTATCACCTGGTGAGGAAATTAGTTAATTTTAATATACTAATAGCTGTTTCAAATAAATTTTGACATTATTTTGAAAAAGAAAAACATTTCGGCCAGTAGCCAACTCTCTACGTGAATAATCAGTTTAATTTTCACACTAATATAATAATAATAAACAGAAAGTTATATGTATATTAAACTACTAACTATTGTACGTATTTATGTTATATAGGTTTTTTTTTGCAATTGTTTCATCACAGAAGAACAGAACGTGAAAGTAAATGACTTTGAGAAATTATTCTTGGTTGTTTTTATTAAATCAAAGTGCAACTCAGTTGTCTAAATATTCATGTTAAAAATACTGATTATGCCAGGACATACGAGTACCATAGTTAACTACTTGGTTATATATCGACAATACAGCGTCTAGCAGATACTCACATATTAATCACAAGAAGTTGACAAGCCCAGTAGAATGGCTTAGAGGCTTGTTGTCGAGGCGTTTTTAAAGCAACTAAGAACATGACGCTGTGTTTTTAAAGACAATTATAAGTTGGATATAAGGATTCGTGCGAAATGTACATAATAATATAGAAGACTCTTCTCCAGTAAAACATTAATAAGGACATAAAAAGCATTCTAGAGAATTTAAATTTAGGTGTACAAAAATATTGCAGCACATACCTGCTTAACCGGGTATATACCTGGTTTATGTCGTACATATTTCTTGCGACTGACTTGTGAAATTCTTCGATCCAGATTTGTAGAAATAGGTTCGAGGTGGACCACATGATTTAATTGCGCACTCCAAATTTACACTGCTGCGTTCATCTTTTAGATTTCATTTGAAAATTTGTGAAGTCTAGTCGAAGGGGACTTGACTGTGAGTCGGCCACGGGGACTTGACCACCGTGAATCGCGACTCTGGAGTGGCAGGAGTTGACCACGGGGACTTAACCACCGTGAATCACAACTCTGAAGTGGCAGGAGTCGACCACGGGGACTTGGCCACCGTGAATCGCGACTCTGGAGTGGCAGGAGTTGACCACGGGGACTTAACCACCGTGAATCGCAACTCTGAAATGGCAGGAGTCGACCACGGGGACTTAACCACCGTGTCTCGCGACTCTGGGTTGCTGAGAGTCGACTACGGGGACTTAACCACCGTATCTAGCGACTCTGGAGAAGCAGGAGTTGACCATGGGGACTCGACCACCGTGACTCGCAACTCTGTACAGACTCTGAAAAGAAATCAGGCAGCCCAATGGTCTGGCAGAATTGGAAACGATAACCGAGGATGTAATCCTCGGTAATCCACTCTGAGAAATAAACAGACGAACACCGATGCTTTCGATCTTGTTGCGAAAAGATCTTATAGCAATGTCTCATTAATTACATATAGTAGATGTTCTACATATTGGTATGTAAAAACAAAATATGTATAATAATAAATTTTGATCGCGCATTTTTTTTTTATGAAATCTTGCGTTTTTTCTGAAACTTTTATTCCAAGCACTTCTCAGTTATTCATTTTGCCAAAACTTGACGAAGCTGTACAATGCCTCCTGTCATGTGATCAAATATATCTTTCATAGTAAATACTTCAACTTTTATAGTCTTTCAAGACTCACGCATGCAAATTAATCCAACATTTCCAACAGAAGTTTCGTAGGTACCTAGTAGTAAATAACTCATCATGCCATCGTCAGACATGAAAGATCCACATGATCCGTAAAGATAGTGGTTATATCCCTGTTAATAAGTAAAATGTACGTACAAATTAACAATGCTGTTGGCCGATCGTAATGAATCGCCGCCATTGACTAGAGGGCCTTAGCCACTCAACCCACATATTTTAGGAATTGTTCATACAATACATTCGGATGCTCATGAATCCGCATAAATTAAATTCCATTGTGGTGGTTATTGACCAGCAAACACCATCGGGAGAAACGACTAAGGTCCATTATTTCCTCATAAAAGGTGGTCGAAGCAACCGTACATTTCGGATAGTCTGCTTAAAGTAGCGGATAATCCCATCTTTCATGCTTCTCTTTAACAATCTCTTTGAAAGTTATTTTTCAAGTCTGTTAAAGATCGATCGACTTGAAATAGCACTCGTTTAGGAGGAGGCACATAGGTTAATCTTACAAGGATTCTTCTTAAGTTTGACCACGATGTAACAGTAAATTCAGGTTCTAACATACAAAATCTTGTATGGTATTCACATCAATAGGAAGTCGCTAGGTTTTCAGTTTCTGGAGTATCTATAAATAGCAAGTTACCTGCCTAACACCATTCAGTATCACTCATTATAAGGATGGGACGATAAGGTCACGCTTGATCTTAACCTCCGTACTCCAATGATCAAGCAAATTTGCAAGTATTCGTAATATTGTATTACTTTTAGATGTTCTAAATTGGGTGCTCCTGCTTTTTAATATTCAGTAACAGTATTTTCCTTTTAATCAGTAATTTTCAGATTCAGTCAAGCACAGTGTCGCATGAGGGCACATCCTATTGTTAAACGATTATGGTAAAACACAATGTCTCTATAGAGATAATGTTGTTAGTCTCTCGTTAAAAGGAATGTGAAAACATTACAATATGATTCGGATTTGTTATTAAAAATACCAATAAGTACATAAGTGTACGATATCTTCATTACATTTTGCAGCAAACAAATTCCGTAACGTTGTAAATAGTTTTGGCAAGCAACTTCCTACGATAGGCGCGTTACACTGTTAAGTAATTGAGTTTACCACAGGAGTCTGCTGTATAGACTCTAGCTCATCTTTATTTAACTAAATAATTATTTACAAAAAAAAGAAAAGAAGGAGACATCAAAATGAGAGATTAACAATAGCCACCCTGAATAATTTCTTTTATTCTAAAACTTTTCATAAGAAAAGAATCAGACAGAAAGCTTAAATCTTATAGAAGGAGTTCTACAAACTAGATATGTAACCTCTAAGATACTGTTAAGATCATTGTCTTACAGTTAATGACAATTATCGAAACTAAAGAAATTTTGCTTACTAAATCTTCTGCAAAAATTATATTTGAGATCCGAGAGATAATCTTACGAATAAATGACGATTCTTTAGAAATAGCATTTGATTCAAAATATAAATCAATTTACGTTCAAAATCATATGGTATAAAACTACAGTCTTCCGAAGAATGTAGTCGTAGCCAAATTACCAAATTGGATCATTCGGATCATTGAAGTTCGGTAGGGTATCAGAGGGTAACCTTCTGTATCACACTCCTGCCCCCACCCCCCTTTTTTAAACTAAATTGGTTTGACAGCTCGTTTTAACATCTTCGATGCGTATGGGCGCGTTATATGCACAGGATTTAATTTGAATTTAAAGAGGATAAAAATTGACTGTAGCACCATCCAACAACATTATATAGTTAAAAATAGTACATATCGATAAAGCAGACGGTAAGACAACTGACGATATACATATATCAGCAGATAAGAAACTTCATATTACATAGAAAAAGAAAAAGGTTTCGCATATAAAATAATCATAAATAAATGTAGGTACACGAATTGCCCCTGTATGAGATCGAACTCAGCTGACATCACGCTATATATAACTCTAACTCTTTGTTACTTCTTCAAGCGCTGCTGTGGACCGTTTCGATAAAATTTGGTATGCAGGAAGCTGACAACCTGGATTAACACATAGGCTACTTTTTCCGCGGGACGCAGCTAGTGATGAATAATGGTGACGAACGGCAACCACCTATGTTAACCGACACGAAATAGTAATACCAACAAATTGTGACCGAACCAACAAGTTGTTTTCAGTCGATTGTTAATACAAAGAACTTTACGGACTAATTATTTATTTTCCATAGGAGGGTAAACGAAATGACTGACCTGTTGCTCCAGTAAATCAAACCTCGTATCGGCATCCTGGCTTCGTGCTCCGCTCGCCGCCGTCCTCGTTCGCGCGCATGGTGCCGTAAGCGACGAAATTAACGATCTACCGCCGCCCGCGCGTAAATAAAATGCATTACGATTACGAGACCGCGTCCTCTTTGAATGCAAATGTACAGGCGCAGACTGGCTATAAGTAAACCGTAAAACCGAAAAACGATTTAACATGTTTATTCTAAATTCTGAAAAACTTTAGCGAATAAGTAAACTTAATTTAAAATTTGAAAAACGGTTACACGTGGAACCGTTTCTCATTTGAGGCACTATTTCGACGAAAATCCAAAACGCAATGACGTTGTGGGTTGGTTGTGTGTCGCACCTGAAAAATGGCGTTGGCCGGAAGTCGCGCGGATTGGTTTGTTCGTGTAAATATGTTTCAGGAAGCGGCATCACCACAGGAAATTAGTCGTTTGACTGGCTTTTAGCGGCGATTAGAGTCAAATTCCTAAAAAAAATCAGAAACGCTCTCTCCAGGACCCGGAAGGACCGAAATGGATTAGAAAATGCCGGGTTAGCGTATTTATGCTGGGTTGTGCCATGTATATAACTGCCCATAAAACCTCTCGATCTCTCCCCGTACCCCATCCATTGTCGACACCACTTCACCGCCCTCTGTCTTCAACTTTGTCAATCGACTGTTATATATAATTTAACAAAACGTGTTTACCTTAATGTTGGTTTTTTCTTGCATTTCCCGCTCGTACTGCCTAACATCCTCAATGGTCATGTTGTACCAGTCGTCCATCCATGCGAATGCTTGTCGATGGCCGAGCAGTAAAATTTCTCGAATCGCCTGCAATACAGATAAAATCAAATATTTTACAGGGAAAATCAATAAAGAAATCATGGACTTCAAATTATAACAGTAAATAGTAATGATGATAATATCAATCTTTAGCTAATTAAATCAATATCTTTACTTTCAGTTGTGTGTAATTATAAAAAAAAAGGAATTAAAACATTTTGATCATGGTCTAAATAATATTTTAGCCACATACTACTCAAGGATTTCATTACTTGCATTTCATTAAAAGTGTATTGAGTGATTTGACTGTTTGCGTATGAAAATTCATATCAAATTGTTGATGATTGCAGGTCTGGTATATTGCTTGAATACATACTCCTTGAACATACTCCTCCACTTTGGTCTGCAAGCCCCACACCTCAAACTTGACATTCACCAATTTGTAGCAGCACATGATGGGTTTCTGTGTATCTCTCCAGCCCTCAACCAGAGGCCCGCGTCCTGTCTTTTCCGACTTGAAGAACTTGGGGTCCTCGGCTTCCTTGTAGTGATGAGGTTTTATCTCGTCATAGGCGATGTCCAGAAAATCTACTTCCCTTTGTTCCAACTCTTCAGGGGTCAGCCCCAAACACTTAAATATCCAATTTATATTTTCAGAATCAATGAATCATATATCAGTTACAAAATAATACAAATAAATTCCCTAAAAAAAATATTTTTTTTTTTTATTATAATAAGGTATATTCATAAATAGGTTTTGCCGGAGCGCCACAACACATCAACTTCTCCAAAGGTCCACTACATGTTGGATCCATATCCCCACACATGCCTTTCAAAGAACTGGGGTAAAAAGACTCTCAAAAGAGAAACAAAATAATAATAATAATACCAAACCAAATAATAAATCCCACTCGAATTTTATTTTTGAATAATGGGATTATTTTAAGGAAATACTTTCAAAGACTTACAAATTATCATGAAAACAATAAAAATGTTTGTAGAGAAGTATTGTAACATTAGGTAATTTAATGGACAGGAATAAAAGCCCCTACATAGCATGCATTGTACATAATACAGCTATATCTGGTTTGATTTAAGTATACCAAAGATGCAGTAGACTGTGATATAAAATAAATAACATAATTTTTACAAACAAAATAAAATCTTTCATTACATATGAATGCTTCATATCAGAAGGAGAATCCAAATCTCAGTACATACCCAAGTCTCAATAATGCAAGTAATTTAAATTTAACTCACATTGTCGTTGGTTCCATTGTTATCCTCATATCTTGTTTGGATTGAAATAGAGAACTTTGGTATGAAGGAGCACTAAAAGCAAAAACGTTTATGATTCACCAATTTAATGCTGAATATACCTACACACTGTACATATATTTTTATAACAATAATAAATAATTGAAATTGTAAATTAATTATAAACGGTATTATTAAATTACAATACTCACAGTATATTCTGCAAATGCAAGGTAAACATGAAAAAAAGAAAAAAATATTCATTAACACCAATTTTCATTAGAAAATAATATTCACACAGTTAATAAGCATATTTACCAGTTATGGTATAGGGATAATAATTCCATGCTTTCTCAGTCACATAAAAAATTTTGGGAATTAGTGACTGTAGCCAGTAAGGCAAATGACTGAAATATGCAATTTTACAGATTAGTAGCTGGAAACACAGGCTAAAATGACATAAAAAAAATTTTTAAATAGTAAACTAAAATCCTAAATTACTAAAATCATGCATTAAGTATGTATAATTAACACTGTACAAACAAAATTTAAATAAAAATCATCATCAACAATTCGTGAAAAAGGAACATGAATTTATATTTAACTACAAAAACAAGTAGGGATAATACCTAAAACATACCTATTCAGGAACTCTATTATATTTTTTTAAACTGATGCATAAAATTTAAAAAAAAAACTTTAGGCATTACTATACCTCGACAAATGAATTCTCTTTTCTGTATACTGTCCAGTGCCATTTTTCTCATCGTTGACTTCTTCATTGGCTACTACTTCCACACCCTCTCCATTGCTAGACTGCTCGAAGCTGTGACGAGCTATCATGTATAACTGGCCTATTTGGTACTGAAAGAAGCATGATATATTAAACATTACAAGTAAAGTGCATTGGTAAAGGAAAGGTCAAGCGCGAGAATAGTTATAGGTACTATGGCTAGGTAGGATTACAAGGAAAGAAGCTGATCACTATATACAGTTTATTTACACTTAGCACTAGCACAACAAAAGTATATATTTACAGAAGGAGTACACAAGGTCATGGTCTAGCAACTGGATGTAATTATTTACAATCATTTTTTATTACTAACATTATGTAGAAACAACCGAAAAGCAGGAGACAAATCAAGTTACCTTCCTAGCCATAGTACCTATAACTATTCCCCCTTTGCTTTACCAACATGCTTTACAAGGTGTCTTTGTCATCCTAGTTATAAGCAAGGAGGTTCAGGAAATATTGTTTTAGAAAATTTCCTCAAAACAATCATCCTCATCCTCAAAAAAATCTTTAACACCACCACTTTTACGTTCACCACTCCTAGAAGTTAAAATTATTACATACGAGGCCAAAACTCTACTATTTTTTAATGGTGCAGAGACTATTGACTGTCTAACGTAAGGAGGATGAGGTGCTTTTAAATATAATATCCTATAATTTATACATAAAGGCGCTCGGCTTTTTCTGTAGTTGATGAAGGATATTAAACTTGAACCGAACACACAAATAGTCAGTTCATTAGCGCTCAATAGTTCAAGGACATTGTTTAGCTACCGGCTTTGATTTTGGGCAAATAAGGGGAAGAACTTTCCATAATTAAACTAGGACTAGAGTGTAAAATAAAATTTAATTACCTCTTTTACCTCCATAGGCATGCATATTCTGTATTCTTTTGAAAGTACCATTTTTAATTTAATTCTAATTTAATCTTTTGCAAAAAACACTAAAACACCACTGCAAAGAGCTTAAATAATAATCACAACGACACGTAGCGATTATATTCTCTTTGACCACTACCACCACTGACTGAATTTTATCCTGTAATTTCGTCGCAGAATCACAAATTTATTAAAAGTCTCAGAATATTAGTCCTCACAGCAGAATCAAAATCTCAGTAATTGACAGTCAATGTCAATTGTCAAGTCAATCAAATAAAACTTCATTGTCATATTGATATTGCTTCTTTTCTTTTTAGTCGCTCGCAGCAAAAGAATTGTAGGTATGTACATACCAGCGTTGCTTAACTGACTATTTAAATTAAAGTTGACCTCGAAATACAGTCACAATATCGATAGGACTATCGATAGTACGGAACCCTTCTAGCTTGTTATAAATATATTTTACAAGATGTTGCTGATACGAAAGTGATTTCTCTGAGTCACGCTATAGTTATTTTTTGAGTTTTCTATACTACGATATACAGGGTGGCCAAAAAGTCGTGGATCAAACGAAACAGGGAGATAAAGGAGGTAATTTCCAACAAAAAATCTTTCCCCAGCATGGCCATAACTTCAATAAATTTTTTTTCAAATAAGTGCTCTTAAAGTGAGAAGTAATTTTTTGTAACGCTTTAAAATTTACGGAAAAAAAATCATTGCACGTTAAGTTTGATACCAAGAGCTGCAATACAATTTTTGTAGTATTGATACATTATCGACTCATAATACAACACCTTTTGTTTTATTGTTTTTAATCAATTTAATTTTTTACTGATTAAATTGTAAAAAACTCGGTAGTTTCATTGAAAAAACTAAAATAATTCATATCTTTTCGTGCAATGAAGTTATGGCCATGCTGGGGAAAGATTTTTTGTTGGAAATTACCTCCTTTATCTCCCTGTTTCGTTTGATCCACGACTTTTTGGCCACCCTGTATTTTGTCACATTTAACATAATGTATCTGTTCCGTGTATCTTTCTACAATCTTTCTGATTTGTGCATTTAGCCGACTGTTTCATTGGAAATCAAAATTTTTTCAGTAACTCGGAACGTTTTTTGGAATAAATCGCGAGATCCAATCCAAGTTCGCGGTCGGTGAACCATTAATATATTTAAACCGACTGCCGACTTGCTTTTATTATTTAGGGTTTGAGATATGTTAGTATGCATTTCTGACTTGCCTGTCTACTTATTTATTCGTAGCTGTCCAATGATATCCATGGTACGTTTCCCACATTTTTTAAATTTGCCACCAAACTATTAGAGGGTGTTATAAGTTTGACGCTAATGTCTGTCTGTGACATCGTAGTTCTCGAACGGATGGACCGATTTTGATGCGGTTTTTTTCGTGAAAGCGAGTTCTCTTGCGGTTGTTCCTAGCTATGTTTGATAAAAATCGATTCAGCCATTTAAAAGTATGGGGTAATCGCATCGAAGTCGGAGGAAATCCTTTGATGATTTGGATTTAGGACTGCTATTTTTGTAAAGGAAAACTTCTTTAGTAGCAATCTTCATTATTCTGAAGATTTCTCTTCCTATGCTAGAATAAATATTTATTATGGTTGAAAAAATAATAAGTTTAATTTATTAAGGATTACATTTATTAATTGATTTAAATTTACATACAGAATTTATCTACGTATAGGTAAGTAGGAGGCATAAATAACTCAAAATAAATTGAAGTTATATATATATATATATATAGTAACCATAGGCTGAAATTAAATTGCGGCAGATTCGATGAAATTAAACATAACATAAAGAACTTTATGTCAATTGTATAATGTTCAAACTATGTTGTCGCCGTGGGCAACACTATAATTTGAACATTATACAATGCTATGTACGATTTCGCACAATAAATTGAGCCTTTATTACAAACACTAATAAACATAAATATAAGCTAAATCATCATAGTCATAGGTTCTTTTTAAAAACAAATCAACAAGAGACACCCCTGTGATACTGTGCAAGCCAGTGTTTATAGGGAGTGCACTTAAATTAAGACTAATTGAGTTGCCAGGCTCCAATGGACCAAGTTTCCTGTTTGAAATTCCATACCATATCAGGCTGGAGTCTTGAAGTGAGCGTAATTTTAAGATAAGATTTAGTGTCCGCTCACTGGCATTGGTTATCTTGCATTGGAACATGAATGGCTGGTCCACTGGCACTCTACTCGGAAGCTTCTCATAAGTCACTCTAATGTCTCCAAAGTCAGGAGTCATTCTCTGAAGCTGACTTGTTTGCAGTCTTCCTTTCTCTCCCAAATTAGATCGCCACACAATATCTAACTTCCCAATATTCTTGGCTGCAGCCAATAACTTGATTTCATTTAATATATTATCTCTTGGTGTAAGGCAATATAAGTACTGACAGCTCTCCTGTGGCTGTAGTAATGTGACATCTCCAAATACTGACTCTCCATCTTTAACTTCATTTAGTGACCTCACAGAAAACTGCTGGGAGCTCTCAAGGGATACTTGTTCAAGAGTGATTGCTCCTGAAGTAATATTCTGTACCTGAGCTTCCAAATACACATCATCAGATTCAGCATTATAAAACTTCGTTTTCACATCTAATGGTTTCATTACCTCAAACTTGAAAAATTTTCTGAAGGATGCTAATGTGTTATAATTGGACATGTAGGTCACTTCACAAACTAGGATATGCGTTCCTAAATCTTTGACTTCATGATGGATCACGTCACTTAGGGTTTCATCTACATCAAGCATTGTTGGCGTTTGGTTTTGCTGTGTAGTAAGCGGTATTCTCTGTGAATTGGTTTGAAGATCCGCCTTTATAGACACGCTTTGTACTGGCTGAGTGGTTTCATTGTGAACACAAACATAGCATGAAAACGTCTCTCCAAGATAAATATTTCCAAAACTCTGAGGCAGTAACAAAAACTGACCAGCAGCTAGAGTTTCCATTTGTGTGACTGAAGTAGCATCGTCTTTTAAATAGTTGTTCAAAATGTTGCCTGGTAAATCTTTGGAATCGCAAGTTACAATTTTAGGGCTGATAAGCGCTGGTTTTGTTAGCCTCATAACTTTTAATGCTACAAGGTGCTCCACAACTTCTTTCGGATCCATTGCAAAAAGTAAATTGTCTATATTTACTTTGAAAAAGTATAATGAAATTATTTCATTACATAAAACCCACGCACGTACAAACAAAAGTATCAATCTATTATAATTTGTGGATCAATCGTAAATCGAAATCTAAAATCGAATTTACATAAACAGTGACTCTGACCACAAATTAGACAGAATATATCCTGAATTCCTGACTGACAGCCATATGACAGTTGACTTAACAGCTCCAGAATCATGTCATGATGACATAAACCATAGGAAATGAAATCCAGTGAGTGAATTATACGTATGAAAATATATTGTTCTTAGTCCCGTACCTGGGGCCGCATTTTTGAAATCACTTGTCACATCACGAATGGTTTGCGCAAGTGTTTCCAAACGGGCGCATATTTTTTGAAATGATCGTATGCGAAGGATTTGCACGAGTGGTCTCGACCACTCGTAATTTTGACATTTGTGGCGTAGATATGTCAAATGCTTCAGCCGCACTTGTGCCTATCGTCCCGAAGCAGTTCGCGGCGAATCTTCGTATGTTTTGTATACTTAGAAGTTATTGCTATAAAGTGCTGGTCACATTAGCGGCTTCGTTATTTTTCACGAACTATCTGGCAATAATCCATCTTCGTGTTTTAAATATGGACGACGACTTTCTTTTATTTAACATGTGTGCTAACAATTACATAATGCATTTATTGAAACCTAAAAAGAAACCTAGAAAGAAAAAGCTAAAAATTTTAATACCATTTTATCGTTTAACTCCATTTTTACGCATCAACCGTGGCACCGTCGCTGCGCACAGCACGCGTCTGACCAAGTTGAAAACAAACGTCAAAATGAATAACGCAAGTGCGACCACGCAGAGCGAATGGTTAGCGTGCTTAAATCCTTTGATGTAGGTATCGCCACCCGCGCGATAGCCAACATGAAATTTCGGGACGATGTTCGGGACGATACCCGATAACGGCCGGTCACATTTGCGTGTATCGTGTAATAGCACGAAGCTTCGTGACGATAGGCGCAGGTCCGGCCCAAGCAAAAGAAATCTTTCATGGAGAATTCGTTCCGATTCATGCCGCTTTTTTCATGGTGAAATTCTTAAAAAACCACAGACATATTTTCAATATATTCTGCGTAAAACAGTATTGTTTTTAGCGGACACGACGGTTTTAAAAATACGGCCAAATGGTTTTTTATCTTGAATTTAGGACTACTTTGGATGTGTACCTTGGTTTTGATCAGGAAGTACATACACGAAGACTCGTAGTGCACAAAGTTAAATGTTCATCACAATTCTTCAAAACACCACACACACAGTTTAAGTTTTCACAAAAGGTCCAGCACTTCACACACTTTACATTAAAACATATTTTACAAATACATTTTTGTTTGAAAACTCATTCAACTAGGTGACTCCGCGGTTCAAAAATAGCACTTCAGATTATTGTCATAGTGTCTCACTTATCTTACGTGAACTGGAAATTATACCAATCAGAACATTTTACAACTACCAACTATTGGACAACGTCATTAATTTGTCATAATCAAAGTTGTAAAATGTTTTTATCCTTTTTTAACTACCAAGTACGAAAGAGAAAGTGTTGAGATGTCATCACTTGTCAATAGAATTAGTGAGGCACTGGCTGGACACTGTGAGATAAAATTTAGTATCACCTTCATTTTATAATTGTTTTATCCAAGAAATCCTAATTTCAGATGTCTATAACTCTCCATTTAAATATATAAAATCGATATACGAAACGGTGATGATGTGTTAGTGAAAAAAATCATTTAAACATCCCAAATGTTGCGTTGGTTTCTGATGTGGCCCAATCATGTTGAGTCGAACAGTGACTTCTAAATCGGCTAATTTGTACTGAAAGTCGAATGTATTGTTAAGGTTATATCTTCAATTTAGTTAAAAATGGCATATCAAACGTTACTGCAAGAATATATGCTTATACCCCCAGTGACGAGAGCCTACACCACAGCTTGTGTAGTTACCACCTTGGCAGTTGTAAGTACAAATTTATTTTTGTCTACATATCTATCGAAAACGATCTATTTCAGTAAATAGATGTACGCTTGTATGATCACCTTTAAAATAGTAGTCATTAAATAAATAGGAATAGTACCTTCAACCTAATTTACAAATAGCATCATTACTTTATACCTACCAATTACCATCACAAAATGAATGGCCATGAAATATGAACAAGTGGAAGGTAGGTAGTTGTGACCTTTTTATGGAGTTATGTTCCATTCAGTCATAACATAAGGCTTAAATAGTCGTTTTACAGAAGTATTCTTTTTAAGTCTACTCTTGTCGGTGGAGAATTTTCCATGTCTCTCTTTCTACTTGATTAATCATATACAAGCCCTGTGCTCTTATTGGTGTAGTACTTTCAATGTCATTCTTTCTATCTTATCTTTGACATAAATTTTTTTAATGGCAATTTTTTGTGAGTCCTTCCACAATCTGTAATGTATTTAGCAATTTAGAAAACTTAGAGAAATTAATCATCATTTTTGTTTCAGCAACTGGACTTAGTCTCGCCATTTCAGTTATACTTCAATCCAATCCTAATACTAAAAAAGTATCAACTATGGAGGCTGATTACGACATTCCTTTTCTTTGGAAACCTAGGATTCAACTTCTTTTTCAATATAATATTCACTTATAGGTACTGTAGGATGTTGGAAGAAGGATCATTTCGAGGGAGGACAGCAGACTTTGTTGTCATGTTCATATTTGGAGGAGTTCTTATGATTGTATCCTTTAAAAAAAATTGTGTACCTGCATACTTGGTTTAGTTTGAGAGTGGTGTATACAGAAGGAAGAATACTGCAATCCATCTCTAGTCTACAAGTGGTTATATAAACTATTGTTCATTGTGTGCATCAGGAGCAGAAAGTAGGTGTTACTTAAAACCTATTATCGTGATCTATCATCATCATCATCATATCAGCCACAGGTAGTCCACTGCTGGACATAGGCCTCCCCCAATTATTTCCAAAACGACCGATTGGAAGGGGCCTGCACCCAGTGCCTCCCTGCAACCTTGCTCAGGTCATCTGACCATCTAGCAGGTGGGTGTCCTACGCTGCGCTTGCCGGTACGTGTCCACCATTCGAGAACCTTTCTGCCCCATCGGCCATCGGTTCTTCGCGCTATGTGCCCCGCCCACTGCCACTTCAATGAGCTAATCCGCTTGGCTATGTCGGTGACCTTCGTTCTCCTACGAATCTCCTCATTTCTGATTCGATCGCGTAGAGAAACGCCGAGCATAGTCCTCTCCATAGCCCGTTGAGCAACCTTGAGCCATAAGTCATCACTGTCATCAGAGCCATAAGTCATCACTGGTAACACATTGATTACACACTTTCGTCTTGAGGCACTGAGGTAATTTAGACGATAAAACACTGCGTAATTTCCCGAACGCTGCCCAGCCGAGTCGGATTCGCCGAAAGACTTCTTCCTCGAAGCTGGAACTTCCTGCCTGAATCAATTGACCCAGGTAGACATACTGGTCTACAACTTCGAGGGTGGAGCTCCCAACAGAAACAGGTAAAGGCGCAACTTGCATATTTGACATGACCTTCGTCTTGTCAATATTCATTTTTAGGCCGACCTGTTGGGCGACTCGATTTAGGTCTTCAAGCATCTTACTTAAGTCCTCCATCGAATTTGCCATGACAACGATATCGTCGGCAAATCGAAGGTGAGTGATATACTCGCCATTAATGTTGATGCCCAGTCCTTCCCATTCCAGGAGCTTGAAGGCATCTTCCAGAGTGGCGGTGAACAGTTTTGGAGATATGACATCTCCCTGTCTCACGCCTCTATTCAATGGAATGTCCTTCGTACTGTGCTCCTGTACTCGGACCGACATAGTGGCTTTGTTCTATATATATACATATCAATCAACTGCTATCTGCAATACATTAATGATTTCATTAACTTGTAGATATTTGTGTGCATTTTTTGAAAATTTTTAATTTGTTGTTAAACCAGAAATTCTCTCTCTGCCTCTTTAGACGTATAGACATGCTAGTATGTATGAATGTTAGACTTGTTACTGTAAATTACTGCATTGACAATTCAATTCAGATTTTTCAAAGCCATTGTAGCGTACCAACAGTCTATAAGTATGGACTGCTTTTATCATTTTTTCTTGTGTAGTGTACAGGTACAGATATTAGCCCCCCTTATTCATAAAAAAGTACAAAAGTGTGCTAAACCTATTTTAGTTAAAATATGTTTTGTCTCGTTCTTTCACCATCAAATATTCGATAGAGGGAAAGGTATAAAACATGTTTTAACTAAAATAGGTTTAGCAAACGCTTATTATTTTTTATGAATTTGAGGGTAGGTGTATAATTAAATTATTCATAGTCAATGCCAAAGTAAATTGAAAATATATTACAATATGCTTTGCAATTATAATTCCAATTTCCTTAACAAATATACAGTTATGTGCTTTCTTTGTTAATTTATTATTTTTAGGACAAGCTTTTACTATTATGATAGTGTATGTGTGGTCAAGAAGAAATGTCTTTGTTCGGATGAACTTCTTTGGTCTCATGAACTTCCAGGTAATTTAAAAAGATTGCAATCATCAGCGTCATGACCATCAGTAAATATGAGGACTAGGTTCTTGTTAGTGAAGTATTTTTCATGACATTTACTATGCCTATATCCATTCCATATTGCTATATGGTGTCATTATGAGGAAAATCTGCAGAGGTGGACCATGTATTAAAAATGCAATGATTGATTGATGAAACGGGCTGTTAGAGTACTCATTGGCGCTAATTTTAAAGTTATGTGCAGTGAACATTTTGAAACCCAAAAAATATTAACTACTAGCTGCACCTTGCGGTGTTACCCGCGTAGCCTATGTGTTAATCTAGGGTGTCAGCTTCCTGCATACCAAATTTTATCAAAATTGGTTACTTCTTAATGCGCAAACGGCTGGCCGTTTGCGCATTAAGAAGTAACAAACATACACACACACACACACACACTCACGAACTTTCGCCTTTCTTGTGATTCTGCTGTGTTCATTTTAGAAATTATAATGTACATGAGGAAATACAAGAGAGGTCTTTGCCCAATTACAACCTGAATCTTAACCTTTTCCAAATAAAAAAAAAAACGATGACTTCGAAATGATGGCAGTCTAATTGTTTACCCAAAAAGATTAAGCTGTCGAAAGAGCTACCGAAAATAAAAGGTCCTCTATTATATGTATAATAAATTACCGGAATCAATTAGATCAATCATTTCAGAAAGAAAGCAATTGATCTTTTACTAGATAAAAACCTGAACAGTGTTCAAGAATTTTTATCAAATAAATATGGACGATGAGATATTAATCTAAAATATAGATACGATTATATTATTAATATTTATTTTTTTATATAATGTATTTGATTAAAATTGTTATTTTTAAAATACGACTCCCCTTTACAGTTGAAAATAGTAACTTTTATTTTTAAGTAACAACTAAACTTACCTAATTGATTTTACCTTTTTTTTTTACTAGCCGTTCAGGTCCAATAGTTGGTCAAAGGCCTCCCCTTATTGTTTCCTCCTCCTCCTTCTCCTTGTCAAAAGCAGACAGGTCATTACTCCATCTCATTTTAGGCCTTCCCCTTGATCGTTTTCCATCTCCTGGAATCCACATGGTCGTTATGTGAGCCCATCTTTCCGGCGCCGTTCGGCAAACGTGACCCCCCCAGTCCCATTTCAATATGGCACTCTTCCTTCCTACGTCAACCACTTGGGTGATGGAGTGTAGCATAGTGTTCCTGACACGGTCTGTACGTTTTACACTCAACATTCTGCGCTCCATTGCCCTTTGGCAAACCTGCAGTTTTAGCTTTTGTTTTTTAAGTCAGTGACCAAGTTTAAACACCGAAGGTTAGGATGGGCAAGATACACATGTCCAGGAGCCGTTTCTTTACGCAAGTTGAAAGGCTGTCTTTAAATGGCTCCTTCATCGACCAGTAACTTTTCCAAGCTTTGTTGATCCTACATGCGACTTCTAGTATCTGGCGATTTTCGAATGAGACTATTTGTCCAAAGTTTGTGTACTCATTGCCATAATTTATATCTTGCCCATCTACTATTAATTACCCTACTTTTTGTGCTGTTGGTCATGATTTGTATTTTTGATCGATTCATTTGAAGCCCAACCTGCAGGCTTGCCGTACTCCGATCTTGGAGCATCTGTGTCAGTTCGGATGAGAAAGATGCAAATAGGACAATATCGTCGGCGAAACGTAGATTAGTTAATTTGTTTCCGCCGACTATAATGCCCTTCTCTTTCCAAAGGTCAGTAAGTTGCTACAATACTTCCTGTAAAGTAGCAGTAGATTTTGGGCTTGAGCGGGTTACCCTGCTTCACGCCTCGTTGTATCTGAAATGACAGACCAGAAGACAGAAGCTTTATATCTGCTGTACTGTTGCTATATATACATAGGGCGCACTATAAGTTTCCGGAACTGGCCACTTACATAAACAATATTTAAAAATTTATTGCAACATTTGAAAACAGAACTCTTTGGCTGTAGAATGCAGTTTGTTTCATCTGACTGTCTTTTGTTTTTACCTTGTGGCGCCATTTAAAAAATTGTGTGTCTGCATCAACATGGATTTAACTCGGGAAAATTTTCATAGTATGATTTTCTACGATTTTAAGTGTAATTTGACAGCTCAACAGAGCATCGCTCGGCTTGAAACAGCTTTTGGCAATGAAGCACCATGCAAGACAACTGTTTATAGCTGGTTTGCAGAATTCAAGCGTGGTCGTATCAATCTCAGTGACGAATCTCGCGATGGTCGGCCGTCCACCGCTGTGACCAACAAAAACATCGATGCTGTGCGCCGTATGATTGAAACAGACAGGCATGTGACCTACCATGAAATTCGCGCATCCTTAGAAATAGGCATGAGTCAAATACAATTAATCCTACACAAACATTTGGGTGTAAGAAAGCTGTGCTCGCGGTGGATCCCACACAACTTGACCGAGGCTCAAAAAACGGACCGCGTCACTTGGTGCAGTGCCATGCTTACCAGATTCAACGAAGGTGCGTCAAATTTGGTGTGGGACATAGTAACAGGTGACGAAACATGGATTTATTGCTACGATCCCAAAACAAAGCAGCAATCGAGCGTATGGGTCTTTCAAGATGAGCCGAAACCAACCAAAGTGGCGCGCGTGAAAAGTGCATCTAAGCGGATGATTGCTTCTTTTTTTAATAAAACTGGACACGTGGCTACTGTTGCTTTAGAGAATCGTCGTACAGTGAATAGTGACTGGTACGCGACCATTTGTTTGCCGGAAGTTATTGACGAACTCCGTAAAAATAACCGTAAACGCCGTATCATCCTGCACCACGACAATGCTAGTTCTCACACGGCCAGACAGACAAACGACTTTTTGAAGGCGAAAAATGTAAACTCATGAGTCATCCTGCATACAGTCCCGACCTGGCACCTTGTGACTTTTTTCTGTTCCCAAAAATTACGAACCAATTACGCGGTCAACGATTTTCATCACCAGAAGAGGCTGTCGAGGAGTATGAAAAACACGTTTCAGAGGTCACCACAGAGTGGCACAAAAGTTTTCAAAACTGGTTTCATCGAATGAAAAAGTGCATAGACGCCAAGGGAGATTATTTTGAAAAACAATAAATTAATTTTGTACCTTTAATAGTATTTTTTCATATTCATTCCGGAAACTTATAGTGCGCCCCACGTATTGTCGATTATATTTACTTTCCCTTTTTCTTGATTATATAGAGTATCAAATATTGATTGGTCTTAATCATCAATTTATCATGCTTTATCTTTTTAATAATTGAAATTAATTATGTCATTATATTATGATTATTTTATTATGTCTTAAACATGTAACTGATACCTATATGTAAAATTGTAAAAAATCTAAGACAAAACATTTTTGTACAACATGCAACATCTAACTATGTAATAGAAATATGAAAATGTAAAAAACGTTTTACAAACTTGTTAATAAAGATATTCTAGTCTATTCATGTCTCCCTATTAACGGCATTTTTCCATGCTTTTCCATGCTGGTCTGTGAGGGAATCTTCTCACGCAGGTCGTAGAAGTCGTCTAATAGAATAGGTGTTATTAGGAATCCTAAATAAAGAACAGCTACTTACTAAGTATATTCTCTAGTTTTTATAAACAACAAAATAATCTGCTTTGTTTTTGTGTGTTTTTATGTATATTTTAATGTCTCAAACTTTTAGGCCCCATACCTTCCCTGGGTGTTGCTTGGATTTTCAGTACTACTTGGCAATGCAATATCCGTAGATCTGGTTGGCATGGCTATTGGACATATCTATTTCTTCATGGAAGATGTTTTACCACTGCAAAATGGTGGCCAGAAATTGTTAAAAACACCCAAATTTCTGTAAGTACTGACTTTGATTGGAGGTTAATGGCATGAAGTGGCCTCATATCTTTGACAAACGATTAGATGAGCATTGTAACTAGTTTTTTAAAATACTATACTTATAAGGTATATTTGTATTTCATTTCAGAAAAAAAATGTTTGACCCACCAGAAGAGCCGGAGTATGTTCCTCTACCAGAAGTTGCAAACATTCGTCCCGGAGGATTTGACTGGCGAGGAGGACAAGACTAAAACAATGTAATATAAAAACAGTGATAATTTTTAAGGCTAAACTTTTAATGTTGAAATAAGATTTTTTGGTTGAATTAGGATGTAGTAGGAATGGTGTTCATGTTCACTTATATGGTTTTTTATTAGTTCTCTTAAGAAAAGCAATGAAGTGTTATAAATAAAGTGTCAGTGAGGTCACGCGGCATGTTTAATACAAAACATGTTTGGTACAAAATGTTGCTTCCAAGTTCCAAAGAATATTTTCTTTTGTAAAGCCTTGAAAAGTTATAGGATTATTTCTGAATATAATGTTATTATAATACTATTGTTTTGATGTTACCTTCAATATTTTAAAATAGAACATACTATGCTAAGCTAATTTGCTTCCATGCAAAATTAAGAGAAAAGTGGCCTCAAAATGAAAACTTTTTTTTTATAGTGATGGGCACACAGGGCAAATCAATAGATTATGGACCTTTAAATGCGGAGATTTCCACATAAAATCTATAGTTCTTAGTCACACTTGATTGTAGCCAAAAGCCTTTTAGGCTTGTATTCAGGAGTAAGAAAAACAAAATATTTTATTATGTTCAGCATTATTTATTTAACTTCCCACACAAATTGACATAATCCAAGTTTTGGAATTTCTGATAGTATAATTAGTAGGTCAGTTGACAGTGAGCAACCTCACCAGGACAAGATTTTCTATGAAATGAGATATACAATATCGACGTCTAGTATATCTCCATAGAAAATATATAAACCGTTGGGCCTAAAATCCGCAATGACAATTAGGACAAATAGACGAAGTAAATGACTTACTAAAAATGTACAAAAAACATAAATGATTGTTTGAAAGGTGAATTTATAACATCTTATTAAATCTACAGTAACAACAAGAACAGTAAAACTATATCAGTCTTCATTCAAACATTGAAACATACATCCACAAAGTCCCATAATAATCATTTGATTTCTCATTATTTCTTTAAGTATTGATGTTTTAAACATATACAAGAAAATATATCAAAAATAAAATTCACCAAATACATTAAGAAAAGTTTTGGCGTTATACCAAAGGGATGTTAAATTTGATAATGCACTTGTTATATGACCAAGATGAGGCTACTTATAATAATTTTCCAGCAATATACCTACATGTATTTCAACTTTATAGGTTAACAACTAAATTAGTAGGCCTGAAATGATGGCAACACTGGTTGTTTTTGTCTGTGCTATCGACGGTGCCATGTAAAATTGAATTCCGATATTTTCGCAGTATGACGAGGCCTACTAACTCATTTGTACATAAGAGTCACGAGAAACATGTTTTAAAAACTGTATAAATGTTCATTGCGGCCGTTAAATTGCAAACGGAGCGGAGATCATGTCATTGTAAACATTTTCATTCATTAAATTAACGACAACTGCAGACACACAACTCAATATCACTTATGCCAGTGACTAGTGTTCTATGCTGTCATTGCAAGACTCAAATCACTATTTACAAGCTCGATGCTCAGAACATATTTTCACAACTTGAAATAAAACGATATCTATAGCAATCGTAACTGCAAAAGATAAAATTGTTAATTACTTACATGTCCTGATTAATTTATTAATATTCAAAAACATGACACAGTTACTTTGTTTTTGGTGTCGTTGTGTATCACTAATTCTACTAATTTCGCAGATGTCTTGAAATAAAAACAAGTGCCTAAAATCTAGCTAAATCACATGGAGACATTTTCATAGCGCTACAATTGCTAATAGCACCGTTATGTCGTCTGGTTTTCCGCCTGAAAGCAAAGAGAAGACATCATCAATAGTGTCATAGATTGCAGACTATTCAGATAAGATCTTTTCGCGACAAATAACTTGGCATATTCACAAAGACTAATGTTATGGGACAGGAAAATAATTCTAACAGTGATCAGGCAGTAATCTAAACATCATGATACAAGTAGTTGTTTTTCGCGATATGATGCTATATTTTCAACGTTATCTCCTAATGACAGTGTTATCTGGCTAGCAAATCCGTTCTATATAAAACATTTATGAGATGCATGAACCAATTATTATAAGAACTTTTCTAAAGATTGATAAGTATAAGGGCTGAAATTGCGTTACACATAGGGTTCGTGGAAGAGGTCCCTCTGATTCTGTTAGCTAAATCTTTAATTTGAAATCTATTTTTTGACTAATATTCACATAGAACAGTGTACCTAATCTTTATTTTTTTAAATAGTATGAAATAATAAAAAACAACGTCTACTTTCGAATGCCAGTCGAAATCATACCGCCATTCAGGCCATTCAAAACCAGATGATAATCATCAATCAAATGTTATCTCTATTACAAAAATAAAAAAATAGGTTTTCAGTTCAAGGAGAGGTTTATTTTGCAAGATAAATCTTGCAATTCGTGATTACTTAAATACGTACTCATCGTAGTCTCTCGGTCATTAAAAAACTCTAATTTGATAACAGAAAAATGAAAATATAAGAAAATTCTTTTGCTGAGACTTTATTGAAGCTAAGCGAGACATGTCGCGTTTTTGACAAGCAATAGGATTCCGATGTCACTACACAGTTATACCTATCGCTACTCCCTATCTACCTCCTGCTTTCGATGTGTCAATAACAAAATGTTATTGATTGTTAAGACACAGCACATCCTCGCTCAGCTTCAATGGCGTCTCTACTTTGGACTGGCTGTACTCGGACCAGTGACACAATGAATTACCTATAGCATCGATGCCATTCTGGCGGGCGCTCTTCGCGAACGGCGACATATAGCAGCCGTCGAAGGACAGGTTCCTCGCCATCCAGGCGATCGAGTTGGCGACCGCCTGCAGCCGCTGCGCGTCGCCAGCAAGGCTCTGTGCGCGCCGCATCTCCGCCACGAGCACTGGCTCTGGTACGTTGTCGAAGACGCCATCCGTGGCCACGAGGATTACATCGCCGCACTCCACCGGAAACTGTGACGTTTCGGCTGATTCAGGCCTGCAATTATTTTAGTTTTGTAATGTTAAAAGTTTGTAAAATCAAATGGAGCAAGGTTTTATTATTATTATTTTTATCTTTGAAAACGCTGGATGCTTTGAATCACTTACGATACAATTATCGCTTTCACAGGCCAACAAGGTTTTTGGTGCAATGAAACTAAAAGCTTTTCATTACTGAACTTAGTATGTGAAATACAAAACTGCAAATTTTATAATTTTCAAAATTCAAACAATGATTACCTCAACGTTTAAAACATTGTTTATTATTTCTGTTCTTATTTCCGTTTCAAAAATACGCGTGTGATATAATAAGTCTTAGCTTTTCAATCATTAGTTTTAATATCAGTACTTTGAAAAAAAAAGGTAGGAACATGAATCAAATTTTTTTTGAAGACAAATGTGGAACTGAATTTTGAAATCTAAATCTATTTACATATTTTTAAAAATAAATAGCACTCCATTATATACATAATAACTGAATTTCAAGTTTAAACAAAGAATATTTCCACAAAGAACTAACTATAAGGAAACAAAACTAGGTTGATAATCATCATACAAGTCTACTGAAAATACCGATTTAATTTCATGCAACTTAAAGTACCTATATTAACTTTTGTTGCCCTGTGTTTTTTTTTAAATTCATATTCGATTGATATTGATGGAGGTTTAAGATTACCTATAGTAAAGGTGTATAAACTATTTAGGCACTAGTATGCTTTATGCTGTTTCATAAACAACAATTAGTTAGGTTGGAAAATACTACTTTTCATAATCTCATCAATAATTTTATCCATCTATTATTGTTCATGCTCATTATGGTTAATGTACTGAGAGAAAATCAGTACATTTTTTATCAGGCTGTTTACATACAGTACAACAAAGAGTAGAAGTTATCTCAAAGCTGAGCAAGAGGTGCGCGATGCAATTTATGCTGCATTGCATTTGCACTCGCATCACATTGGTAACACTTTTATTTATTCATATACAGATTAGTATATTTTTTTAAAACATGACTAAACCTTCATTTTAATCAAGTATTTTACATTTGAAATACAAAACATTAAAAGTATTTGCATTTAAATACATTTTACTAACTATTTTTTACATCTCTGTTTAAAAGTTAACTGTAAATTAAAAAAAAAACCCCTTAGTTTACCGTAAAACTTTCATTACATAGAAGCCACTTGAGCGTGAACTAAAATATAGAACAACAAAGAGAAACTAGTCACAAAAAGCGTCAAACCGTATTATTAGTTGTTCCATAAAATTGATTGAGTTCTGAAAAGTATGCTTTCAAAATAAAGAAAGAATACCAGTTAGATAGAAAACTAAGTTCAAGTGTACAGATTCCAGAGTCACGACAAAAAATTGTGAGCTTATAAATGACGACCTCCGTGGCGTATTAAGAGACTACCTGAATTTTTCGGGGTCTAGTGCTGCCCCCGTTTGAAATAAATCTTTCTAATCATATTTACGCAAATTAGCGAATTTTGCTAATGTGCGTAGTAAAGCTTCACGTTTTCACTTTAAACTGGAAAAAGTAGTTCATAAAATTGTTTGAAGGGTTATCTAGGGTCTGATCAAGACAAAATTTTAAAATCTCAGTTTCCTTTCACATGATTTATTTCAAATGGGGGTAGCACTGGACCCCGGAAAATTTAGGTAGCCCCTTGACACGGGTTCAATCCCCAGCCAGGGGAAAGTTCTTTATTCTAAAATATGGTTACATTGAGTTAAGATTTAGTATCCCAAAATGCAAGTTTAAACTTACTTTGCGGCTATCTTTGATTAATTATTTTGTTTACAAACATTATTTGTAAACAACACAAACCTCGACGTAAATAGTCACTCGTCGGACAAGCATGAACTCGCGTTTAGATTAGATTAGCTTTTGCCCGCGGCTTCGCTCGCGTAGGGATGTAATTTATCAAAATCCTTTCTTAGGGGATGCCTACGTCATAGTAGCTTTATGCATGCAAAGTCTCAGCCCGATCGGTTTAAAATTGACAAAGTTTCATACAAACTTTCATACCCTATTTTATCCCCTTGGTTGTAAAATTGATCAAAATCCTTTCTTAGCGGATGCCTACGTCATAACATCTACCTGCATGCCAAATTTCAGTCCGATCCGTCCAGTGGTTTGGGCTGTGCGTTGATAGATCACTATGTCAGTCAGTCACCTTTGAGTTATATATATTTAGAAGATTAGGAGAACTTCTGTACCTACGGCTAGAATGACAGATAGATGTTTAACACCGTGATAATATGAAATACCACGGTTTCCGAACGAATATATATAAATTAAAACCAAGCACGTGAGACTTGGCTGTTATCCAATAAGCTAAAAATTCTAATATTAGTGCATGCAGAAATACAACGGCGGTGATTGTGGAATGAGCACATGACTACTGATCCCGAGGAAATCGGTCTTATGACTGTGGGAAACGTAAAATAACACGCACGAATATGGTCGACTTGTAAACATCTCTTGTATGTCTCATTTTATCACCGACAGACGTTAATAGTTACGTTTAAGGAAAACATTTTAAAACAAATTGAAAACATTGTTATCCGTATCATGTTTTCATTGATCAAGATTTTTAGGGTTAACTACATTTATTTCGTTATATTGCCGACATAATCATGTGGCATTGAAATAAAAATAGTGAACCATAGAAAAAAATTATACTATAGTAAATCGTAACTCAACTAACATTGCAAAGTGACTCTTTGTTACTTTTTACGGACCGGCTTTTATATTAAGTGACTGTGAGACACTAAGAATTCCCCAGAAAGATAAAACAGGTGAAGTTCTAGTTTTCTATTATCAGTGTAAATTCTAGTGAATCTTACTTATCGTGCTTTATCTTGTATAAATAATTTTATTATTGTAGAAAATTCCTTCAATGTTAGTCTTAGTGCAAAAATGAAAAACTTCGAATTTACCTAACCAGCTTCCTTTGCGCAGTTTAAGTCGATCAAGGGAATGAACGTAAACATAATGGTCACTATTTTTGAATTCCGTTTTTCCAGCTGATCCTACGTTGCCAAATGAGCGACGGAGGGGAACGTGAGTTTCGCTATAAAGAAAAAAACATTTTGTTTGAAGATCATGTAGGTAGGTACGTACCTATTAAATTTTTGTCTAAGTATTCATATGCGTTTTAACTTAGTATGCGCATTGTTAGTAACATTGCACATGATATCTATTCATTTTATATGAATAAGGAATACGACCTACTAAATTAACATACGTCCAGATTTTAAATTAGCAAATTAAAAAAAAAACATCATGATAAATGGGTACCACATAACCTACTAGGTTTATTTACACCACAACCTAATGAGTAATGGTCTAAGGTAGTGGCAGACCCAGACGGTCCTACGTATCTCAGACAAGGAGCGAATCTCACACAGTTGATATTGTATTGATCTCATACGAGATATAATGTCGCACGGATAAGGATAGAGATAAATGGAACACTCGCATACTTTCCCGACCCCACCTAGCTTGGGACAAGTGAGGGAGGAGATATTATGTCGAAGACACCCCCAAGGATTTTAAGGTATATGTCCCGCCTAGAGAGGGACAGGTGAGGAAGGACTTATTATGTCGAAAACACCCCCAAGGATTTTTAGATAGATGTATGTCTGAATCGATGTAGAGTGTGCGATCAGGGCGGAATAGAGCACGAAAACTATAAAAAAGCCGGCTCCAGATAAAAAGAGAAAAGTTAACTGACATTACAAAATTCGGAACGCAACTACTTTCTTAATGACTCCATACCATGGACTGGAACTCAGCCAAAAGAAAACCAAAACAATGTAGTTGTCACAATCACGAGCTCCATTAGCGACAGTAAAACTATTTTAATATAACATTTACATCATTAAGTAGATGTAAGTAGGTATGTAACACTGATGCTGCAATAATCTTAACACGCTTATGCGACATACAAATAAACAGTAAAGCAAGGCCTTGAATATGAAATTCACACTGTTATCTTTATTGAAATAACCTTTTGCGTTGATACTTAAACATATTCAGCAGATAGTGACGCACTTTCATCTTGTTTCTATTATTTATCTTTCTCTATGTAACTAAATTAAATTGTGAATTATACAGTATTTTTGTGTATCACGATCGAAAATTTGCATCACATGACAGCTGGACTCTTCTACACACCCTTCGCTTTATATTACCTAAGCAAAATATTAAAAAACAGACTAGATAAAAACGAGATCTCCAAACATTAAAACGCAATTAATAAATAAATAAATATAATATTCGCTACAAACGGAGCGAAGTTAAGTAGGTACCTTATATATTTTAGTTGCTTTCATGTATTGGGAAAAAAATAAAATCATTTTTTTGTTGTTGTAGAAGCGACACCTTTGTTTATTACAATTATAGGCTTTACTGGTTTACTTATGTGTGGCCGCATTTACGCAGCAAACTGTTACGAGTACCTACATCGCTGCATGAAACGTGTACTGTTTTGGACATTTGTCAGGGCAATGAACGTAATCAAAGGTTGTTAATATTCTGGTAGTTCTTTGGTTTCTACAATTTTGTAAGTCCAACATTTTATGACATTTATGCAAAATGCCAATGTATTTTCGATATAAAACTTTGAATGACTAGTTACTTCTATCAAAAATAGTGGCTGGATGGACCAGACTTTTTTTCATTATGTATAAACCTATAGTAGTAAAATAAATATTTAATCATAATCCTATGAAAAGCACACCACTCTATTCCATCAAGTCACGACGGTTACTTTCTGACGAGAATAACATTTCCGCAAATAGGTTTCTGTGTGGGGCCCATCTTGCGTGGAAAATTTGGCAGCCTACCACTTTCAAGAAGCGCAACACTGCTTATATTGTGTACCCAGGAACTGAGTTCCGGCTTTAATCTTCAGATACACTGACCTGTCGCTTAACACGTTCCTGTCGTGTCCGGGGGGCGGCAGACTCAGCTGGTACGGGGTGTTGAAGTAGTGCTGCTGCTCGTGCGACCGGTGCACCACGCGCCCGCCGCGGACCACCATGTAGCCGGAGTCCCCGATGTTAGCGGCGCGCATTACGCTCTCTGTTCGGTCTAGGATCATTACACATGCTGTGCTGCTACCTGTAATACAGACACACAATCATATCTTCTATCCCTTGTGCAGTGGACAGAGCTAGGGGCCCAGGGTCATAAGACTCAAAGGTTACTTCCAGCATGATGCATATATGTGGAAAAGAGAAGTGATGAGTTTCTAGCGGCATCAGGCAATGCCGCTAGCAATGGGAGCAAAAAAAAGCGGCCAAGTGCGAGTCGGAATCGCCCATGAAGGTTTCCGTAGCAGCAAGTAATTTATAAGTTCTTGTAGTTCGTTGTAACTTTGATCGATGTTTTAATAAACGTATTAAAAAGAAAAACTACTTACTAGATCTCGTTCAAAACAATATTCGGTGGAAGTTTGCATGGTAATGTACATCATATATTTTTTTTTATTTTTGTCATTCGCAAACGAGCAAACTATTCAGTTTAGAAAAAAATGATATTAGCAACCACAATATCATTTTTAAGGTGAACGCACACTTGTCCGAGCCGAACGTGCCGAACGAGCCGAACGAAACGAATTTTCGAATTCGTTATATGAAATCTTACTATAAAACCTCGCACACCTGACCGCGTCAAATCGTCCGAATCTGGAAGAAACACAGATATCCTAGACGAATTCGGATGACATTATAAAATTCGGCGCGGGTGATGTTATCGAATCGATCGAATCGTCTGCATTTTGACAATGAGAGAGTGCGACAGGTGTAAAGGAAATGCAAACAACGCTTTCGGCGCGCTCGATTCTTTCGGCGCGGTCGTTTCTTTCGGTGCGGATAGATATGCACGGCCTTAAAAACTTCGATCGATTCGACGCGTTCTATTCGGATAAATGTGCGTTCACCATTAAAGACCTATCCATAGATACCCTACACGTATGAATTTGATGAAAAAAAATGACATACGGACGGACAGACAGACAGACAGACATGACGAATCCATACGAGTTCCGTTTTTTGCTATTTGGCTACGGAACTCTCGTAGGGAACAAACAACTTCACTTTCCTTTTTTAGAAATGGGCGAAAATATCGAAAAATCATGTTAAGGGGATACCTGAATTTTTCTAAGACCAGTGCAGCCCCCATTTGGAATAAATTATTCAAAAGGACACGGAGATATCATTTAAAATTTTGTCTTGACCAAACCTTAGATAACCCTTCAAACTATTTTATGAATTTAAAGTGAGCACGTGAAGCTTTTCTACGCACATTTGCGAAAAACGGCCACTTTTGAGTAATGTACGTAGAAAAGCTACACGATCTCAATAGCTCTAGGTCAAGACAAAATTTTAAATAATAATATCTTCCTTTCCTTTCAAATAATTCATTTCAATACATAGTAAAAACCTGATAAGTTTAAAAAATAGAGATATCAATTTCAAATATTTGTACTTTTCACTAATCTGTAACTTTAAATTTTAATGTAAGTTTTTAAGGTATTAAATCATAAGATAAAAAATTTAAAAAATTATGACGTGTTCTAAACACGTTAAAGAATATATTCCTGTAAGAAATAAATCTTTAAGTTTATTTTTCAATAAGTTAGGCATTGTCAACAAAATTTTCTTGTACTTTTGTTTTCATTGTAAAGTAAAAAAAATATATTTTAAATGTTACACTTCGATGGCCTGCTAACTATCATTCGCCCTCTACGTCCTTTATTACGTACTCATGTTAACTAAGGAGGTACCTAAGAGATTTCTATAATTTTTTTTAAAATTTTATTTGCACAGTCCATACCTAAGATAGGCTTTTTGTGTTCTAATAGCTCGTAGTAAGACTTCGCCAGCAGATCGCTGGGTTCTGAGAGTTTGAAGTGGCCCATTTGGACCAGTCGCTCGCAGGTTCTCATGAGATACGAGGAGAATTCGCCCGGATCGATGCCGTACGCACGCCAGCCGCCCACTCCATCTGCGACACCTGAGAAAGTAAAAATAGTTTAAAAACAAGTTATTATCCAAAAACCTGACTGCCTTTTTATATACCCAGTGTCACTCTCAGAATTAATACGAATGTTATGACACCTCTCAAGCTTAAATCCTTGAAGTCATTTAGGCTACAAAGCCTGTGTTGATAGAAATTAACATACAAACATATGCTCGATAAAAACATAACAGTCCTTCTAACGCAGTCGGGTAATAAAAATTGTTGCAGTTGATGAGAAACAACACAAGATATGTCGATGAGTGCTGCCTTAGTAGTATGTATGCTTTGCCTGCTAGAGTTACTTTATTCTGAGTTACCTTTCTTGGCCTCTTGACTTCCTGTTACGGGAGAGAATGCCATATGGCATTAGGTCCGCCTCTTGTACATTTTTTTTAAATTGTGCGATAAAGTTTAAATAAATAAAAAAAAAAATAAATAAAAAGACTACAGCTACCATCTAGCAACAGCAACTGGTTGCTGGTCCTAGATGAAATAAAATCCCAGTTGTTATTGCTAGAAGGCCATGGTCGAGCAAGTTGATGGCTTTTGGCTGCCATTCTGATACAAGTATTGACCACTTAAACATGACAAGGAGGCTTCTATTTATCAATATATTTATTGTACCCGTCAGAGGGGTGTTATAAGTTTGACGCCAATGTCTGTCTGTCTGTAGCATCGTTATTGAGGGTTAACCCTTGAAAGTCGGGGTTTTATAATTTACCTAGCAACTAGCAAATAAGAGATGGCGCTACGGATTCCAATTGGAATATTCAGTTTCGCTACTCATCCCTAGATGGTGTTCTTGAAAGAAGGAGATTTTTTAATTTGTCTAACAAATAATTTTGTAAATTATGAACAAGTCCTTCATTCGAAAAGGCCATCGAATTATTTTTTCGTAGAAAGCATTCCCAGTTTCCTAGCTGTAAATTACAAAGAAGACTTCTGTAGTAATTATTAGGTCCTCACATATGAAATTGGCGTTTTGTCGTATTGGCCACTTTAATAACAAATTTCTTCTCTTTGGTTCGAAATTCTAAATTCAAATTTATACAGCTATTTCCACTTGACGTAGTAAAAAAATTTTTACGTCTATGATTTCCACATGTATTTATGTTTCGTAAACCGTTATACATTTGTTTTTTTTTTTCTGTTTGCGGCCCTCAATTTACAAAATGGAAATCTTGAAATATCGCGTAATTTACGAGTGCGAGTTCCACCGTGGCACCAGGGCTGCGGAAACACTTGAAGAAACTTTAATTCACTTGAAAAAACTTTAATTCACATGAAGAAAATTGGGAAGATTAAAAAGCTTGAAAGGTGGGTTCCTCACGCATTGCGTGAAGCAAACATCCGGCACAATAATGAAGGGTTTCTTAATCGAATCATCACCTGTGATGAAAAGTGGATTCTCTACGATAATCGGAAGCGCTCATCGCAATGGCTGGGCCCAGGCAAGTCAGCCAAATCCTACCCCAAGCGAAAATTGACCCAAAAAAAAATACTTGTAAGCATTTGGTGGACTAGTGCCGGTGTCGTTAATTACAGTTTTCTCAAATCTGGCCAGACGATTACAGCAGACGTCTATTGTCAGCAATTGCAAACCATGATGGATAAGCTAGCTGCTAAACAAACGAGGCTGGTCAATCGCTCTACGCCACTGCTGCTTCACCGACCTTGCTCAAACAGATTACCATTTTTTTCAAAATTTAGATAACTTCTTGCAAGGGAAAAAATTCAAGTCCTATGGGGCAGTCCAAACCGCCTTCAAAGATTTGATTGATTGCCGTCCGAATGGTTTTTTTAGGAAAGGGATCAATGAACTACCTATGAGATAGCAAAAGTGCATAAATAACAATGGTTCATACTTTAATTAAATATATATATATTAAATAAAAAATATCAGACATTTTGTTCCTCCCATACAAAACGCCAATTTCATATGTAAGGACCTAATACATATTTATTATTTGCGCCATACACGTCCTCTTACGACTCTTATAGGGTTTCGTACAAAAAATGAAAAAACTGAATCCTTCTAGGATTCAGTTTTTTCTGCAGCAGAACAGTAGGATTACTTGTGCTTCTGCAGCCGCAATGACCTCAGCAGTTTTATTAGATGTTCGAATCGTCACAGATACCGATCGACGACGATTAGTCGTTAATAAAAATAGGTAGAAAGATCGGTTAACTAGTTACTGAAGCATCTTAACGTGTTAGTCATGGGAGAAGCCGCTAGGGATGATCTCATCAAAATTTAATTTTAATGTGGAGAAAAGTGAAAAATGAAGAAATTTCACGGGTTAGTGTTATAAAATTAATTATGTAATTAACCAGTAAAATGGTGATAATTAATTTAAATTATGCTTTTCTTTGTACTTTAACATAAGAAAAACTTTTTAAAAGTTATTAAAACGTACATAAATAATTACATAAAAAAATTATGAAAATTGATTAAAAGTTCCTTTTTGATTGCTGGTAGAGGGCTAAAGATTGAATTATTTTTACATTTAATAGTACTATTTGCATCTACGTACACAGTAGCAACTTTTAACACGCATTGCGTCATGAAATTCAAAAGAAAAAAAATCCCATACATTATCGGCCCACCTTATTGTGCATCTGTCTGCCTGTCCATCCATCTGTCACACAGCCAATTTGCTCCGAATGTACCGGAGCAAGTCAGGTGTTTGGTAGGATGGTGTAACCTAATACCCATACCGATGTGCAAATTAAATATATTTTTTTAATTAGTTTCATTTTCGGGGTGCAAATTAGGAAATTATAAAAGAAAGTTTTGCAAACCTTTATATGTTATACTAGCTGTAACCCGCGACTTCGTCCGCGTAGAAGTCGAAAATGGTTCTAATGGAATCTTTAATTGTTTTTTTACGTTATAAATTATGTTATATTATCCCGTTCCCGTTCCCGTAACCGTCATTTGCTAGAGCAAAAGAGACCAAATGATGTATTTGTCTCAATTTTTTTGACTCTCATTCAAAAAAATACGAAGTTTCATAATAATATAAATTCGCAACCCCTAATGCACCCCAGAAGATGTAATTTTTAAAATCTAATTTCTGTATTATTGACCACTAATTAAAAAATGTCATGTGCCTCGATTCAAAAATGACGAAGATTAATATAAACTTGCAACCCCTATTTCGCCCCTATAGGTATGTCATTTTCAAAATCGAATAAATGAATTATTATTTTCTACTAACTATTAAAATAAATTAAAAATTTCATGTGCCTCACTTTAAAAATTACAAAGTTCCGTACAAACTGGCAACCCCTATTTCACCCCCTTAGGGATGGAATTTCCAAAAATTCTTTCTTAGCGGAAGTCTCCTAGTGACAATCTACCTTCCTGCCAAATTTCATCTTCATTAGCTAAGTAGTTTTCGAGATTTCGTGATGAGTGAGTGAGTGATTCATTTTCGCTTTTATATATATGGAAGAAGATAGAAGATAGATATCAAATGAAAGGGCTCATTATGAGGATCTCAAATATATTTTCAACACATTACCTCGTATTATGTAATGCTACAGAGTATTATATACTAGCTTAGTAATGCCATTCATTACGCACACATTCGAAATAAAGTAATATTTACCGCATTGTAACAACACTAAAATGAATTTATAAATCTGCCGTTTAAAAAAATATCACTTTTTTTAAATAATCCTTTGGCTGTTGGTGGATTAATTTCTGTGTCTCTCGTATCACTGCAAATTCGCTCATGCGCGAAATGCGCCTGAAAAAGAAAACCTAAGCGCGCCATATTTAAAATTTTCTGTAACCTCGTAGTCTCGTATCACTACAAATTCGCTCATGCGCGAAATGCGCCTGAAAAAGAAAACCTAAGCGCGCCATATTTCAATTTTTTTGTAACTAGATTTATTGTAAGTTTATGTGAAGTGTTTTATTATTGAAGATTTATTTTCCTCACTAATGTGTTGAAAAACTAGTACGAGTATGGCACACGTGGGTATTGTTCATCACAAGTCTCGGCTCCATAGACACACGCGCGGGCTTCGCCCGCTGGTGAGTCAACCCACCTCGACTGCAATGAACAACTTACCACACTTGTATCATAAACTACTATTTTGTTATTATTGGTAAATTGAACCCCCCCTGATCTCCGAAACTACTGAGCCTAATTATTACCAACATAGATTAACAAAAACTGGGCCCTCGTTTCAGCCATATGAGCGATATGGTCTCCTCAAAGTTTTTATAAATGTAATAATACAATAACCTAACTTAGCATAGCACTTACGAGTATGTGCTTGAAGTGTTAAGTTTTGTATAAAGTAGCTATTATCAATAATTTTTATTTTTAGCAATACTAAGTCGTAAGTATAGGTAGTATTTCTATGTAACCAACCACATAACAAAAGGGATTGTCATTTTGGTTGAGAACTAAACTTGTTGTAAGACCAATTATCACTCATTACAGTAGCGGAAGCCGGAAGTGGTGTATGACCGAATTTAATTACCGTAATGACCTAAAGAAGGAGTATTTGATTGATAGTGGCTATACTATAAATATCTTGGAATATGTTATCTATCACATTTCTTTACCGTTTAAATGAAAAAGTGGTTTTAAAAGTAAATGAAATCTTAAATTTATCAATAGGTTAGGTAAACTTGTTATGATGAGTTATCATCACAATGTAAATGAACTGTATTGGATATTTTGATATTTTTATAAGAAATGCATAAATTTACGTACTCCAAAGCTTACATACGAGGGAGCGTTTTTATGTTCGCGGAATGGAGGGTAAGGGGTGGAAATAAAAAAACCAAATTATTTTTCCTTTTCAATATATTCACCTGCAAGACGGATACATTTTTCAGACCTTTCAATTAATTAATTTATACCCTCATAAAAGAATGTTTTATCTTTGTCTTTAAAATACGCTGAAACTGCCTCCTTAACTTCATCATCGGTGGTAAATTTTTTACCCCGAAGCTCTTTTTTCATTTTTGGGAAGAGGTAATAATTACTCGGGGCTAGGTCTGGGCTGTAGGGTGGGTGGTTTAAAATATCGAAGCCCACCTTATGCAGGGCAGCCAACGCAACGCGACTCTTGTGGACGGGCGCATTGTCGTGCAAAAGCAGCACACCCTTCGTCAATTTTCCCCGTCTTTTCTCTTTAATGGCTTCTTTTAGTTCTCTAATATTGAAGCGTAGTATTCTCCGGTTCTAGAAACACTTTTATCTTTATAATTGATCAACAATATTCCTTCTGAGTCCCAAAAGACCGTTGCCATGAGTTTCCCAGCTGACTGTGACACCTTAAACTTCTTGGGGAGTGCTGTGCCCTTTTTATGCCACTGCATGGAGTCTTGTTTCGACTCATGTTCATAATGATGAACCCAAGTTTCGTCTCCAGTAACAATTCGACTCAATACACCATCCTTGTCGTCACTGCAGAGGTCCAAAAATGCACGTGAACACTCTACGCGTTGTTGTTTTTGCGGCGGCGTGAACATTCTCGGTACCCATCTTGCGCTGACCTTAGTCATGCCAAGATGATCGTGCAGGATTTTAAAAATGGTTGTATCGGATACACCAACCATTTCTGCGAGTTGTTTCTTCTTTAGTCGAGCATCTTCGAGTAAAATTTTTTCGACTTTTTGAATAAGTTCTGGCGTGGTCACCTCGATGCTCCTGCCCGGCCTCGGGTCGTCTTCAAGGGATTCCCTTCCTTGTTTAAACAAACTGTGCCACTTGTATACCATGGTTTTTCCTGGACAAGAGTCACCGTAAACCGATGACATCTCATCCATTATGGTCGCAACTGATTTTCCTTGCTTGGTAAGGAACTTTATAACAGCACGATATTCGATTTTTTCCATATTTCACTTTTCACTCCCGATTATGTTGCTTGGTTGACGATAGCTCAAAGACTAATTGTCTGATAACAATGAAACCTCGTATTTATACTAATTATGAGTCACTGAACGCGTTACGGTCCTAATGAGCCTAATCACCCCCCTCCAACCCTCTCATTCCACGAACTTAAAAACGCACCCTCGTAGGTATTGCATTATGTACATTAACTTAGACATGAAATAGTTCTAGTAATATTTTTTATAAAATTTTTATAAACACAGCTCAATAATTACATCTCCACTTTAACCAGGAATGTATTGTCAAATGCCACTATTACGTAAGCACTAAAAGGAGTCTTTGATTTTTGATGGCATGGTTGGGTCTGGACTTCCATTAGGTCAGCATAATTTTAAGATAGGTACTTAAAATACGAACAATATAATCTACTTACTAATGAAAACGATAAACTTAATAGGTATTTAAACAAATATATATCAGTGCGACAGAATAAGTATTAGTATTCACATACAAAAGTTTCACTCAGAAAATAAATTCAAAAAAATATCTACTTAAAGTGGTTAGCACTATGGTTTAATTTAGCTCACGTCAGAACTTCTCACCTCTTCATTTAGACACCTAGACTTCCATTGCAAGCCAATTTCATTCTTATTACTCTGTACAATCGATTTATGTTACTGAATTTTCCAATTCGAAGTGGTCAGTGCGCGCATAGTAATTATGTAGGTCCATAGCCCTTTGAGTGACCTTGAGCCTTCTTATGAGACCCATAGTAAGGGACCACGTTTCAGAGCCATAAGTCATCACTGGTAACACACATTGATTAAACACTTTCATCTTGAGGCACTGAGGTATTTTAGACGATAAAACACTGCGTAATTTCCCGAACGCTGCCCAGCCGAGTCGGATTCGCCGAAAGACTTCTTCCTCGAAGCTGGAACTTCCTGCCTGGATCAATTGACCCAGGTAGACATAACGGTCTATAACTTCGAGGGTGGAACTCCCAACAGAAACAGGTAAAGGCGTAACGTGCATATTTGACATGACCTTCGTCTCGTCAATATTCATTTTTAGGCCGACCTGTTGGGAGACTCGATTTAGGTCTTTCATCGTGTCAAGCATCGTACTTAAGTCCTCCATCGATTCAGCCATGACAACGATATCTTCGGCAAATCGAAGGTGAGTAATATACTCGCCATTGATGTTGATGCCCAGTTCTTCCCATTCCAGGAGCTTGAAGGCATCTTCCAGAGCGGCGGTGAACAGTATTGGAGACAACACTGTTCACCGCCGCTCTGGAGACAATTTGCATCTCCCTGTCTCACGCCTCTATTCAATGGAATATCCTTCGTACTGTGCTTCTGTATTCGGACCGACATATTGGCTTTGTTATATTAGACACTTCAAAACAATGTCAGTCAATGCGGTACCGCTGGAGAGACTGAAACACGGCCCATGTTTCGATCGAATGGAAGGCTTTTTCGTAGTCCACGAACCTCAAGCACAGCGGCAATTTTATTGATGAAAGATATTGACATACCAGCTTGATTTACCTTATAATGGCTTTCCTGTTGCATGACGAAAGGTGGATCAGATTACTTGATCAGTTTAGTTTTAATTTTCTATACACCACATGTTATAAGTGAACCAAATATGTTTATACTGATAATAGAAAATAAGACACATTAACTACAGTTATTCACTCAATTCCACTCATGATAATCATAAGCAATTTTATTCAAATAGGCAATGTCATCATCATTAATCGTTGTAATTCATCTTCTCACAGCCCAAACCGCTGGGCCTCCAAATTTGGCACATAGGTACCTTATGAGGTCTAAGGATACACTAAGAAAGGATTTTTCAAAATTCACCCTCATAGGGGGTGAAACGGGGGTCTAAAGTTTTTCGATAGAAACAAGATTAGTTTGACCATTTTATTCTAAACTTCGCAAAAGTATTCCTGGCTCTAAATAAGAAATACAAATTTCAGGATTTTTTAAAATTCATCCCCTAAGGGTGTGGGGGGGTCCAAAGTTTGTACGGAGAAAAAAGATTCACCATTTTATTCGAAACTTCGCAAGAATACTCCTGGCGGTAAATAAGTGAATACATATTTTAGGATGTTTCAAAATTCAACCCCTAAGGGGGTGAAATGGTTCAAAGTTTGTATAGACAAACAAGATTAGTTTAACCATTTTGAAGCGCTCCGTCGCTCTGTTTCAGTCAAGCGAATGACAGGAACGGTAACGAAAACGGGAACGGGAACAGGGAGAGGGAGAGCCCTATAAGAACCATTTTCGACATGGACTTAGACATGGCTGACATAGATAGATTAGAGACTGATCGATCAACACGCAGCTGAAACCACAGGGTCTAGAGATTCCAAATTTGGCACATAGGTTTTTTGAGGTCTAGGAGTAAACTAAGAAAGGATTTTTCAAAACTCACCCCCAAAGGGGGTGAAATAGGGGTACAAAGTTTGTATGGAGAAACAAGATTAGTTTAACCATTTTGAAGCGTTCCGTCTCTCTCTCTCGGTCTAGCAAATGACGGGAACGGGAAGGAAATGGGAGAGGGAGGTTCACCGGGTCTGCTAGGCCTTGCATACCCTACGTTATAATTAAAAATGTTATTTTTTATAAGTATTTTAACATTATAATTCATATGTTATCACAATATTAATAACATAAAAAAAACAATTTTAAATCCTATTAGAACCATTTTCGACTTCTATGAGGACGAAGTCGCAGGTTAAAGCTAGTTATGATATAAAAATATTACTATCACAACACCATAAAATCTTAAAAAGCAATATATGATGGACAAAACACATAGAAGAGGACATTGAATAAAAAAAGCCTTGTAGAACTCACAGTCTTCGGAAAAATCCAACTGACAATATTTTAAGGATTCTGTGAATTGCATAGAACATTTGAGCCCAGTACAATACAGAGTGGTCTTTTAGATTAATGTTATGATGAACCATGTGAAGTGTTGCAGACATTTCAAACTGGAGAAATATGAAATGATTGGTGTCAATTGGCAAATCATAGACTATCTACATAGCCTTGTACAGTTCGTCACACATTGAGTAAACAATTTAAAAGTGTAAGTTATTAGTGTTATTACATACAACAAGTATTGTGGCTCACAACAACAAATCAAGATGCCTTGAAAAACTGCTGTGAGGCCAGGTGCTACTTTTATGAGGTTCGTTTTAGTAACAATAAATTTTAATATGATGTGTATGGTGTTATGATGGTTATGGACTGAAGCCTAAAGATTAGAATGTCACACACAATTTAAACTTACCAATAACATCCGCATTGTTGTAATTTGTGGAAAACCATGCGTCGTCTCCGAATTGACCTTTACGGGTTCTTCCATTAGCAATGTCTTTAGGAAAACCACATACCACAGAAACTAAGTATGGATGCTTTTTATTCGATACATTTAATTCAGTAGCACTAGATAAATTCGCAATACCGTTCCTAATAGCACGTGATAGCACTCTGCCTGTCCAGAAAATAGACTGCATCATTCATGAGTTGTTCTGTACTTTGACACCAGCCATTCACAATTGAATAAGCAACACATTTGACACCATGATTAACGAATTAAACGTAAACAATCGTCACACAAGCCACAATACAAATTAATTTTTTAGGGAACACACTGCTTTCAACCATCTTTCAACAATAAAGACGCATTTTTATTATTTTTTGTCTTGTGATCGAGCAACCATAACCAATGCTGACAAAACCAACCACACCAAAAAAACTAAAAAAGTAATGAGAACGAACGAAATTATATTTAGTTCACTCAGTTCACTTCACCGAAACCGGAAGAATGAATTAAGGTATTGCCATACAAAATACAACATTTGGTACGTATCTACCTATATTTTAAAATAGCCCCCTGGATTTGACAGTTCGATATTGATCCATAAACAATCGAATTCTGTGCCTGACGTTTCATTTCGTGGATCTATGGATGGAAGGCGTTGTAGAAGAAAACTCATCTTCGTTTTTCGGCCTATGTAATGACGGCGGCTGATTGATTTATTATAATTTGCCGTCGATAAACTTCTTTTTCCAATCTTCGTGCAGTGCCGGTGTATAGGAAGTGTTGTATTCTCGTCCTAAGTGTAAAGAAAAGGCATAAAACTGGTGTTCGATAAGTCACTTGGCAATATGCCTGCCGTCAGGGGCGATGGAATGCGAGGGCTCGCAGTGTTCATATCTGATATAAGAAACTGTAAAAGCAAAGAAGCGGAAATCAAAAGAATCAATAAGGAGTTGGCGAACATAAGAAGCAAGTTTAAAGGTGACAAGACTCTCGATGGTTATCAGAAGAAAAAGTATGTCTGTAAACTTCTGTTTATCTTCTTACTTGGCCACGACATTGACTTCGGTCATATGGAAGCAGTCAACCTGCTGTCCTCCAACAAATACTCAGAAAAGCAGATTGGTTACCTATTTATATCTGTGTTGGTCAACACAAACAGTGACTTGATTAAGCTTATAATCCAGAGCATAAAAAATGACTTGCAATCTCGCAACCCAATCCATGTTAATCTTGCTCTGCAATGCATCGCCAATATTGGCAGCAAAGATATGGCAGAAGCCTTTGGCACGGAGATTCCCAAACTTCTTGTATCAGGTGATACTATGGATGTAGTGAAACAATCAGCTGCTTTATGTCTTCTCCGCCTCTTCCGTAAGTGTCCAGAGATTATCCCTGGTGGAGAGTGGACATCGAGAATAATTCATCTGTTGAACGACCCACACATGGGTGTGGTAACAGCGGCAACGTCACTCATAGATGCTCTTGTCAAGAAAAACCCAGATGAATATAAGGGATGTGTAACATTGGCTGTTGCAAGGCTAAGTCGTATTGTGACTGCAAGTTACACTGATCTACAGGATTACACCTATTACTTTGTACCTGCCCCATGGCTATCAGTCAAATTGTTGAGACTCCTGCAGAATTACACACCCCCATCTGAAGAACCAGGAGTTAGAGGCCGTCTTTCTGAATGTTTGGAGACAATATTTAACAAAGCTCAAGAGCCTCCTAAATCTAAAAAAGTCCAGCATTCTAATGCTAAAAATGCTGTATTGTTTGAAGCCATAAGCCTTATAATCCACAATGACAGTGAACCAAACCTGTTAGTTCGAGCCTGTAACCAGCTTGGCCAGTTCCTGAGCAACCGGGAGACCAATCTTCGCTATCTAGCTCTTGAGTCAATGTGCCATCTTGCTACATCTGAATTCTCACATGAAGCTGTGAAGAAGCATCAAGAAGTTGTTATTCTTTCTATGAAAATGGAGAAAGATGTCTCTGTAAGGCAGCAGGCAGTAGACTTGTTATATGCAATGTGTGACAAGACAAATGCTGAAGAAATTGTTCAAGAGATGCTGGCATATCTGGAAACTGCAGATTATTCTATCAGGGAAGAAATGGTTTTAAAGGTTGCCATATTAGCTGAGAAATATGCAACTGATTTTACTTGGTATGTTGATGTAATACTCAATCTTATTAGAATTGCAGGAGATTATGTTTCTGAAGAAGTCTGGTACCGAGTCATTCAAATTGTTATCAACAGAGAAGAAGTTCAAGGCTATGCAGCCAAAACTGTTTTTGAAGCTTTACAGGCCCCTACATGCCATGAGAATATGGTCAAGGTGGGAGGATACATTCTTGGTGAATTTGGAAACCTGATTGCAGGAGATACCCGCTCTTCTCCTCAAGTGCAATTTGAGTTACTACATTCTAAATATCACTTGTGCTCTGCTGCAACAAGAGCTCTCTTATTATCGACTTACATCAAACTTGTTAATTTATTCCCAGAGATAAAATCTCGTGTGCAAGAGGTATTCCGTGCTGACTCTAATCTTCGCTCAGCTGATGTAGAGTTACAACAGAGGGCTTCAGAATACTTACAGTTAAGCATAGTTGCCAGCTCTGATGTATTGGCAACAGTTCTTGAAGAGATGCCTGCTTTCCCAGAAAGGGAATCTTCCATCCTAGCTGTGCTGAAAAAGAAGAAACCAGGACGCATTCCTGATGAAGTAAGAGATTCAAAGAGCCCACAACCTAATGCACCTCCTGCTCCTATCATTAATTCAGCTGCCAATAACAACAGCTCCAGTGCAGATCTTCTTGGACTCTCAACACCACCTGGCACCACTGCACCATCCACTGGCAATGGTTTACTGGATGTTTTGGGAGATTTATACACTGCTCCAAAAATTAGTCCTAGTTCTGTTCAACAGAACAATATTAAAAAGTTCCTGTTTAAAAACAATGGAGTACTTTTCGAAAACGAGTTAATTCAAATAGGAGTCAAAAGTGAATACAGGCAAAACCTGGGTAGAATTGGGCTTTTCTATGGAAATAAAACCCAGTTCGCAATTCAGAATGTACGCCCTGAACTACACTGGACTGATCTCCACAAGCTAAATGTTCAGATGAAGCCAATGGAACCCGTGCTAGAAGCCGGGGCACAAATTCAACAAATGTTGACTGCTGAGTGTATTGAAGATTACTCTGATGTACCCAGCATGTCTATATCTTTTATGTACAACAATGTACCACAAAAAATTACTATGAAGCTTCCACTTACATTAAATAAATTCTTTGAACCTACTGAAATGAATGGAGAATCTTTCTTTGCAAGGTGGAAAAATTTGGGAGGTGAACAGCAAAGAGCACAAAAGATATTTAAAGCACAGGGTGCTATCGATCTAGCCGCCGCGCGCACCAAGCTCGCCGGCTTCGGAATGCAGCTTTTGGATGGCATTGATCCCAATCCAGACAACTTTGTGTGTGCAGGAATTGTGCACACCAGAGTCCAGCAAGTAGGGTGCCTAATGAGACTGGAACCAAACAAACAAGCTCAAATGTTTAGACTGACTGTAAGATCTAGCAAAGAAACAGTCTCACAAGAAATTTGCAATCTACTAGCAGATCAGTTTTAAATTAATTTATAAAGGGAGGACCACTATTAGAACAACAATGTGAGACAATGAAATTAATATATACTTATGATATGCTTAGAGATTCACAACTGTTTTATGTAACTGCTGTATTGCAGCCCACTAGAAAAAGTTAATAGCGCTAGCAATACACTTGTGAACTTTGCACTAACACAGTACGAAGTAGAAATCTCTTGTACAATTTTAAATTTATTTTATATAAAGTTATTTTTGCTATTTTAGAATTAGGTGTTTTGTATACTGAGACAAATTTTATTTTATTTCTCATGAAAAACTTAATCCATTTCTTTATTTATACTGTCAAAGCAAGTTAATTAAATATCTTACATGTTTGGTAAATTTTTATATTCCGTAAGAACATAACTGAGGCTGCTATTATTTCAACTATTTTTTAAATTATTACTTGTCAAATATAAAAAAGGCTCTGAAGCATTACCGCTGAGGATGCAACCGGGAATATGCTCTGATGAAGATGAAGACTTGTCAACTATGAAGATTATTTTTACATAAACCCTTCAATATCCAGTTTTGAATAAAGTTTATTAATATGTATATTGTGGTATTTCATATACCAGAATGAGTATGCTGCTTTATCTGTAAATAAGTCTTGGATCACTGAATCATTATCATTTTAAGTTCTCATTATTGAAATCAATGTTAAAATCCATCTCATCTAGATTTGAGTTAGGTATGTGGATAAGAACTCACTATACTGTGTTTCTGATAACGTTTATGTAGGCAATGTAATTATACCAAAGTAGGTAAATAATTCGGCTGTTATGCTATTGTCATTTTGTATCAAAATTATATTGATAGAATTGTATGCGCTTCTTGTATTAGAAAATTACCCAATCACCTATTTTACATTGCCCTTTTTTAATTCAATTTCTGGATCACACGACGTGTGTGGGTAGTTTTCTAAACATTGCATGTAAAATCTTATATGTGTCTCAAAATATTACTCAATAATATCGTATGTAAGCAAACATCATGTTAAGTATGTTTCAAAAAAATTATGTAACCTGTGGAATATCATTATAACATAATGTTTTATTGTGTAAAACAGTTGTTACATTATTTTGTGAAAGAAATACAGAATGGATTTCTTTGATTCGAAAAACGTTAGTGTTTGCTTGACAATGTAATAACTATTTATAATAATGTTAATTGTTACTAAATACCTAAATCTTCTCGAAATCAAAACGTTCTCTAAAAATATTTTGAAAACAGGACAAGAGTTATTTGAAATAAATAGCTGTGTATGATTTTACGATTAATTTTCAGACATTCCGGTGTACTATTGTTATATTGTACATTTTGACAGATAAATCTACTTAAGTCTGCTTTCACAATATGTATAAAGTTAATTTGATGCTGAAACAAATACTTAACTCAGATTAAATCCCATGATTAGTTTGGGCAGTCATGGCGTGTTATCATCTACGGCGGAAGTGTTGACTCATAGAATTCAGATGAAATAACAGTGAACCTTTTTTATACGTAATAAATGGTCAAAAAATGTTGGTGATATTTGTTAATGTCTTAATTTTGCGTAAAGCAGATACTGTTATAAATAATTATTTCATATTACTTCGCGTGTATCAATTGAGTTTACTATAGGAATCTCACGGCACTAGATGATTATATTATTTTTCTTATATATCACGAAGTAATTCTATATTACTTAGATTTAAAAGTAGAGTTAGACAATTTAGTATTATGGACATGAAATGTTGTTATAAATTTATCTGTAGCATGCTAAGTCCTTGCATCATAGATTTGTTTATGAGATCAGAATAATATATCATTTGAAACATTTATGTATTCATCTTGTTAAGAATATGATATAACATATATGTATATTATGAAATTTATTAGGTCAAAGATTAGATGCTTACTTGGTACATCATTATGTACACTGTGTATGGTGTGATTTATCAATATGTATGTACAATAAATATCGCATGAGAAAATTAAGTGTGATTCAGTATAGAAATAGATGTTTGTTCTCGTGCTTCAAAATCATATTGTAATGTCTAAAATAAATATTTATCCGATATTTAACAACGATTTTTTCTTTTAATATACCTATTCCTGCCACATTAAATGTACCTACCTACAAAAATATTGTGGGTGGTAAAAATTAAACCAGAAAGTGTATCATACTACTTTATATTTTGTTATGAAAAAATAATCTTACATTCTATAGTAAATAATACGAAATGAATACCTTTTATCATATCTATTACCATATGGTTTGCTAATCAAACCACTCTTCTACATTTGGTGAGTTTTCCAGCACGTCATTAGACTCGCTGAAACAAAAAAATAATTTTGAGATCAGTATCAGTGATTAATTAATTTTAAGTTTTTATTATCAACAAAATATTACAACATAAATTCGAAAACGAACGCATCGAAAATTTGAATTTTACCGCGCCACCGCCACCACATTTGTCATTTAAATATATGTATTTTTAAGTACAGTAAGTACTTACATACATTAATAAAATACCTGTTTTTTACTTGTATCTATGATTATAAAAATTAAATTATAACTTCTTGTGACTTGATCACGACTCTGTGACCCCCCCCCCCCCTGGCACCAAAGCTGGATCCGCCCTTGGTAATATATGTATGTATGTGTGTTTATAAGTAGTTAGTGTAGTTATGTCATTTTAATTTTGTTCCTCCTTTATTTTATGTATAAACATGCCTGTATGCCTCTCTTACATAAACATTTCCTCTCAAAGGCCTACTGGAAGAGATATCTTTTGAGGTAAGTAGTGCCTTTGTACAACATTTATTTTGATTTATTCTCTGTATAAATTTTCCGTGTGCATAAATTGGTAAATAAATAAGTAGCTTATTCATATTACCTGTATTACCACATATGATACTTATTATCTCGGTAAAAGTAAGGTTCTAGTGGGATTGTCCAAAAATTCACCACGCGGTCAACGCCGCGAGCATCAGTTATACCTACTTTTATAAAATCTAGATAGCTATGTTTTATAAGTGGTAACATATTTGAATCCTGCTCTGCTAGCAATATTGTTTTCCAATCTAGAGATCTCTCGAAATAATGACGCCTACGACTATTCGGATAGCGAGTTAAGTTTTGAATAACGCTGGTATTTGGTGCCCTTTTCGTAATATGTTGGTACATAAAAATATTTAAATCGTTTCTTTGTTGGAAGTGTTGGAACATTGATATATTTAGAGTAGATAAATACCTGTCCAAAGAAGGATCATTGCTGAACATCTCAGTAGGGACAGTGGGTGGCGCCCTTTCTGGCAGTAGTTCCAAATACGACTGCCGCGACTGAAGATGTCTTTCCACCTCTTCTGGCGTCATGTGACCATCGCTGGTGGAGAGGCTAAAGCCAAGCGCGGGAGACGATTTGGCTAACGTTGACCCGCCGGACTGATGCTGGAAAATATAAAAGCATTTATACACCAACACTACCAAGTGACCAGTCATAGGTTAAGTTAGAGAATTGAGAAGTCTGATTGATTCACACAGAAATTTTAATAAGTACTAGTTTTTGCATTGAGTATCAAAAAAATAATACATCCAATAATAATACCGTGCGGAGGCCATCAGCTCGTTAATTATTTGACGCTATCTCAAGAAAACTTATTGAAGTTTTCCGTGACCAGAAATGCTCTGGGTCAGAAAATAAGCATTGCCATGCTGCCAGCCTTCTGGGCAAGTGCCGCAAGGTAAAAAATTACCGGGCCTTTTTTATTGGTGAATATTAGTATGTATGTAGGTAGTTTGTTTTGTTTTTCGTGTAAGTGGGCAACACTAGTGTCAGATTTTTCAGGTTGCCTAAAGGCATCTGACATAGCTTGACGACTGCCATACAAAGATGACAACCGGGTCTAACGGCTTATACGTGACTTCCGAACCACGGAGAAACTCGGAGATCTCGAGTTTCGCTTTACTTGCGAAAGCGCTAGCAATGCGAACTTTCGCCGGGCTACCGAGCTCCTAAAGTATGTAGTGAGTAGGATTTTTGTTTAAGTTTTTAAGAAAATGTTGTATGTAAGTATATATGTTACGGCTAAACCCCGAAATACGTCTACGCCTAGGTTTGACCAGCTAGGCCCAGAGGTTCCCAAACTTATTTTGTCTAACGCCCACTTTGAAAATCAGTTTTTTGTGGTGCCCCCAATTTTTTTTTCCACCTGAATAAAATATTAGTCTCGCCTGGAGTTTAGCTTATCCTGTATTCTAACGAGACTTTTTTTACCAGAGAGAGCAATAATAATGCCACTTTACAATATTGTGTAAGTGGGCAACACTAGTGTCAGATTTTTCAGGTTGCCTAAAGGCATCTGACATAGCTTGACGACTGCCATACAAAGATGACAACCGGGACTAACGGCTTATACGTGACTTCCGAACCACGGAGAAACTCGAGATTTTTTTTTGCCACTACACAAGTGGCAAAAAAAAAATCTCGAGTTTCGCTTTACTTGCGAAAGCGCTAGCAATGCGAACTTTCGCCGGGCTACCGAGCTCCTAAAGTATGTAGTGAGTAGGATTTTTGTTTAAGTTTTTAAGAAAATGTTGTATGTAAGTATATATGTTACGGCTAAACCCCGAAATACGTCTACGCCTAGGTTTGACCAGCTAGGCCCAGAGGTTCCCAAACTTATTTTGTCTAACGCCCACTTTGAAAATCAGTTTTTTGTGGTGCCCCCAATTTTTTTTTCCACCTGAATAAAATATTAGTCTCGCCTGGAGTTTAGCTTATCCTGTATTCTAACGAGACTTTTTTTACCAGAGAGAGCAATAATAATGCCACTTTACAATATTAAGAGTATCTTTTATTCAACATTAAAAATAATCGACATTGAGCAATAATAATACAATTTTACAATATTAAAAGTTATGTTTTACCATTATTAAAAATTAACCAAAAATCAACAGTTTTAAAACTATAATCTAATGTGAAGGTTGAATCTGATGTTTAAACTTAGGTGTTTCTTATTTATAATTAGGTTAGAACTAGATTTTTAGTTCCGTTAAGCATTTTGTTTTGGGTAGGTCGTCTTGTGTTACATTTCCCGATCAATTCGAATTTCGTATTGTGCCCGTAGGTACACAAAACATCTTTTGAAGACAAATCATGGCGATCCGCGTCAAGATTTTTAATGGTTAAGATTATTTATATTCAACTAGCTTTGCCGTTGGGCTTCGCTCCCCGTAGGAATTTTGGGACAAATTTATTTGCTAGGCAAATTAAAAACCCTCAATTGTCAAGAATACCATCTAGTTTAACCACCTGCGACCGGATGCATTAGTTTTAGGCGGAATGATGAAGGCTAAACCTAGGTCTAGCCGAAAATAAGCAGGATAAACCTAAGTGTAACCATCTGAGACCAGCTGCACATAGGTCTAGCCGGCCAAACCTAGGCGTGGCTATGCATTTCGGGGTTTAGCCGTAACATGTATATTTTTTCATTTTAATAAAATTTAAACGAAATCAATATATATGATATACTGTTAATATGATATTATAATAATAAAAATATATCCAATAATAAAAATAATATCAAAAACAATTACTGTAGTATATTTTACTTTATAAAGATAATTTATAAAACCCTTGCCTAAGAATGAATGTATAAATACATAAATAAAAATAAAAAATATTCTGACAGTGTGCAGTAACATAAAAATTATCTTAAGAAATACTGCTAAGCCTCAATTTTAAAATAAATTGTAGATAAATTAATACCATGTGAGCAATATTTTGAGCTTTTTTTGGTGCGACAGCTCGCTTCCTCTTGGCAACATTTGGTCCTTTGTTCACGGCTGGTGCAGACACATTCTGTTGCGATGCTGAATCCAGCTTCTTTCTAAAAAAAATTTAAAGGGCAACATATAAAAAATTTATATCTTTATACATATAACCATAACAGCAGAGTAGAATAGGACCACTCCAAGTCTTCCCGTGGATGTCGAAGAAGGCGAATTAGGAAAAACAAACTAAACAAAGCTTAAAAACATCAGTGAGACCTTTCCAACCCAACTGGCCAGCATGGAGAGTACAGCCCAAATCCTCAGGCTACTCTGGCCATATATGCCTCTGGTAGTACAAAGAGGATTGTGCTCCTGCAATGGAGACTACATCTTCGTCTGTCACAGGGCCCTATCTCTCAAACCATAATAGCTAGACACTTGAAATTTTTACTGATTTTGTATTATTGTGACAACTAAATAAATTAAAAAATAAACTAAAAAAATTTAAAAGGGTTGTCATACAAGAAACGTGTTTTACAGCATTCTTAGATCTTTATAATGATCTTCATTAACTAGAAATTTACACTGATTATGTATTACAATGGCTGCTATAACAATAAATACAAAAATAATGTTACGAATTGTGTTTTTGTTTTAGCGTTTTTAACTCTTTCTTTATAATGGCCTGTACGGAGCTACAGAACCCTTCATGTACGAGTCCGATTTGCACTTGAACGGTTTTTCAATAATGCCTTCATTCCATGGGACATTGTGTGCCTTATACATCGAGGCTATGTTATACAGGCCATTTGTATGTCCAGTCACTCAAAAATATTTATTTATAAAGAAAAAAACGATACACTTATAAATAAATATAAATAGATTTATATCATTTAAACTGTTGACCTCATGGTCAAAGGTTGCAATTTTTAAGCTATAAAGTATATGTGTTAGATAGATCAGATATTAGCTATCTACATAGCAATTTAATTCCAATCAGTTCAGCCATTTGACTTAAGACGAAGTGGTAGCTAAAGTGGCGCCCTCATTTGAAATAAATTGTTTAAAACTAAATAAGGTGATAATTAAAAATTTGATTTGTATAAATGTCTAGAAAGACTTTTAAACTATTTTATGACTAACCTTTGAAAGTAATATTGGTAGTCCGTCTAGTTTTAAAACTGTTTTTCGCCAAAAGTGGCCACTTTTGGCGAAAAACAGTTTTAAAACTAGACGGACTATTCGTAATAATTTCAAAGGTTACTCATAAAATAGTTTAAAGGTCTTCTAGACATTTATACAAATAAAATTTTTAATTATCACCTTATTTAGTTTTAAACAATTTATTTCAAATGAGGGCGCCACTTGAGCTACCACTTCGTCTTAAAAGCAGAACAAACATCAGCATAATTTTTATTATGAGTAGGGTATTCTTTAGTTAGAAAAGATTAAGGCTATAAAGGGAAAGGAAGGCCAAGAACAGTTATAGATGAAATGTAGAATCATAAAGGGAAGTCAAGATTGGAGGAGGATCAGGAGAAATGGAAGATACATCACTAATAAGAACATACTCTTTAGTACTACAGATGAATAATAAGTTAATAGATTGCTTCTTTATTTACCTTTTTATAGCCTCAACTCGGCTATAGTCAGTATCATCCGAGGATTCTGTATCCTCACTTTCAGAAGTAGTGCTCTCCTGCTTCTCATACTGTAGCAGTCTATCTAGCAGGAAGCTACGGTCCCTTGATACTTTCAGTAGTCTTTTTTGGCTGCATCTTAGAGCATCTTGGAAACATTCATTTTCCTAAAATTAAGAAACAAATAGGTAAAAATTCTACAATGTGATAACCTTTTTAGACCTAAACACATATCATCAATTACAGAAATTCCACTTCTGGACATAGGACTCTTAGAATTGGTTTTTATCTAATGTGCTTATTTTTCAGCAGCCAAAATATTATCCATCCATACTTTTGAAAAGGGGCGAAACATAGCAAGCACCCAGGACGCTCGGTTAATTTATATGGAATAGTATGTAACTAAACATAACAGACAGCCTAGGACATGTTTCGTTGCATACTAATCCAAACAATTTAACTGAGCACCCAAGACACGCGACTGGAGCACGCCTTGGGCGAGGGTATACGGATGCTTGCTATGCTTCATGCCTAAATTGAAGTCTCTTATTGGGTATAGCTGTATAAAAAATAAATATGGATATGGTGAAAGCGATGAGTATAGCGAAGTAAATAAGGTCTGACAGGATTGTTACAAGTTGAGGCCCATAGTATTTAAATCCCTGTGGGAAACAGGCATGATAAATGTATGTATGATAACATTTTAAGACTTCAGTATTTATGATAATGTAGAAATGTAAAGTAAAAACAGTATGCAAGAAAATTGCTGACATGTTCAGTAAGTAAGAGCACAAAATTACACCTACTTTTACTTACATAAATAAGGTATTTCAGTTTCTTTTTCAAAGAGAGGTACTGGGAGCGATAGTTAGGCTCAGGATCAGGTTCACTGCTGCTGTCACTCGAGTAATTACGCGAATCCCGAGTGTTACTTGTTTCCGCGGGAGTGCTACTACTCACACTAGCTGCCTCACTCGCTTGCATATTCGCTATAGAGCGACAATACCACCCATCCAGCATTTTCTGTAAATAAAAAGTAATGTGTCTAGAAAATCAAACAAGTTTATAGAAAATCCTATGAAATGTAAGCTTTTTTTTACCTTGGTATAATTTTCGGACGCCAGTTCGAATAATGATCTTGGGACTGTTATCAAAATGTATTGTTTATTATTGTTGATAGAAAAAGCATTTGTTATTAGGTATGTATGGTGTATTATATAGTTTATTAAGCCTTATAACTTTATTCTCTTTGTAAATACCTATATTGTTTTGAGAATTGAAGAACTGTTTCTTTCTTTGGGTCTTTACTTTTTGGGTTTTACTTACTTGAGTTTTTTATTAAATTATTCTCTGTGACACTGACATCTGTCAGCTGTCTAACAGTTGTCATATCGCAAAGGGCCCATAAACGTCTAAATCTTTTTCTAGTGTAAGGATTAAGAGTGTAATTCTTATTTATCTTAAATAAATTTCAGATTTTTCGGTCCAGTCAATTAATTATAAAAAATAAAAATATTTTTAATCACAATTTCATACACTATTTATCTTAACGCCGCCATTTCTTTTGCTTTTTCTCACCTGACGTATAAAAAAATATTTCATGAATTTTCACAACTTAACTACCACTGTCATATGACAGTTGACCACTTAACTGTCATTTAACTGTCACAGTTGTCAAAATAATGTCCCTATTTTACCGCAATGGCAGTTCAGTTGTCAACTGTCATGACATCATCTTTTTTACACGATAGACGGAACGGGCAAAAGAAATGGCGGCGTTAAGCTGATTGATGAAAGAAATTGCGATTAAAAATATTTTTACTTTTTATAATTAATTGACTGAACCCAAGACGTTTGTTATTTACGATAAAGAAGAGTGTTATTCCCAACAACAAAAAAGATTTTAGCGTTTATAAAATTTTCATCCTTTCCCCATTATATCCATAGGGCGGATGACAACGTACGGATTCTAACATTCACATTGTTTTCAGAACGTACTCCACATTGAGGAGCGTTCGGATTCCTTTTAGACTCTTAAGGCTGATTTTCACGGACCCAGTAACTACCCAACAGTGAAGGACAGTTACTGTCCGACAGATACTGGGTTTGTTAAAACAAAGTTAAGGCAGCTCCAACCGATCAGTTACTTACGGTCAGTTACTTCTGTTCTGTCCTGAGTCCGCCTAGTCAGCAGTTACGCTGCAAGAGTTTATAAGCATGTAAGATGCGTAGTTTATCGATTACTGCCGTGGTGGAACTGCATTTGTCCAGGACTTTAGGCTTCTTCTAGCTTGTAGCTTTTGAGTTCCGATTTCCTGATTCCTATTTATGATTTCAGTATTCCCTCTTATGCTAATACTTTAGTCATAATATTAGATTCATTATCTCCGATATCCTCGGCTTCTGTCCTCTGAGGCCTCAGACTGCCGACATTTGAATTCATTCTTCTGATCTTTGACTCCTGAGTCCAGGTTTGTGACCACTGACTCTGGTTCCTAACTCCCGACTTCTGGCTCTTGAATTCTTGATGTTTGACTTTTGGCTTCTGACTTCTTAGCCCTGGTACCTGGCTCCCAACTTCCTGATACTTGGCTCCTAGCTCCTGCTCCGAGCTGCGGCTCCTGACTTCTTGATGTTTAACTCCTGACCCCTAAGCCCTGGTTCCCAACTCCTTGGCCCTTTTTGTTGGCTCTTAACTTCTTGATGTTTGACTCTTGGCTCCCGACTCCTTGGCCCTAGTTCCTGGCACCTGACTTCTTGCTCCCGACTCTTTGGCTCTGGTTCCTGACTCCTGACTTCTAATAGTTCAAATAGTCATGTCAAACATGTAGCAACCATGTCAAGTCAAGTGCCATCTGTCGGGTCCTCTGTCTCGATCGTGACCATGAATAGTTATTAGGTTAATAGACCTATCACGTGCTAATTTAACAGACAAATAATTTTTGTGACTATGTCCGTGATTAACAAACGGATTACGATGTTTTCACGTTTCTTTTGTCCGTTTAGTTCCAGTTACAATGACATGTTTAGCTTTGGTGGCTAGGACCCGATGTTCTTTTGCGTTTATGATAAAGATTTCCGATGGTCACGTGGCCGTGTGCCACCTCTTTACTGGGACTGGCAGAGAAGTTCCCTTGCATTAAGTGTAAGTGGGCAGCTCTCTTCGTCTTGTATGTGGCTTGAGACATGGTGAACACTTTCACGCACTATTAACAATAATAATAATGGATCAGCTTGCATCGGTGAACTGGCTACGTTTCGGTGACCTCTTTGGGGAAACTGAAGGTTTTGCCTGCGCAATTGCAGACGAAGTCATTATGACGAACAACTATCGGAGATATATCCTGAGGGACGGTACGGTTGACGTCTGTCGAGCATGTCGACGTCCCGGAGAGTCTATCAGGCATATAATCTCTGGTTGTTCTCATCTGGCTAACGGTGAGTACTTGCACAGACATAACCTCGTAGCCAGAATTATTCACCAGCATCTTGCATGATGAGAACCTCGTGAAGGCCGAGAAGGACAAGCTTAGTAAGTACCTTGACTTGGCCCACGAGGCGACTGCCATGTGGAATGTGGATTCAACGATCATTGTCCCGATAGTCGTATCGGCGAACGGTCTTATAGCGAAGAGTCTTGATCAACACCTCAAGACTCTCTCGCTAGATGGCTGGATCAAGGGTCAGATACAGAAGGCAGTACTCCTGGACACGGCACGCATTGTCAGGAGGTTTCTCTCTCTGCGGCCCTAATCGCGGGTAGCTTGGGCCTTGCCCCGCTGCCAGTGGGCAGCTAGATTAGGTTTTTTATAATATGTGTATTTTTTGTAGAACATTTTATATTTTACTTTTTATAGATATATTATAAAACCTAATCTAAGAAAATATGAAATATGAATAAATAAAGTGAATAATAATAATAATAAGCCCCGTGATGGTGAAACCTGTGCCGCACCTCTCGACATCCTCAGCTGCTCACATTGTGTTGCGCCCTGGCCGTATCTTTGTGGCTAATTAGGGTGCCCACAGGCAGTGTAGCCAACGAGCAGCAAGTCACCAACTACCAGGCTAAAATTGTTGTGAGAGATTTTTAGGTGGATCTCACTCCATAACCCAGTTATCCGATCCTCTAACATCTCATCCATAAAGCACAAACCAAGTAAATCCCTCCCTGGCAATAGTTCAGCAGCTGTGGAGGACTGTCCGTTGGTGCATCTCAATGGTACATTAAGGGATAGACCTCCAAAGATGCAGCCATCTCACATTTTAGATAAAAAGGTACTAAAAGGCCTCTTCATGTTGGCTTTGGCCCCATGAACGCCTCAAAGGACCGGGTCCCCATGGACCCGTGGCTGAAAAGCGTACCAACATAATAATAATAGTGCTCGTTGATATCGCCGTCTCGCATGACGAGAACGTCGTGAAGGCCGAGCAGGACAAGCTTAGCAAGTACCTTGACTTGGCTCACGAGGTGACTGCCATGTGGGATGTCGATTCAACGATCATTGTCCCGATAGTCGTATCGGCGAACGGTCTTATAGAGAAGAGTCTTGACCAACACCTTAAGACTCTCTCGCTAGATGGCTGGGTCAAGGGTCAGATAAAGAAGGCAGTACTCCTGGACACGGCACGCATTGTCAGGAGGTTTCTCTCTCTGCGGCCCTAACTGCCGGTAGCTTGGGCCTTGCCCCGCTGCCAGCGTGCAGCTAGGTTAGGGGTTTTTTTAATATGTGTATATTTTATATTTTACTTTTTTATAGATGTATTATAAAAAAAAATCTAACCTAGGAAAAGTAAAATAAATAAAGAGAATAACAATAAAAAAACTTAGTAAGTTACCTTGACGTGGCCCACGAGGTGACTGCCATGTGGAATGTAGATTCGACGATCGTAGTCCCGATAGTCGTATCGGCAAACGGTCTTATAGCGAAGAGTTTTAACCAACACCTAAAGACTCTCTCGCTAGATGGCTGGATCAAGGGTCAGATACAGAAGGCAGTACTCCCGGACACGGCACGTATTGTCAGGAGGTTTCTCTCTCTGCAGCTCTAACCGCCGGTAGCTTGGGCCTAGCCCCGCAGCCAGTGGGCAACTAGATTAGATTTTTTATAGTATGTGTATTTTTTTTGTAATATTTTATATTTTACTTTTTATAGATATATTATAAAAACCTAATCTAAGAGAATGTAAATAAATAAAGTGAATAATAATAATACTTTATTCAAAATAATGCACTGGTGTTAACAATATAGTTGACAGCTCTGAAGCTCTGTGTTAGTTTAAAACTGTGCTACAGGCCTCAGACTTCCCACACTATTGATACAGTTTATATTTTTGTCTCTAAGATTATGTAAAGTATTATAATACATTATTTAAAAAAAACTAAGAATAACAAAGCACATGAGTTTACTACGTGAAAGAGTGGGTGGGTGTGTATGTGCAAGAGTGTGTTTAAGAGGATGTATGTATTATTGTATATGTATCTATGCAAGTATATTTTTTTATGAATGTTAAAATGTTTTTTTTTTATTGTATTGTTTCCTTATACTATACTGCTACGGTGAAGAGATCTTCAGTGGCGTCATAATCAATATCGTTAAGTTCTGTTGTTATAATTTTTTTGTACTCACGATTATTTATTTTTATGATTGTACTTATTATATTCTTATGAATTTTATTATAGAGCATCGGGCCATGATAGTCGTAACATATTATCATTGTTAGGAGAGGTGTAAAATGTAATCGACATTTAAGGATATTAATTATGGTGTTTTAATAACTTACATATATAAAAATAAAAAAATATAATTTCGTAAGTTATGGTAAATTACGGCAATAAAAGGAAAACAATCTTATTTAATAAGAACTAGCTCATAATAACAAATTATAATGTAAGGATCATCATCACTTTCTATCATCTGTAACGTTTGCATATACTACAAGTTGTTTACGTCGGACGAGGAATGCTGCCCTGCCGTCATACAGTGTAAACTAGTACGGAGGGCAGAAACAATTGTTTTGACCAATTCTAACTCGTGAATATGAGTACTAACAGTGAAGAGTTTTATTTTATTTTATATAATCGTTTTAATTCCAAGTAGGCAAATTGGACTATCTCTTTTGCTAAAAAAACATGAGTTTCATCATTTGTTAATTGAGTAGATCAGTGTTCCGATTTTACTCATGGATGACACTCTGACCTAAGAAATAATGTAAATGCATAAGTAAAAACTTTTATACCTACTTTTATACGTAGTAGCAAGTACGTATTTACTCTCTTTTTGTATACTTAGTCATTCCTAGACTGTTATCGTTATCTTAGTGACTTTGGATAATTACGTAATATCACACAGCCATGCCTACCCTTTATGTAAGTGTAGTAAATAAAGTAAATAGGGAAAAGATTTTCAACTGATTCTAGTTTTAAAAATTGTTAAAATCTACAGTGATTTTGTATTCATGTTTAGAGGAATAAATCATTTTTATTATTATTATGTTGGTACGCTTTTCAGCCACGGGTCCATGGGGACCCGGTCCTTTGAGGCGTTCATGGGGCCAAAGCCAACATGAAGAGGCCTTTTAGTACCTTTTTATCTAAAAAGTGAGATGGCTGCATCTATGGAGGTCTATCCCTTAATGTACCATTGAGATGCACTAACGGACAGTCCTCCACAGCTGCCGAACTATTGCCAGGGAGGGATTTACTTGGTTTGGGCTTTATGGATGGGATGTTAGTGGACCGGATAACTGGGTTATGGAGTGAGATACGGACACCTACCTAAAAATCTCTCACAACAATTTTAGCCTGGTAAACATTGAACAACTTTAAAGCTCTAACTAAAAATCACTTTCTTAGTCTTGTGTAACTAATTTCTTTCCCCTACAGTATTCTCCCTCTTCCTGTCTAAGCATCGTGTACTGGTTTATTCTGAATCATTGTGATATATATTTATTTATTTATTTGTATGTATATAATGAAATTATATTTATTTATATTGTGTCATGGTATGTAAATTTATATAGTTATATGTATATTAAGTTATTTATTATGTTGTATATTATGTATAATTAAAATGTTAACTGGTTATTGTATTTATTACTATATTAATTTATAAAATTCTAACTGCGCCACCTGTTATCTTATTATATAAATCGCACTCCTTTTCTTTTTGGTTGCCTGTAAGAGATTGCTTCGGCGATAAGGCCGCCTCTTGTACCTCATTATATTGTTACCCTTATTTTGTAAGTATTTCGAATATGTGAATGTTTTTTGGTGCAATAAAGTTTTTTGTATTGTATTGTATTGTATTGTAGATGGTGACTTGCTGCTCGTTGGCTACACTGCCTGTGGGCACCCTAACTCGCCACGAAAATGCGGCCAGGGCGCAACACAATGTGAGCAGCTAAGGGTGTCGAGAGGTGCGGCTCCGGTTTCACCATCACGGGGCTTACCCCCGAGAGCGGGATTCCCCGTTATTACGCCATTACGTGCAATACACTTCCACCCTGGAGCGTATGTTCTGCTCTTGCGACTCCACTCTGGCCGGCCAGTTAAGGCAAGATAGAGGCGGGGGGGTGTGTAACTGTATGTGTGTGTGTTAGCGCATGTGTGTATGGTCCCCCTGGAGGTAGGGTACGTGGTGTCGCCACTCACCATCAGCTCGCCACAAGCTGCCCTGCGTTGACTGACTGCACTGGGAATCCAGTGGGCGATGGGGTCGTCACATCCCGACGCCTTTATTATTATTATCAATTTTTAGATCGCATCAACTATTTATGTACGCCAAGAATAAGGTCGGACCAAGAGTACTGCCTCGGGGCACGCCGAATTCACAAATAGCACTACCACTTTTATGTTCTTTTATCTTAACTGTCTGTGTTCTGTTGGATAGATATGATTTTAACCATTCTAGAGGTATTCCTCTAATACCTAGGTTTTGTAGCTTTACCAAAAGTATCGGTATAGACACCTATATGTGAAATGCTTTATGTAAATCCAAAAATACACCAAGGCATCTGTCGCCTCTATCCAAATGGTCACGCAATACAGAAGTTAGTTTGATTACGGCATCCTGGGTTGATTTATTACGTCTGAAACCATATTGGTTACAACTTATTAAATAGTACTTCTCTAGATAGGATATTAATCTATTGTTAACATATTTTTCTAGGACCTTTGAAAGTACACACATAAGAGAAATTGGCCTATAGTTACTTGCAATGTCTTTGCTAACATCTTTATATATCAGTGTAACTGAGGCTCTTTTAAAAATATCAGGAACAATGCCTGTGTTTAAGCTTAAGTTTATTAAATATGTAACTTGTTCAACAATATAAGGACATATGTACTTCAGTAAGTATATTTGCAGTTATATTATCACATCCAGGTGCACACCCGGACTTTAAACTCATTATTATTTTACGTACTTCTTGGCAGTCAGTTGGAATTAAAGCAAAAGAGTTAGTAGGAGAATTTTGTGAAGTAGCTTGTGTCACTAATTGATCTGTTTGTCCTAGTTTAGTAAGGGTTTTAGTAGCGAGCTCTCTTCTTACTGTAGTGAAATACTTATTAACATTATCTAAAGATTGTACTTCTGTTTTATTAGACTTTAGTAATTCTTCTGATGCATTTGTAGTAGTTTATTTATTTAAGTTACAAACATCCTTAATAAGATTCCAAGTGTTTTTAATATTACCTACATATTGATTAAATTTTGAACGATAATATTGCACCTTAGTAATTTTAATGAGCTGATTACATATATTACGATACTTAGTATAATATCTCAATAAGTTATTTATTGTAAGTAAAACCAGCTGTACAGAGGTGGTGATGAGTTGTTTCACTACCGTCCATGAGTGGATGCCTCTTTTAAAGCTTATCAAGCATCTATTTTACAGCCTTTGACTTAATGGATACTGTCTACTGAAGAACAATACATCTTCGGCACGACCGCAGGACCGGTCTGTGCCTTCTTTCAATTTTCAGCTTTGTTTCTGAGGACAAAGGTTTATTATACGGGCCAGCAGGCCGGCAAAGTGATAAAAAATAAAGGATCAGTTCAAATTACCTGCCTATTTTTACCCAACGCCTGTATTGGATTACAGACAAAATATACATAAGTATTCTTTTCTCTGGAAAGCTGTTAATTTTTTACTTTTTTATACATGCATGATCATACTAATATACTCGTACAATGTACCTTTATTCTAAAGAGACATAGTTGAATAGGACATCCTGTTCCATATGTTTTTCTCGTATAACAGTGGTACATACTCGTGAGGCATATAAAGAATATTATCTTATCTCGGACCCAGGAAGATATGGACTTTAAGTGTCCAAGGGCTCATAGTTTTTTATAATTTGAATGTTGAATTACATATAAGTTTTATGTGTAAAAGACGACATTCATACTTTTCCCCATATCAGTTTGAGATCGGATTTAATTCAGGTATTTTTCACCAATGATACTGTGGAAACATACGTCCTTTTTCGTACCGGTGATAATATGGTCAACTTGCGATTGTTTTGTTCCCCGTGACCATGTGGTCCTACATGTGAGTCTGCCCCACGTACTGTTTACTTTGAATTTGTGTTGCTGTATTAAATTGAGCAAAAGGTTTCCGTTAGCATTTAAGGTATTATGGTAGAGATTTTTTCTGATTAATTTTTGAATGTACGATTCTGAATCCCGATTCACATACGTCTTCAATACCTATATGGGCATTAAAATCACCGATAATGATTAAAAAGGCATTGCTTGGGGTTTTCCTAATAAGATTTCCTACTTGTGAGAACCGGGATGTTCATTCTGACGGGATATGCGTATTAATGACGAAAATATTTATTGGGTCATTGACATTGGCAATTTTTATCTTTCAGTTTATTGCTATTACATTACGGGTTTCGCGATATATGCGTATTATGTCGTAGTAAATTTTTTGTTAATTAGGATGGCAATTCCTCGGTATTCCTTAGCCCTTTGGCCTTCACCTAGTATCCAGTTGTAGTGCTTCGATTTATAGCCTCCGGTAGCTATATGAGTTTCTTGTAGTCCTACAATGGTTATATTGCGTTCTGAAAGAAGTTTATCTCTATTGTTCTCATCGCGTAGTGTTGCGCATCCCAGTACATTCCAGGTGGCAATTGATAGAGTTTCGCATGGCATAGGTGCAAGTTTAAGTAGTAGGCGTATTTCAGTGGGCGAACGTCGCCCTTTTGTGCAAATATAGTTGTGTTGAAAACTTTCGGATTCGGTAAAGAGTGTATTACGTACTTCGGTGACGACTTACGAAATATCTGAGATTTCGTTAAGTTCTTGATTCGTTTTATGGCCTCCGGTGTTATTTTCTGTATTAGGTAATGGCTGTTGATGTGGTGTTTCGAAATTAGCTACTACTAGTGTAGTTAGTACTATCATAGTGACTATTCTCAAAGTATACTTCGAGAATAGATGTTTGCCACAGCATTATCTGATGGATACAATTGGATTCCTATTTTGCCCATATACGTAAACGTTTATCACATAATATTCTGCTGCTGCTATGACGATGTTGTTTCCCTCCCAGAAGCCATCCTCAAATAGTTTTTCTATATATCTGTTGATGTGTTCACCTAATGTCATACTACTTTTTGGACAAGACAGGTCGGTGCAGTCTAAGATGTTATTCTGTAGTGCTAAGTTAATATTAGACACGTGTTTGTTGTTTTTAACGTAAGAGGCTAAGTCGCGGCGTATCATGTGGTAGTCGAAAGTTACTCCGAAAATATTGTTAATTTGGTGCGCTAAGACTCTAAATAAACAATTACCATCTACCGCCATTTTTCGAACTGTTTTGTTTCGGCTTGTATTCATTGTGTGCAGCTATTTTATTACTTTATGTATTGTCTTATTTGAGGCTGTTCAAAATTATCGGTTGGCAATGGATTTATTGCGAGCGCTATTTTATTTCGGGCAATTTCCATTCTTAATGTTTTTAAGGCGCTGTAAGCCGTTAAGCTTGTAATTGTTTTATTTGTGTGTAAAAGTTTAATAACTTAACTTTATTATAAGGTTATTACGTGGGTGTTGTTCTTAATACGTTTTAATATTTTCTGTTCCGAATATTTATTTTGAAATTAGTAATGTATTTCGAGCTAGCTAATTTCCTTTGTTTAAATTTAGGTAAGTAATGGTTAGGCTGGTAGTGGTCCGCAGATGTTTTACGAAACAATGTGTTGCAGGCTATTAGTATTGTTTCAATTGTTTCCCAGTGGGTATTTTTTCAGATATTTTTCGGGGTTTTGGTTACGCAACTTTTAATTTTCGGAGTGTTTGCTTAATGTATAGGTACTTTATATTATTTGTTTTAAATATGAATGTTGAGTTTTGGAGTATAATTTATATATGTGCAATACTGTTATACTAATGTTCAGATGTTACGTATGAGTGCTTATAACGTTGAGTCTGCATCTACTTGATTTTATGATTACCGTCTCTTTTAGTTGTTAACGGGATCAGAATATGAGGTAGGGTGCTTTATTTTCCTATCAGTTTAGACTTAGGCTCCAAATTAATTGGGGTATATATGGATTTTATAAGGGTAGGCTAGTTTAGTTTAATACCGGTATTATAGAAGTACCTATTAGTACTTTTCAGGTTACGATAGGGTGGTTTGCTGGTTAGTGTTCAGATTATATTTGTCGTGAAGAAAATAAAGAAGTAATGAAGTTAGCTTATATGAATGACGGTTTTCTGTTCTTTTTATTTATTTATTTATTATTATGTGGTTATTAGTGTTAGTTGAAAGCTATTTCGTGTGATATATAATTCAATTTTATTAGCCTCACCGATTTTGAATTAATTTATTATTTCAGGTAGGTATCTGTCTAGACAAGATGCTTTATTGCAGCCCGTCACCACCTCCTCCGCACCAGCACCCTGAAGGCGGCAGCAAACCTATCTTTTTGACGTCAACAGTTGTGCAACAAAACAAAGTGACGAAACCAAGAGATACTATAAATATCCCATGATAACAAAGATATACTTGAATTGAATTGAGTTGATGTCTTTTTAATCTAGTGATTTGGTTGATTTATTTTGCAGCTTGGCTAGATCGGCCAAATAATCGAATCAAAACCGCGAGTGAGACATTCAACCGAGTATCAGTTTATTCAGGATCTCGTGAATAAAATTATCAATAATGGTAAATACAGTGTCACTGCGCTTTACCATGCTATCGACGTGTCTGTTGTCATGTTGGTAATTTATGAAGAGGCAATAACTTTTCCTTAAACGAAATGTTTTGTGAATATTTCTGGTTAATTGAAAGTGTAGTGGCCTGCTTTGGAAAAAATAGTAAATTCGTCCTTAGCTAGATTATTTTAGTTATCAGTTTCTGGTGGCCTTTTTCGGTACCACACGTGCTGTTTTAGGTCGTTGCTAACTATGAACGCAGTAGTATAATTAAAATATTTAATAAAGATTTTAAATTCTCATCTATTTTTTGAAGAGTTACAGCTTTATTGCTACTATATAAAAAACTCTTAATTACTAAGTGTCAATTACAAATCTTCACTTATAAAATAATATTCTGAACTTTAAAATAACAAATACTACATAAATTCTACTATTAAATGGATAGAAAAAGAAATACTCACAATATCAAAAATTGAATGCCAGATAAACGGAAAATTAGGTAGTGTTGAAGAGATTTGATTTTATACAAAGCACTCAATCTTATCAATTTTAGAATTAAACAAGTAATACAGTTATGGAACAAATACTTATAAAATATAAGTGCCTATTAAACAATTTAGCAATCAAGTTAATTACAATTTTATTGGTCAAATCATTTATTAGCCAATATTCGCTTTAAACGAGGTTAGCTGGTACAAAATAAATCAAATTTGCATTCTGTTATTAAGCTATTAAAAGTCTCGACTTTCTTGGATACGACTATTACGTCCTGTAATTATACTAATTTTCCTGAACAGAGGGGAGGACTAGAGAATGCTAGTTTCTAGAATAACATACAATGACAGTTAATAAACCGTAAAACTTTATATAATACATATATAAATAAATACAAACGGATTGATCTCACCCAATTAACTTCGGCAGCGTCTGTAGCTCAATCGGCGGGGCCACTATTAGCTTCTGAATAACTATCTATAATCACACAATACACTACGCTCACAAATAGGCACGCATGTACAGACCAAATGAGTTGAACCGCGTTTTACTCGGATACCGGCGAGAACGATTACGGGGCTTTACGATTGGGACGTTCCGGTCTCGGCAGGTAGGGAGCGCATGCGTCCGTTTGGCAAGATGGTTGGACCCAATTCCTCCGTTACTTACGGTCAGCTACTTCATTTTTTTTTATTCTACTGTCACTGACCTTCTTCCACTGCCACAAGGTCAGCTAAAGATCCATCACTCGCTCGCTCCTTAAGGACGCAACTAGATAGTGGCCAGTCAATGTTGAAGGACAGTAACGCTTGGTCATTGCTTACGTAGTATTTAAATTTTCTGGAAGATCTGGGACAGACTTTTTCTTCGCCCAGGGCGTTCAAAGTGGCGTTTGAGAAGGCCGATAGTCGGACATTATTGTTCCTTATAATGCGCTGATCAGCCCTTTTTCTCGCGTGACTACTGTGCTGGTCTCGTGAAAACGGAATGAGTCAAAAACATGGAGGCCAGAACTAGTAACACAGTAGCTGTGTATTGCTGTCTCCTATGCTGACCAGTAGTGAGAACACGTTGACAATGTAATTCTACTGTATAGACAACAAAATGTACAGTAGTCTGTTGCTGACAACTGGGTGGTCAGAAATAGGACCTGTGAAAGCCAGCCTTTAATATAAGAATAAGGCTGAAAATCGACGTACGGAATATTCAGATTCTAACTTTTTCGGACGCACCGAATGCCATATAAATTGGCTACTCTCCGTCGACCAACATCCAGAATTATTCAGAGGCTGAATCATTCGTTTACCATGTACAAGACAATACCCTTTATTGCACAAAATAAATAAATACAGGACGTTATAATCTTAAAAACTAGGAAATGCGCAAAAGGTGGCCTTATCGCTATGCAATTTCTTACAGGCAACCTCGCTATATAAAAAATAATAATGGAAAAATTAGGTAGACAGTAGTAGGACATAAAATGTTCTGTTTTTTTTTTCTGAACGAATAAGTGGGGAGCGTTTTTGAGTGCTATTTTTCATTGAAGGAGTCAACGAAACACAAAATGTGTAGTTTTCCGATTGCTCGCGTAAAATACTATTATCATCATTTTTTCGAAACCATCGTCGTGTCAGCGAAAAAAAAATGTTTTATGAAGAAAAATTCTAAAAATGATTTTCTAAAAATTTACCATGAATATAAAATCAGCGTGAACCGGAACGATGGTGCTATTTTTCAAACACAGAGTCACCTAAGTGAATGGTTTTTCCATATAAAATCCGTTCGTTTAGTGACTCCGCGTTTTAAAAATGGCACCACAAATTCCCCATGGTTTTCTTTGACTTATCTACGATACAATGCGGTACAAATAAGTTGAAAAATATAGCGGACTTCAAAATATATTTGTACAAATTTCCGACACGTAAATTGAACCACAACTATTATACTAACTTTTTGTGATTCTCCCATTTGTTGTAAGTTGTGACCCATTTTACGAATTTCCATAGAAAACTGTCAAAAAAATGAATTGGGAAAAGTAATGTCACTCGTGGGACATATATTTATTGCGCTAATGTGGCCATTTCACGATTTTCGATGTAAAACATATCTGTCTCGTCTGGTAAAAAAGTCAAAGTGGTTATTATAAACCCCCAGGTATTATGTGTATTGATGTTCTACTCATATAGCAACTCAAGGATTCTTACGTCTATTGCAGATACAATGGGTTAAAAAAACGCTGTAAAAGCCAGTATCCAGCCGTAAAATAATTTTAAAAACATACGAATCGAATTGATAAAACCCTTTTTTTTCTTAAGTCGGTTAAAAATATCAAATCCAGGGTAAAACGAGATCAAGCCTCGGGTACAGTCAAAACCTGACCTGGCAACTGGAATACGCGCGATAAGTCGCACCAAAATAAGCCTGAAAAGTCGTCGTTGTCGTTGATGAGCAGTTCTCAAAATATTTGTACCCTACAAAAATGTTAGTGTTTTTTTCATAAGCGTGTTTTTACTGGCTTTTAATGGAAAATTAGGTGTAGGTATTATTCATCTAGTGTTATTTATAAATGGTATCAATTTATTAGCTACAGTTTAAGTATAAAAGAAGTTTTTTCTTTTACATTTATTTAATAAAAAATAATTATTAAAATAGTAATTTTACGTCAAATATTAACATTATTGCAATTTAAGGACAATGAAGTTATGTACAAACCAAAACAGACTTGATTAAAAAAAAATAATTTCAAAATTCAATAGGTTGAAGATTAATTTTGTTACTTAGGTAAAAATATAGACTTTTTTACGATTTACCTTAAAATTTTATATACTTGTCTAAAAGTATCATGGTCATTGTCAAAACTTATAATTTTCTGTAAAATATGTAATGTGTTATAAATGTAATTTAGAAGTACAACAATTTTAGACAAGAAAAAGTCTATAAATATTTGGGGACAGTAACAAAATTGACTTCGACTGTAACCAATGAAAAAGTAAGGACTCTTTTATACTAGTACTTTAGTTTTGTACATTTTTGTTAATCAATGATATATATACTTACAATATTATAAATGTGAAAGTAACTCTGTCTGTCTTTCGTCTGTCTGTTATCTCGTCACGCTTCAACCACTGAACCGATTTAGATGAAATTTGACATGAAGATAGTTTGAGACCCGGGGCCGGGGAGATCATAGAATAGTTATTATCTCAAAAATAATTCACTGAGGGAATGAAAAGGTGAGTGAAGCGTTGTATGAGAACTCCTTTTTTGCCATACAAGAGTAGATTTTATTACAAAAGAATAGCACTAGTCGCGGCTAGTACAAAAAATATGTCTTTTATTTCTTGATTCTTGGTATACTTCGGTTTTTCAATGGTTTCATTTTAAACTCTGAAGGATAAAAAATATATAAAGGGTCATTATCAGCCCTCTGGTGCTTATAAAATTTACGATAATTTAGTATGGAGCCTAAATAAGTTGACGATGATAGCGATAAATTTCATATTATATAAAAGTTATTGCATAAATATCTAAAAGTTAGTGTTATTTACTTTGTTTTCATTTGATTATGTTCATAAATTTAATTTGATATTGACCATTAAAGATAGATAAAATTTTAATGACTGCGAAAAAAACTGAATGAAAGTATTACGTAAATTCGTGAAAACATAAATGTTTTATGTTTTGAATGCTGGAAGCTGAGCAACCACCTGACAAAATATATCCATCACTTCATATTATCGTGCTTTTCCGAATCACCGTGATAAACATTTATTATACGATGGTAACGACTAGTGTTTGGAAGTTAATTTTATTGTGGGCTTCATCGTACAAAAGCACAGTGTCTTGTCATAAATATATTTTATCAACAACCATGTCGTAAGTAACATTTTAACTACATACCTATTCAAAGTTTATATTTAGATAATTATGTGTTCAAACTTGCAGCTTCTTCACTAAGTGCATATAAATAAATAACATAAATATATACAGACAAAGTAAGTTCGAGACTAACTCAACGAGATAAAGGCTAGGTTTTAGTAAGTACGCAGTGATTGTAGTGCACAAAGAATTTTATTACAAAGTATGAGTATGTATTTGATATTCGTAGATTGCGACATGAATATAAACTATTATTTTTTCAGGTATTCTGGTGAAAAAGCGAACCAGCCTAGCAACAGATCTAGCCTTGTAAAATGCTTGGAATTCAACATTCTGCCATTTCACTGGTTCGATCACAGGTTCCAAAGGAGGCTGTAATCCTCTGGCTCTCTCAGTCTTGTTTGTATTTAATAATAGGCTCCAGTGAATCCTGTCTTGTATTTTTTAATTGATGTCATCATGGTACTTCTCAGAGAGTAACAAAAGAATCCTGTAAGACAAAATGTATAAATGTATGTAATTGTAATTTTAATAAATAACTTATACTTAAGAATGTGTTGTTATTTGTTATCGTGTGCGAATAAATATTTTACAAGGATTAGCATTGTTATTACTTACAAAAAATATGTTACGTAAGTTGGAATAACTTACTATTTTTCACATAAGTTGTACTAAAATAATAAAGTAATATATCTTATTTTGTTTTTGAAATCCAAATTTCCAATAAAAGGTATTAAGTAGGATTAATTAAGGTCCCATGGTAGCGTTACTTCAATTATCTACTAACTGGTTTGTAAAAATCTAAAGTAAAGAAAAAACATATTCACATTCACAAGAAAACCAACTAAAATCCTCCATAAAAGTTACTAGAAAGTGACTTTTAAGGATCGCTTTATTTGACACTTGAGACGCGCAATAATCGTTTTCGTGCTGTCAAATAGACGTGATGGTAGGAATAGTCCATACAAAAAAGGTGAATGGTTTTGTGACGTCAACCAAAACAATCCTGTTTAAGTCAAAGTCAAAGTCAAAGTCAAATCATTTATTTATCTTTGGATATTTATATCACTTGATAATCGTCATTTCTTTTTTTTTTCGATTTCTTGATAGTTAGTTGTTGACGTCAGATCATTTACTTACAACTAAGTTTATTGCCGCCTCCAAAGCGCAAGTACAGAAGAAGCGGTAACAAACTGTACTGCAGCATTTTCTCCAAAAACGTCAACCTTACAATTATACTGATATTAAAATTAGATGTGTGGACTGACAATACATTGCTATGTCATAATTATTAATTAAAAATGTCAAATTTGAAATTAATGTCAATTTGTAAAAAATACATGTACTGATTGTGCTCAAATTATGTCATTTGTGAGTGTACAAATATAAACCTTTAAAAGGGACCCGCGCCAAGCTCAAGCCAGACGTTTTTGTCTTTAAGATAATCATCGGTTCCGTAATAAGCCTTCTCACAAAGTACTTTCTTTACATAAGCTTTAAATTCTCTATCTGGCATATCAAGGACCGATTCTGGCAATTTATTATAAAACTTTATACAGTTTCCCTTAAACGATTTACTGACTGTTTTCAGCCTATAATACCGAGGTAACTAAAACATTTATGTTACGTAAGTTTCTACCCGTAATATCACCTGTTTTATTAAATAAGGCAATATCTTTCCTCACATACATTATATTTTCAAATATGTACTGGGCTGCTATAAAGGTGTAATGGTAGCATTAAACAATTCAGTTTAGTTTAAGTGCTGCTATAAGAGATAACGGTAGGATTCCTGCTCAAAAACGGGGACTTTAGTCGTTCTGAAACATCGAATAATAAAGTTAGAATCCGTATAATCCGTACGTGTATTAACAGCCTTTTTAAGATTGATAGGATAGGAAAGGACAGGATCATACGACTGATTTCTAAATGGAAGTGGAAACGTCAACTGTCAATTTGTCATTGATTTTTGTGACAGTCAATGCTAACCAAGAGATGGCGCTAGATGCAAAACACGGATATCAGATGGTTATTTTCAAAATAATTTATTACATTGCGTGTTTGCTATATAAAGTGAAATAACTTGCTCAGAAGAGGCAACGATGTATAGAAATATATTACTTATTCACGAGATATCTTTCATTACGACGAAAGATTTGTACTCTACCATGAAAGAAAACACGGAAAACGGAAGATTATAAACGTCCCAACTGTGCTTTTAAATTGGTAGTGTTGCAGAAGAACTTCGTCCCCTATGCGTGCAAGATTAGTCGAAATTGAGCCTTATTTCTACCGCATGTGTTCTTTCAGCTGAGTGTGGATCGTGTTCGTCGCGGTCAGTCGCTGGCGGATTGATTCCTCGTGTTGTGATGGCTCTCGGTAGTGAAGTGAATGATAATTCTTCTAAAAATGCTTCTCAAAAAGTGAAAAAATGTCCCGTCAGCAGTAATGGGAACGATAAAAGTGCTAACGAGAATGTCACTAAAGGTAAGTTTGAAAAATGGTCATGCCCTCAGTTATGTAACGTTGGGATTTCAGTTGATATAAGTAGGTACTCAATATTCAGTCCTTTTTGGAGGTATCACTTTTAATGCACAAACTGCAGTAGTCATGTGATCACAAATCATGTGATCCTTACCATTGCTGATAACCATACATACCATGTGCACCAATTTTGTATAAGAACTTTGTAGGTAGGTACCTGAGTTTTTAATTATCATAAAAAATGACATTGTGGTAACGAGATCACTAAGTACTTACTTTTTACCTATTGATTGAAATAAAAATTACAGTATCATGTATGATGAGAAATCATTACACAACTTGTCTGGTGGTGGTAGCTCTAAGTATGTATATAGTTCAGGTACATTATAATATATTTTTGTATGCTTAAAAATTCAAGGTGCTTTGTCTTTGTATGATTGTTAATAAATAATACATCTTGTTTTAAGGCAGCACACTTGTCTCTCAAAACTACACATCAGAATTTACTACATTAATTGTAAATCATATGTTATATTTTTACATAGCAAAAAAATAAAAAAATTAAGATGGTTGACCGTTTCATATCAATAATTAACTGACTAACAATACTGACATGACATAATAAATAACATGAGTTGCAATTACTCAATTAAAAAGTTAAACAGAATCTAATTAGAATTTATGCTCAGAAGTTTGTTTTTACATGTTTGAGTTTTGATTGAATATTTCATAACCTTAATATAATATTTCGTAAGCTTTATTCAAAACACAAAATTACAATATTAAAAACACCAACTTCTAAATAAAATATTTCTTCCAATGCAATATATATACAATATGCAGGCAGCATTCCACTAGAAAAATTAACATACTTCAATATGATAAAAAAAAAATTCTCCCTGTCTATAAAATTCAAGCAAATAACAGGAAATAGTTATATTAAGTAGTATTAGCTAATGAGGTTTTAATGGGTATCATGATTTAAGTATGATAATGATAACCCACTAAAATAAATAGCCAGATTGCTTGTTATTATCTGAGCTCACCCTCTTATGACGTTATAATTCCTATGTCTACCATAATGCCACTTGATTTTTTATATTTTTCATAAAAAATATAAGTAGGTATACTGAGTAGTAGTTAGTATTCTTCTATCAGGGGTATTGCAGAGATGCATCCGCAAATGTGGAACTTTTGAATTGATTCAGACGACTGAATTCACATTTTATGGATGCAGATTTATCACCTCCACCAGCCAGTGTTCCCAGTGAACAACTGTCTAGTGGAGCTGGGTTAATATGTATAATATAATCCACTTAGATACAGTTTGGAGCAGAGAAGGAGCGTCAATATTACTTTTAAAAATATATAATTTTTAAATTTAATTATAAAACAAAAACTTTCATTACAAAATGCTGGACAAAAAATTCCAATAGTAAGACCAATAAAAAAATAGGTAAGTAGGGTTCAAATTCTATTACTAAGTATAAAACTATGAATGGTTTAAATTAGTAAGTAAACAGTATATATTTACTTAATAAAAATAGAAGCTATTTGTTGATAAAAATCAATTTGTAGATTATTCATCATATTTGTGTGATTTTCTTATTTTAAACAAGTCATTATTTAATTAAACAAAAATTTCTAACTGCTTTTTTATATTCCCAGTGTCACTGTTGCAGTAAATATGAATCTAACGACTCCTCTCAAACTTAAATCCATCGAACCATTCAGGCTGCAGAGTGTGAGAAACAATTACATACAAATACATACATACATATTCTTGAAAAACATGAGACTCCTTCTGGCGCATTTGGGTAAAAACATCTTTACTTCTACATTTTTATTGTCATGGGCAGTCTCCTTCAACACAACTAAACTTAGCTTTAGGTTGTCTGTCATTTATTGACTCTTCTGGCTTCATGCTATTACATTTGACCACCATATATTTAATACTTTATTGAGCCAAAATGCTGTACCTAACAACTATTAACAACCATGTAGTTCATAAAATATGATTCTAGAGAGGTAAAGATTTAAAATTTTAAAACTAGAAACTATTAGATGGTGGTCTAAGACAATGATCTATAGCTATAGTGTCCTACATTTCTTTTACTGCAATAAGTGTCCTTTTACATGTATCTTGCATGTCACACTGACCTACATACCCAAAATGTCTTAAACAACAGTGATAACAAATATCTATGTGGTGTGGCATGAACCTTATTAATTTTGTTATACTCCTTTTGGAAAAGAATACCCTGGAACATTGAAATAACAAATAACGGGGCAGACAGAGCCCAGGGACGTAAAACTCAAAGCCAGGTTTAGTGGCTTAACTGGCATGTTGATAAAAAAAAAAGGAAAACAGAAGTCAACATTAATATTAATAAGTAAGACCTTGGGCATCTCTTAATATACTAGTTTACCATGATTTGCTTTTACAGCAGGTCTAGAAGCTAAGAAAAACAGTTTAGTATTTAATTAAGGTATGTGTCATTATTAGTTGTACTAATTTCTGCTTTCTACCTAGGCAAAAAACCACAATCTGGCAAAGTAACTATGAACTTTGGATTCTGCAACCTTTGGCTTTTAAGATGTTAGAGTATTGTAGTGTATACTAATTAGATAAATATTTTTTTTCCATAATATGCAAAAAATTATTAGCATATTATATTAGTCTAACATTCCTATAATTAAAAAAAATATATATTAGGAGAAATCACACAGATTGAGCTAGCTCCAAAGTAAGCTTGTGTTGAGATATAATATATGATAAAAACATATATAGATAAACACCCAAAACCATCTTGCAACTTGCCCTGGCTGGGGATTGAACCCAGAACCTCCAGATTGGCAGATTTTTATAATTGAATCTACCTTTTGTAGAGCGAGCATAGGTAGTATCACTAACCATATTTATCTTCTTTTCTATACTCGCAATATTATTGTTCAACTTTATTTCTGTTCTGATTCCACTTGTTTTTATGCACGGACAACCCCTTTATGCATGAGATGGGTTATTCAACATAATAATCATTTTATCATATTTTCAACATTTTATTGCTGATTTATTATTAGTTTATTCATAAGAGCTGATTCATTAAACGCTTAACAATAGTTAACAATGAAGAAGATCTGAATAGTTGGTTGCTTTATTATATAAAATAAAACCCAGTAATTCCCTTGACAAATGTTAGCTTTCAACCAATAAATGATAAATTAACCTCTGCTGGGGAGTTACCTTTTTTTCCTGTTGGTAACTAGTCACCACATCTGTTTCACATGTGTTAAAATTAGATAGCTCTACAATGATTTATAAGATAAAGATATATGCATTCAATATTTGAGAATGATAAAATTATTGGACAGGAATGAACTACTTGGTTTTTGTATGTTTTGGTGGCCAACGAATTGGTTTGTCAAGCTGAGTCATGTGACATGTACGAATCTCATCGTTGCTTGACTTGAGTTTGTCATGTGACATGTACGAATCTCATCGTTGCTTGACTTGAGTTTAATTATATTAGGTATGTTGAGGTTTAGTTATCATTTAAACCCATTTCGATCCTATGATTTACCTTATACTCAAAATGTTATTTGTTCTTTCTTGTGAGTAAAATTGATTTCTGTTAAATAGGCTATTTTACTGTGTAGGTCTGGTTTTATTAATATTATGTGTATTTTTTTGTTATAGGTACATATATTAAACGAAAAAAGGCGCTGAAAAGGCATATTTTTTTAAAACAACAAAAAAATAACATAGAAAATTGGGTCATTAATGAGTATTTAGCATTTTAATATAATGTGGGAGCGTGGTGGGGACATCCCACCATCTCTTTCGTACGCGCGAGACTTAATAGCCCTCCTTTTTAACCGACTTCCAAAAAAAGGAGGTTAACAATTCGGCGAGATCTTTTTTTATTTATGTTTACTCACGTCACAACACGATTATTCGTTAGTTAGTTAGAGATTCGGACCGAGATGAACTTTAATACTTCTTCAAAAGTAACCAGAGGCCGCTCCCATTCTGTATCGGTAGCATGGGAGAGGTGGATATATTCCATTTTGCCGCCCCTCTGACTTTGCCGCCCGGGGCATGGACCCCGGCTTGCCCCCCCCTAGATCCGGCACTGCCCTCCAAAGCTTTAAATAAATAAATAAATATACAGGGACAAATTACGCTGATCGAGCCAGCCCCAAAGTAAGTTCTTATGGGATACTAACTCAACGATACTATACTTTATAACAAATACATATATAGATAAACACCCAAGACAATTTAAAAAGGCCATATTCCAACTTGCCCTGACCGGGGATCGAACCCGGAACCTCTGGGTGGCGGACTAGCATGATGACCTACGCCACAGAGCGTCGACAAATAACTTATTTATTTTTCGGCAGTTTAAAAAAATATTTTTTTTCGGTTTTAGTCCGGAGGTAACGTTTTCAGCATATAATGTTATAAATTTTATAGAGGTAGATACATTATCTTGTCTTTTTCCCTTACATGGTAGAGCCAAATATCGCAAGACCCTAAGGCCATGGTAAGCTTGCTAGGTTTATAACTAGATGCTAAACATGAATAATCTTTAAGGCGGCCCTTCCCGGCCGCTCTGTCGTCAATGCGAGCATAGTTTGAAAAGCTCGTTATTTCTAAATTCTTCTGTCATTAAAAAAAAAAATCAAGAAAGATAAGTTACAACGTCATAATCACGTACGGGCGTTTGTATGAAAAGTAAGACGGGAAGGCCGCTCTTAAGGTAGATAGGCACTGATTACCGGGTTCCATTCATTCTTAAGACATAAAAATTGATTCTTTTGGGTATATTATACGTACCAATAGATAGGAAACCATTAATGGGTTTTCATTAGCTAGAGCCATTAGCCGCGATCGTAAGCTATAAAGACCAGAAAGCTGAAAGTGGCCAGTGGTGGGTTTTTCAATGTTTACTTCGTCATAAAAGCGCGTTAGCATCTGAATCGTTTTAATTTTCACTAACAAACGTAATGGCCGATGTAACGACCCCTTCAGCTTGCCAAGTGGAGGTGGTCAGCGATCGATGGTGCACGTACTTATGTACCTGTCTAGCTATTGACGCTATTATAGCTATGGATTTCGCTCGTAGATATTTTTGCACTAGTTCGATTGGATGACGCAGGCAAAAGCAGACTGGTACTTATTTAAAATTTTGTTTTATCACTTTTATTTGAATTGAACACATATTTGATCCACTTGCTTCTAACTTCTCCATACAGAAATAACCGGCCAAGTGCGTGTCGGGCCACGCGCAGTGTAGGATTAATGCCGACTTTGCGTTCTAGGGACTATAAACGTCTAAAAAAACTAATTTTCTATTGGATTTGTATAAAATATTACTTTTCCCGAGTACATACATTGTATAAGTTATTCGCCTATAACTCCTTAATTTGTTAACCCTTTCCAGCTCTGATAGCTTTTCTTTAAACTTCATTATACCTATATAGGTAAATACTACCGCTGTGATTTTTTTCAACATGTCTTTAAAAAATAGAGGTGGGCACACTTGACTCCAACAAAAATCATATTTCAGAAACGGATCCCTAAATCGAAAAATAGTGTTCACAAGTTCACAATATTTTTGAAAGTCTAGATACCCAAAATTTTTTTTCATGATTTTAATTTTAATTTTAATTTGGCATGATTAACATTTATACGGGTGTATAATATAATTTCAATTGCAATAACGCACAAATAATATAATTTTCAATTTAAATAAAAACGCACTATCATATTTCATTTCACCTAACATTTTATACCATATAACCATCGCATGCTCTAATAACTTTTAGTTTAATGTTCATTTTATATAATTATCACTTGTCCAAATGCTCTTTTTATATAACGTTCATTTGTAATAATCTTCTTTTATATAACTATCCCTTATCCGAATGCTCTTTCCATATAACATTGATTTACTAAAATATACTAATTAAAAATTTGTAACTATAATAATATAAGTTTTTATATATAAGGAAAAAAATAACATTAATTAATCCTATTCACGGGTATTTATTTTTTAGGAAATAATCAGTTACAAAAGTAATGATTACCTAACTTAATTTTAAATTTAAGATTGAGGCCAAAGCTCTTTATTTTAAACAATTAAAACAAAAGGAGGGTTATGTATGTGTTTCGCCGCACATAATCCTTCTTTTGTTTTAATTTTATGTTAAATTTAAATATCCCTTTAACATATACATAATACTTTAATTTTTATAACCAATTTCTTTTTACCCGACTGCGTCAGAAGGAGTGTTATGTTTTTCTAGTGTATGTGTATGTATGTATGTATGTATGTGTATTTCTATGGGACGCTCTGCAGTCTAAACGGCTCGATGGATTAAAGCTTGAGAGGTGTCGTTAAATTCGTCTCAGTTCTAAGAGTGACACTGAGAATATAAAAATTCAGTCGGTTTTTTAATAATTGCATGTTTTTTATTTCATACTTTGAGCGCATAAATAAATACAGGCGTTTTAAAATTATGACATATGTTACGTAAAGATAATTATTAGGGCAAAAAAATGTTATAGTAAGTAAATATTAATGTAAATGTGCATTATAAATAATGTTCATTATACCACATAAAATTAGGTCATATGAAATTATATAAATAATACGGTATATCAATTGATCTTTATATTAAAAAAAAAGTATATTATTATAACATTAGGTTGTATGATCATTAGAGGATATGTTGTTATTACATATATTACACACCCCATTTATACATACTCATGCCAAGTCTAAGTAGAACCGCAGACAGACAGACAGACAGAAAGACATGACGAAACTGTAAGGTACTAGCCCTAAAAAGTGCTCAATTTTTTTTTCTACATTCTTACCAAGGTGATCGTGTTCATAAACTATTACGCTAATCGTAAGTTGGGATGGGTCTTGCAGAAAATGTATCACTGATTTCGTCACCTATCGCAATTTTTATTATTACATCATAAACGACAATCGCAGAACATGATAAGAATCCCGCAATTCGTAAGAGGCAAAGGTACACATTATTTAATAAGTCATCTTTAAATACTTTACATACTTACTCGTATGTATTTTGCTGGAAAACGCGATATAGTGACTTGATAACGCACAGTGAAATTATGCTATCAAGAATTACGTTTGCCGAGGTAGGTAGGTATTTTATAATCTCGCATGGCGATGTATTGGCAAGTTTCTGATTGATCTGTGATATCTACGTACACACACCCTGATAAGCGTTTGTGATTTTTGCTCATGTGATAAGAAGTTCCCGGCTCTGTGAGGAAAACGAAATGTGTATCACGAATACCTATTTTAAATTACCAAAAAGAAGATTATACACATGGAAGATGCCGGGAGATATAGGCAGATACCAGATCGACTTATAAAAATTAAAAATAAAAATCGTTACTAATTGACTTCCTGCAAAACACGACCAGGAGCAGATATTAAAAGCAATCATAACCTTCTAAGTAGTGTACATAACTTCACAGTAAAGAAAACCAAAAGAACAAATAGAAATAAATGTATTGATCTCAATAAACTTAAGAATAATAATAACAATAAGTACAGTGTGCAATATAGTAATAAATTAGGAGATAAGTTAGAAATATATAAAATGAACATATGAATAGCGGCATTGAAGAAAAGTGGAATAAAATTAGTCAGATTATTAAAACAAGTGCCGAGGAAAGTATTCAGAAAGAAAAAATTTTACCTAGAAAAAAATGCCTTACTACAGAAATTATAGATTTAATTATAGAGAGAAGAAAATATAGAAATAGAAAAGATTATGACAGCATAAGTACATACAAACAATTGAGTAACAAAATAACTACAAAATGTAGAGAACAAGAGGAAAAAGACATAGCTAATACCTGTGATACTATAGAAAACTATATTAAGAAAGGACAAATGGATAAAGCATATAATTGTATAAAAGAAATAGATAAAAATCAAAGGCACTTAGTACAGCAATATTAGATGAAAATGATAAATTACTTATTAATAATAAAGATAACTAAACGATGGAAAAGATATATGGAAAAACTTTATAATGGGAAGAGTTTGCAAGAAAAAGACATAGAAAATGAAAAAACAGTCGAACCGGAGAATATAGGGCCAAGTATTATGAGAGAGGAATTTGACAAAGCTGTATGGAGTATTCAAAATAGTAAAGCTTCAGGAGTAGATGGTATATTTATAGAACAAATAAAATATGCTAAATGCGATCCGATGCTTGACGAAATATATAAGCTAATTTGTGAAATGTACGAAACTGGAAAATTGCCAAAAGATTTTGTTTTAAGTAGAACCGTAACTTTACCTAAAAAATCAAACACCCAAAAATGAGAAGAGCACAGGACACTGTCATTAATTTCTCATGCATCAAAAATATTACTAAAAATAATTCAAAATAGAATTAGATCTAAAACGGACACAATGCTAAGCCTAGATCAATACGGTTTCAGGCAAAAGAAAGGTACGAGAGAAGCTATTTTAGCATTACGGATGATAATTGATAGAAGAATGGAACTGTCGTTGGATACTTATATAGCTTTTATAGATTTAGAGAAGGCGTTTGATAATGTTGACTTGAAAATAATGATGAAAATGTTAAAAGATGCAGGGCTGGACTATAAAGATAGGAGAATCATATACCAATCGTATAAAAACCAAAAAATGATAATAGAGATAGGTGAAGAAACAGAAAAAGCAAAAATCAATAAAGGAGTAAGACAGGGCTGTCCACTTTCGCTGCTAATTTTCAATATCTTTATAGAAGGTGCAATCAAAAAGATAATAGAAGAAAAGTAGGGTGGTGTTAAAGTAAACGGAGAACGACACTTTGTAAGATTTGCGGATGATATTGCAGCTATGGCAGAAGACGCAAAATAATTAAACAACTTGATTAATATTATGAATAGCACTTTTATCGAATACGGACTCAAAATTAATACAAAAAAACCAAAGTAATGCTGATTTCAAAACATACATATTTAAAAAACAAGAAAATCAAGAAAATTGAACATCCCATTTCTGTCAATAATGTTAATTTAGAACAGGTCAATACCTTTAAATATCTAGGTAGTATAATTACGGGGGACTCTAGATGTACACAAGATATTATTCCAAAAATAGCTATGGCAAAAGCAGCGTTTAATAAGAAAAAATATTTACTAACATCTAAAATATCTAAAACATCTCGTAGAAGACTTATTAAGGTGTACATCTGGAGTATTGCGTTATACGGCTGCGAGACGTGGACACTGACAAAGAAAGAAATAAAGAGATTAGAAGCATTTGAGATGTGGTGCTGGAGAAGGATGGAAAAAGTTAACTGGAAGGACAGGATTACAAATGAAGAAGTACTAAACAGAGCGAGCCAAAGGAGGCAATTAATAACAACTATCGGAAAAAGGCGAGGAAATATGTTGGGACACTTGGTACGGCACGACGAATTTATGAAGACGATAATAGAACGCAAAATAGAAGAAAGAAGGGGACGAGGAATACCTAGACACAGCTTTATAAAGCAAATAAAGGAGAAAGTAGGAGTAGTGTCGTACCAAGACGTCAAACGGCTGGCTGAGGACAGACAAGTATGGAAGAAACTCCACCGACAAGAGCGTCTTTCTTACATTTAAATGAAAAAAATGGCCCTATACGTGATACCTTCTGGTTTCTCGTGGCTGATACCTCTACTACTGATTTTTTTGTCGTAATACTATATATGCGATAGACTCTAAACTGTCTGTTTTACGCTAGTTTTGAAACAAGAATAGATTTTCTTTTTAGACAACACTAGGTACGTAGCAAGATTATTTCTTCTTTTTAGGGTTCCGTAGCCAAATGGCAAAAAACGGAACCCTTATTGATTCGTTATGTCTGTCTGTCTGTCTGTCCGTCCGTATGTCTCAGCCACTTTTTTTCCGACACTATAAGAACTATACTGTTGAAACTTGGTAAGTAGATGTATACTGTGAACGGCATTAAGATTTTCAGACAAAAAAAAACTATACATTTTGGGGATTCCGGACACTTCCAAAGTGGTAAAATGTGCCCCCCCCCCCCCTGTAACTTCTAAAATAAGAGAATGATAAAAATAAAAAAAATATATGATGTACATTACCATGCAAACTTCCACCGAAAATTGGTTTGAACGAGATCCAGTAAGGAATTTTTTTTTTTTTAATACGTTTAAAACATCGATCAAAGTTACAACGAACTACAAGAACTTTTATATTAAAATTACTTGCTGCTACGGAACCCTTCATGGGCGAGTCCGACTCTCACTTGGCTGCTTTTTTAACAACTGGTTGCGAAACATAGTTGCCAATGCGGCGGGAGGGAAATCTGAGTCGCGTCGCGTGTCGCGATGAGGTCTGCACTGTTGTGCTTTTGAGAGCTGTGCCTTAGTCGCTTTCTTCGTGGGATTTCAAGGTTTTGCATAATCTACTACGGTCCTCGCCACGTGTTGGCTTGTTATTATGCTATGACTAGCCATATCTTGACAAGACGTCGCGAAGACAGTGTGACGTCTGCGAATGCGGATACGGATTTCAGTATCTTTTACATTTTCAATTTTAAGTTCATAAATAAATGAAAATCGACTTAATTTTAGTATGTTTATTTGATCATATTATTTTGAGAACAAAAAAAAACAATTTGCGTCTAGTTTTATAATGAAAAACTTTGTTTTATAATTAGATTTATTATGTGTAAGTATTACACACATTTAATTAATGCCTATGTAGTAATTTTGTAGCCTTTTTAGCCTCCAACTCCAACAAATTTTGAGAGAGTTTAAAGTTCAACTTTGTTAAAATGTTTTTTATTTGTGAAACTAAGTAATTTTTATTTGAGAAGCGTTCCGGGGCTAATGTTGTCAGGTAAATCTGCATCCGGAAAAGTTCCGCATCGATTGATGCAGATGTGAATACTCGCAACACCCCTGATACAGGTGACTGTACATAACTGATACATTTCATTTAATTCTATTAAAAAATCTTGAATGATCGTTAGCTATGCCATTAACGTTCAATGTAAGTATGTGTTATGCTTGCATGAGTATGATATTACATTAACTCACAGCTTTCAGACAAGTTAGTCCAACATTACAACATTTCTATGTCATTCGTGACTGAGTAATTTGAGGAGGAGCCAGAACTCAGATTCAACAACATTTAAGACGAAGTGGTAGCTAAAGTGGCGCCCTCATTTGAAATAAATTGTTTAAAACTAAATATGGTGATAATTCAAAATTTGATTTGTATCAATGTCTAGAAAGACCTTTAAACTATTTTATGAAAGTGGCCACTTTTGGCGAAAAATAGTTTTAAAACTAGACGGACTACCAATATTACTTTCAAAGGTTATTCATAAAATAGTTTAAAGGTCTTTCTAGACATTGATACAAATCAAATTTTTAATTATCACCATATTTAATTTTAAACAATTTATTTCAAATGAGGGCACCACTTCGTCTTAAGAGGAACGACGACATTGAATATTTACACGGCTGCTTGCTTTAGGGATCCAAAAGATCAAGTCAGAAGTTATGATAAGTTAAATATTTTTATTTTCTTATAACTAAGTTTGAAGTACATTTTAATTAAGTAATTATACCTCTATTGTGATTAGTAGATTACTTTGCGAAATAAGATTTAGATTATTTTATTTATAGAAAAGCATTAGAAAAATCTTTATTCGGAGCATAAATACAACAACAACAAATACAGAACAGCAATGCTACCAAAATGGTTTCTCTCAGCTTTTGTGTCTAGGCTTTTCAAAGCCAAGACGCTGGTTTCCTGAGAAACCAATTGAGTAGACAAGATATGGCTCTGCCTTACATTAACTTTAAGTATTCGAACACAAATCAGCTATGCGAACACGAGTTTCTGTTCATTTAAAATAAATATTTTTTTAAAAAACGAGAATGGAAATCTAAATTTACTTTTGTGAGTATTCAGATAAAACCCTTCTTTTATACTTACAGCTTCAACTTCAGTACCATACTTAATAAATTACAGAGCATTCACAAGGGAATGTTGATTTATGATTTTATTTCTGGGAAATTATTTATTTTAAATGATCAGCCGTCAAGCAAACCGTATCATAGACGTTCGTACCTTCTAACCATGGACGTAGGTAGCTGATTCTCGGGTTGTTAGGCGTTTCGGATCGCGGACCAAATCGCCCAAGTTGTTTCTGAAGGGGGTCATTCGCATCGCGGTCCGAAACGCTCAAAAACTATTTTTTATGAGTCAATTCGGACCACGCTGAAAAACAAAACAGTTCTCTTGTGGATTGAATTAGGACAGAACATTATGTAGTTTTATTACACATCCTTTATAGAACAACAAGGCAAAAATTTACAGGTAAAAAAATAGTAATGTATAAGTTATATGTCTTAAGACCACTACGTAAATTTTACGTCAATTACTGTAAAAATATTGAAATTTTTACTAAGTGATGTTAATTTGTGCATAATAAATAGGTACATGCAAAAAGGTGCCGATATACTTGCACATACATTCCAAGAATCGGATCTTCGAAAGAGCATTGGGTAGTGGTCCGAATCGACCTATTTCAAAAGATACCTTGGCCATTCGCACCGCTTCAACCCCTGCTGTGTGAATGACCCTCGAAACAGTACTTGGGCGATTCGGACTGCGATCCGAAACGTCCAACAACCCATTCTAACTACCTACCTATAAAATAATTTAAAGATAAAATTGTATGTATTTTTCTGGAGTCCTAGATTTGAAGTTCTTTGAAACTCGCCGGCAGTTCTCGGTTTTACTTCCAGTAGGTCATTGGCAGCAGCACGCTTGACTAGTTCCTTGCTCGATTAGCACTCAGAGTTGCGTATCATATTAATTAAAACATGTCGGTTGATGTTTGCTTAACTATCAGTAAAGTATTTATAATAATACTGCCGAATTGGTCCCAACCGTTGGATATAGGACTGTTAATGATTAAGATCAATTATTGGTTAAATCCAAAAGGGAATAAGTGAAGTAGGTGTAAATCGTTCGCTGAATGAACACCCTTCGTGGTGTAAGGCGGCAGGAGCTCTTGAAAATTCATAAGGTATTTTTAGAGCAGCCTTTCCCAAATTGGGCGATAACGCCCCCTTGTGGGCGCTGGAGGCTTTAAGGGGGGCGGTAGCGGGCCCAGAATAAAGTTATAGAATAACTTCAGCTATTTCATAATTTAGATTTCACTGAAATTAAAATCCTCTTATTACACAACATCCATTTATTAGTTCATATTTATATCCTTTTTTATTGTACAAATATAAACTAAAAATGTAATTAATATTTATTATTTTAATGCGTTCACAACGCTATTTATATCGTTAAAGGAATCAAACACTGAAAAAATTTCGTGTTTTAAAGTTTCGCAGGTGAGGTCCCCACTTCCGATACTCTTTATTATTGTAAAATTGTATTATTATTGCTATTTTTTTATATAAAATTAACAATGTTGATTATTGTTATTTTTTATAAAAGATACTCTAATGTACTGGTGTATGTATTATTATTGCTCTCTCTTGTAAAAAAGTTTAGTTTAGAATATAGGTTGAATTAAACTACAGGCAAGACAAATATGTGATTCAGGTTTACAAAATAACAGATTTTTTAAAGTGGGCGTTTGACAAAATAAGTTTGGGAACCTCTGTTTTAGAGGCCCGACCGAGCTATGACGGTTTATGTTTGAAAGAAAAAAAAACTTTTTGTGTGCAAACTGTGCCATACCTTGATACGAAAAAAAGAGCGAGCGAAGTATTGTACCGTGGTCTCAGTTTCGAGATTGGCCAAAAATGCTTTTGTCCGACTGTCAGTTTCTCCCGTTTTCGCCTACAGGTTGCATTTCTCAAACGGTTCTCGTAAAATTTCGTGAGTTTTTTTGTACGATTCAGTTTTAAAAAAAAATTTAAAAATGTCGGATGTATGGGTGTTGAAACACCCTTCGTGGTGTGAGGCAGGAGCTCTTGAAAATTCATAAGGTATTTTTTAGAGTCCCGACCGAGCTATGACGGTTATGATTGAAAAAAAAAACTTTTTGTGTGCAAACTGTGCCATACCTTGATACGAAAAAAGAGCGAGCGAAGTATTGTACCGTGGTCTCAGTTTCGAGATTAGCCAAAAATGCTTTTGTCCGACTTTCAGTTTGTCCCGTTTTCGCCTAAAGGTTGCATTTCTCAAACGGTTCTCGTTAAATTTCGTGAGTATTTTTTTGTAAGATTCAGTTTTTTTTTAAATTTTAAAATTGTCGGATGTTTGGACGTTGAAAACTTTAAACATATATTATTATAGTCATTTCGAAAAAAAAATCAAATACCTCTGTCATAAAACTTTTTATATAAATTTTTAAGGCATTATTTATTTATTACTACCCCGTTTTAACTCATGGGCTTCACTCCCCGTGGGAATTTCGGGATAAAAACTATCCTTTGTGCTTCCCTGGGTCTCAAATTATATCCATACCAAACTTTATCTGAATGGGTTCCTTTGTTAAAGCGTGAAGAGGTACATTCAAACACACACACTAACAAACTTTCGCCCTTAATAACTATCTTCTATATAATAGTGTGGGGAAAAAGTCTTTTCGCATTTTATATGAAAATTCAAAACATTTTTTAATATAGTTTATTTACATTTAACTAAAGTTTAGGTACCATTTTGTTCGATAACTTTTTGCCATTTTATAGGTAGGGACATGATCCCATTGCTATAGAAATTTTGGGGCTTCTGATCAAAAAACTGCGTCAAGTAGTTTTGGCAGTCCTCTCGTGATGTTAACCTGACACTGCCTAAAGAATTCTGAAGAGACCGAAACAGGTGGAAATCTGAAGGTGCCAGGTCAGGACTATACGGCGGATGCATTAACACCTCCCAGCCAAACTCTCTTAATTTTTGCTGAGTGGTTAAAGATGTGTGAGGTCTAGCGTTATCATGATGAAAAACCACACCCCTTCTGTTGATTAATTCCAGCCGCTTTCTCTCAACTTCTTGCTTTAATCTTATCAGTTGTTCGCAGTAGAGTTCTGAATCGATGGTCCTGCCTGGAGGTAACAGCTCATAATGAATAATGCCCTTCCAATCCCACCACACACAGCATCACCTTGTTGCGAGTTAACCCGGGTTTCGCCACAATCTGTGAAGCCTGACCGGCCTTTGACCATGACCTTTTTCCCACGTTTTTGTCGTACGTGATCCACTTTTCATCACCAGTTATCAATTTCTTCAAAAATGGTTCGGTCTCATTACGTCGTAATAAAGAATCACAAATGAGTACATGGTTCATTAGGTTTCTTTCAGAGAGCTCGTGAGGTACCCATATATCGAGCTTTTTTGTGTACTTATTTTTTTTTCAAATGCGCCATTACTGTTTTGTGGTCAATTCCCAGTTCTTCAGCTACGACGTAACTACCGATATGCCGATCTTGCTTCACTTTTTAAAAAATAGCATCCATTTTATCCGTAACAGGGCGACCAGAGCGACGTGCATCTTTGACATCAAAATTTCCGGATTGAAAACGCTTAAACCAAATTTGTGCTACTCTCACAGACACTGCACTAGGTCCATAAACATCGCAAATTTTTTCGCGGCTTACGTTGCTATTTTACCTTTTTGGTAGTAAAATTTTAAAATGTATCTAATCGCATTTTCCTTATTTGAATTTGAAATAGTCTTCTTTAAAATTTAAACTTTTAAATGATACCAAAACCAGCCAGGTACAAAGAGTATAGCCAAAGTGGTTTTATTACAAGTTCATACATAGGTACTATATGCGAAAAGACTTTTTCCCCAACCTAATATATAAAAGCGAAAATCACTCACTCACTCATCACGAAATCTCGAAAACTACTTAACCAATGAAGATGAAATTTGGCAGGAAGGTAGACTGTGACGTCCGCTAAGTAAGGATTTTTGGAAATTCCATCCCTAAGGGGGTGAAATAAGGGTTGCCAGTTTGTATGGAACTTCGTTTTTTTTTAAAGTGAGACACATGAAATTTTTAATTTATTTTAATAGTTAGTAGAAAATAATAATGCATTTATTAGATTTTAAAAATTACATCCCTATAAGGGTAAAATAGGGGTTGCAAGTTTATATGAATTTTCGTCATTTTTGCAGCGAGACACATGACATTTTTGAATTAGTGGTCAATAAAAAATATAATACAGAAATTAGATTTTAAAAATTGCACCCCAGGTAATGCAAGTTTTAAAATCTAATTTCTATTTTTATTAAATTAGGGGTTGCGAATTTATATTATTATGAAGCTTCGTAATTTTTTGAGTGAGAGACAAAAAAATTGAGACAAATAGATCATTTGTTCTCTTTTGCTTTAGCAAATGAGGGTAACGGGAACGGGAACGGGAATGGGAACGGGAACGGGAACGGAATCGGGAAAGGGAACGGGAACGGGATATTATAACACAATTTATAACGTAAAAAACAATTAAAGATCCTATTAGAACCATTTTCGACTTCTACGCGGACGAAGTCGCGGGTAACAGCTAGTATTATTATATTAACGCTTAGATCATTTAATACTGGATAAGCCTTACCTGCGCGTTCCCCTCTGCCAAAGTTTAGAAACAAAATTCTAATACGTTCATAAAAACCAGTTGCGTAATCGATTATGATCATTATGTGAATCGGTAAGGCATCGAAAAGACGTCTAAAAGTGCTCCGTTAAAATGCCATGTTATGCAATTTTCTCGTGTAAAAAGAGGTCAAACACATTTAATCTTCCAAAAGATGGCATAACCTTTCATTAGTATTTTATTTTATTTTATTAACGTCGTTTTCTATTTAAATGTAATTTCTGAAATATCGAAGAAATATCTATTAGTATCGATTACCGAAAAAATTATCGAATCACGTTTGCAACTGATTTCCTTCCAGCCCATTAAATAATCTAAGATCGAATACGAGACTAGTTCATTAACCCCCGTTTTAAATGTATCAATTACATTCTTAAGGTTCTGTAATAATAAGGTTCCAATATGAAAAACGATTAGTTGGTGACGTAGGCACACTCCCCACGAGACTATAGCGCACTGCTGCGCACTCCTCACGAGACTAAGGCGCACTCCTCACGAGACTATGTATTTATGATTTACAACCTTCGTCTTTATTCCCTGTGCATTAGAGTTGATATATTTTTTTGTCTTCTCTCTTTTTCTTGCCAAGAGTGTATTATATGTATTTACACATTTTTAGGGTTCCGTAGTAAACAAGGAACCCTTATAGTTTCGCCATGTCTGTCTGTCTGTCTGTCGGTCTGTCTGTCCGTCCGCGGTTTTACTCAGCGACTATAAGTACTAGAAAGCTGTAATAAAGTAAAAGTATGTATATTAATTATGCGGAAAAAGTGGTAAAATAAAATACTGAAAAATATTTTTTTTTAGGGTAGCTCCCATACAAGTAAAGTCAAAAGTCAATTTTATTTTCTCGACTTACTAATCATGTGGGATATCGTTAAATAGGTCTTTCAAAAATATTATGACCTTGGAAACACCGTTTTTTGATTTAGGGACCCGTTTCTGAAATATTCGGTTTTAAAGAGAAAATTTTTGTTAGAGTCAAGTGTCCCCCCCCCCCTCTATCTGCTCAACGGTTATATATGGACTCGTGAAAAAATTCACAGCTATAGGATATTTAATGAAATTTAAAGGAAATCTATCAGAGCTAAGTAGGGTTTACAAATTAAAAAGTTATAGGCGATCAACGTACTCGGAAAAGGAAAATTTTATACAAATTCAATAGAAAATAGGTTTTTAGACGTTTTTAGTGGCATGAACTTAAAGTTGGCATTAGTGACTACGGAACCGTATAGTGCGCGTGGCCCGACACGCACTTGGCAATTTTTTTTTTCAGTGTGAGTTTTATTGGTGTGCAGAAAATAAACTAGTGTTTGAGTTTTTTATAGTGTGCATTTATAGCGACACAAATTATTTCTATGAATGTGTGTTTAGATGTAGTAGTAGCTTACCCCCGCACCAAAATCGGCAGAAAGTTTTGTAAGAAGATTTGTCTGCGTAACTCATCCTGTAATTAAATGATCTAAGTATTAACGTGATAATATAGTGTGATAATCAACCAAAAACTTGGGAATTAGGTATAATGGACAACCTTGAATTTGTCTTATTTTCAACGTCCTACACTATCCTTCTTTCCCCTCCTATCTGCGAGAGCGTTTCTGCTTTTATATACTTCAAATTCTTCTTGCAGATCCCACCGCCTGCCTTTACATTCCCTCCTCACAATACTGCTAACTTTTCCTACTCCTTCTCGGTACTTGCATTCAGATTATGGAACTCATTACCACCTGCTATATGTATGTAAATCTAAAACAATTTCTGTATTTAAAATACGAGTAAAAGATTAAGACATTATTTATTGGAATCATCTTGATTGTATTTTATATTTCTTTCTAGAAAGACATTTGTATTTATTTCAATATATATGTAATATAATGTACGTTTATTTGTAGTTTGTCTAGTTTTATGTAGTTTTAATTTTATTCTTCCTTTATCCTATTTATGAACACGCCTGTATGCCTCTTACGTAAACATCTCCTCTCACACGCCTTCTGGAACAAATGACTTTTGAGACAAGTAGTGCCTTCGTACAACTTTTGTTTTATTTATTTTCTGTATACGTTCTCCGTGTACATAAATTGGTAAATAAATAAATATGGTTCAACTTTTTTGTCTGAACAACTTTTTTTATAAGATAAATTTCCACGGGTCCGGATGACTCGCGAGGTCTACTGCTCACAGAGTCGCTAGTATATAAATCAATGTGTGGGGATTGTAGGGCCTAAACGCGTATGTTCCGGTGCTTGACCACGTGCCATAGTAATCAATAAATCTGGAACCAAATTACAAATTAGGGCCCACTTACTGGTTTCAAGCGAGTTTAAAGCGGCTTTTGTAAATAGTCAATTCTAATTTAGGATAGCCGGAAATACTGTTTTGTCAAACTGGAGCGCGAGTCATACAGACGGAGACAAGCTATTTTGTTAACTCTAAAGTTAGACGTACTGTTTTTAGTTTTTAGTTATGAATGAAATAAGTAGTGTCATTTATTTATTTTTTCGAAATAGGCAAGTACATATAATATAGTCTTTTAACACAGCACGAACTGTAACCCATTTCCTATGCATTATACTATCGCTTTTTTAATTATAAAAGTGTCACGAGAGTGGGTTGGGGATAGGAAAGGAAACAACAATCCTATGGAATGGTGCCTTTATTTACAACCCAAGCGGTACTCACAATTGACAGCGTCAGTCCTCTTTGCACTCCAACTGTCACTTCACTGTCGCACGCGCGAAAACGTCACTGCACTGACACGCGCGTGCTAACGTCACTGCACTGTCGCACGCGCGGAAACGTCACTGCACTGTCACACGCGCGGAAACGTCACTGCACTGTCACACGCGCGGAAACGTCACTGCACTGTCACACGCGCGGACTACACTGCACTGAACACGTCACTGTACTGACTACTTCACTTTACTCACTGTTTCACTTTACTCACTACTATTCTTTTCTTCTTCTTTTCTCTTTTCTTCCTTCTTCTTTGGATTTCACTTTCCAACTAAAACTGCCTCAGGCGGCGCCTTGTTCCGTTTATATAACCCCCGAATTCGAACAAAATCACATCAATGTTCCAAACTCAAATTACTAATTTTCTATCGCCTTCTCTCTCACTCATTTTCTGTCCCGTGTTTTCTTTTCCATTTAGTCTAGTATTATTTAGAAACTTCTTTCAAAACTTCAAAAACACTAAGTGGCGGTGATTTGAACCAGCGGTCTCTAGATTCACAGTCCATCGATTAGACTACTATGCCAATCGTGTTTTGACGCTATTGACGAAATTTTCCTTCAGTTGAATTGTTTTTGTTCGAATTCGTGACGTTGACAATGTCATTCGACTCCTTACGCGACAAAGGAAACCTTCGAAATCCGAGTTTCTTTGTATATTATGAAAAAGATCAACACTGGTCATAGAATCTATGTTAAAATAAAAAAAAAAACAAGTTTAATTTATTTAGGGTTATTTAAATAGCCGCGCATCATCCCATTTGCATTTACTTACTTACTACAGGTAGGTGAGGTAGGTACTAGTACTTCTTCTGTGCTACAGCCACGGTCTAGTCTACAGCATTTAACACTTGCAAGTAGGACCTACCTAAATTCAATGCGACTTTGACGAAGGCATTATCTTTAAAATGTATAGGAACCTAAAAGCTAGATTATTGAAAAAAAAAGTAATACAATGAGAACTTATTATTTAAACTAGGGCGTCGATCGACCCTATCAAGTGCTTTCAGTAGTAATTTATTGGAGGTACTGAATGTGGTCTGTGGTTACTGAAGAGACAGGGTTCAAGTCAAGACAGGCAGAACACAACGCATGTGTAAGATAGTGTAAATAAAATAATAACCGGCCAAGTGCATGTCGGGCCACGCGCAGTGTAGGGTTCCGTAGTTGCAAATGCCCACTTTGAGTTGAAGCCACTAAAAACGTCTAAAAACTAATTTTCTATTGAATTTGTATGAACTTTTCCTTTTCCGAGTACATTTTATAAGTCAGTCGCTTATAACTTTTTAATTTGTGAACCCTTATTAGAAAAACATTGAACCCTAATCAGATAGTTTTCATTTAAACTTTGTTATATGTACTACTGCTGTGAATTTTTTCACATATCTATGTATAACCGTTTAATAGATAGATGGGGGGGACACTTGACTCTAATAAAAAATTGCAATATAAAACCAAATATTTCAGAAACTGATCCCTAAATCGAAAAATGATGTTCACAAGCTCACTATATTTTTGAAAGACCTATTCGACGATATCGCACAAGATGGGTTAGTCAAGAAAAAAAAAATGTCTCCTACTTTACTTGTATGGGAGCTACACCAAATTCTTTTTTATACAATATTTTATTTTACCACTTTTTTGGCATGATTCAAATACATACCTATACCAAATTACAGCTTTCTAGTTCTTATAGTCTCTGAGTTAAACCGCGGACGGACAGACAGCCAGACAGACAGACATAGCGAAACTACATGGGTTCCTTGTAGGTACTACGGAACCCTAAAAAAGTTAAAGGACATACACTTTATTTACCGAAAGATAATTCATATTATAGTTATGATGAATATTGAAGAGTAAAAGAAAATAACTGTACATACATAGTATAGACAGACACTGTTTCAACTATGCAGTAAAATGTACTGATTTGCCATGCACCTCGTACAATGTAATACTTGTTTTTTTTTCGTAAACTTCGTAAAATTTGGTAATTTACGGCCAAGGAAGCCCAACGCTGTGCAATCCAATTACAGCTAGTGCTTATAAAAATACGTCCAAAGTACAGTCTATTATGAGAATCGTATCGCGTCAGTCGATTGAGCCGACGACATTACAGTCCGTTCATTATTGACTCCGTCTATGCCAATGATTGCCAGCGAGAAATGGCTTCAGCGGTTCAGTTAAATATTCAGTGTCTCGCCTCTGCCCCCGCGCCGCCAGTCGGAAGCGCCCGACTCGTGCCACCGATTCATGCAAACAAATGCATTCGGACTGTTGCCATGCCCACTGCAGCTATTTTGTAGCCGACCCGACGCTCCTCTACCTCTATCAAATTTTAGCTGTAGATTTGAGCGTCCTACATTCGACCCCAAAGCTTTGCTTGATTAGCATGGACGGACGGTAACAGGTCAACGAGTTTTGTTTTTCGAATACCATCTTAAACATCTCAGTCTGCATATGCAGAGAGCGTTGATCTTAATGTAATTTTCATATACTTAGGTTCCTACGGAATTTGTCTGAGTATCATATACTTACACATAAAAATCAAGACGATATAAGAAAAGTTAATGCTATTTAACCTACTTTTGGCCGCATGTACCAGTAAATCGAGTGTAGAATCCAAACCCTCTGGCTGCTCTGACCAAGTTTGCTCTGGTAGTACAGCAGAGAGGGTCATGTTCCTGCAATGCGAGACTAAAAAGACCTGATGATGACCAGTAAATCGGACCTGTTTTCAAACTAGCGAGTATGCGTAAGCTGAAAGTAATGGCTTTAATGATATTTTTAGTAATAATGAAACCTTCGTACGCATTTATGTCAAATGTCAATATTTGCTTGTATATACGTCAAAATTGTAAATAGAGTTAAAAGTAAGCAACTACATATAGGGTTCTGAATAATCTAATAAGACAAAGAGAATTCAAATACTATAAGAGACCAACGCGGTTTAAACGATCTGTGGTGTTTCTGTATGGCTAAACAATTTGTCGCCCGTGGAAAGTTAAGGTCAAGGAAAGACTTCAAACAATAATCCATGTGTTTAAAGGTTAAATCCGTTAAATATTCAAGTACTGTCACCGCTGCTACGGCGGCTCGTCTCTGCATAATTCATTGATCGCCTTCGCTGAGTTTCAAACCGGCAACCGACCTGTAGTGAATGCGATGTTTGTATGAATTTGAAACTGCCCAACTCGAACGTATGTCGCCGCAGACTCTGCTTAGATGTCATCGACGTCATACTCATAGTAAACATCCTTATAAATATATACAAGTATTTTACGTATTTAAGGGGATACATTAATTTTTCGGGGTCCAGTGCTGCCACCATTAGAAATAAATTATTTGAAAGGAAACTGAAATATTATTTAAAATTTTGATCTCATCAAAATAACCCTTTAAACTATTTTATAAACTACTTTTTACAGTTTAAAGTGAGAAGTGAGAAGAAAAATTTGGATGTATACAATATAAAGTATTATCATGTAGTTCAGCTAGTAGCAAAGCAATATAGGCAGCATCCAACACCAACTGAGGTCGCTATGTCATAATAGCAATCTCTTGTATGTTCTTTTGTGCCAACGTCCCTTGAGTATTGTGCAACTTCTTGTGACCATGCGCGTTTTTGTCACGTAGATGAGTCTTACTCACTTACTCTACATCGATTTCGTTTTCAACTGCTTGTCTAGATTGCCGTCCACATCTCACATAATGCCAAAATGCGCAGAATTTTGCTCGTGACTTGCCTTCATAGTGTTAGCATGTCTAGAAACATCTTACTCAATAAATTTTTTAAGACCTACTGACCCGATACCTTCTGTCGTCTTCTTTTATAGTTCGTCTAGTGCCATTAAATGTTTGAAGGGAATGTTTGTTTTCAGAAGAGGATTCTGAAACGAGACTACCATGGCATGCCCAATTTTACAAAGATCTTTTAAATCTGTATCAGTTAATACCTATATAAGATGTCTTTTACCTAGCTTACTATGATTTAATCACACATAATATAAATTAATATCTATGTATGATGTCTTTAACCAAGCTAAATATGATTTAATCACACATCACATAATGTATCCACTTCGTTCAAAATTTTAGTTTTGGGCAGCGACTAGCAACGCGGAAAGAAATTGTGTCAACGTCTTGTTATCACAATTTTGATTTAGCTGTTATCTTGACTCAAGCGTTTGTGCTTGTTATCTTATTTGTATACCTTACGACAGTTTTCGGTGATAATCGCGTTAAACCTTCCCACGTGAGAACGAAAATGGTTTTCTAATAAGTATGAATCATTAATAAAAAAATTAACACAGATTATCATCAGCCTCTACAATATACATACATATGGATGTAACACGTAACACTTTTGACGGCATACGGCAACACATATATAATTACTTCGCCGCGACACCGTGACTCCCATAAAATTATCCAAAAATTGACAAAAGAAGCCGAGGGCTTTGTAAATGTAACAGATACCTAATTAAGATACTTAAAAACAGAGCTAAACACGATGATAGTGTAATAATGTACTACCTATTACAAACTTGACAGTACACCGGAAAACATTAATTTAACTTTGCCAAAGGATTTGAAATCATAGGTATGGATGATAGAGTAATGAGTAGGTAGTTAGGTACTCGTTGAATTTACAAAAAACGAGTTGCATATTAGACCCCTATACAACTTTTATCTTTATAATAATTTTTATCGCCGCTGCTATCATTACGTTATAAAATGTAGACGGTATAAAAAAACAAAAAAAAAATTAAATCTTTATAAGGAGGTACATAGTCTGTAATTTTAACAGCTGCCCACGAGTATTTTTATCAGATTCATGACATTTTCACTGGACTTTTTAAGTATTACGAATAAATAAATTAAGAATCCAACATCCATATGGGTTCATCGTTTTGTTATAATTATAGCCAATTGTAAATGCTCTCCTTATCATGTTTATGTAAAGAACTTAGAGTTGATTGTAATCTAGGCCACGTCGTTCTTTATCATCGTCGTAAAATTATTATGCGTTCAGATAATTATCTCGGTTTTTAACTGAATAAATAAAAAATAAAATTCCAATCACAAACAACCTTTTTAGTAATTAACTGAAAATTACGTAATAAAATTGTGAAATTCGTATCGAAGCATGAAGGTGTAATTGTAAATCGCTGGATATTTATATTTTCTTAGTCAAAGTTAGTAGACATTGTTTGCATAAGTATTGAATTTTTTATTCTCATCATAAGTTACAGATTATTCACCTTAAACTATGCTAATAATGTCGTCAACGCGACGGTAACATATTCTTAGCACTGCTGATAGAGTAGGGCTTGTATACAAATAAAAAATAGTACATAAGAGTGCATATGAAGCGGTTTCGACGTCGATGGCGTCTATTGTTGGCGGCATCCCGTTGCCGTCTATTATTGACTCGCTCCTGGAGATAGCTGGCGCAGCGCCAACGCAGACCACGTGCTCCCCCGTCACGGGACGTAGCGTGCGCTGTCGACTTCGTTCCCCCGTTCTCTGTCCGCACTCCGCAGACCCGCAGAGCCGCTGTAAAAAAAAGCCGGCACGCATCAACTATGCCGGCTACAGTTATAGAAATAAATTCCTATTTTCTGGCCATGAGAGAATACATGTCAGTAAAAAATGTTAGTAATCCCCCGCACTATTTGTTTCCAAATTTCTGAGTACTTGTTGTGGCGAATCTACAAAAGTTGTTAATAATTTACATTGATTATTAGTTACAATCTGATAAACTGTATCTCAAGGAGGAGTGGCATCACCCAGTAGTTGCTTCGCATAGTATTCGTAGAATATAAATTATGATGATAACAATATTGTGAATCACATGCGTAAGCATTTGCAACATGACGGCAATCAGTGTAATATTTAAAAGGATTCGTTTTGCTTGTTACAGTTGAAAAACGAGATAAGCAACCGCCAAAAATGAAGAAGGAAGTAAGTGTAAAAGTATCCTGTAGCAACGGCCACGCGAACACACCTAACGGCCGCGCCGATGACGAAGGCGGTGGTGGAAACGCGAATGCAACGCGCGTTTCATATGCGGCTGCTGCGCGCAAGCCTCCCTCCCCACAGTCAAATAACACACCTGCTCCTTTCCCTATAAATACAGGTATGAAAACTGTTACTGAATGTTAAAATAAATTAACATACTTTTCAGTAGTTTTAATGAGTACAAATACAACTTGTAATTTCTTTCAGAATCCCAGAAAGGCAAAGTTAATGATAAGTCATCACAACAAAAATCAAATAACATTACAAAAGTAAACGGAGATACATCGTCCAGCGACGAAAATAAGAAAGGAAAGTTAGGTACCAAAGAAACAATAGTGAATGGCACAGAAAACACAAGTGAAAACATTCTTAACGGTGACCCAAAAAAAGATACAGATTGTGATATTAGTAGTAGTGATAATCCTAAAGTAGTTACTAATGGAATTAACAGTGATCCAGATGAAACTAAATCAAGTAAATTGGACGAAGGTAATGATGTAGCGTTAACAGTAGTTTGTCCTCTAAAGTTTTCTGAAAATAAGGTATCTGATAAGAAGAAAGAAATCAAGAAGACTAAAGCGACTGATAAAAATAGTGACTCTGAAAAGAAGAAGGAACCTGTTAAAAATAAAACTGCTGAAGTTAAAAAAGAGAGTGACAAATCAAAGAGTGTTGAGAATGTGTCCGATAAAGTAAATGGGGAAATCAGTAAAATACTTAATGGAGAGAAGGACAGGGAATCAACCCCAAGTGAAGATGGCGATGACAAGAAACGGGATGCTGAAGTAGTATTTATTCAGGATATGGGCTTTACTGTAAAAATAGTTAGTCCTGGAGCTGAGCCTTTGGATATTCAGGTAAATCAAGATGACATGATTTCTAACAATTACGTTCAATGTTTAAAAGATAATAATATATTAAGTATCCACGATTTCTAGATCGTTATATTTTTATTGTACATATAACAATAAAAATATAACGTACAAACGAACTTTGAGTTTATACGCTTGAGATAAGATAGTACAATGGTTTCTGCATAACCAATTTATTTTTAGATACACTGATCGAATACCATTGAAATATAAATAATTTCAAGCAAGTATATCCTATCATGGGTAGTATAACTTGGAAATAAGTCTGATCGTTGAAGCTTAGTGTTTATGATAGATACTCTTATCTCAAAAACACACATACTAATAAATCTTTGATGCAAACTTGTGGTCCAGTAGCGCCAATCAATATTTTGAATTCCTTTTCGACTTAAAGACTAGTGTTTAAAGCACATCCCATTTTGAAATTATTATCAGCACACAGAGCAAGTCTTATCTGTATACGGTCTTCTTGTCTTATCGCGTTCAAAGTAGCAGCACCCTTAGCTTTCTGGCGTTTTCTCCATTAAAAGGAAAAAGCCGGAAACTTTAAAAAGATTTGGTTGTAGTTTTACGGCCTTTTTGGAAATGCAATTTTTGCGCGTGATGTTTCTGCTCAGTCCTTTTTTCGCTTCTTACCATTCACAGGAAGATGAGTGGTCCAATTCTCCGTCGAAAAGCGTACTTAATATTCATTAATTTTGTAATGTTGTTAATTACACAAGTCAATAAGAAATAACAGGCGGTTAACTTCGTTATTGAACAAATTCGGATGTTACAGGGGTAACTTTCTTAACATTTCCAGGTGTCGAGTATGGAACTTGTGCAGGAGATACACCAGGTGTTGATGGACCGTGAGGACACGTGTCACAGGACTTGCTTCTCTTTGCAACTAGACGGAGTGACGTTAGACAATTTTGCCGAGCTGAAGAATATCGAAGGGCTGAAGGAGGGCTCTGTAATTAAGGTGATAATAATTCCGTTTTAAGAATTTAATTTGACGTTCTTTGCGTTTTAGCGTATAGCTTAGGAGTACTAGTTTATGTTACACTTAAGGAACTATTGGATTGGTCCAAAGATCTTCGCGCCATTATCATGAATTATTTTAACGTAACCCTTTAAATCGAAGAACGTAGTCCCCGATGACTGACAAATTAGAAAAGCTTAAAGTAATTTGCGTGTCATGCAAGACTCATTTTCTTTAGTATGACTGTCATTGTGACGACGTGTTTCAACTGTATGTGTATTATTTGCCTAATTATGTTAAATAAGGCATATCTGTTAAAAAGCAGATAGGTACAATGGATTAGCTGATTATGATTATGTAGTTCTTATAAGATGAAAATTCCATAATAAATTCTGGTAATAGTCACGCTAATGCTTGTTTCTGAGGTTATATTCTGCTTGTTCATAGGTTGTCGAAGAACCTTACACAATGCGCGAAGCAAGAATCCACGTGCGCCACGTCCGCGACCTGCTGAAGTCGATAGACTACACGGACGCCTACGCCGGCCAAGAGTGCAGCTCGCTCGCCTTCCTCAATGTTATCACACAGGGTGATATCTTAGGTACCGCCATAAAAAGAATCTATTGCTTTGTCGTGACTCGTGATGATTCTTTTGAAAAATTAAGAGCTAATAAATGTTTGATTTTACTTTGTTATGGTGTGTTACTTAACGTATTATATAAAAAAAAGAAATCAATTTAATTATGTACTTATATTCAAAACCGCACTCTTTAGCATTCAAGCAACCATTTTTTTGGCGGAATGGGTGACTATTCTCAATTCCTAGTGGCAGGCAAGATATTCTCAATTTGTATAAAAATATTTCCAGATAAATCGCACTATGCGACAAGGGAATAAGATTACGAAATGGGAAGTGATTCTTTGCGGTATTAATGTTTTTGATACGTTTTTATTGTCATCAATCAATGAACCTCTCCATATAAATTGAATTTAACAAAAAATATGGGTTTGTTTTTGACAGAGAAAAAGAAATCACGCCCAGAAAGCGTCGATTGCACGCCTCCCGACTACATAATGCCGGGAAGCCCCGAGCGGCCTTTGCTACCCTTGCACCCAGGACTAACCAAGGAGAACAAAGCACCGCAATGTCTGAAGGTAATTTATGATTATTTACTTTAAGTAAATAATATAAACTTTACATACTCTATGTAGGAACAGTCCTGTGGTTTAGCTCGAAATGCGCCACAAAAGCAGTGATTTCATTTTCTGTTACTCGTATATTCTTAACATAATTTTTATAACTTTCTTATAATATTATATAATTATGTACCTAACTTGTAAACTTCAAAGTATGTATTGGAGAAATGAAATGTAACAAGCTGAATAAAATCTTCCACTGAGTTTCAGAAAACCCTTTGCTTTAAATCTCAACGAAATTGGTCAATACTAGCCGAACTATGCATATCATTATTCCTTGTAATATACGAGTAAAAAGACAATCACGTGATGATGAGCATCATGAAGTGAAAACGAGTGACTCCTAGTGAGCAATTATATTTCAATTTAGAATTTAGACAAAACTGCAAATCGGAGTTAATACATTACAATAACAACACTGAGCACTGTGTATGGCGACGTTCTAATTTATATTCCTTATCATTTAGAGTAATAAAACAATCCAAGTGACCATGTATTACACAAGTCACTGTAAAATAAGTATTACGTTACTCATTGCCATTGAAACTGGATGTGACCTACTAGGATTACAGCTTCATAAAACAAGGCGTCAGGCAGCTTAGTACCCATTTATGCGGTGGCCGGAGAGGCAATTAGTTAGATGATATTTTACACGCACTATTGTAAAACATGACGAGCTTGAGTGTTGTTAGGTAGACAATACGTTTAGTATAGTAAAATCTATGTATAAAATTTCTGCATGTATTTAGACCTACCACAAGTAAATTGTATTATAAATACATAAGTTAAGTGCATATCATTTATCAGATCGTATAGAAAAATAACTATGAGAAAAGGCTCGATGGCTCAGCATTATTACCGCTCACATGTTAACCCTCTTCTGGGCGTGGCGTGCGGTTAACACTTGTATTGCTGGTTGACTTGACAAGTAACTTTCTATCTCATCTGTGCTTTTTGTTTTGTTATTGTTTTTTTGGCGCGTTATGTTGTTACTCCAGGTTGTCAGTCAGCATTTGAACACGGAGCAGTTCGAAAAACTGACACCAGTGTCGGCAATCGGCCACTGACACACATGAATACTCTTTGGTCTGCAGGTACTGACAACTTCAGGCTGGAACCCGCCTCCTGGCCCGCGCAAGATGTGCGGAGACCTGCTGTACCTGCACGTCATCACACTCGAAGACAGACACTTCCACATCACAGCCTGCCCGAGGGGATTCTACCTCAATCAGTAAGTAATTACAACAGTAGCATGATTCTACCAATAAATTGAAAGAAACTGAATTGTTCTCCAAAGCAATTGTGATGTTTAAATAAAAAAAAGGTCTAAGTCCAAGCGGACAAAGTCGCGGGCACAGCTAGTTGTCAATATGTATAAATTCATCATTTTTTTTTAAACACGTGATGCTTAGGCACTTCGAATAATAATGCTTCCTCTATTATTTACGAACATAAAGAAGCAATAAACAATATTGAAATTTTAGGCAGATTTTCACTGTGCCCATTGTGTGACATTGTATTTCGTTCTTGAAACATCGCTTATATTATATTAGTTCCGTTGGCGTTTCTTTTTCTACATTATTGTTTAAGTCAACTGGGCTGACCCCGAGACATTTGTATTCTTTCACGTTAATATATTACGCATTTGTTTACCGTTAGATTTTGTTACACGGTTTAGTTTCTTATTCATATTCTCTTTCTTCTACTGTTATAAATATAATTTTACAATCTACTTAAAAGACATTTGTTTCAATAAAATTTTTAACAATGGCTAGAATAGAAATTGAAATTATAGATGATCGAAAAAGAAGCTTGTAGATATTTAAATTATTTAAAATAATTTATAGGCATTGTGCTGGTTTGGAAGAAAAGAAAAAACCTAGAATGTAACAGCTGCTTCTCTTCTTGCACAGGTCGCCAAATACGATCGATTCGACTTACAACCTACCTCTACTTTGTTTTCCTTTTTCCGCTTTCGACCTCGCCATCACGCTGGACGTGGCTTCTGGGTCTGACGGCCCCATGTCATGTGCCTGTTAAGGATAAAAATGTGTTGGTGTATACAGCTGCAATATAAATAAACATATTATATGTAGATGTTCGTAGAAAGAAACTGACAGATATTAACAATGTTCTTTGGCCTATTCATAGGTTAAGGTATACATTTATGTATATGTATACGTAAAAAGGCATCTGTCTTTGCCAGGTCCTCAGAAGAAGTGTTCAACCCTCGTCCATCCAGCCCGTCCCTTCTCTGCCACTCGTTGATCGAGCTGCTGAGCATCGTATCGCCAGCGTTCAAGCGGAACTTCGCGCTCGTGCAGAAGAGGCGCATGCAGAAACACCCCTTCGAGAGGGTCGCCACTCCGTACCAGGTGTACCAGTGGGCGTCGCCAGTGCTGGATCACACTGTCGACGCGATCCGTGCTGAAGATAGTAAGTTGGCTAAATACGCTAATAAGTTCTAATACAAAGTCCTACAAGATTACCTAAATCTTTACTTCTCAGTTTTTTGATATTTATTTTTTCTATTTTATTTTTTCAATCTTATTGCTTGTTAACTAACTGTTACCCACTTAAATATATTTTTCTTACGTATTGCTTTTTGTTGCGTTACACCCTGTAATACAAGACGACTTTAAAAGTTACGACAAGAATTGGAGGGAACAGATCCAGGATAGAGCGTTGTGGAAGAAAGGATAAGGGGGGCTTTTGCCCGGCAGTAGGACACAAGTAGCTTATTTAAAAATAATGCATTTGTTTAGCGTTCTCATCAAAGTTGGGCTACGAGGAGCACATTCCCGGGCAGACGCGCGACTGGAATGAGGAACTGCAGACCACTCGCGAGCTGCCGCGCGCCACGCTGCCCGAACGCCTGTTGCGCGAGCGTGCAATCTTCAAGGTAATGCATATAAACTTACGATTTCCTCTTAAAGGGCGAATGTAAAAAGCAGCACGTAGACCTTTGCTTCCAGCAGATTATGAACCTTATGACGCAATAATAAAGTTCAATCTATTCTACTATGGAAAAGTTTTGGTTTAACGTTATTTTCGTACTCACTTGTTATATAATAAAAGGTTATCGACCTCAACTAATCCAAGGATTTATGCGTAATGCATTACCTACATATTCGTAATAATGACGAAAATATGTGGTATTCTGATTGATTGGTAATGTGCGTCACGGAACTTTAATAGATACAAACCAGCTAGTAATTTTTGTTTACAAAATGGTTGGGTGCGTTCCGTTTGAGCCCCGTAGCAGGGGAAAAATGGCGATGAAAGAAAAAGCATTATACACTTGATGTTTTTTTTTAGGTGCACAGTGACTTTGTAGCGGCGGCTACCCGCGGAGCGATGGCGGTGGTCGACGGCAACGTGATGGCCATCAACCCAGGCGAGGAGCCGAAGATGCAGATGTTTATTTGGAACAATATATTCTTCTCGCTTGGCTTCGACGTACGCGACCATTACAAGGACCTGGGCGGAGACGCCGCTGCCTTCGTGGCTCCTGTGAGTCTTTATCTTTCTGCTTTACCAGCCTATAACAGTTTATTTTTAAATTAAATGCTTTTTATAAAGGGCGGATTTACCCACAATTACCCGCTGGGTTAGTGATCGCTGAAGATGATATAAAGTCTTTGTACTAGGACGCTGCTGCCCGTTCAGCAGGCCTACCGTTATCTCTTATAGCAGCACTTAAACTGAACTGTATTGTTTAATGCAACCATGACACCTTTATAGCAGGCCTTAAACAGGATGTATTGTTTAATGCAACCATGACACCTTTATAGCAGGCCTTAAACAGGATTGTTTTGGTTGACGTCACAAAACCATTCACCTTTTTTTGTATAGACTATTCCTACCATCACGTCTATTTGACAGCACGAAAACGATTATTGCGCGTCTCAAGTGTCAAATAAAGCGATCCTTAAAAAGTTACTTCCCAGTGGATTTTAGTTAGTTTTCTTGTGAATGTGAATATGTTTTTTCTTTACTTTAGATTTTTACAAAACAGTTACATAGTAGATAATTGAAGTAACGCTACCATGTGACCTTAATTAATCCTACTTAATACCTTTTATTGGAAATTTGGATTTCAAAAACAAAGTAAGATATATTACTTCATTATTTTAGTACAATTTATGTGAAAAATAGTAAGTTATTCCAACTTACGTAACATATTTTTTTGTAAGTAATAACAATGCTAATCCTTGTTAAATATTTATTCACACACGAAAACAAATAACAACACATTCTTAAGTATAAGTTATTTATTAAAATTACAACTACATACATTTAAACATTTTGTCTTACAGGATTCTTTGGTTACTCTCTGAGAAGTACCATGATGACATCAATTAAAAAATACAAGACAGGATTCACTGGAGCCTATTATTAAATACAAACAAGACTGAGAGAGCCAGAGGATTACAGCCTCCTTTGGAACCTGTGATTGAACCAGTGAAATGGCAGAATGTTGAATTCCAAGCATTTTACAAGGCTAGATCTGTTGCTAGGCTGGTTCGCTTTTTCACCAGAATACCTGAAAAAATAATAGTTTAGATTCATGTCGCAATCTACGAATATCAAATACATACCCATACTTTGTAATAAAATTCTTTGTGCACTACAATCACTGCGTACTTACTAAAACCTAGCCTTTATCTCGTTGAGTTAGTCTCGAACTTACTTTGTCTGTATATATTTATGTTATTTATAATAGCACTAAGTGAAGAAGCTGCAAGTTTGAACACATAATTATCTAAATATAAACTTTGAATAGGTATGTAGTTAAAATGTTACTTACGACATGGTTGTTGATAAAATATATTTATGACAAGACACTGTGCTTTTGTACGAATTTATGTTATTTATAATAGCACTTAGTGAAGAAGCTGCAAGTTTGAACACATAATTATCTAAATATAAACTTTGAATAGGTATGTAGTTAAAATGTTACTTACGACATGGTTGTTGATAAAATATATTTATGACAAGACACTGTGCTTTTGTACGATGAAGCCCACAATAAAATTAACTTCCAAACACTAGTCGTTACCATCGTATAATAACTATTTATCACGGCAATTCGAAAAAGCACTATAATATGAAGTGATGGATATATTTTGTCAGGTGGTTGCTCGGCTTCCAGCATTAAAACATGAAACATTTATGTTGTCACGAATTTACGATTTATTTATAATTTCGAAAACCAGACGCAGACATCCGTTCAAAACTTTCATTCACAATTTTTTTCGCACTCATTATAATTTTAGCCATCTTTAATGGTCAATATCAAATTAAATTTATGTACATAATCAAATGAAAACAAAGTAAATAACACTAACTTTTAGATATTTAAATAAAATATGATAGAAATAATTTTGTTTAACGTAAATAAAAAAACCGGTAAAAATAATAATTTTTTGTCAAGGATTTGAACGTCTTCGCAGTCTCATCACCAAAATAAGCCAGAGACAACAAACAGTTCAGTTCAGGAATAACCATTCAAAAAACGTTCAGCATTATGGACGTCATGGTACGATTTAAAGTTGTCCTGCTTTTGACCTGCTTAAAAACTGCATCTCAACTGCCTTGTTTCTGAATGGTTTTATAAGTGTTGGTGGTAGCCTTCCAGTTACCTATATCTCCCATATTCGAAGTAAATAGCAGGCCACTCAGAAAGTATTGCGTAAAAAGTTTTTATGAGACTGGCCAGTTACAATCTATTTTAAAAATATAATTATTTATAAGTAAAAATAGTCCAATTTTAAAATTTCCCTCCTAATTTTTTGCGGACTCATTCAAATTATCGTGTCTCATTGAAAAATGGATCTGAGGAGAGAACATTTTCGCGCTATGATTTTATACGATTTCAAGTGTCGCCTGAAACCAGATGATGCGTACGATAGGCTTCACATGACATTTATGGGTGAAGGCCCTTTCAAGGCAACCGTGTATCATTGGTATAACGAATTCAAGCGTGGTCGACTAACTTTGGGGGATGAGGAAAGAAGTGGTCGCCCTATGACCGCTGTTACGGAAGAAAACGTGCTAGCAGTGAAAAATTTTATCCACGACATTAGGTGAGTTACGTATCAGAAGATTCAGCACATCCTGCAGATTGGACCAGGAAGCGTTCACGAGATTCTACACGTGCATCTTCGCGTGAGGAGGATAGTTTCACGATGGGTGCCGCACAACCTTACAGATGCTCAGAAGCAAGCCCGTAAATAAATTGTTTAAATTGTTTATTGGGAAACTAGTTTTTACAAATTATACAAATTGCTGGAGCCTTCTTTTAAGCAAAATTAGGCTCGTGCCCGTGTGGAATGGTGCCGCGATATGATAAACTAATTTGAAGCAGGTTCGTCTCGGCGTGTTTACGACATTATTACAGGTCCTAGATTTAACAATACGATCCAGAAATGAAGCGCCATTCGACGGTTTGGGTGTTTTAAAACGAACGCCTACCAAAGTGAAGCGATCTAGAAGCGGGGGAAAGATTTTGATAGCGAGCTTTTTCAATTTGACTGGCCACTTGATGTCAATTCCTTTACGGAATGAAAGAAGCATCAACGCCGAATGGTATAGCTAGAAGTTTTCTTTGTTGTGAGCAATAAGCGACCAAACACTGGGCTCCGCGGGCTACTGCTCCACCACGACAACGCGCCCGCCCACACCGCGCTCAAAACGAGTGACTTCCTGGACAGCACGTCGGTCAAACTCCTGGGTCACTCTCCTTATAGCCCTGACCTAGCACCATGTGACTTATTTTTGTTCCCGAAAATAAAAAATCTGCTTAAAGGGATACAATTTTCGTCGCTAGAAGATGCGCTTACAGCGTTTGAGCACGCTGTAAACGAGGTGCCTGCAGCGGACTGGAAAAAGTGTTCTGAAAATTGGTTCAGACGCATGAAACTTTGTATAGAGGCTGGTGGAGAGTACTTTGAAAAGATTTAATAAAAAAAATTACCTTTAGAACCCAATTTTTTATTTTCGCAAAACTTTTGTGAGTGTCCCACGTATAAGTGGCCACTGTGTTATTGATCTGTTATATATCTCTCGTCGAAGTAAATACAACGTGGAAGAGACATACCCGCAATAATTCGAACCACAGGCTATACCAAATCGCTATAGCATAATGAAATTAAAAAAACAACCAAAACACAAAAAAAAATTCGGCATTTCTATACAAAAGTTTGAAACCGCCCGAGCAATTTGTATGGGAATGTCGATTTTTTTTGTTACTTGTTTGTTATTTTAATTTCATTATACATCAGTGATCTAGTATAGCCCGTGGTTCGATTTATTACGGGTATGTCCCCTTCCACGTTGTATTTGTACATTACACACATTGTGGTTGTAACTGGCCACTGTGTTACTTTTTAATATTTGATAAATATTATCTTTTTTTCTTCTACTTTCAAGTGGCTTACTTACTATTTATTTTTTATTATTTCTCTCGAAATGTAATAAATAAAGAGTTTTAATTTTCCAATTTACAGCGTAACGACCTTCAAGGCGTGCGAGTGTACAGCGCAGTAGACACGGCCGGCCTGCACACGCTCGGGACTGTGGTGGTGGACTACCGCGGCTACCGGGTCACCGCGCAGTCCATCATCCCCGGTATCCTGGAGAAGGAGCAGGAGCAGAGCGTGGTCTACGGCAGCATCGACTTTGGCACCACCGTGCTGTCGCACCCCAAGTATATGGAGCTGGTGAGTCGGGGCTCTAACGGACGAGCGACAGTATGCCCGCGACACCAGTCGACCGACCTTCGCACGACAGTTCGTGACAGCTGTGACGGTCGGTGACACAGGTCGCCAACCCGATTCACGTGCATACTAACGCTCTTCTGTTAGAGCCCTCGAAATATTTTTGATATTCTAATAAATAAAAGTAGGTATAAAGCCTTTTCTTCGGACCTTTATTCCCACTTGTTTAATATTTTGACAATTGCAGGAATTGTTTCTTTAATTGTTTTACAACTGTTCGTAATCGAATGCGGCATCTAAACCACATAAGCGGTATAACATAAATAATACAAATATGTTTAACTCGAACTTGGAACATTAAGTATGAATTAAAAATGCGCATACTTAAATGTAATGTGTATACTCAATAGTTAACGTGAAGTCGAATAAATAACGCTGTACTGTATAAATAAGGTTTGAGACAATAAAATCGTGTCACGAGCTAAAGGTTATGGCATCAGACCGAAAAGTTTGGCACAACCTCCACCGACAAAAGTCACATTATAAGAAGAATAAAATGTTAACTTTCTTATATTGTTTACAGCTAAGCAAGGCAGGTCAACAATTGAAGATTATGCCCCACTCAGTTATAAGCGCCAACGGTGATACTGTAGAGCTGTGCTCCAGCGTAGAATGCAAGGGGATCATCGGTAATGATGGCCGCCACTACATCCTAGACTTGCTGAGGACCTTCCCGCCTGATGTTAACTTCTTGCAGCGTGAGTTGCTCATACATTTTACTGTACGACTTTTGATAAGTACACGTCTGTACAAAGTCCCACACTTAAACGTGTTCACAAATAGGTGCATTTACGATGGACAAGCACCTGATTTTCCACAGCACGATTATTAGAATTTGCCCTCTATGTTCAGGTTGATTTTTTATCTATGTATGACAGCTAATATTTTTAGCTTACTAATCTATATAATTTTTTTTTTTTTTCAGTGGAAGATGATGAATTGAGAGAGGATATCAAATCGATGGGTTTCCCCATAATACACAAGCACAAACTTTGTTGCCTTAGACAAGAATTAGTTGATAGTTTTGTTGAGTAAGTATACTTTAAATCGCATTTAAATTATTAATTACTGAAAAAGGGATATGTCTTATTATATTACCGTTTCTGTAGGGCTCGTTACTTCATGTTTATTCGTTACGCTGCTTTCCATCTGCAACAACTGAGTGCAAAGAGACAGAAGGAAACTGAACAAAAGTCAATTGAAACGAACAAAGAAAATGTAGAAAAAAATAAAGCTTCAGATGTAGAGAAAAAGACTAAGCGAGACAGCAAGAGTCAAGAGAAGGAGTCAAAGGATAAGAAACAAAACAAAGAAGAGAAGAAGGAAAAGGAATGTGCCAAAAAAGAAGATGTTAAGGAAGAGAAAAAGGAGGAAAAAACTAAAGAAGATGAATTATTATTAAATGAAAATTATTCGGATATTGACACTGATGTTGCGAAAAAAATTGTTGAAAGTATTACTGATTCGATTTGCAGTGGTGATAAACAAGAAAGTGATTGTAAGTATTTGTTTATTCAGTTGATTTGTAATTTCTGTGCTATAAAAAGATTTTGATAAATATATTGTTGACATCTGCTTTTAAGACATTTTTATCATATATTGACTAGTTAATCACCAAACCAAATGGACCATAGTTATAGTCCATTTGGTTAAGTAGTTAAATAAATGTAAACAATCTTGACGTGTCTTTTTATTGAAATATACACTTTAGCGTTTTTCATAATTTATACATTTATTGATTTGTTATTTGCAAAGGTATTGACTTATATAGCGTATATTTCAATAAAAAGACATGTCAAGATTGTTTACTTTTATTTAAGTACCTAAACTATGGGTACCAACCTTTTTTTCAAAAATGACAAGATTGGCGATACAAATATTTCTGTGGACAGTTACATGAGATTTTAACGTATTTAATATTTTGTTTGTAATTAGCGGGCGAGCGTTCGCGCGCAGTAGTAGCCGCCGCAGCCCGCGCAGTGGCTTCGCTCAAGGAGTCGGAGTTCGACGTCCGCTTCAATCCCGACGTGTACTCGGCGGGCATCAAGCACGCCGCGTCGCCGGAGCAGCTCGCCAAGCAGCGCCATCTGGTGAAGGAGGCCGCCGCCTTCTTGCTCACCACGCAGATACCGGCCTTCGTAAGTATAATGAAAGTAGTTCAAGACAAGACCAAGAAGTTCCATTGTGATAAAAGCAGTAGACAATTCAAGTAATAATACCTAGTAATCCGGCTGTCGTTTGGTTGAGGATCTGCAGTCACAACACTTATGCCTATTTTACGGCTTTTGACCAGTCATCATCATTCAGTTTAATCAAAATTCCGAAAAGCTTAGTCTGTTTAGTGAATCTCTTTTTAATCTGTCTTGTTAATCTGTTTTTTTTTTTATTTATTTTTTTAAATCCCGTCTCTTATATTAAGTGGAGGGCAGGTAACCGCCCTCAGTGCATACTATATTTTATGTCTGTCTGTACGTAATAAACACAAAAACCACTGGGCCGATTTGCATGCGGATTAAATTGACATGTAGATTATTTCTCCGGGCTTACAGTAAGTAATGTTTTTTTTTTGCTAACACGCGTTGTCCAACGAAGTATATGTATTGTATAGTGTACACCCGTCATTTAGTATCGTTATCTATGTTCTTTTTGCACGAATATGTGCAGGGGCAGGCCGATAGTAATGAGTTATTCTTTCCCAGGTCCGAGAGTGCTTAGAGCACACGTCGACGCCCATGGACGGGGCCGGGCTGACGGAGGCCCTGCACGCGCGGGGGATCAACGTGCGCTACCTGGGCCGCGTGGCCGCGGCGCTGCGGCCGCACGCGCACCTCGCGTACTTGCACGCCATCGCGGTCGGCGAGCTCGTGCTACGGGCCGCCAAGCATGTCTACACCGCCTATCTGCAGGTATGTGTGTGTATCCACAGTGTGTGTCGAGGAGGGAATATGAATTAAAACAAGTGGACATTATTTAAAAAAAAAAAAAAAAAAAAACACCGACTGCCTTTTTATATACCCCGTGTTACTCTAAAGTAATTACGAATCTAACGTCACCTCTCAGTCTATAATCCATCGAGCATTTCAGGCTGTAGAGCGTGCCAAATATTTGAATTTTGCGCCAAAAATCCGCCTTTTTGTTTTTTATTCTTATTAATTAATTACCCAGTGTCACTCTCACAGTAAATACGAATCTAACGACACATCTCAAGATTAAATCCATCGAACCGTTCAGGCTGCAGAGCGTGCGAAACAAATATACATACATACTCTCGAAAAACATAACCCTCCTGGCGCAGGCAGGTAAAAATATGTGTTATCTAACCAGTTTATCCATTAATATTCAAAAGGAAAGCACTAACAGTGAAAACAATACAAAATTAGTTAAAAAACGAACGAGATATGAGTATAACGATTTAACGCAAATATGTTTATCTCACTCGCAAAAACACTATTTTCTATGGCAAATGTATAGATGATATGGACTTTGACGTCACCTGTCCATATCGGACTTCTCTTTCTAATTGAAACTTTAAACTATCACATGTTCGTCACTGATTAAGATATTTTATTAATACTTTCATATTTGTGTGTGTTACTGTGGTTAAAAAGGATTTTATTAAGCAAATAAACGAAACACGTGCATGCATATTCTCTATTAAATAACTGACCACCGGGACAAATTATTATTAAAGTTTATACAATAAAATTACCGAACGGCTCTGAAAGGACACGTTCCTACGTGATGTGCTAAGATATTCGATGTACATAGGGCGCACTATAAGTTTCCGGAACTGGCCACTTACATAAACAATATTTAAAAATTTATTGCAACATTTGAAAATAGAACTCTTTGGCTGTAGAATGCAGTTTGTTTCATCTGACTGTCTTTTGTGTTTAAAAAATTGTGTGTCCGCATCAACATGGATTTAACTCGGGAAAATTTTCGTAGTATGATTTTCTACGATTTTAAGTGTAATTTGACAGCTCAACAAAGCATCGCTCGGCTTGAAACAGCTTTTGGCAATGAAGCACCATGCAAGACAACTGTTTATAGCTGGTTTGCAGAATTCAAGCGTGGTCGTATCAATCTCAGTGACGAATCTCGCGATGGTCGGCCGCCCACCGCTGTGACCAACAAAAACATCGATGCTGTGCGCCGTATGATTGAAACAGACAGGCATGTGACCTACCATGAAATTCGCGCATCCTTAGAAATAGGCATGAGTCAAATACAATTAATCCTACACAAACATTTGGGTGTGAGAAAGCTGTGCTCGCGGTGGATCCCACACAACTTGACCGAGGCTTAAAAAAACGGACCGCGTCACTTGGTGCAGTGCCATGCTTACCAGATTCAACGAAGGTGCGTCAAATTTGGTGTGGGACATAGTAACAGGTGACGAAACATGGATTTATTGCTACGATCCCAAAACAAAGCAGCAATCGAGCGTATGGGTCTTTCAAGATGAGCCGAAACCAACCAAAGTGGCGCGCGTGAAAAGTGCATCTAAGCGGATGATTGCTTCTTTTTTTAATAAAACTGGACACGTGGCTACTGTTGCTTTAGAGAATCGTCGTACAGTGAATAGTGACTGGTACACGACCATTTGTTTGCCGGAAGTTATTGACGAACTCCGTAAAAATAACCGTAAACGCCGTATCGTCCTGCACCACGACAATGCTAGTTCTCACACGGCCAGACAGACAAACGACTTTTTGAAGGTGAAAAATGTAGAACTCATGAGTCATCCTGCATACAGTCCCGACCTGGCACCTTGTGACTTTTTTCTGTTCCCAAAAATTAAGAACCAATTACGCGGTCAACGATTTTCATCACCAGAAGAGGCTGTCGAGGAGTATGAAAAACACGTTTCAGAAGTCACCACAGAGGAGTGGCACAAAAGATTTCAAAACTGGTTTCATCGAATGAAAAAGTGCATAGACGCCAAGGGAGATTATTTTGAAAAACAATAAATTAATTTTGTACCTTTAATAGTATTTTTTCATATTCATTCCGGAAACTTATAGTGCGCCCCACGTACACTACAAATTATTAATTTCCATTCATCACGTCAATAGTGTGGCCGTAACACGTGTGATATCAAAACCAGCAATAACGGTTTAACTTAACACATTAAGTGCTGAAAACGTAAACGCAACAATACGGTTGGTTGAGATTCTAAGAGAAAAAACACTCTTAGAATATGAACCAACAGTATTGTTGCTGTTCGAGGTAATCGAACAGCGAACTTATCCAGTCAGCACGTCAGCATTTTACATTATGACAATTTTCGGCAATAACTATATTAGTACGCAATAACCAGCCGCTCGGCGTGTACCTACCATTTCTTATCATTTTAAATTAACCATTAAGTTTTAACTATTAAATAAACAATTTTATGCGTGCTCCATCTTTCACCAAATAATCATTTCATGTAGTAGCGAGTCTCTGATATGTTAGGGCGAACTGCTACAGTAGCGTTTACGTTTTTATCACAGAATCTTCATCTTTTTTTTAACGTGTCGATGTTCATGTGATTAAATATTTCTCTGGACCCAGTAATCAGTGACTGAACTGCGTTAGGGTTTGCATGAATCTTCATTAAAATCTACTATGTCACATATTGGGTTTATTAAAATTTTAATATATCTTGTCACAGGGTTGCGAAGCCATGTGCATTGGTGCTGCCGTAGCCCACTTCCTGAACTGCCTGGTCGGCGGATGCGCGACGCTCAGCTTAAACACGAGCGACGCGCCCATATCGGCGCGACCGGCCCGCGGGACCCGCTCCCGCCGCGCGAGGAAACACCACCAGCAGCACGCGCAGCCCTCGCCGCCGCCGACGTCGGACTGGCAGAACTTGACGCAGAAGTCGCTGTTCTCGCAGATACGGCACGAGCTCAAGGTAAGACCTTCATACAAAAAGATTACATTTTTCAACTCAGCGCATTTCACCACCCCGTCTACAACTGCTAAATTCACTTTATACTCTTTTGTTGCATTAGCACTATTGTAAGGAGATTTTAAACTATTTTATTTATTGTTTAAGCTGGATACTTTTGCAACTGCCCTCCTTTATTCTATAGTTCATGGTTAGCATAACAAATATTTCTGTTTTACATTGACATTCATAGACAATGCGCCGTGTTTTCGAAGTAGAGTCTGTTTACACATCATCTTGACTGTGAGTGTTAATGTACATACTCGTGTATTTTTTCAGGCATACTGGGGATATGAATTGAATGCTGAAAATATGGATACCGTCATAGAAAAGCATGGTCTTCAAAAAATATCATTGCTTAGGTATGTTTAATATACATTGATTAATAAAAGTGCACACGTATATTTCTTTTCTTTTTTTATTTAGTATTAAATGATCAACTTTTTCCAGGTCATTTGCCCTCAAAGTAGGCTTACAGTTAATGTTGCGCGAATATGACTTCGACAACAAGAGCAAGCCAACCTTCAACGGATCTGATATCATGAATATTTTCCCCGTAGTCAAACATATCAATCCAAGGGTAAGTTTCTGTTATCTTCTTAAAGTGAAAGAAATCTATCTGAATTTTTTGTTTCAGAATCGCAAATTAATGTGCGACCTTGTACGGTTATTATAGCCAAACGCTAATCATTCGATTGGTATTTGATTATACCTAGTAGCAGTTAATCTTGTGTAATGTTTAGATGGCTTATGTTTAGAGCGCATATTAAACTCTATAGATACAATATTTGTTTTTTATTTAAGGCATCAGACGCCTACAACTTCTACACTACGGGCCAGAACAAAATCCAAGCGGGCGCCGTGAATGAAGGCCATGAGATGATCGCCGAAGCACTGAATCTATTGAACAACGTGTATGGAGCCATGCACGGCGAGATCGCACAGTGCCTGCGCATGGTGGCGAGGTTGTGCTACGTCACGGGAGAGCATAGAGACGCCATGGCATATCAGCAGAAGGCGGTGTTGATGTCGGAGCGAGTGAATGGCATTGATCATCCGTACACCATCACCGAATATGTGAGTACATCATTATGTTATAGGTAAATCTGACCTGACACGGCACTCAATTCTTAAAAACAACACTTTGCGTTTTTGAACGGTTTTATTTAGCTGGATAAGTATAACATACAGAACGTAAACTCCGAGGCGCCCACGCAATATGCACCCTCATTCGATCCCCGAACCTCTCCCCCGTTCTAGCGTTTTCGGGTGCTTTGGAGGCGAAACTCACATATTGACTTGTGTACGGATGTATGATTTCGTTTGCAGTAGTAGGCATGAATGTTATTCCGATTCTATGAAGTGCTATACCTGTGTCTAAGTTGCAAATCAAGCGATAGCTTTTTCTGCCACTAGTATACAAAACGGTATACTTAGGACCAATCATGAAGAATATAGAGAATATTAGAGAAATAGTCAGAATATACAATCCGTACACAACTTTATATTTAAAATAAAAAAGGCAGACTGAGCGTTATATGCCTAACTGAATTACCTATGCTCAGTTCCAAAATAGGTTTTCCCGCGTAATTTCCATTAATTATAAAATTTGTGTGTTTTGTTATTTTTCAGTCCCACTTGGCTCTGTACTGCTTCGCGAACGGGCAAGTGAGCACAGCGCTGAAGCTGCTGTACCGAGCGCGCTACCTCGCGCTGCTCGTGTGCGGGGAGAACCATCCAGAAATGGCATTGCTTGATGTAAGTGACTAAATAGCTATTTCCGTGTTAAGTTCTTATTGAGACCCAGTGGCAACAGTGCCTGCTACCGATGTGTGTCCATACTTGAAGACTTTTTATATCTTGTTTTTTAAATTGCTACAAAACCATACCAAATATTGTGACGACGACGACAGCCATCTCACGCTAGTTGTTTTATCTCGCCGAGTTGATCAATCCATAGAGGTAGTATCGTATATACTACAAGCAGTAATTAGGAGACCAATAGTCTATGGTTTAGGAAATTTTAAGGATTCTCCTTGTCGGGGAAGAAATTATATTCTCCAAAAAATATAAGTAGAACATTTTTGGAACTAATCACGTGTCGATCGCCATTAGGTTTCCTTTTTACATTCACACTCGCCTCGTAACCAGGGGCAGGAATACCGATATTTTGTAACGATATATCGATACCCGGATACTAGTATTTTATCGATACTAAACCACTGGTATTTTATCGATATATCGATAAAAAATAAATATCGATAAACTACTGGTATCGCTATATCGTTTCAAAATATCGGTATTCCTGTCCCTGCTCGTAACTATTGGCTTCTTTATTCACCATGTTATCATTATCTAATACGTATGTGTGTACTTTTCCAGAGCAACATCGCGCTAATCCTCCACGCGGTGGGCGAGTTCGAGCTGTCGCTGCGGTTCGCGGAGCGCGCGCTGGCGGTGACGGCGGCGTCGCACGGGCCGCGCTCGCTGAAGGCGGCCGTGGCGCGGCACCTGCTGGCGCGCACGCTCTCCTGCCTCGGGGACTTCCGCGCCGCGCTGCAGCACGAGAAGGAGACATACTCCATCTACAAGCAGCTGGTGAGTGTGCGCCCTGGATGTCAATGGCGAAGGAAGATTTCTTTCTCGTACTAGTCCCCATGGTAGTCCGCCGCCTCCCAGAGATTCCAGGTTCGATCCCCGGTCAGGGCTAGTTCGAAAATGGCCTTTTTCAAATTGTCCTGGGGTCCAAAAAAAAAAAAAGAATCTTTGTTGGGTTATAACATATTTATGATCAGACAAACGATATCATGTTAAAACTAAACAGTGGAGGAAATCTCCTCCGAAATTTTTATAGAAAAAGTACCGACTAGTTCGCTCTTAAGTTATTCTTTTTACACTATTATAGGGGATTTTAAGGTGCAATAAATAAATAAAAAATACAACATGTAAGATGTAAATATCAATGAGGACTAACGCACGAATACTCAAAGGCTACTTAAATAGTTGATCTCGTCTTAACAGTTAATCGACTCTCAACTCATACTCAAACGTGTTTTAAACCTCTTCTACTTTTATTACTTATTACTTAGTTAAGATTCTATTATCAACAAAGAGCTACTTAGTTAAAAAAATACTAGTCTAAGAGCTAGTGAAAAGCTACCTGTATGTATTTGACGAGACCTGAGTTTTTGTGGGTTGAGGCCCCTGTACCTACCGTACATGAGATGGGGGTTCACTAAGCCCAGAGTGGTGGACGCGGCGGGCGCTCAGGTAAGACAGGTATAGAGTTTTGGTGAATTTTAAATTCATTTGACGAAGTCTGCCGTTTGGAAATTTGAAAATATGTTATTATTATTATCAGAAAATAAAAATGGCAGACCATTATCACGCGTTTAACATTGTGACAGACGGTTATCAAAGTGCTGAAAAAAATAAAATTTTGAAATGAATTGACGAGATCTGCCATTGATATATTTTATTTATTAGGGTCTTAAAAACTTATATTCGTCATGGCAGACGTTTTCATTGAGTACAAACCTCAGCAGATAACAAGACTACTACACGGTCAAATGTATGCATAGATTGTCTATGTAGCTATCTTTCTTTTTTTTTCTATTTATCACTATTTTACTCTTTCTAGCCTACAGTAATTTTTTTTTATATATATTAGCATTCAAAAAATGCAGGATTTATAACCTAGCGGGCTCTGTTAAGTCTCTATGGCATGGAGAATAGACAGTCCATTGTCCATGGGATTCGAAGGATCACAAGGCGAATGCTTTGACTACTGGACCATGGAGGCAGTCAAAGCTTTTAAAAATTAGTGGATGTGAAATAAAATAAAAAGTATTATAAATATTATTTAGTAAACAACTTTATTTTAAAATATTATGTGTTATTCACAATCATTTCTGAGTTTTCTTTTTGTTGACTTCCATCTTGTCATGTCAATTCTATGCGCTCTCACAAAGGCTGTAATGACGAACACGTAGGTATTTAGAGGCACCACAAAACATCCCCGCTCCAACGGTTAACAGTTGTTAGTAGTTGTAAGGTGAGCGGGGAATCTAACCACTTGTCCCCTTCTAGTCTTACATGCAGTCTTCGATTGTATGCGTAAGCTTTGGCTCTTGACTTCAGTGAATGTGACTATCCTCTTATAGGCTGGCTTCAATCTATCAGTGGTGACTGTGGTTTCCTTGCACCTCTAGTTTGAAAGATGAGCTGCTCCTCTGCAAAACTTTGTATGGGCCGGTGTATGGTAGTTCCAGGGCACGTATTTCCAGACCCCGGCACAAGGCAACGAAATCAGCGTTTTCAGTATCTTTTAGCACATAAAACATTATTCTGAAGTGATTTGGAGTTAACACGGGTGTCAATTTAGCCATATGATTCCTGAGGCGCGCTACATACGAGTATGTAGTCTGCAGGATCGAGATGTTGAGCAGGAGATGGCGAGATGAACTGCCCCGTCAAGGGCTCACTGTAGTCTTCCTTCCAGGCAGCACGAAAGCCAAGCAGGACAAGTGGAAGTGCTTCTGTCATTGCGGGTTGCCGTGGCACTTCTTCCATTATAAAACAATATTATAATTAATAGTCCACCAGAAAAGAACAATTTGATTTCGCTTATTAAGAATAAACCAAAGAGTGTAGCAGTATAAACACGGGTCAGATGCCCCTGGGAAAATTTATGTTGAAAAAATTGATAATGAAATCACCGTCTTAAGAGAAATATTTTCCTAAGCTATCACACTTCTGAATGCGTAAGGTTTTAAAAAAAAAAATTTTTTTCAAATTTTCAAAAAAATTTTTTTTTTTCTTACAACATAATATTTATTTTTTGATTTTTCTTACAAACATTAGATACACCAAAGAAGCATTGAATAAGGCATTTTCGAAGTCTCTGCAGTGATTTATATATCAGAATATCACCAATTCAAAATTTTAAAATTCAAAATTTCACGTATTTTAAGAGACACTATTACGATTTTTTTTTTATAAATAGCCCTTACTATGCTCTACAACATATATTTTTTTCAAAATTTTATCCAGGGTAGAACAGTCTTAAAAAAATATTATTACTATTCTGATATGAATATTTGAGCGTCTGAGCAAGTAATTCTGCTTTGATTTTTTAAATGTAATTTTTAATAATATAATAATAGTTAATCTTCATCACTGTTGGACAAAAATCAATATATTTTTAAATTATTTGATTATTTAAAAATAAATTTGTTCATGATAACAGTGCAAACATCTACATGAGAATCACTAAAACTGAACTGTATAAGAGCCAACTTTGTAATAACATGATTTTGTATTAGCAAGCAAAAGAAAAATACGTTAAGACCATGGATTCAAGGAAACAACAAAGTAAACAAACACGCATCAACATGTCGCGTATTCAGGGCTACGACTAGATGCTCACTTGAAACTAATGTAACAATAAAGCGATAACTAGAAAAGCAACAATATACATATAAATTAACTTCATATAAAATATATCCAAATAAAACAAAAACTAAAATATTTTTTTTTTAACAAAGCCAAAATACTCTCTTAATTTTCATGCCACTTGAGTAGAAATACGACTGAATGCATAAAATAGATAAAAATTTATCATTAAGAGTTACGAAAAATTGTAAACATGATAAACAAAAAGCGCGTTTCAATTTCTTACTGTTATAATTATTGAACATCGTAATTATTAAGATTTTAAATTTAAATGCATTTAAAAAATCAAAGCAAAATTACTTGCTTAGATGCTCAAATATTCATATCAGAATAGTAATAATATTTTTTTTAAGACTGTTCTACCCTGGATAAAATTTTGAAAAAAATATATGTTGTAGAGCATAGTAAGGGCTATTTATTAAAAAAAAATCGTAATAGTGTCTCTTAAAACACGTTAAATTTTGAATTTTAAAATTTTGAATTGGTGATATTCTCATATATAAATCACTGCAGAGACTTCAAAAATGCCTTATTCAATGCTTCTTTGGTGTATCTAATGTTTGTAAGAAAAATCACAAATAAATATTAAGTTGTAAGAAAAAAAAATTTTTTTTTACAAAATTTGAAAAAAATTTTTTTTTGGAAACCTGACGCATTCAGTCGTGTGATAGCTTAGGCTAAAATATTTCTCTTAAGACGGTGATTTCTTTATCAATATTTTTAACATAAATTTTCCCAGGGGCATCTGACCTGTGCTTATACTGCTACACTCTTTCAATTTTACAGATCAAACAAGAATACGTTCCGTTCTTAGGTTATAATTAAATCTTATAGTTTAAAATGTAAGGAAAATGATAGCGTTTTCTAAAAAATAACATGTTTTAATCACATTGTGAATAAAATTGACTGGTTCGTAATGTTAATATAATTGTTAACTACAAATATACGTAATACAATGCCATAATATTATGCGTGTACCGAAATGTAGCTTTACCGATTCGAAAGGTAAAAGAAAACAGACTTATCTCTATTTGTCTAGTAGCTTTGTGTTGCCATATAGCAGAGGTTCAAGAAGACCTTAGCTATTTTAGTTATTATTTTTGTTTAATTTAAAAAGTAGCTAAGTTATTATTTTTGTTTAATTTAAAAAGACCAAGTAATTATGATTATACAGGCATTTGAAATACTCATTAAAAAGAGGCCTACGTTTAGCGTTGGACGTCATATTCCAACGCCCCGCTCCGCTCGCGCCTCGGTCTCACGTCGCACTAGCCGGCCCGCCAGTAGAATGTGACGTGACCGCATCAAACTCCGGCGTCCGCGTCTCTTGGAAACTACACGACATATCAATATATTTTTTTACAGATATTTTTTTATTTTTAACAGAGAATACGACGAGTTAATAATATTCCAAGTTTATTTGTTAAGCCAATTAAAAAACCCCCGACTTTCCATAGTTCTTAAGTATGATTTTATTAGTATTATAATATAACACATACACACCATTTAGTGGGGTTATTGTAGAGGTGGTGCCATCTATTGTTTCTCAATACAATTAACTTGAATGGTATTGGAATGGAAACTAAAAAGGCGCCATCTGGGTATAAACCTTCAAACTGCTGGATCGATTTTACCAAACATAGCTAAGAACCACCGCTAGGAACCTTGCTTTCACGGCAAAAAACCCGCATCTAAATCCGTTTATCCGTTCGAGAGCCACGATGCCACAGACACAGACGGATAGACGTTAGAGTCAAACATAACAGTCCTTTTGTAGACGGGGGTTAAAAATGAAAATGAGTGAACATTGTTGATTGCAGCTGGGAGAGCAGCACGAGAAGACGCGCGAGTCGTCGGAGTGCCTGCGCCACCTGACGCAGCAGGCGGTGGTGCTGCAGAAGCGGCTGGCGGAGGCGTACGCGCGCGCGCCGCACGCCGCGCCCGCGCCGCCGCCGCTGCAGATCCAGCCGCCCGGCATGGCCTCCGTCATCGACATGCTCAACCTCATCAACGGCATTCTCTTCGTGCAGATCAGGTGAGTGACACACACGATTTCTCTTGAATTTCTGTCAGATCGCCTCCAACTAAACATTCTTCGTCATAAAACAAATATAAAACTACCGGCGTTTGGTAACTCGTTCACTTATCTTTAATGCCTCATAAAGGTGGGAATCCGGACGTTTTACTCTCCACAAGCAGCCATCATCATCATCATACGAGCATATTTCCCCGGTTGCATCCTCAGCAATAACGCTTCGGAGCCCGGGGTCCGCTACCTAAACAAGGAGGATTTGACGAGGTTACTGGTTTTGCAATATCCTAACCAGACTAGAAACAACTCTTTACAAACTATGCGACCTCCGGGCCTCAAAGCGAACGCCTTGACCACTGGACCACGTAGGCAGTCAGTACTTGCCTCAAGCTGTATCAAGAAATCATATTATGTCCATACAAATTGATGGCAATGTTGTTTGTTTTTCGAGTGTATGGTCAGGCCTGTTTCACTCCCCGTTTAGGTATCGAAAATATACCTACATTATTCCCACCGATCACTAGGGAAAAATTCAGTTACATGACTCGTTTGTCCAGGGTAACAAGAATGATACTGGCTTGCAATGGATGTCTAGGTAGCTAAATTAAACCATAGTGCTAGCCTCATTGAGTAGATATTTCTATGAATTTATTTTCTGAGTAAGACTTGTACGTGAGGACTAGAAATTATTCTGTGGCTGTATTAAGTAATATGTCCATACAAACTTTATGTCACTGTGCAATCTTGTTGTTTGTTTTTTGTGTGTATGGTGTCAGATTTTTCAGGCTGTCTAAAGGCATCTAACCCAGGCTTGCAACCGGTACCAAAAGTACAGGTCTGTACCGGTATTTATAGATTCTTTTCATTTTGGTGCCTGGGGGGTACCTGTAATAGATGTACTAGTGTAAACTGTAATGACAATGTAAAAGTGTGTACTAATAAAGAAATAAATAAAGATGGGTACCGGTACTCCTTCAAGTACAGGTACTAGTACTGGTGCATAATTTAGGTACCTGCTTGCTATCTGCTTCATCCTTGTACCTGCTAGTATTTGCTTTATCTATCTGGTACTGGTATAGTACCGATACTGACAGAAAAATAGTACTGGTACAGATAGTACAGATACTATATCTGGAATCGGTACCACACCAAGTCAATGGTACCGGTTCCCATAAATACCGACATTTCAAGCTTTGCATCAAACATAGCATAACGACTGCCATACAATGATGACAGCCGCGACCAACGGCTTTATACGTGCCTTCCGAGGCACGGAGGAGCTAAGAATTTTTTTATGCCACTTGTGGTCACCCATCCAAGTGCGGACCATGCCCGGTGTCGCTTAACTTGCGAAAGCGCTAGTTATGCACTTCTGCTGGATCTCCGAGCTCTTCTATGTGCAATTGGACACAGTAATCTTTTAAAAAAAAGCAGAATGGTCGATACACCGTCTTGCAGAAAATGCGCAAGGACAGCTTAAAGATTACCACATAATGCCTCGCAACTAATATGAACTCCTTCAAATTTAATGCAATTTTTTTTTCAGCCGTCATGACATCGAGCAGTTCAAAGCTGAAATAGAAAAGAGGCAATTGAAAGACTTACCGCTCCCCGAAGTGCTCAGCGAGTTGAGCCTGAAGGCCGAGCCGGGCGAGGGCCCCGCGCCGGCCGACAGTTGAGAACCAGGCCGTCCCCGGCCGCGACTGCCTGCAGTGAGTAAGCGAGGCGCTACCACTCATATTGGATAGTATACCTCTGTACTAACGTCTCATGATTTATTAACTTCTTCGATGTAGCCGTTAACGCTGGATTGCGATAGCAAATCGTCCCCAGCGTATACGTATCGTCTCTTAAGTTTATATCGCCATCAGTAGTATATCTATCGTTATCACAGTCGGCACCGCGATATTAAAGTGGTAGATGCTATGCTTTCGGGGTTGATTAATCTTGTCTCGAAGTTCAAATACTGCTATCAAATCACTTCAGCGTCAGCGGCGACCTCGACGGGGTTTTGTAAATCCTGGTGGCGTGGTATGTTGAGATTTATGATAAGTAAGACACATCCTAGCGCAAATTGTTCTGGGAATGACACACGTCGGATATTTTCCAAATGATTTCAGTGAATTTACTTTTGGCGTTCTCCAAATGACGAAGTCGATGGTATTGATATGGAAATCCTGAGCATCAATCTTAATGACTTTGACTATATCGACATCGCAAAAGTGAATAGACCTTGTGCAAAATAATATCTTATTTAAATTTTTTCCGACGTACTAGTACTGGTGCGTGTTTCGTAATTTTTATTGTTTATAGGTCCTTTGATATTTTCCAGGATTTGCGATACGATGTTACTTACACCCAGTACATTGTTACTTTATAATTATTGATTGATGATATTGTTCCTTATCTATGAATGTATGCCGTAGTGGATAGTGTGCTAAGGTTTGATGTAGATTTTTTTGTTAGTCAAATTTTGAGGATATTATTTGATCAAATAATTAAGTGTTTAAATTTAATGAATTGTCGCAGTGCAATAGATTTTATTTATGCATGGGCATATATATTACTATACTTCGCTCAAATCACGCAGACGTAGGTTTAATTTAATGCTTCCGTTTCAAATTCATAATTTACGGACACCCACAGTAGTGCAATGACTAAGTAGTGATAATAGCAATAAGTTTTGGTTGTGAACCCGAGAGCGCGCCGCGGCCATGTTATGGTGCTACTGCCAACAGTCCTACGTGTATAATGATTTTATGATTGTTAGTGTCGAGTATTATTTTCTTTTTTAGCGCGGGAGTATATTGTTGAATACCCATAGACTTAGATATTGGGTTATATTGTGATTGAAATGTAACAGGATGCGGAAGAGTCGAACTCGCCGAACGCTGAAATGTTTATATCTGCGTGCAAATATACTTAAACACAAATCATACCCAGTTTGTATGTTATCTATAAACAGAACACTGCCTCTTTTGTTACTTTAGATTCAGGTTTTAGTGTTTAGTGCCATAAAGTAGTAAATATAAGTTCTTTATGTAATATTTCTGTTAGACTGTGATATGTAATGTTTTATCAATTTATCATCGAGTCACTTACCCTGTCTGCGCGATAAACCTTTTTATCTGGTAAAATAGAGGAAATGCTTTAAAAACAGTTATAAATGAAATATTTTAATAATCATCTCACAACCAGTGCGATGTGTATGCTTGCTTATTGTAAATATTACATGTTCTTGTTCTCTGACAATAATCTTGTTGTAAACAAATGACAGGCATGTTAATAAATCTTCGAAGAAATGATCCATAGCCGTACTCGTTAGCACAAAATTGCATTTTATTTTTATTTATACAGTTTTGATTTTATAAATATATACAATACATGAACTTAAATTAAATTATGTCTACGATTTTTCTGTAATGAATAGCATCTAATTCTTAATGGTCAGAGGTCTGCTCTTACTCGTACCAAGTAATAATTACTAGTCAATGACGCATCAGATGTATGATAAAAAACAATATATTGTTAATATTTTGCTAATACCGATGTTTATCATGAGATACTAATGGTAATTATGTACGATTCTGTATCTTAGTGGTTTTTCACATTTTATCCTCTCGGATTTAGCTTCGACTGTTCTTAGCCCTGTTTCCATGCTGAATGTATCTCTTGGCTGAATTTGAACCGGATAATTGTGCCTTATTCTGCGATTGTCTTTGATGTTTGTGAAAGTGAGCAGTAAGCATTGCTGGATCTAGACTTTTTTTAGGAGGGGCTGGTGCCCCATTTATTTCTGGCAGGGGGAAATAGAAGTGTACACTTTACAAGGGGCAAAATCTAGATATGCCGTCACCACCGCCGTCCAATTCGGTATTCGATTCGATTTTTTGTCTTATTCATATCAAACAGTAACATGATACGAAACCGAAAACATAAATAATAATTTTACTCCACTCAAAAATATGCAAGTTATAAGCCTTTCAAATCCGGTGGAAGGGGAAACTGTCAAATAACAGATTAAAAAGGATGCACATACATCCGTAATGTCACTATCATAAAGTGTCACGCTTATGAGAGATAGCGAGATGTCCCCACTACGCTCCCACTCTTATATTTAAAATGATAATTGCTGCCTCTTTTAATAATTAATTTACTTTCTATTTTCGAAAAACGGCTTCTTGTTAGTGTTATTTGTTGTTATTCATATTGTTAATAAAACTAAGGCAAATTGCCTATTGTGACCCGCGGGAGTGACTGAAACTGGCACCCGGGGCAGGTCCCTCGGTTTGCCCCCCTCCTAGATGCAGGCCTGGCAAAGAGCATCACCATTATATAATCGTAGGTCTATTGGAACGTAGGTGAAATCGATGGCCATTCGCGGCGGGTGTTCTTGAAAGCTTAATTGTAGTGATATCAAGATGGACAACATGTTTTGTTTATGATAGACATTGTTGCTCTAGTTGCGCCTCACAAATTTATTTCAAGTTTTGGTATGTAATGTTCACCTACTTCGACTAAATTTCTACAATGTTAGTCAGAAAGGGTATATTCGTATCTAACTAAAGTGCAACTTATCTCGTATTATACGGGAACAACCAATAAAGTCGCGAAATACATCGACTGTTCCGTACATTATGCCGCAAAAGGCTCGGCATTTTTTTGCGATTGCTTCCGTAATGAGTAACTTTTTATATTAATAAAATTTTACACATTATGTACTTATTATGTTTATTTATTACAAATTACTTTATTGTATCGTTGCTAGTGCGACGCAACTAGTGTAGCGACCGTCAAAGTTCCACATGCCGCCAAAGTATAAGAATGTTGTACGATGAAGTATGTGCCTAAGCAAACAATAATGTTGTTGTTGTTACATTTCTTTAACAATATGACGACCATGTAAATACGGCTCTGTTCGTAGCATACTAATAAAATCGTTTTTAAAATCTTGATTTATTTTATTTGCGTTCCTTCACGTTGAAACAGCCTACAAGAACGATGATCTCGGCGCCACATGGCGATTTGAGTTATAGAAAAAACAAATGCGATGCAATAGCTACTATCTAACAAAAACAAATGCGATGCGATAGCCACTATCTAAAGCAGGAATGCGCATTACTAGCGCTTTCGCAAGTAAAGCGACACTGGGCGTTGTCTGCACTTTAATGGGTGGCCACAAGTGGCATAAAAATTCCGCAAGCTCTTCCGTGTTTCGGAAGGTACGTATAAGTCGTTGGTCTCCTCGGCTGTCATTATCGTATGACAGTCAAGCTATGTTGGATGCCTTTAGGCAGCTTGAAAATCTGATACCAGTGTTGTGCAGTTACAGTCACGAAAAATAAACCTCCGTGTAGTAACGGAATATTTTAACTAGAAATAGATTTCAGAATATTTTGCTATTGAAAATGAAAACGAACTAGGTATGTATTATATTATCGTGAAAACGACAGACGCAGAATGTTCGCGAGTAAAAAGCCAGCGTCAGAATGGTGCAAACGAAATTAAGATTAAAGTTCTGCTCGTTCTAAAGGCTGGAGTTCTTTGGCCGGTTTTCGACTTCGTGGCACTCACACACACAACGGCACCTCGACGATTCCCGCCATCGAAATACGAGTACATTCGTCAAGTAATAATATTCAAGAACAATGTCGACGTCTTTACTGGCGCATAAACGAGGCCACGCCAGTTCAATACGAGCTATCTAGGCGATCACTTCGGAGCGAACCGAAGCAAAGGAAACCTACCTAAGACCTAAGTACGTCAAGTGGAAGTACCTGCGACAACTTTGGCGAGATATATGGACCTCAGATATTATATCAAAGACTAAGTGTACTTAAATTTCTTTCTGAGGAGTAAAAGACCATGCTATGAATAAAACAAAATATTCGACATACATAATGTATTTGTATAAATATAACATGATAACTTATAAATACTGATACACTATAAAGCTGCTATTCAATACTTGGGGTAACAATTAACCCAAACCTAATGTCTGGTGTCGATTGAACGTTTATCCATTTTAGTCATTCTCTTGTTTTGTCGACATCAACTATTCCCAGACTTTAAAAAAATATGAAATAAATAAAAAATAGACCTTTATGACTCACGTAGGATTCCCAGGGTAATAAACATAGAGTACTATAATATAACTGAAAGTAATTAATGACAAGCGAATCTTTCCCCTGGGGATTGGGAATCCTAATTTTATATACAGTAAAAATCTGGTGCTGTACCTCAGGTATGGCACTTCATAGAAGCGGAGAAGTCGCTGGTCTATGCTAAAAATACGGCAATTGGTGATCAAGATTATATACTTAAGTGTAGACTAGACACGCATTGTGGCCCAAAACACGTTTACAATATCATTACAATCTGCAGTCTGTACTCTGATGTAACAATTTAGCATACAACGTTCAGTAACCTGCAGGTTATTTTGGTCAAAGGTCAAATTGTGTCGTGTGTAACCTTTAATAATCCCCTGGGAATCCTAATTGTACTGGATTAGCTGAAGGTGGCTTTAGCGATCTGCAGTACAGCACTAGATTGTTACTGTAATCTACAGTAACAATCTAGTATGCTAAATGTGGACTGGGTAAAAAATATATTATTTTATTTAGTCCGTCCAAAAAATCCAACATTTATTTATCCTAAAATGAAGGACTCATATTTTTTTCTTTAGCAAAGTAGTAAAAATTTACAAAGATACGGCGCTACGAAGTTTTGAAGGGGTGATTTACACCTTCGGTCAAAAATCATAGCTGATCGTGACTTTTAATGAGCAATTTTAATTTTAATGAGCCCAATATTTTTTTTTAGTCTACATCCCTATTGTGTCGTGTGTCACTTGTTGCATTCTACCAATAAGGCGATTCACACACTGCTCCGCACCCCGCTGCGTAGCGCGGGACCGGACTATATGTAAGTATCTTGTAAGTATCTCAATTTGTATAGAACAAACGCATAGGACAACATACTGACACCTCGTCTAAGCGCGTCGTTTTTGTATGGCGGCCCCGCGTTACACAGCGGGATGCGGGGCTGTATGCCAAACGCCTACGTTGATACACGACGTGGGACAGTGACAGGCCTGTGTCAATTTCAGTTACATGAATGAAATTGGCTTGCAATGTATGTCTAGTCTAGGTATGTAAACGAAGAGGTGAGGAGTTCTGACGCAAACTAAACCATAGCGCTAACCACATTAAGGTTGAACTAGTCGCGGGCTCAAAAGCATGCTGTCTCACCTAACATTGTGTTCAGGCGAAGCAGTGAGGTGAAATGCACGATAATTCATGGTAATCCGAGCGCGTAAAAATATACGTAAAGTCCTTCGGGAAAAGGGGTTTTATGTAAAAACTACTGCATTACTCAATAACAAATTAGGTTTGTTAAAATCTTCGATAATTAAGCTATGTAGGTACGGACTGACTTTCTTCTGAAGATTTTACACTTCTTATATTACTTATTTACACCGAAATTTGCGTAAAAATAAGCAAAATAAAACGAATCTTTGATGGCTTATATAATATGTAACAAAAACTCTGTCCGATCCTTGTAGGAGAAACTCAGACCGTCAGTATGAACAACTTTGCCTGTGGGACCCATGCTTGAAACTCGAAAAAAAATTCGTCAATTTCATACAAAAGTGTTCGGCCGGCCCGGCAATTTGTATGAAAATGACGATTTTTTCTTCGAGTTTCAAGCATTAGTCCCATAGGAAACGTTCATATTGGTCTGAGTTGCTCCTACAAGGATCAGACAGGGTTTTTGTTACATATTGTATATAATATAGCTTTTTATTTTACTATTCTGTATCCGTACAGACAAAATTTATAATGAGACAAAACGATATCATGTTAAACTTTGAATGTACAATATCAAACAGTGGAGGAAATCCTCTTCGAAAGTATAGAAAAAGTATCGACTGGTTCAATCTTTTCTGAGTAAGACTTGTGTAGTAGTTCTGTGACAGTGCTCACTTGCGTGCCCTGGGGCGCGGGCGCGGGCGAGCGCGCGGGCGCGGGCGCGGCCGCCGGCGGCGCACGCGCGCCGCGCGCCCGCGCTCCAGCTGCGCCGCCACCAGCTCCGCGAGCGCGCCCTGCTCCGCCAGCATCGACAAGAACGTGCAAATGAACTCGTCGTAGTTGTGGGTCCGCCGGCAGTCGTCCACCTAATTAATATAAATTAATCATATTTTTAACCCCCGCCAAAAAACAGCGGTGTTTTATGTTTAACGCTAACGTCTGTCTTGTGTGTGTGTGTCTGTGGTACCGTAGCACTCGAACGGATGGACCGATTTCGATGCGTTTCGTGAAGGCAACTTCCCTTGCGGTGGTTCTAAACCATGTGTGTGTCTGTGTGTCTGTATGTGCCATCGTAACACTCGAACGGATGGACTGATTTTAAGGCGGTTTTTTTTTACTCGAAAGTATCTACAAAAAAGTTTGATGAAAATCGGTTCAGTTGTTTAAAAGTTGTAAGGTGTTAACACTTGAAAGCTGGGGTTTGTTATTTACCTGGAAAATAGATGGCGCTACAGATTAAAATATTACGTAGTTACGCCACGTATCACTAGATGGTGTCATCGGGGGTTTTTTTATGTGTCTGAAAATCAACTTGTTATTTCTTACTGTGACTCATATCATATGCGTACCGTGAGGGGTCTTATGGGTCTTTAGGCCTATTATTAGGGTGGGGCCTGTAATTGTAACAAATAAGTAATAAAAAAGTGAACTTCTTAAAGTACTTTCAGTTATTACTAAATGATCCTAATGTCTCAAAATTCTTTGTTTGGAAAAATATTAATTTGGTTACAAAGTAAAATACTAGTGTATTTTTACATGGTCTGAAAATCTGTCCTGGGTAAACCTATGCTGTGACTGTTGAGTTGCTGTTTTTGTGTATGTAGGTGACCAACGTTTGTATCAGATTTTTAAAGGCGCCTAAAGCAAAAGGCATCGGACGATCTAGCACAATAGTAAAAAAGTATATCTTAATGATACCAGATATAGTGGTTGGCTTTTAAGACATACGAAATAAAACTCGGAATGTACCAGCTACTTCTCTTTTCACGCAGATCGTCAAAGCCGATCATAGGAATGGGCGAAAATCTGAATCAAGTCGTCTATCATTATTTTAATTCCTTTTTCCCACCTTAACGCCCACCATAACACTTAAACTTGACCTTTGGGTCTTACTACCCAGGGATCTATCTACCCCGATAGGAATACAGATGTAATAAATCTGTATTAGATCTAGATATAATCTAGGTCGGTCATTTTAGAAATCCTTGGGAGAGGCCTATGTCCAGCAATGGATGTTATGCGTCTGAAATGATGATGATGAAATCTGTATTAAATAAGACACCTTATACATGTCCCTCTTGTCGTTCTCGTCGTTTAGCGCCTGCTGGCACGCCTGCACCTCGCCTACGATGCTGCTCATGAGCGCGTTGAGCTCAGTGTGAGACAGCAATAGCTTTCTCAGCTTGAAAGGCTGCTCTGGCGTCGTCTCGCAACACACCGCTATAGGGCAATCGTTGCTTTTTACGATGGCTGTGGTCGATGTAGGGTATATCTGAAAAAATGCAGTATCATTCATATTGAGCTTGGCTTCTCCACTAAGTGTAGTCGGTAACACCGTAGTTTCCAGTCGACTTAGACGACCACCATCAGGATGTGTGTTAAAGGAGGCGACACGAAGGTTGCACTTTTCTTAAAGCACTGAGGGTTAACCTTAAATATTCATAATAATTGTATATCACGTTTAAACATTTTGACGAAGAGCAGTCAAAATCGTGGGTCGCGTGAGAGGCCTATTGCTCACAAGGATGCCGATGATGGTCGAGAGCTGAGATGATGATAGTTATAACCATATTAAATGAAGGATTTCATAAAAACAAATATTTAAAACTGACCGCAATAAATGAAATGTACTTACATCTCCTATTATTTGATTTTCTCTATTTAATGTGTAAAATTTGACGACGGCGCCTTGTTCAACTGGACTGACTGTAAATAAGAAATATTTTTTTTTAGTACTAATGTAATAATTATATAATCAGCAAGGATATTTGACATTCTTATATTATATTGTCTTTATCAACTTATAATAGTCCACTGCTAATTATATTAAAGGCAACCAATAAACGAAGGATTTGTCCATAATCGCTGGCAAATGGGTTGAATCACATGCACTAGATCGTATAAAGTCGTTACACGCAGAGAGAGAGGGCTTCTTTTACCTACATATTATGTATAGGCAGAATTCTGACCGTTCCTTCTATATATATTTTTCGACTTTGAGTAGATTTCATTAAAAATAGAGCTTTATTGGACACGGACGAG